>JALIRH010000010.1:13594362-14194362 GCA_023055505.1 Callipepla californica brunnescens
AGTGGATGCCCCTGATCCCCTCATGGAGCATCACTGTGTCTTCTCTGTTTTAACTTAAATTACATGGACTTTTCTGTACCAACTGCTGATTTGATTCCATACTGCTGCAGTCACCATCCTTCTCAGTGGGATCATTAGGACATTACTATTTCCTGCTTCACTGAGATCTTCCATCTTCCTGCTACTTTCCCCCTCCTATTGGCAGCTTTCTTCAGCTTGCATGAATCTATTACTTCTCGAAGCTGTGGTAAATAAATACCACGTTTTATCACCGCTTTGATACATCCTCCCCACAACCTAAAAACAGAAGGTGTTAGTTTTTTTCAGAACACAAACAAAGCAAGGGAGCAACAACAACAGAAGAGGGCTACTTGTTGTCTCCAACATTCAACATGAGCAATTACAAGTGTATCTTGAATTTAAAAGCAAACAAGTCTTCAGCAAAACTGACGAGCAAAGAGAGATACAGTGAAGAGCAAGGCTGCACAATCAGTTGTAGAAAAACTGCACTGCAATCAGATTCATAGATTCATAGATACATTAGGTTGGAAAGGACCTACAAGATCATCTAGTCCAACCATCCTCACACCACCATCCCTACCAACCAAGCTACTAAATCAAATCCCTCAGCACCTCATCTAAACGCTTCTTCAACAGCGCTAGGGACGGTGCCTCAACCACCTCCCTAGGCAGGCCATTCCAGTGCCTGACCACTCTCTCAGAGAAAAAAATTTTCCTCAAGTCTAATCTAAATCTTCCCCGGCACAACTTGTGGCCATTCCCTCTTGTCCTGTCATTAGTTACCTGGGAGAAGAGGCTGACCCCCTCCTTACCACAGCCTCCCTTCAGGAAGTGGTAGAGTGCAATGAGGTCTCCTCTAAGCCTCCTTTTCCCCAAACTAAACAATCCCAGCTCCCTCAGCCGCTCCTCGTAAGACTTGTGCTCCAGACCCCTCACCAGTTTTGTTGCCCTTCTCTGAACACGCTCCAGGGCCTCAACGTCGTTCTTGTAGTGAGGGGCCCAAAACTGAACACAGTACTCAAGGTGCGGCCGCACCAGAGCTGAGTACAGGGGGATGATCACCTCCCTGCTCCTGCTGGCCACACTATTCCTAATACAGGCCAGGATGCCATTGGCCTTCTTGGCCACCTGGGCACACTGCCGGCTCATATTGAGCCGAGCATCAACCAACACCCCCAGGTCCTTTTCCTCTATACACTCCTCAAGCCATTCTGCCCCAAGCCTATAGCATTGCATGGGGTGATTGTGGCCAAAGTGCAGGACCCGGCACTTGGCCTTATTGAACCTCATCCCATTGACCTCAGCCCAACTGTCTAGCCTATCCAGATCCCGCTGAAGGGCCTCCCTACCCTCAGGCAGATCGACACATCCTCCCAACTTGGTGTCATCCGCAAACTTACTGAGGGTACACTCAATCCCCTCATCCAGGTCATCAATAAAGATATTAAACAAGACGGGCCCCAATACTGACCCTTGGGGGACACCACTCGTGACAGGACGCCAGCTGGACTTGACTCCATTAACCACTACCCGCTGGGCACGGCCCTCTAGCCAATTCTCAACCCAGAGAAGAGTGAACCTGTCCACACCATGGGCTGCCAGCTTCTGCAGGAGAATACTGTGGGAGACCGTGTCAAAGGCTTTGCTGAAGTCCAGGTAGACTACATCAACAGCCTTTCCCTCATCTACCAGTCTGGTCACCCAGTCATAGAAGGAGATGAGGTTGGACAAGCACGACCTGCCCTTTGTGAACCCGTGCTGGCTGGGTCTGATCCCCTGATTGCCATGCACGTGCCGTGTGATCTCCCTCAAGATCAATTGCTCCATAACTTTCCCTGATACCGAGGTCAGGCTGACAGGCCTGTAGTTCCCCGGATCTTCCTTACGGCCTTTCTTGTAGATGGGAGTCACATCGGCAAGCCTCCAATCTTGCGGGACCTCTCCAGATGACCAGGAATGCTGATAGATGGCAGAAAGCGGCTTGGCAATCACCTCTGCCAGCTCCCTCAGCACCCTTGGGTGGATCCCATCTGGCCCCATGGACTTGTGGCAGTTCAGATGGAGGAGCAGGTCTCTGACTGTCTCTGCTGGGATCACAGGGGGTGTATGATGCGCTTCGTCCCAGACTTCCAGGTCAGGGCGAGAAGTATCCTGAGGATAACTGGTCTGTCTATTAAAGACAGACGTGAAGAAGGCATTGAGAACCTCAGCCTTTTCCTTATCCTCTGTGGTTACATTCCCTGCCGCATCAAGTAAAGGAGGGAAATTCTCCTTAGTTCTTCTTTTACTGTTAATATATTTATAAAAGGATTTTTTGTTCTCCTTTACTGCAGTAGCCAGTCTAAGTTCAAGCTGGGCTTTTGCATTTCTAACTTCCTGCCTGCAAATCTTGGCAAGTTCCCTGTAGTCTCCCCAAGTAGCCTGTCCCATCTTCCAGAGGGCATAGACTCTCTTTTTCTCCCGGAGTCTCAACAAAAGATCCCGGTTCATCCACACTGGCCTTTTTCCCCTCCGGCTTGACTTACGGTACTCAGGGACAGCCTGCACCTGTGCCTTTAAGATTTCCGTCTTGAGGAGGACCCAGGCTTCCTGGACCCCTTTACCCCTCAGGAGCGAGTCCCAAGGGACCCTTGCAACAAGCGTCCTGAACAGGTCAAAGTCTGCCCTCCGCAAGTCCAAGGTAGCAGTTTTGCTAGTCACCCTCTTGATGTCACCAAGAATAGCAAACTCTACCATTTCATGGTCACTCTGGCCAAGACGATCCCCAACCTTCACATCTCCTACTAGTCCTTCACTGTTAGTGAAGAGCAGGTCTAGCAGGGCACCTCCCCTGCTAGGTTCTTGCACCAGCTGTGTCAGGAAGCAATCTTCCACACACTCCAGAAATCTCATGGACTGCTTCCTCTGCGCGGTATTATATTTCCAGCATCTATCAGGGAAGTTGAAGTCCCCCATGAGAACTAGTGCTGGCCATCGTGCAACATCTACTAGTTGCTTGTAGAACACCTCATCTATCTCTTCATCTTGGCTAGGCGGTCTATAACAGAGCCCCACCACAATGTCACTCCTACAGACCATCCCCCTGATCCTTACCCACAGACACTCCACTTGGTCGTTTCCAACCTCAAACTCTTCAACATCAAGACACTCTTTGATATAGAGAGCTATGCCACCACCCTTTTTTCCCCGCCTGTCCCTTCTGAAGACCTTCTTGTAGCCATCCATCCCAGTCCTCCAGTCATGGGAGGGGTCCCACCATGTTTCTGTAATAGCAACAAGGTCACAGTTAGCCTGCCTTACAATGGTTTCAAGCTCTTCTTGTTTATTGCCCCTGCTGCGTGCGTTGGTGTATATGCACTTCAGCTGAGACATTTGCCTCACCCTTTGTTCCAGCACAGCCCCCCTGGGCTCTTCACTGGGGAGCCCTGTTATATCCCCTAGCCCCATCACAGCTAGTTTAAAGCTCTCTCAATTAGTCCAGCTAGCTCCTGGGCTAGAATTCGTTTCCCCCTTTGGGACAGGTGTAATCCATCAGCGGATAACAGGCCAGGAACTGAGTAAACTGCCCCGTGGTCAAAAAACCCAGCCTAGAACATGCTGTGTAGCATTCTAACATGATCTAGCAGCAGCTGCTGGCTTTTGTCTTCCGCTCTGCACACTCCACTTCCAGTACCTGAAAGGTACTGGAGTGAAAACCAAAGTGGATGCCCCTGATCCCCTCATGGAGCATCACTGTGTCTTCTCTGTTTTAACTTAAATTACATGGACTTTTCTGTACCAACTGCTGATTTGATTCCATACTGCTGCAGTCACCATCCTTCTCAGTGGGATCATTAGGACATTACTATTTCCTGCTTCACTGAGATCTTCCATCTTCCTGCTACTTTCCCCCTCCTATTGGCAGCTTTCTTCAGCTTGCATGAATCTATTACTTCTCGAAGCTGTGGTAAATAAATACCACGTTTTATCACCGCTTTGATACATCCTCCCCACAACCTAAAAACAGAAGGTGTTAGTTTTTTTCAGAACACAAACAAAGCAAGGGAGCAACAACAACAGAAGAGGGCTACTTGTTGTCTCCAACATTCAACATGAGCAATTACAAGCGTATCTTGAATTTAAAAGCAAACAAGTCTTCATAAAGACATTTCAGCACATTCAAAATAACACGCAACCTGCCTGACCTGCGACAAAAAACGGCTGCACATATTTCAACAGGAAGGTCAGCCTAACCGTTAGCCAACTCAATCAGAACATGCCATTTCCATCCCATTCCAAGTAGACTTGAACAGAAGTCATGATGACTTATTTATTGGAGCTAAGACCACGGTGAAAACCCCACAGGGCTACCCATCACAGGACTGTGTGATGGTTCAACACTCAAACGGATAGAAACTGGCTTGAAATAAAAAAATCACTCACAGTGCACTATGATCTTTGCTTAACGAGTTATTAAAACAACTCTGCAGGTGCACAGCTTCCAGGAGACTGAGCAAAAGCATCATACTCGATGTCAACAGTATTCATACTGCAGTATTAGAGACAGAAAAGGAGAAAGGAACAGAATCCTTACAGACTCAACCTAAAGCGCAAGCAGAGTTTTCTTCCTAGTTACACAAATTTCAATAAAGTACAAAAACTTGTCTTAGAAATGCTGCTGTCTGTGCGCACTTCCTCATGTCCGTCATCTCACAAGCGCGTGTACAGTCCAACAGCAAAACTAATGAGCAAAGAGAGATACAGTGAAGAGCGAGGCTGCACAATCAGTTGTAGAAAAACTGCACTGCAATCAGATGCACCCAGCCTAGAGCATGCTGTGTAGCATTCTAACATGATCTAGCAGCAGCTGCTGGCTTTTGTCTTCTGCTCTGCACACTCCACTTCCAGTACCTGAAAGGTACTGGAAGTGGAGTGTACAGAGTGAAAACCAAAGTGGATGCCCCTGATCCCCTCATGGAGCATCACTGTGTCTTCTCTGTTTTAACTTAAATTACATGGACTTTTCTGTACCAACTGCTGATTTGATTCCATACTGCTGCAGTCACCATCCTTCTCAGTGGGATCATTAGGACATTACTATTTCCTGCTTCACTGAGATCTTCCATCTTCCTGCTACTTTCCCCCTCCTATTGGCAGCTTTCTTCAGCTTGCATGAATCTATTACTTCTCGAAGCTGTGGTAAATAAATACCACGTTTTATCACCGCTTTGATACATCCTCCCCACAACCTAAAAACAGAAGGTGTTAGTTTTTTTCAGAACACAAACAAAGCAAGGGAGCAACAACAACAGAAGAGGGCTACTTGTTGTCTCCAACATTCAACATGAGCAATTACAAGTGTATCTTGAATTTAAAAGCAAACAAGTCTTCAGCAAAACTGACGAGCAAAGAGAGATACAGTGAAGAGCAAGGCTGCACAATCAGTTGTAGAAAAACTGCACTGCAATCAGATTCATAGATTCATAGATACATTAGGTTGGAAAGGACCTACAAGATCATCTAGTCCAACCATCCTCACACCACCATCCCTACCCACCAAGCTACTAAATCAAATCCCTCAGCACCTCATCTAAACGCTTCTTCAACAGCGCTAGGGACGGTGCCTCAACCACCTCCCTAGGCAGGCCATTCCAGTGCCTGACCACTCTCTCAGAGAAAAAATTTTTCCTCAAGTCTAATCTAAATCTTCCCCGGCACAACTTGTGGCCATTCCCTCTCGTCCTGTCATTAGTTACCTGGGAGAAGAGGCCGACCCCCTCCTTACCACAGCCTCCCTTCAGGAAGTGGTAGAGTGCAATGAGGTCTCCTCTAAGCCTCCTTTTCCCCAAACTAAACAATCCCAGCTCCCTCAGCCGCTCCTCGTAAGACTTGTGCTCCAGACCCCTCACCAGTTTTGTTGCCCTTCTCTGAACACGCTCCAGGGCCTCAACGTCTTTCTTGTAGTGAGGGGCCCAAAACTGAACACAGTACTCAAGGTGCGGCCGCACCAGAGCTGAGTACAGGGGGATGATCACCTCCCTGCTCCTGCTGGCCACACTATTCCTAATACAGGCCAGGATGCCATTGGCCTTCTTGGCCACCTGGGCACACTGCCGGCTCATATTGAGCCGAGCATCAACCAACACCCCCAGGTCCTTTTCCTCTATACACTCCTCAAGCCATTCTGCCCCAAGCCTATAGCATTGCATGGGGTGATTGTGGCCAAAGTGCAGGACCCGGCACTTGGCCTTATTGAACCTCATCCCATTGACCTCAGCCCAACTGTCTAGCCTATCCAGATCCCGCTGAAGGGCCTCCCTACCCTCAGGCAGATCGACACATCCTCCCAACTTGGTGTCATCCGCAAACTTACTGAGGGTACACTCAATCCCCTCATCCAGGTCATCAATAAAGATATTAAACAAGACGGGCCCCAATACTGACCCTTGGGGGACACCACTCGTGACAGGACGCCAGCTGGACTTGACTCCATTAACCACTACCCGCTGGGCACGGCCCTCTAGCCAATTCTCAACCCAGAGAAGAGTGAACCTGTCCACACCATGGGCTGCCAGCTTCTGCAGGAGAATACTGTGGGAGACCGTGTCAAAGGCTTTGCTGAAGTCCAGGTAGACTACATCAACAGCCTTTCCCTCATCTACCAGTCTGGTCACCCAGTCATAGAAGGAGATGAGGTTGGACAAGCACGACCTGCCCTTTGTGAACCCGTGCTGGCTGGGTCTGATCCCCTGATTGCCATGCACGTGCCGTGTGATCTCCCTCAAGATCAATTGCTCCATAACTTTCCCTGATACCGAGGTCAGGCTGACAGGCCTGTAGTTCCCCGGATCTTCCTTACGGCCTTTCTTGTAGATGGGAGTCACATCGGCAAGCCTCCAATCTTGCGGGACCTCTCCAGATGACCAGGAATGCTGATAGATGGCAGAAAGCGGCTTGGCAATCACCTCTGCCAGCTCCCTCAGCACCCTTGGGTGGATCCCATCTGGCCCCATGGACTTGTGGCAGTTCAGATGGAGGAGCAGGTCTCTGACTGTCTCTGCTGGGATCACAGGGGGTGTATGATGCGCTTCGTCCCAGACTTCCAGGTCAGGGCGAGAAGTATCCTGAGGATAACTGGTCTGTCTATTAAAGACAGACGTGAAGAAGGCATTGAGAACCTCAGCCTTTTCCTTATCCTCTGTGGTTACATTCCCTGCCGCATCAAGTAAAGGAGGGAAATTCTCCTTAGTTCTTCTTTTACTGTTAATATATTTATAAAAGGATTTTTTGTTCTCCTTTACTGCAGTAGCCAGTCTAAGTTCAAGCTGGGCTTTTGCATTTCTAACTTCCTGCCTGCAAATCTTGGCAAGTTCCCTGTAGTCTCCCCAAGTAGCCTGTCCCATCTTCCAGAGGGCATAGACTCTCTTTTTCTCCCGGAGTCTCAACAAAAGATCCCGGTTCATCCACACTGGCCTTTTTCCCCTCCGGCTTGACTTACGGTACTCAGGGACAGCCTGCACCTGTGCCTTTAAGATTTCCGTCTTGAGGAGGACCCAGGCTTCCTGGACCCCTTTACCCCTCAGGAGCGAGTCCCAAGGGACCCTTGCAACAAGCGTCCTGAACAGGTCAAAGTCTGCCCTCCGCAAGTCCAAGGTAGCAGTTTTGCTAGTCACCCTCTTGATGTCACCAAGAATAGCAAACTCTACCATTTCATGGTCACTCTGGCCAAGACGATCCCCAACCTTCACATCTCCTACTAGTCCTTCACTGTTAGTGAAGAGCAGGTCTAGCAGGGCACCTCCCCTGCTAGGTTCTTGCACCAGCTGTGTCAGGAAGCAATCTTCCACACACTCCAGAAATCTCATGGACTGCTTCCTCTGCGCGGTATTATATTTCCAGCATCTATCAGGGAAGTTGAAGTCCCCCATGAGAACTAGTGCTGGCCATCGTGCAACATCTACTAGTTGCTTGTAGAACACCTCATCTATCTCTTCATCTTGGCTAGGCGGTCTATAACAGAGCCCCACCACAATGTCACTCCTACAGACCATCCCCCTGATCCTTACCCACAGACACTCCACTTGGTCGTTTCCAACCTCAAACTCTTCAACATCAAGACACTCTTTGATATAGAGAGCTATGCCACCACCCTTTTTTCCCCGCCTGTCCCTTCTGAAGACCTTCTTGTAGCCATCCATCCCAGTCCTCCAGTCATGGGAGGGGTCCCACCATGTTTCTGTAATAGCAACAAGGTCACAGTTAGCCTGCCTTACAATGGTTTCAAGCTCTTCTTGTTTATTGCCCCTGCTGCGTGCGTTGGTGTATATGCACTTCAGCTGAGACATTTGCCTCACCCTTTGTTCCAGCACAGCCCCCCTGGGCTCTTCACTGGGGAGCCCTGTTATATCCCCTAGCCCCATCACAGCTAGTTTAAAGCTCTCTCAATTAGTCCAGCTAGCTCCTGGGCTAGAATTCGTTTCCCCCTTTGGGACAGGTGTAATCCATCAGCGGATAACAGGCCAGGAACTGAGTAAACTGCCCCGTGGTCAAAAAACCCAGCCTAGAACATGCTGTGTAGCATTCTAACATGATCTAGCAGCAGCTGCTGGCTTTTGTCTTCCGCTCTGCACACTCCACTTCCAGTACCTGAAAGGTACTGGAGTGAAAACCAAAGTGGATGCCCCTGATCCCCTCATGGAGCATCACTGTGTCTTCTCTGTTTTAACTTAAATTACATGGACTTTTCTGTACCAACTGCTGATTTGATTCCATACTGCTGCAGTCACCATCCTTCTCAGTGGGATCATTAGGACATTACTATTTCCTGCTTCACTGAGATCTTCCATCTTCCTGCTACTTTCCCCCTCCTATTGGCAGCTTTCTTCAGCTTGCATGAATCTATTACTTCTCGAAGCTGTGGTAAATAAATACCACGTTTTATCACCGCTTTGATACATCCTCCCCACAACCTAAAAACAGAAGGTGTTAGTTTTTTTCAGAACACAAACAAAGCAAGGGAGCAACAACAACAGAAGAGGGCTACTTGTTGTCTCCAACATTCAACATGAGCAATTACAAGCGTATCTTGAATTTAAAAGCAAACAAGTCTTCATAAAGACATTTCAGCACATTCAAAATAACACGCAACCTGCCTGACCTGCGACAAAAAACGGCTGCACATATTTCAACAGGAAGGTCAGCCTAACCGTTAGCCAACTCAATCAGAACATGCCATTTCCATCCCATTCCAAGTAGACTTGAACAGAAGTCATGATGACTTATTTATTGGAGCTAAGACCACGGTGAAAACCCCACAGGGCTACCCATCACAGGACTGTGTGATGGTTCAACACTCAAACGGATAGAAACTGGCTTGAAATAAAAAAATCACTCACAGTGCACTATGATCTTTGCTTAACGAGTTATTAAAACAACTCTGCAGGTGCACAGCTTCCAGGAGACTGAGCAAAAGCATCATACTCGATGTCAACAGTATTCATACTGCAGTATTAGAGACAGAAAAGGAGAAAGGAACAGAATCCTTACAGACTCAACCTAAAGCGCAAGCAGAGTTTTCTTCCTAGTTACACAAATTTCAATAAAGTACAAAAACTTGTCTTAGAAATGCTGCTGTCTGTGCGCACTTCCTCATGTCCGTCATCTCACAAGCGCGTGTACAGTCCAACAGCAAAACTAATGAGCAAAGAGAGATACAGTGAAGAGCGAGGCTGCACAATCAGTTGTAGAAAAACTGCACTGCAATCAGATGCACCCAGCCTAGAGCATGCTGTGTAGCATTCTAACATGATCTAGCAGCAGCTGCTGGCTTTTGTCTTCTGCTCTGCACACTCCACTTCCAGTACCTGAAAGGTACTGGAAGTGGAGTGTACAGAGTGAAAACCAAAGTGGATGCCCCTGATCCCCTCATGGAGCATCACTGTGTCTTCTCTGTTTTAACTTAAATTACATGGACTTTTCTGTACCAACTGCTGATTTGATTCCATACTGCTGCAGTCACCATCCTTCTCAGTGGGATCATTAGGACATTACTATTTCCTGCTTCACTGAGATCTTCCATCTTCCTGCTACTTTCCCCCTCCTATTGGCAGCTTTCTTCAGCTTGCATGAATCTATTACTTCTCGAAGCTGTGGTAAATAAATACCACGTTTTATCACCGCTTTGATACATCCTCCCCACAACCTAAAAACAGAAGGTGTTAGTTTTTTTCAGAACACAAACAAAGCAAGGGAGCAACAACAACAGAAGAGGGCTACTTGTTGTCTCCAACATTCAACATGAGCAATTACAAGTGTATCTTGAATTTAAAAGCAAACAAGTCTTCAGCAAAACTGACGAGCAAAGAGAGATACAGTGAAGAGCAAGGCTGCACAATCAGTTGTAGAAAAACTGCACTGCAATCAGATTCATAGATTCATAGATACATTAGGTTGGAAAGGACCTACAAGATCATCTAGTCCAACCATCCTCACACCACCATCCCTACCCACCAAGCTACTAAATCAAATCCCTCAGCACCTCATCTAAACGCTTCTTCAACAGCGCTAGGGACGGTGCCTCAACCACCTCCCTAGGCAGGCCATTCCAGTGCCTGACCACTCTCTCAGAGAAAAAATTTTTCCTCAAGTCTAATCTAAATCTTCCCCGGCACAACTTGTGGCCATTCCCTCTCGTCCTGTCATTAGTTACCTGGGAGAAGAGGCCGACCCCCTCCTTACCACAGCCTCCCTTCAGGAAGTGGTAGAGTGCAATGAGGTCTCCTCTAAGCCTCCTTTTCCCCAAACTAAACAATCCCAGCTCCCTCAGCCGCTCCTCGTAAGACTTGTGCTCCAGACCCCTCACCAGTTTTGTTGCCCTTCTCTGAACACGCTCCAGGGCCTCAACGTCTTTCTTGTAGTGAGGGGCCCAAAACTGAACACAGTACTCAAGGTGCGGCCGCACCAGAGCTGAGTACAGGGGGATGATCACCTCCCTGCTCCTGCTGGCCACACTATTCCTAATACAGGCCAGGATGCCATTGGCCTTCTTGGCCACCTGGGCACACTGCCGGCTCATATTGAGCCGAGCATCAACCAACACCCCCAGGTCCTTTTCCTCTATACACTCCTCAAGCCATTCTGCCCCAAGCCTATAGCATTGCATGGGGTGATTGTGGCCAAAGTGCAGGACCCGGCACTTGGCCTTATTGAACCTCATCCCATTGACCTCAGCCCAACTGTCTAGCCTATCCAGATCCCGCTGAAGGGCCTCCCTACCCTCAGGCAGATCGACACATCCTCCCAACTTGGTGTCATCCGCAAACTTACTGAGGGTACACTCAATCCCCTCATCCAGGTCATCAATAAAGATATTAAACAAGACGGGCCCCAATACTGACCCTTGGGGGACACCACTCGTGACAGGACGCCAGCTGGACTTGACTCCATTAACCACTACCCGCTGGGCACGGCCCTCTAGCCAATTCTCAACCCAGAGAAGAGTGAACCTGTCCACACCATGGGCTGCCAGCTTCTGCAGGAGAATACTGTGGGAGACCGTGTCAAAGGCTTTGCTGAAGTCCAGGTAGACTACATCAACAGCCTTTCCCTCATCTACCAGTCTGGTCACCCAGTCATAGAAGGAGATGAGGTTGGACAAGCACGACCTGCCCTTTGTGAACCCGTGCTGGCTGGGTCTGATCCCCTGATTGCCATGCACGTGCCGTGTGATCTCCCTCAAGATCAATTGCTCCATAACTTTCCCTGATACCGAGGTCAGGCTGACAGGCCTGTAGTTCCCCGGATCTTCCTTACGGCCTTTCTTGTAGATGGGAGTCACATCGGCAAGCCTCCAATCTTGCGGGACCTCTCCAGATGACCAGGAATGCTGATAGATGGCAGAAAGCGGCTTGGCAATCACCTCTGCCAGCTCCCTCAGCACCCTTGGGTGGATCCCATCTGGCCCCATGGACTTGTGGCAGTTCAGATGGAGGAGCAGGTCTCTGACTGTCTCTGCTGGGATCACAGGGGGTGTATGATGCGCTTCGTCCCAGACTTCCAGGTCAGGGCGAGAAGTATCCTGAGGATAACTGGTCTGTCTATTAAAGACAGACGTGAAGAAGGCATTGAGAACCTCAGCCTTTTCCTTATCCTCTGTGGTTACATTCCCTGCCGCATCAAGTAAAGGAGGGAAATTCTCCTTAGTTCTTCTTTTACTGTTAATATATTTATAAAAGGATTTTTTGTTCTCCTTTACTGCAGTAGCCAGTCTAAGTTCAAGCTGGGCTTTTGCATTTCTAACTTCCTGCCTGCAAATCTTGGCAAGTTCCCTGTAGTCTCCCCAAGTAGCCTGTCCCATCTTCCAGAGGGCATAGACTCTCTTTTTCTCCCGGAGTCTCAACAAAAGATCCCGGTTCATCCACACTGGCCTTTTTCCCCTCCGGCTTGACTTACGGTACTCAGGGACAGCCTGCACCTGTGCCTTTAAGATTTCCGTCTTGAGGAGGACCCAGGCTTCCTGGACCCCTTTACCCCTCAGGAGCGAGTCCCAAGGGACCCTTGCAACAAGCGTCCTGAACAGGTCAAAGTCTGCCCTCCGCAAGTCCAAGGTAGCAGTTTTGCTAGTCACCCTCTTGATGTCACCAAGAATAGCAAACTCTACCATTTCATGGTCACTCTGGCCAAGACGATCCCCAACCTTCACATCTCCTACTAGTCCTTCACTGTTAGTGAAGAGCAGGTCTAGCAGGGCACCTCCCCTGCTAGGTTCTTGCACCAGCTGTGTCAGGAAGCAATCTTCCACACACTCCAGAAATCTCATGGACTGCTTCCTCTGCGCGGTATTATATTTCCAGCATCTATCAGGGAAGTTGAAGTCCCCCATGAGAACTAGTGCTGGCCATCGTGCAACATCTACTAGTTGCTTGTAGAACACCTCATCTATCTCTTCATCTTGGCTAGGCGGTCTATAACAGAGCCCCACCACAATGTCACTCCTACAGACCATCCCCCTGATCCTTACCCACAGACACTCCACTTGGTCGTTTCCAACCTCAAACTCTTCAACATCAAGACACTCTTTGATATAGAGAGCTATGCCACCACCCTTTTTTCCCCGCCTGTCCCTTCTGAAGACCTTCTTGTAGCCATCCATCCCAGTCCTCCAGTCATGGGAGGGGTCCCACCATGTTTCTGTAATAGCAACAAGGTCACAGTTAGCCTGCCTTACAATGGTTTCAAGCTCTTCTTGTTTATTGCCCCTGCTGCGTGCGTTGGTGTATATGCACTTCAGCTGAGACATTTGCCTCACCCTTTGTTCCAGCACAGCCCCCCTGGGCTCTTCACTGGGGAGCCCTGTTATATCCCCTAGCCCCATCACAGCTAGTTTAAAGCTCTCTCAATTAGTCCAGCTAGCTCCTGGGCTAGAATTCGTTTCCCCCTTTGGGACAGGTGTAATCCATCAGCGGATAACAGGCCAGGAACTGAGTAAACTGCCCCGTGGTCAAAAAACCCAGCCTAGAACATGCTGTGTAGCATTCTAACATGATCTAGCAGCAGCTGCTGGCTTTTGTCTTCCGCTCTGCACACTCCACTTCCAGTACCTGAAAGGTACTGGAGTGAAAACCAAAGTGGATGCCCCTGATCCCCTCATGGAGCATCACTGTGTCTTCTCTGTTTTAACTTAAATTACATGGACTTTTCTGTACCAACTGCTGATTTGATTCCATACTGCTGCAGTCACCATCCTTCTCAGTGGGATCATTAGGACATTACTATTTCCTGCTTCACTGAGATCTTCCATCTTCCTGCTACTTTCCCCCTCCTATTGGCAGCTTTCTTCAGCTTGCATGAATCTATTACTTCTCGAAGCTGTGGTAAATAAATACCACGTTTTATCACCGCTTTGATACATCCTCCCCACAACCTAAAAACAGAAGGTGTTAGTTTTTTTCAGAACACAAACAAAGCAAGGGAGCAACAACAACAGAAGAGGGCTACTTGTTGTCTCCAACATTCAACATGAGCAATTACAAGCGTATCTTGAATTTAAAAGCAAACAAGTCTTCATAAAGACATTTCAGCACATTCAAAATAACACGCAACCTGCCTGACCTGCGACAAAAAACGGCTGCACATATTTCAACAGGAAGGTCAGCCTAACCGTTAGCCAACTCAATCAGAACATGCCATTTCCATCCCATTCCAAGTAGACTTGAACAGAAGTCATGATGACTTATTTATTGGAGCTAAGACCACGGTGAAAACCCCACAGGGCTACCCATCACAGGACTGTGTGATGGTTCAACACTCAAACGGATAGAAACTGGCTTGAAATAAAAAAATCACTCACAGTGCACTATGATCTTTGCTTAACGAGTTATTAAAACAACTCTGCAGGTGCACAGCTTCCAGGAGACTGAGCAAAAGCATCATACTCGATGTCAACAGTATTCATACTGCAGTATTAGAGACAGAAAAGGAGAAAGGAACAGAATCCTTACAGACTCAACCTAAAGCGCAAGCAGAGTTTTCTTCCTAGTTACACAAATTTCAATAAAGTACAAAAACTTGTCTTAGAAATGCTGCTGTCTGTGCGCACTTCCTCATGTCCGTCATCTCACAAGCGCGTGTACAGTCCAACAGCAAAACTAATGAGCAAAGAGAGATACAGTGAAGAGCGAGGCTGCACAATCAGTTGTAGAAAAACTGCACTGCAATCAGATGCACCCAGCCTAGAGCATGCTGTGTAGCATTCTAACATGATCTAGCAGCAGCTGCTGGCTTTTGTCTTCTGCTCTGCACACTCCACTTCCAGTACCTGAAAGGTACTGGAAGTGGAGTGTACAGAGTGAAAACCAAAGTGGATGCCCCTGATCCCCTCATGGAGCATCACTGTGTCTTCTCTGTTTTAACTTAAATTACATGGACTTTTCTGTACCAACTGCTGATTTGATTCCATACTGCTGCAGTCACCATCCTTCTCAGTGGGATCATTAGGACATTACTATTTCCTGCTTCACTGAGATCTTCCATCTTCCTGCTACTTTCCCCCTCCTATTGGCAGCTTTCTTCAGCTTGCATGAATCTATTACTTCTCGAAGCTGTGGTAAATAAATACCACGTTTTATCACCGCTTTGATACATCCTCCCCACAACCTAAAAACAGAAGGTGTTAGTTTTTTTCAGAACACAAACAAAGCAAGGGAGCAACAACAACAGAAGAGGGCTACTTGTTGTCTCCAACATTCAACATGAGCAATTACAAGCGTATCTTGAATTTAAAAGCAAACAAGTCTTCATCAAAACTGACGAGCAAAGAGAGATACAGTGAAGAGCAAGGCTGCACAATCAGTTGTAGAAAAACTGCACTGCAATCAGATTCATAGATTCATAGATACATTAGGTTGGAAAGGACCTACAAGATCATCTAGTCCAACCATCCTCACACCACCATCCCTACCCACCAAGCTACTAAATCAAATCCCTCAGCACCTCATCTAAACGCTTCTTCAACAGCGCTAGGGACGGTGCCTCAACCACCTCCCTAGGCAGGCCATTCCAGTGCCTGACCACTCTCTCAGAGAAAAAATTTTTCCTCAAGTCTAATCTAAATCTTCCCCGGCACAACTTGTGGCCATTCCCTCTCGTCCTGTCATTAGTTACCTGGGAGAAGAGGCTGACCCCCTCCTTACCACAGCCTCCCTTCAGGAAGTGGTAGAGTGCAATGAGGTCTCCTCTAAGCCTCCTTTTCCCCAAACTAAACAATCCCAGCTCCCTCAGCCGCTCCTCGTAAGACTTGTGCTCCAGACCCCTCACCAGTTTTGTTGCCCTTCTCTGAACACGCTCCAGGGCCTCAACGTCTTTCTTGTAGTGAGGGGCCCAAAACTGAACACAGTACTCAAGGTGCGGCCGCACCAGAGCTGAGTACAGGGGGATGATCACCTCCCTGCTCCTGCTGGCCACACTATTCCTAATACAGGCCAGGATGCCATTGGCCTTCTTGGCCACCTGGGCACACTGCCGGCTCATATTGAGCCGAGCATCAACCAACACCCCCAGGTCCTTTTCCTCTATACACTCCTCAAGCCATTCTGCCCCAAGCCTATAGCATTGCATGGGGTGATTGTGGCCAAAGTGCAGGACCCGGCACTTGGCCTTATTGAACCTCATCCCATTGACCTCAGCCCAACTGTCTAGCCTATCCAGATCCCGCTGAAGGGCTTCCCTACCCTCAGGCAGATCGACACATCCTCCCAACTTGGTGTCATCCGCAAACTTACTGAGGGTACACTCAATCCCCTCATCCAGGTCATCAATAAAGATATTAAACAAGACGGGCCCCAATACTGACCCTTGGGGGACACCACTCGTGACAGGACGCCAGCTGGACTTGACTCCATTAACCACTACCCGCTGGGCACGGCCCTCTAGCCAATTCTCAACCCAGAGAAGAGTGAACCTGTCCACACCATGGGCTGCCAGCTTCTGCAGGAGAATACTGTGGGAGACCGTGTCAAAGGCTTTGCTGAAGTCCAGGTAGACTACATCAACAGCCTTTCCCTCATCTACCAGTCTGGTCACCCAGTCATAGAAGGAGATGAGGTTGGACAAGCACGACCTGCCCTTTGTGAACCCGTGCTGGCTGGGTCTGATCCCCTGATTGCCATGCACGTGCCGTGTGATCTCCCTCAAGATCAATTGCTCCATAACTTTCCCTGATACCGAGGTCAGGCTGACAGGCCTGTAGTTCCCCGGATCTTCCTTACGGCCTTTCTTGTAGATGGGAGTCACATCGGCAAGCCTCCAATCTTGCGGGACCTCTCCAGATGACCAGGAATGCTGATAGATGGCAGAAAGCGGCTTGGCAATCACCTCTGCCAGCTCCCTCAGCACCCTTGGGTGGATCCCATCTGGCCCCATGGACTTGTGGCAGTTCAGATGGAGGAGCAGGTCTCTGACTGTCTCTGCTGGGATCACAGGGGGTGTATGATGCGCTTCGTCCCAGACTTCCAGGTCAGGGCGAGAAGTATCCTGAGGATAACTGGTCTGTCTATTAAAGACAGACGTGAAGAAGGCATTGAGAACCTCAGCCTTTTCCTTATCCTCTGTGGTTACATTCCCTGCCGCATCAAGTAAAGGAGGGAAATTCTCCTTAGTTCTTCTTTTACTGTTAATATATTTATAAAAGGATTTTTTGTTCTCCTTTACTGCAGTAGCCAGTCTAAGTTCAAGCTGGGCTTTTGCATTTCTAACTTCCTGCCTGCAAATCTTGGCAAGTTCCCTGTAGTCTCCCCAAGTAGCCTGTCCCATCTTCCAGAGGGCATAGACTCTCTTTTTCTCCCGGAGTCTCAACAAAAGATCCCGGTTCATCCACACTGGCCTTTTTCCCCTCCGGCTTGACTTACGGTACTCAGGGACAGCCTGCACCTGTGCCTTTAAGATTTCCGTCTTGAGGAGGACCCAGGCTTCCTGGACCCCTTTACCCCTCAGGAGCGAGTCCCAAGGGACCCTTGCAACAAGCGTCCTGAACAGGTCAAAGTCTGCCCTCCGCAAGTCCAAGGTAGCAGTTTTGCTAGTCGCCCTCTTGATGTCACCAAGAATAGCAAACTCTACCATTTCATGGTCACTCTGGCCAAGACGATCCCCAACCTTCACATCTCCTACCAGTCCTTCACTGTTAGTGAAGAGCAGGTCTAGCAGGGCACCTCCCCTGCTAGGTTCTTGCACCAGCTGTGTCAGGAAGCAATCTTCCACACACTCCAGAAATCTCATGGACTGCTTCCTCTGCGCGGTATTATATTTCCAGCATCTATCAGGGAAGTTGAAGTCCCCCATGAGAACTAGTGCTGGCCATCGTGCAACATCTACTAGTTGCTTGTAGAACACCTCATCTATCTCTTCATCTTGGCTAGGCGGTCTATAACAGAGCCCCACCACAATGTCACTCCTACAGACCATCCCCCTGATCCTTACCTACAGACACTCCACTTGGTCGTTTCCAACCTCAAACTCTTCAACATCAAGACACTCTTTGATATAGAGAGCTATGCCACCACCCTTTTTTCCCCGCCTGTCCCTTCTGAAGACCTTCTTGTAGCCATCCATCCCAGTCCTCCAGTCATGGGAGGGGTCCCACCATGTTTCTGTAATAGCAACAAGGTCACAGTTAGCCTGCCTTACAATGGTTTCAAGCTCTTCTTGTTTATTGCCCCTGCTGCGTGCGTTGGTGTATATGCACTTCAGCTGAGACATTTGCCTCACCCTTTGTTCCAGCACAGCCCCCCTGGGCTCTTCACTGGGGAGCCCTGTTATATCCCCTAGCCCCATCACAGCTAGTTTAAAGCTCTCTCAATTAGTCCAGCTAGCTCCTGGGCTAGAATTCGTTTCCCCCTTTGGGACAGGTGTAATCCATCAGCGGATAACAGGCCAGGAACTGAGTAAACTGCCCCGTGGTCAAAAAACCCAGCCTAGAACATGCTGTGTAGCATTCTAACATGATCTAGCAGCAGCTGCTGGCTTTTGTCTTCCGCTCTGCACACTCCACTTCCAGTACCTGAAAGGTACTGGAGTGAAAACCAAAGTGGATGCCCCTGATCCCCTCATGGAGCATCACTGTGTCTTCTCTGTTTTAACTTAAATTACATGGACTTTTCTGTACCAACTGCTGATTTGATTCCATACTGCTGCAGTCACCATCCTTCTCAGTGGGATCATTAGGACATTACTATTTCCTGCTTCACTGAGATCTTCCATCTTCCTGCTACTTTCCCCCTCCTATTGGCAGCTTTCTTCAGCTTGCATGAATCTATTACTTCTCGAAGCTGTGGTAAATAAATACCACGTTTTATCACCGCTTTGATACATCCTCCCCACAACCTAAAAACAGAAGGTGTTAGTTTTTTTCAGAACACAAACAAAGCAAGGGAGCAACAACAACAGAAGAGGGCTACTTGTTGTCTCCAACATTCAACATGAGCAATTACAAGCGTATCTTGAATTTAAAAGCAAACAAGTCTTCATAAAGACATTTCAGCACATTCAAAATAACACGCAACCTGCCTGACCTGCGACAAAAAACGGCTGCACATATTTCAACAGGAAGGTCAGCCTAACCGTTAGCCAACTCAATCAGAACATGCCATTTCCATCCCATTCCAAGTAGACTTGAACAGAAGTCATGATGACTTATTTATTGGAGCTAAGACCACGGTGAAAACCCCACAGGGCTACCCATCACAGGACTGTGTGATGGTTCAACACTCAAACGGATAGAAACTGGCTTGAAATAAAAAAATCACTCACAGTGCACTATGATCTTTGCTTAACGAGTTATTAAAACAACTCTGCAGGTGCACAGCTTCCAGGAGACTGAGCAAAAGCATCATACTCGATGTCAACAGTATTCATACTGCAGTATTAGAGACAGAAAAGGAGAAAGGAACAGAATCCTTACAGACTCAACCTAAAGCGCAAGCAGAGTTTTCTTCCTAGTTACACAAATTTCAATAAAGTACAAAAACTTGTCTTAGAAATGCTGCTGTCTGTGCGCACTTCCTCATGTCCGTCATCTCACAAGCGCGTGTACAGTCCAACAGCAAAACTAATGAGCAAAGAGAGATACAGTGAAGAGCGAGGCTGCACAATCAGTTGCAGAAAAACTGCACTGCAATCAGATGCACCCAGCCTAGAGCATGCTGTGTAGCATTCTAACATGATCTAGCAGCAGCTTCTGGCTTTTGTCTTCTGCTCTGCACACTCCACTTCCAGTACCTGAAAGGTACTGGAAGTGGAGTGTACAGAGTGAAAACCAAAGTGGATGCCCCTGATCCCCTCATGGAGCATCACTGTGTCTTCTCTGTTTTAACTTAAATTACATGGACTTTTCTGTACCAACTGCTGATTTGATTCCATACTGCTGCAGTCACCATCCTTCTCAGTGGGATCATTAGGACATTACTATTTCCTGCTTCACTGAGATCTTCCATCTTCCTGCTACTTTCCCCCTCCTATTGGCAGCTTTCTTCAGCTTGCATGAATCTATTACTTCTCGAAGCTGTGGTAAATAAATACCACGTTTTATCACCGCTTTGATACATCCTCCCCACAACCTAAAAACAGAAGGTGTTAGTTTTTTTCAGAACACAAACAAAGCAAGGGAGCAACAACAACAGAAGAGGGCTACTTGTTGTCTCCAACATTCAACATGAGCAATTACAAGCGTATCTTGAATTTAAAAGCAAACAAGTCTTCAGCAAAACTGACGAGCAAAGAGAGATACAGTGAAGAGCAAGGCTGCACAATCAGTTGTAGAAAAACTGCACTGCAATCAGATTCATAGATTCATAGATTCATAGATACATTAGGTTGGAAAGGACCTACAAGATCATCTAGTCCAACCATCCTCACACCACCATCCCTACCCACCAAGCTACTAAATCAAATCCCTCAGCACCTCATCTAAACGCTTCTTCAACAGCGCTAGGGACGGTGCCTCAACCACCTCCCTAGGCAGGCCATTCCAGTGCCTGACCACTCTCTCAGAGAAAAAATTTTTCCTCAAGTCTAATCTAAATCTTCCCCGGCACAACTTGTGGCCATTCCCTCTCGTCCTGTCATTAGTTACCTGGGAGAAGAGGCCGACCCCCTCCTTACCACAGCCTCCCTTCAGGAAGTGGTAGAGTGCAATGAGGTCTCCTCTAAGCCTCCTTTTCCCCAAACTAAACAATCCCAGCTCCCTCAGCCGCTCCTCGTAAGACTTGTGCTCCAGACCCCTCACCAGTTTTGTTGCCCTTCTCTGAACACGCTCCAGGGCCTCAACGTCTTTCTTGTAGTGAGGGGCCCAAAACTGAACACAGTACTCAAGGTGCGGCCGCACCAGAGCTGAGTACAGGGGGATGATCACCTCCCTGCTCCTGCTGGCCACACTATTCCTAATACAGGCCAGGATGCCATTGGCCTTCTTGGCCACCTGGGCACACTGCCGGCTCATATTGAGCCGAGCATCAACCAACACCCCCAGGTCCTTTTCCTCTATACACTCCTCAAGCCATTCTGCCCCAAGCCTATAGCATTGCATGGGGTGATTGTGGCCAAAGTGCAGGACCCGGCACTTGGCCTTATTGAACCTCATCCCATTGACCTCAGCCCAACTGTCTAGCCTATCCAGATCCCGCTGAAGGGCCTCCCTACCCTCAGGCAGATCGACACATCCTCCCAACTTGGTGTCATCCGCAAACTTACTGAGGGTACACTCAATCCCCTCATCCAGGTCATCAATAAAGATATTAAACAAGACGGGCCCCAATACTGACCCTTGGGGGACACCACTCGTGACAGGACGCCAGCTGGACTTGACTCCATTAACCACTACCCGCTGGGCACGGCCCTCTAGCCAATTCTCAACCCAGAGAAGAGTGAACCTGTCCACACCATGGGCTGCCAGCTTCTGCAGGAGAATACTGTGGGAGACCGTGTCAAAGGCTTTGCTGAAGTCCAGGTAGACTACATCAACAGCCTTTCCCTCATCTACCAGTCTGGTCACCCAGTCATAGAAGGAGATGAGGTTGGACAAGCACGACCTGCCCTTTGTGAACCCGTGCTGGCTGGGTCTGATCCCCTGATTGCCATGCACGTGCCGTGTGATCTCCCTCAAGATCAATTGCTCCATAACTTTCCCTGATACCGAGGTCAGGCTGACAGGCCTGTAGTTCCCCGGATCTTCCTTACGGCCTTTCTTGTAGATGGGAGTCACATCGGCAAGCCTCCAATCTTGCGGGACCTCTCCAGATGACCAGGAATGCTGATAGATGGCAGAAAGCGGCTTGGCAATCACCTCTGCCAGCTCCCTCAGCACCCTTGGGTGGATCCCATCTGGCCCCATGGACTTGTGGCAGTTCAGATGGAGGAGCAGGTCTCTGACTGTCTCTGCTGGGATCACAGGGGGTGTATGATGCGCTTCGTCCCAGACTTCCAGGTCAGGGCGAGAAGTATCCTGAGGATAACTGGTCTGTCTATTAAAGACAGACGTGAAGAAGGCATTGAGAACCTCAGCCTTTTCCTTATCCTCTGTGGTTACATTCCCTGCCGCATCAAGTAAAGGAGGGAAATTCTCCTTAGTTCTTCTTTTACTGTTAATATATTTATAAAAGGATTTTTTGTTCTCCTTTACTGCAGTAGCCAGTCTAAGTTCAAGCTGGGCTTTTGCATTTCTAACTTCCTGCCTGCAAATCTTGGCAAGTTCCCTGTAGTCTCCCCAAGTAGCCTGTCCCATCTTCCAGAGGGCATAGACTCTCTTTTTCTCCCGGAGTCTCAACAAAAGATCCCGGTTCATCCACACTGGCCTTTTTCCCCTCCGGCTTGACTTACGGTACTCAGGGACAGCCTGCACCTGTGCCTTTAAGATTTCCGTCTTGAGGAGGACCCAGGCTTCCTGGACCCCTTTACCCCTCAGGAGCGAGTCCCAAGGGACCCTTGCAACAAGCGTCCTGAACAGGTCAAAGTCTGCCCTCCGCAAGTCCAAGGTAGCAGTTTTGCTAGTCACCCTCTTGATGTCACCAAGAATAGCAAACTCTACCATTTCATGGTCACTCTGGCCAAGACGATCCCCAACCTTCACATCTCCTACTAGTCCTTCACTGTTAGTGAAGAGCAGGTCTAGCAGGGCACCTCCCCTGCTAGGTTCTTGCACCAGCTGTGTCAGGAAGCAATCTTCCACACACTCCAGAAATCTCATGGACTGCTTCCTCTGCGCGGTATTATATTTCCAGCATCTATCAGGGAAGTTGAAGTCCCCCATGAGAACTAGTGCTGGCCATCGTGCAACATCTACTAGTTGCTTGTACAACACCTCATCTATCTCTTCATCTTGGCTAGGCGGTCTATAACAGAGCCCCACCACAATGTCACTCCTACAGACCATCCCCCTGATCCTTACCTACAGACACTCCACTTGGTCGTTTCCAACCTCAAACTCTTCAACATCAAGACACTCTTTGATATAGAGAGCTATGCCACCACCCTTTTTTCCCCGCCTGTCCCTTCTGAAGACCTTCTTGTAGCCATCCATCCCAGTCCTCCAGTCATGGGAGGGGTCCCACCATGTTTCTGTAATAGCAACAAGGTCATAGTTAGCCTGCCTTACAATGGTTTCAAGCTCTTCTTGTTTATTGCCCCTGCTGCGTGCGTTGGTGTATATGCACTTCAGCTGAGACATTTGCCTCACCCTTTGTTCCAGCACAGCCCCCCTGGGCTCTTCACTGGGGAGCCCTGTTATATCCCCTAGCCCCATCACAGCTAGTTTAAAGCTCTCTCAATTAGTCCAGCTAGCTCCTGGGCTAGAATTCGTTTCCCCCTTTGGGACAGGTGTAATCCATCAGCGGATAACAGGCCAGGAACTGAGTAAACTGCCCCGTGGTCAAAAAACCCAGCCTAGAACATGCTGTGTAGCATTCTAACATGATCTAGCAGCAGCTGCTGGCTTTTGTCTTCCGCTCTGCACACTCCACTTCCAGTACCTGAAAGGTACTGGAGTGAAAACCAAAGTGGATGCCCCTGATCCCCTCATGGAGCATCACTGTGTCTTCTCTGTTTTAACTTAAATTACATGGACTTTTTTGTACCAACTGCTGATTTGATTCCATACTGCTGCAGTCACCATCCTTCTCAGTGGGATCATTAGGACATTACTATTTCCTGCTTCACTGAGATCTTCCATCTTCCTGCTACTTTCCCCCTCCTATTGGCAGCTTTCTTCAGCTTGCATGAATCTATTACTTCTCAAAGCTGTGGTAAATAAATACCACGTTTTACCACCGCTTTGATACATCCTCCCCACAACCTAAAAACAGAAGGTGTTAGTTTTTTTCAGAACACAAACAAAGCAAGGGAGCAACAACAACAGAAGAGGGCTACTTGTTGTCTCCAACATTCAACATGAGCAATTACAAGCGTATCTTGAATTTAAAAGCAAACAAGTCTTCATAAAGACATTTCAGCACATTCAAAATAACACGCAACCTGCCTGACCTGCGACAAAAAACGGCTGCACATATTTCAACAGGAAGGTCAGCCTAACCGTTAGCCAACTCAATCAGAACATGCCATTTCCATCCCATTCCAAGTAGACTTGAACAGAAGTCATGATGACTTATTTATTGGAGCTAAGACCACGGTGAAAACCCCACAGGGCTACCCATCACAGGACTGTGTGATGGTTCAACACTCAAACGGATAGAAACTGGCTTGAAATAAAAAAATCACTCACAGTGCACTATGATCTTTGCTTAACGAGTTATTAAAACAACTCTGCAGGTGCACAGCTTCCAGGAGACTGAGCAAAAGCATCATACTCGATGTCAACAGTATTCATACTGCAGTATTAGAGACAGAAAAGGAGAAAGGAACAGAATCCTTACAGACTCAACCTAAAGCGCAAGCAGAGTTTTCTTCCTAGTTACACAAATTTCAATAAAGTACAAAAACTTGTCTTAGAAATGCTGCTGTCTGTGCGCACTTCCTCATGTCCGTCATCTCACAAGCGCATGTACAGTCCAACAGCAAAACTAATGAGCAAAGAGAGATACAGTGAAGAGCGAGGCTGCACAATCAGTTGCAGAAAAACTGCACTGCAATCAGATGCACCCAGCCTAGAACATGCTGTGTAGCATTCTAACATGATCTAGCAGCAGCTTCTGGCTTTTGTCTTCTGCTCTGCACACTCCACTTCCAGTACCTGAAAGGTACTGGAAGTGGAGTGTACAGAGTGAAAACCAAAGTGGATGCCCCTGATCCCCTCATGGAGCATCACTGTGTCTTCTCTGTTTTAACTTAAATTACATGGACTTTTCTGTACCAACTGCTGATTTGATTCCATACTGCTGCAGTCACCATCCTTCTCAGTGGGATCATTAGGACATTACTATTTCCTGCTTCACTGAGATCTTCCATCTTCCTGCTACTTTCCCCCTCCTATTGGCAGCTTTCTTCAGCTTGCATGAATCTATTACTTCTCGAAGCTGTGGTAAATAAATACCACGTTTTATCACCGCTTTGATACATCCTCCCCACAACCTAAAAACAGAAGGTGTTAGTTTTTTTCAGAACACAAACAAAGCAAGGGAGCAACAACAACAGAAGAGGGCTACTTGTTGTCTCCAACATTCAACATGAGCAATTACAAGCGTATCTTGAATTTAAAAGCAAACAAGTCTTCATCAAAACTGACGAGCAAAGAGAGATACAGTGAAGAGCAAGGCTGCACAATCAGTTGTAGAAAAACTGCACTGCAATCAGATTCATAGATTCATAGATTCATAGATACATTAGGTTGGAAAGGACCTACAAGATCATCTAGTCCAACCATCCTCACACCACCATCCCTACCAACCAAGCTACTAAATCAAATCCCTCAGCACCTCATCTAAACGCTTCTTCAACAGCGCTAGGGACGGTGCCTCAACCACCTCCCTAGGCAGGCCATTCCAGTGCCTGACCACTCTCTCAGAGAAAAAAATTTTCCTCAAGTCTAATCTAAATCTTCCCCGGCACAACTTGTGGCCATTCCCTCTTGTCCTGTCATTAGTTACCTGGGAGAAGAGGCTGACCCCCTCCTTACCACAGCCTCCCTTCAGGAAGTGGTAGAGTGCAATGAGGTCTCCTCTAAGCCTCCTTTTCCCCAAACTAAACAATCCCAGCTCCCTCAGCCGCTCCTCGTAAGACTTGTGCTCCAGACCCCTCACCAGTTTTGTTGCCCTTCTCTGAACACGCTCCAGGGCCTCAACGTCTTTCTTGTAGTGAGGGGCCCAAAACTGAACACAGTACTCAAGGTGCGGCCGCACCAGAGCTGAGTACAGGGGGATGATCACCTCCCTGCTCCTGCTGGCCACACTATTCCTAATACAGGCCAGGATGCCATTGGCCTTCTTGGCCACCTGGGCACACTGCCGGCTCATATTGAGCCGAGCATCAACCAACACCCCCAGGTCCTTTTCCTCTATACACTCCTCAAGCCATTCTGCCCCAAGCCTATAGCATTGCATGGGGTGATTGTGGCCAAAGTGCAGGACCCGGCACTTGGCCTTATTGAACCTCATCCCATTGACCTCAGCCCAACTGTCTAGCCTATCCAGATCCCGCTGAAGGGCCTCCCTACCCTCAGGCAGATCGACACATCCTCCCAACTTGGTGTCATCCGCAAACTTACTGAGGGTACACTCAATCCCCTCATCCAGGTCATCAATAAAGATATTAAACAAGACGGGCCCCAATACTGACCCTTGGGGGACACCACTCGTGACAGGACGCCAGCTGGACTTGACTCCATTAACCACTACCCGCTGGGCACGGCCCTCTAGCCAATTCTCAACCCAGAGAAGAGTGAACCTGTCCACACCATGGGCTGCCAGCTTCTGCAGGAGAATACTGTGGGAGACCGTGTCAAAGGCTTTGCTGAAGTCCAGGTAGACTACATCAACAGCCTTTCCCTCATCTACCAGTCTGGTCACCCAGTCATAGAAGGAGATGAGGTTGGACAAGCACGACCTGCCCTTTGTGAACCCGTGCTGGCTGGGTCTGATCCCCTGATTGCCATGCACGTGCCGTGTGATCTCCCTCAAGATCAATTGCTCCATAACTTTCCCTGATACCGAGGTCAGGCTGACAGGCCTGTAGTTCCCCGGATCTTCCTTACGGCCTTTCTTGTAGATGGGAGTCACATCGGCAAGCCTCCAATCTTGCGGGACCTCTCCAGATGACCAGGAATGCTGATAGATGGCAGAAAGCGGCTTGGCAATCACCTCTGCCAGCTCCCTCAGCACCCTTGGGTGGATCCCATCTGGCCCCATGGACTTGTGGCAGTTCAGATGGAGGAGCAGGTCTCTGACTGTCTCTGCTGGGATCACAGGGGGTGTATGATGCGCTTCGTCCCAGACTTCCAGGTCAGGGTGAGAAGTATCCTGAGGATAACTGGTCTGTCTATTAAAGACAGACGTGAAGAAGGCATTGAGAACCTCAGCCTTTTCCTTATCCTCTGTGGTTACATTCCCTGCCGCATCAAGTAAAGGAGGGAAATTCTCCTTAGTTCTTCTTTTACTGTTAATATATTTATAAAAGGATTTTTTGTTCTCCTTTACTGCAGTAGCCAGTCTAAGTTCAAGCTGGGCTTTTGCATTTCTAACTTCCTGCCTGCAAATCTTGGCAAGTTCCCTGTAGTCTCCCCAAGTAGCCTGTCCCATCTTCCAGAGGGCATAGACTCTCTTTTTCTCCCGGAGTCTCAACAAAAGATCCCGGTTCATCCACACTGGCCTTTTTCCCCTCCGGCTTGACTTACGGTACTCAGGGACAGCCTGCACCTGTGCCTTTAAGATTTCCGTCTTGAGGAGGACCCAGGCTTCCTGGACCCCTTTACCCCTCAGGAGCGAGTCCCAAGGGACCCTTGCAACAAGCGTCCTGAACAGGTCAAAGTCTGCCCTCCGCAAGTCCAAGGTAGCAGTTTTGCTAGTCACCCTCTTGATGTCACCAAGAATAGCAAACTCTACCATTTCATGGTCACTCTGGCCAAGACGATCCCCAACCTTCACATCTCCTACTAGTCCTTCACTGTTAGTGAAGAGCAGGTCTAGCAGGGCACCTCCCCTGCTAGGTTCTTGCACCAGCTGTGTCAGGAAGCAATCTTCCACACACTCCAGAAATCTCATGGACTGCTTCCTCTGCGCGGTATTATATTTCCAGCATCTATCAGGGAAGTTGAAGTCCCCCATGAGAACTAGTGCTGGCCATCGTGCAACATCTACTAGTTGCTTGTACAACACCTCATCTATCTCTTCATCTTGGCTAGGCGGTCTATAACAGAGCCCCACCACAATGTCACTCCTACAGACCATCCCCCTGATCCTTACCTACAGACACTCCACTTGGTCGTTTCCAACCTCAAACTCTTCAACATCAAGACACTCTTTGATATACAGAGCTATGCCACCACCCTTTTTTCCCCGCCTGTCCCTTCTGAAGACCTTCTTGTAGCCATCCATCCCAGTCCTCCAGTCATGGGAGGGGTCCCACCATGTTTCTGTAATAGCAACAAGGTCATAGTTAGCCTGCCTTACAATGGTTTCAAGCTCTTCTTGTTTATTGCCCCTGCTGCGTGCGTTGGTGTATATGCACTTCAGCTGAGACATTTGCCTCACCCTTTGTTCCAGCACAGCCCCCCTGGGCTCTTCACTGGGGAGCCCTGTTATATCCCCTAGCCCCATCACAGCTAGTTTAAAGCTCTCTCAATTAGTCCAGCTAGCTCCTGGGCTAGAATTCGTTTCCCCCTTTGGGACAGGTGTAATCCATCAGCGGATAACAGGCCAGGAACTGAGTAAACTGCCCCGTGGTCAAAAAACCCAGCCTAGAACATGCTGTGTAGCATTCTAACATGATCTAGCAGCAGCTGCTGGCTTTTGTCTTCCGCTCTGCACACTCCACTTCCAGTACCTGAAAGGTACTGGAGTGAAAACCAAAGTGGATGCCCCTGATCCCCTCATGGAGCATCACTGTGTCTTCTCTGTTTTAACTTAAATTACATGGACTTTTTTGTACCAACTGCTGATTTGATTCCATACTGCTGCAGTCACCATCCTTCTCAGTGGGATCATTAGGACATTACTATTTCCTGCTTCACTGAGATCTTCCATCTTCCTGCTACTTTCCCCCTCCTATTGGCAGCTTTCTTCAGCTTGCATGAATCTATTACTTCTCAAAGCTGTGGTAAATAAATACCACGTTTTACCACCGCTTTGATACATCCTCCCCACAACCTAAAAACAGAAGGTGTTAGTTTTTTTCAGAACACAAACAAAGCAAGGGAGCAACAACAACAGAAGAGGGCTACTTGTTGTCTCCAACATTCAACATGAGCAATTACAAGCGTATCTTGAATTTAAAAGCAAACAAGTCTTCATAAAGACATTTCAGCACATTCAAAATAACACGCAACCTGCCTGACCTGCGACAAAAAACGGCTGCACATATTTCAACAGGAAGGTCAGCCTAACCGTTAGCCAACTCAATCAGAACATGCCATTTCCATCCCATTCCAAGTAGACTTGAACAGAAGTCATGATGACTTATTTATTGGAGCTAAGACCACGGTGAAAACCCCACAGGGCTACCCATCACAGGACTGTGTGATGGTTCAACACTCAAACGGATAGAAACTGGCTTGAAATAAAAAAATCACTCACAGTGCACTATGATCTTTGCTTAACGAGTTATTAAAACAACTCTGCAGGTGCACAGCTTCCAGGAGACTGAGCAAAAGCATCATACTCGATGTCAACAGTATTCATACTGCAGTATTAGAGACAGAAAAGGAGAAAGGAACAGAATCCTTACAGACTCAACCTAAAGCGCAAGCAGAGTTTTCTTCCTAGTTACACAAATTTCAATAAAGTACAAAAACTTGTCTTAGAAATGCTGCTGTCTGTGCGCACTTCCTCATGTCCGTCATCTCACAAGCGCATGTACAGTCCAACAGCAAAACTAATGAGCAAAGAGAGATACAGTGAAGAGCGAGGCTGCACAATCAGTTGCAGAAAAACTGCACTGCAATCAGATGCACCCAGCCTAGAACATGCTGTGTAGCATTCTAACATGATCTAGCAGCAGCTTCTGGCTTTTGTCTTCTGCTCTGCACACTCCACTTCCAGTACCTGAAAGGTACTGGAAGTGGAGTGTACAGAGTGAAAACCAAAGTGGATGCCCCTGATCCCCTCATGGAGCATCACTGTGTCTTCTCTGTTTTAACTTAAATTACATGGACTTTTCTGTACCAACTGCTGATTTGATTCCATACTGCTGCAGTCACCATCCTTCTCAGTGGGATCATTAGGACATTACTATTTCCTGCTTCACTGAGATCTTCCATCTTCCTGCTACTTTCCCCCTCCTATTGGCAGCTTTCTTCAGCTTGCATGAATCTATTACTTCTCGAAGCTGTGGTAAATAAATACCACGTTTTATCACCGCTTTGATACATCCTCCCCACAACCTAAAAACAGAAGGTGTTAGTTTTTTTCAGAACACAAACAAAGCAAGGGAGCAACAACAACAGAAGAGGGCTACTTGTTGTCTCCAACATTCAACATGAGCAATTACAAGTGTATCTTGAATTTAAAAGCAAACAAGTCTTCAGCAAAACTGACGAGCAAAGAGAGATACAGTGAAGAGCAAGGCTGCACAATCAGTTGTAGAAAAACTGCACTGCAATCAGATTCATAGATTCATAGATTCATAGATACATTAGGTTGGAAAGGACCTACAAGATCATCTAGTCCAACCATCCTCACACCACCATCCCTACCAACCAAGCTACTAAATCAAATCCCTCAGCACCTCATCTAAACGCTTCTTCAACAGCGCTAGGGACGGTGCCTCAACCACCTCCCTAGGCAGGCCATTCCAGTGCCTGACCACTCTCTCAGAGAAAAAATTTTTCCTCAAGTCTAATCTAAATCTTCCCCGGCACAACTTGTGGCCATTCCCTCTCGTCCTGTCATTAGTTACCTGGGAGAAGAGGCTGACCCCCTCCTTACCACAGCCTCCCTTCAGGAAGTGGTAGAGTGCAATGAGGTCTCCTCTAAGCCTCCTTTTCCCCAAACTAAACAATCCCAGCTCCCTCAGCCGCTCCTCGTAAGACTTGTGCTCCAGACCCCTCACCAGTTTTGTTGCCGTTCTCTGAACACGCTCCAGGGCCTCAACGTCTTTCTTGTAGTGAGGGGCCCAAAACTGAACACAGTACTCAAGGTGCGGCCGCACCAGAGCTGAGTACAGGGGGATGATCACCTCCCTGCTCCTGCTGGCCACACTATTCCTAATACAGGCCAGGATGCCGTTGGCCTTCTTGGCCACCTGGGCACACTGCCGGCTCATATTGAGCCGAGCATCAACCAACACCCCCAGGTCCTTTTCCTCTATACACTCCTCAAGCCATTCTGCCCCAAGCCTATAGCATTGCATGGGGTGATTGTGGCCAAAGTGCAGGACCCGGCACTTGGCCTTATTGAACCTCATCCCATTGACCTCAGCCCAACTGTCTAGCCTATCCAGATCCCGCTGAAGGGCCTCCCTACCCTCAGGCAGATCGACACATCCTCCCAACTTGGTGTCATCCGCAAACTTACTGAGGGTACACTCAATCCCCTCATCCAGGTCATCAATAAAGATATTAAACAAGACGGGCCCCAATACTGACCCTTGGGGGACACCACTCGTGACAGGACGCCAGCTGGACTTGACTCCATTAACCACTACCCGCTGGGCACGGCCCTCTAGCCAATTCTCAACCCAGAGAAGAGTGAACCTGTCCACACCATGGGCTGCCAGCTTCTGCAGGAGAATACTGTGGGAGACCGTGTCAAAGGCTTTGCTGAAGTCCAGGTAGACTACATCAACAGCCTTTCCCTCATCTACCAGTCTGGTCACCCAGTCATAGAAGGAGATGAGGTTGGACAAGCACGACCTGCCCTTTGTGAACCCGTGCTGGCTGGGTCTGATCCCCTGATTGCCATGCACGTGCCGTGTGATCTCCCTCAAGATCAATTGCTCCATAACTTTCCCTGATACCGAGGTCAGGCTGACAGGCCTGTAGTTCCCCGGATCTTCCTTACGGCCTTTCTTGTAGATGGGAGTCACATCGGCAAGCCTCCAATCTTGCGGGACCTCTCCAGATGACCAGGAATGCTGATAGATGGCAGAAAGCGGCTTGGCAATCACCTCTGCCAGCTCCCTCAGCACCCTTGGGTGGATCCCATCTGGCCCCATGGACTTGTGGCAGTTCAGATGGAGGAGCAGGTCTCTGACTGTCTCTGCTGGGATCACAGGGGGTGTATGATGCGCTTCGTCCCAGACTTCCAGGTCAGGGTGAGAAGTATCCTGAGGATAACTGGTCTGTCTATTAAAGACAGACGTGAAGAAGGCATTGAGAACCTCAGCCTTTTCCTTATCCTCTGTGGTTACATTCCCTGCCGCATCAAGTAAAGGAGGGAAATTCTCCTTAGTTCTTCTTTTACTGTTAATATATTTATAAAAGGATTTTTTGTTCTCCTTTACTGCAGTAGCCAGTCTAAGTTCAAGCTGGGCTTTTGCATTTCTAACTTCCTGCCTGCAAATCTTGGCAAGTTCCCTGTAGTCTCCCCAAGTAGCCTGTCCCATCTTCCAGAGGGCATAGACTCTCTTTTTCTCCCGGAGTCTCAACAAAAGATCCCGGTTCATCCACACTGGCCTTTTTCCCCTCCGGCTTGACTTACGGTACTCAGGGACAGCCTGCACCTGTGCCTTTAAGATTTCTGTCTTGAGGAGGACCCAGGCTTCCTGGACCCCTTTACCCCTCAGGAGCGAGTCCCAAGGGACCCTTGCAACAAGCGTCCTGAACAGGTCAAAGTCTGCCCTCCGCAAGTCCAAGGTAGCAGTTTTGCTAGTCACCCTCTTGATGTCACCAAGAATAGCAAACTCTACCATTTCATGGTCACTCTGGCCAAGACGATCCCCAACCTTCACATCTCCTACCAGTCCTTCACTGTTAGTGAAGAGCAGGTCTAGCAGGGCACCTCCCCTGCTAGGTTCTTGCACCAGCTGTGTCAGGAAGCAATCTTCCATACACTCCAGAAATCTCATGGACTGCTTCCTCTGCGCGGTATTATATTTCCAGCATCTATCAGGGAAGTTGAAGTCCCCCATGAGAACTAGTGCTGGCCATCGTGCAACATCTACTAGTTGCTTGTAGAACACCTCATCTATCTCTTCATCTTGGCTAGGCGGTCTATAACAGAGCCCCACCACAATGTCACTCCTACAGACCATCCCCCTGATCCTTACCTACAGACACTCCACTTGGTCGTTTCCAACCTCAAACTCTTCAACATCAAGACACTCTTTGATATAGAGAGCTATGCCACCACCCTTTTTTCCCCGCCTGTCCCTTCTGAAGACCTTCTTGTAGCCATCCATCCCAGTCCTCCAGTCATGGGAGGGGTCCCACCATGTTTCTGTAATAGCAACAAGGTCATAGTTAGCCTGCCTTACAATGGTTTCAAGCTCTTCTTGTTTATTGCCCCTGCTGCGTGCGTTGGTGTATATGCACTTCAGCTGAGACATTTGCCTCACCCTTTGTTCCAGCACAGCCCCCCTGGGCTCTTCACTGGGGAGCCCTGTTATATCCCCTAGCCCCATCACAGCTAGTTTAAAGCTCTCTCAATTAGTCCAGCTAGCTCCTGGGCTAGAATTCGTTTCCCCCTTTGGGACAGGTGTAATCCATCAGCGGATAACAGGCCAGGAACTGAGTAAACTGCCCCGTGGTCAAAAAACCCAGCCTAGAACATGCTGTGTAGCATTCTAACATGATCTAGCAGCAGCTGCTGGCTTTTGTCTTCCGCTCTGCACACTCCACTTCCAGTACCTGAAAGGTACTGGAGTGAAAACCAAAGTGGATGCCCCTGATCCCCTCATGGAGCATCACTGTGTCTTCTCTGTTTTAACTTAAATTACATGGACTTTTCTGTACCAACTGCTGATTTGATTCCATACTGCTGCAGTCACCATCCTTCTCAGTGGGATCATTAGGACATTACTATTTCCTGCTTCACTGAGATCTTCCATCTTCCTGCTACTTTCCCCCTCCTATTGGCAGCTTTCTTCAGCTTGCATGAATCTATTACTTCTCGAAGCTGTGGTAAATAAATACCACGTTTTATCACCGCTTTGATACATCCTCCCCACAACCTAAAAACAGAAGGTGTTAGTTTTTTTCAGAACACAAACAAAGCAAGGGAGCAACAACAACAGAAGAGGGCTACTTGTTGTCTCCAACATTCAACATGAGCAATTACAAGCGTATCTTGAATTTAAAAGCAAACAAGTCTTCATAAAGACATTTCAGCACATTCAAAATAACACGCAACCTGCCTGACCTGCGACAAAAAACGGCTGCACATATTTCAACAGGAAGGTCAGCCTAACCGTTAGCCAACTCAATCAGAACATGCCATTTCCATCCCATTCCAAGTAGACTTGAACAGAAGTCATGATGACTTATTTATTGGAGCTAAGACCACGGTGAAAACCCCACAGGGCTACCCATCACAGGACTGTGTGATGGTTCAACACTCAAACGGATAGAAACTGGCTTGAAATAAAAAAATCACTCACAGTGCACTATGATCTTTGCTTAACGAGTTATTAAAACAACTCTGCAGGTGCACAGCTTCCAGGAGACTGAGCAAAAGCATCATACTCGATGTCAACAGTATTCATACTGCAGTATTAGAGACAGAAAAGGAGAAAGGAACAGAATCCTTACAGACTCAACCTAAAGCGCAAGCAGAGTTTTCTTCCTAGTTACACAAATTTCAATAAAGTACAAAAACTTGTCTTAGAAATGCTGCTGTCTGTGCGCACTTCCTCATGTCCGTCATCTCACAAGCGCGTGTACAGTCCAACAGCAAAACTAATGAGCAAAGAGAGATACAGTGAAGAGTGAGGCTGCACAATCAGTTGCAGAAAAACTGCACTGCAATCAGATGCACCCAGCCTAGAACATGCTGTGTAGCATTCTAACATGATCTAGCAGCAGCTGCTGGCTTTTGTCTTCTGCTCTGCACACTCCACTTCCAGTACCTGAAAGGTACTGGAAGTGGAGTGTACAGAGTGAAAACCAAAGTGGATGCCCCTGATCCCCTCATGGAGCATCACTGTGTCTTCTCTGTTTTAACTTAAATTACATGGACTTTTCTGTACCAACTGCTGATTTGATTCCATACTGCTGCAGTCACCATCCTTCTCAGTGGGATCATTAGGACATTACTATTTCCTGCTTCACTGAGATCTTCCATCTTCCTGCTACTTTCCCCCTCCTATTGGCAGCTTTCTTCAGCTTGCATGAATCTATTACTTCTCGAAGCTGTGGTAAATAAATACCACGTTTTATCACCGCTTTGATACATCCTCCCCACAACCTAAAAACAGAAGGTGTTAGTTTTTTTCAGAACACAAACAAAGCAAGGGAGCAACAACAACAGAAGAGGGCTACTTGTTGTCTCCAACATTCAACATGAGCAATTACAAGCGTATCTTGAATTTAAAAGCAAACAAGTCTTCAGCAAAACTGACGAGCAAAGAGAGATACAGTGAAGAGCAAGGCTGCACAATCAGTTGTAGAAAAACTGCACTGCAATCAGATTCATAGATTCATAGATACATTAGGTTGGAAAGGACCTACAAGATCATCTAGTCCAACCATCCTCACACCACCATCCCTACCCACCAAGCTACTAAATCAAATCCCTCAGCACCTCATCTAAACGCTTCTTCAACAGCGCTAGGGACGGTGCCTCAACCACCTCCCTAGGCAGGCCATTCCAGTGCCTGACCACTCTCTCAGAGAAAAAATTTTTCCTCAAGTCTAATCTAAATCTTCCCCGGCACAACTTGTGGCCATTCCCTCTCGTCCTGTCATTAGTTACCTGGGAGAAGAGGCTGACCCCCTCCTTACCACAGCCTCCCTTCAGGAAGTGGTAGAGTGCAATGAGGTCTCCTCTAAGCCTCCTTTTCCCCAAACTAAACAATCCCAGCTCCCTCAGCCGCTCCTCGTAAGACTTGTGCTCCAGACCCCTCACCAGTTTTGTTGCCCTTCTCTGAACACGCTCCAGGGCCTCAACGTCTTTCTTGTAGTGAGGGGCCCAAAACTGAACACAGTACTCAAGGTGCGGCCGCACCAGAGCTGAGTACAGGGGGATGATCACCTCCCTGCTCCTGCTGGCCACACTATTCCTAATACAGGCCAGGATGCCATTGGCCTTCTTGGCCACCTGGGCACACTGCCGGCTCATATTGAGCCGAGCATCAACCAACACCCCCAGGTCCTTTTCCTCTATACACTCCTCAAGCCATTCTGCCCCAAGCCTATAGCATTGCATGGGGTGATTGTGGCCAAAGTGCAGGACCCGGCACTTGGCCTTATTGAACCTCATCCCATTGACCTCAGCCCAACTGTCTAGCCTATCCAGATCCCGCTGAAGGGCCTCCCTACCCTCAGGCAGATCGACACATCCTCCCAACTTGGTGTCATCCGCAAACTTACTGAGGGTACACTCAATCCCCTCATCCAGGTCATCAATAAAGATATTAAACAAGACGGGCCCCAATACTGACCCTTGGGGGACACCACTCGTGACAGGACGCCAGCTGGACTTGACTCCATTAACCACTACCCGCTGGGCACGGCCCTCTAGCCAATTCTCAACCCAGAGAAGAGTGAACCTGTCCACACCATGGGCTGCCAGCTTCTGCAGGAGAATACTGTGGGAGACCGTGTCAAAGGCTTTGCTGAAGTCCAGGTAGACTACATCAACAGCCTTTCCCTCATCTACCAGTCTGGTCACCCAGTCATAGAAGGAGATGAGGTTGGACAAGCACGACCTGCCCTTTGTGAACCCGTGCTGGCTGGGTCTGATCCCCTGATTGCCATGCACGTGCCGTGTGATCTCCCTCAAGATCAATTGCTCCATAACTTTCCCTGATACCGAGGTCAGGCTGACAGGCCTGTAGTTCCCCGGATCTTCCTTACGGCCTTTCTTGTAGATGGGAGTCACATCGGCAAGCCTCCAATCTTGCGGGACCTCTCCAGATGACCAGGAATGCTGATAGATGGCAGAAAGCGGCTTGGCAATCACCTCTGCCAGCTCCCTCAGCACCCTTGGGTGGATCCCATCTGGCCCCATGGACTTGTGGCAGTTCAGATGGAGGAGCAGGTCTCTGACTGTCTCTGCTGGGATCACAGGGGGTGTATGATGCGCTTCGTCCCAGACTTCCAGGTCAGGGCGAGAAGTATCCTGAGGATAACTGGTCTGTCTATTAAAGACAGACGTGAAGAAGGCATTGAGAACCTCAGCCTTTTCCTTATCCTCTGTGGTTACATTCCCTGCCGCATCAAGTAAAGGAGGGAAATTCTCCTTAGTTCTTCTTTTACTGTTAATATATTTATAAAAGGATTTTTTGTTCTCCTTTACTGCAGTAGCCAGTCTAAGTTCAAGCTGGGCTTTTGCATTTCTAACTTCCTGCCTGCAAATCTTGGCAAGTTCCCTGTAGTCTCCCCAAGTAGCCTGTCCCATCTTCCAGAGGGCATAGACTCTCTTTTTCTCCCGGAGTCTCAACAAAAGATCCCGGTTCATCCACACTGGCCTTTTTCCCCTCCGGCTTGACTTACGGTACTCAGGGACAGCCTGCACCTGTGCCTTTAAGATTTCCGTCTTGAGGAGGACCCAGGCTTCCTGGACCCCTTTACCCCTCAGGAGCGAGTCCCAAGGGACCCTTGCAACAAGCGTCCTGAACAGGTCAAAGTCTGCCCTCCGCAAGTCCAAGGTAGCAGTTTTGCTAGTCACCCTCTTGATGTCACCAAGAATAGCAAACTCTACCATTTCATGGTCACTCTGGCCAAGACGATCCCCAACCTTCACATCTCCTACTAGTCCTTCACTGTTAGTGAAGAGCAGGTCTAGCAGGGCACCTCCCCTGCTAGGTTCTTGCACCAGCTGTGTCAGGAAGCAATCTTCCATACACTCCAGAAATCTCATGGACTGCTTCCTCTGCGCGGTATTATATTTCCAGCATCTATCAGGGAAGTTGAAGTCCCCCATGAGAACTAGTGCTGGCCATCGTGCAACATCTACTAGTTGCTTGTACAACACCTCATCTATCTCTTCATCTTGGCTAGGCGGTCTATAACAGAGCCCCACCACAATGTCACTCCTACAGACCATCCCCCTGATCTTTACCCACAGACACTCCACTTGGTCGTTTCCAACCTCAAACTCTTCAACATCAAGACACTCTTTGATATAGAGAGCTATGCCACCACCCTTTTTTCCCCGCCTGTCCCTTCTGAAGACCTTCTTGTAGCCATCCATCCCAGTCCTCCAGTCATGGGAGGGGTCCCACCATGTTTCTGTAATAGCAACAAGGTCATAGTTAGCCTGCCTTACAATGGTTTCAAGCTCTTCTTGTTTATTGCCCCTGCTGCGTGCGTTGGTGTATATGCACTTCAGCTGAGACATTTGCCTCACCCTTTGTTCCAGCACAGCCCCCCTGGGCTCTTCACTGGGGAGCCCTGTTATATCCCCTAGCCCCATCACAGCTAGTTTAAAGCTCTCTCAATTAGTCCAGCTAGCTCCTGGGCTAGAATTCGTTTCCCCCTTTGGGACAGGTGTAATCCATCAGCGGATAACAGGCCAGGAACTGAGTAAACTGCCCCGTGGTCAAAAAACCCAGCCTAGAACATGCTGTGTAGCATTCTAACATGATCTAGCAGCAGCTGCTGGCTTTTGTCTTCCGCTCTGCACGCTCCACTTCCAGTACCTGAAAGGTACTGGAGTGAAAACCAAAGTGGATGCCCCTGATCCCCTCATGGAGCATCACTGTGTCTTCTCTGTTTTAACTTAAATTACATGGACTTTTCTGTACCAACTGCTGATTTGATTCCATACTGCTGCAGTCACCATCCTTCTCAGTGGGATCATTAGGACATTACTATTTCCTGCTTCACTGAGATCTTCCATCTTCCTGCTACTTTCCCCCTCCTATTGGCAGCTTTCTTCAGCTTGCATGAATCTATTACTTCTCGAAGCTGTGGTAAATAAATACCACGTTTTATCACCGCTTTGATACATCCTCCCCACAACCTAAAAACAGAAGGTGTTAGTTTTTTTCAGAACACAAACAAAGCAAGGGAGCAACAACAACAGAAGAGGGCTACTTGTTGCCTCCAACATTCAACATGAGCAATTACAAGCGTATCTTGAATTTAAAAGCAAACAAGTCTTCAGCAAAACTGACGAGCAAAGAGAGATACAGTGAAGAGCAAGGCTGCACAATCAGTTGTAGAAAAACTGCACTGCAATCAGATTCATAGATTCATAGATTCATAGATACATTAGGTTGGAAAGGACCTACAAGATCATCTAGTCCAACCATCCTCACACCACCATCCCTACCAACCAAGCTACTAAATCAAATCCCTCAGCACCTCATCTAAACGCTTCTTCAACAGCGCTAGGGACGGTGCCTCAACCACCTCCCTAGGCAGGCCATTCCAGTGCCTGACCACTCTCTCAGAGAAAAAATTTTTCCTCAAGTCTAATCTAAATCTTCCCCGGCACAACTTGTGGCCATTCCCTCTTGTCCTGTCATTAGTTACCTGGGAGAAGAGGCTGACCCCCTCCTTACCACAGCCTCCCTTCAGGAAGTGGTAGAGTGCAATGAGGTCTCCTCTAAGCCTCCTTTTCCCCAAACTAAACAATCCCAGCTCCCTCAGCCGCTCCTCGTAAGACTTGTGCTCCAGACCCCTCACCAGTTTTGTTGCCCTTCTCTGAACACGCTCCAGGGCCTCAACGTCTTTCTTGTAGTGAGGGGCCCAAAACTGAACACAGTACTCAAGGTGCGGCCGCACCAGAGCTGAGTACAGGGGGATGATCACCTCCCTGCTCCTGCTGGCCACACTATTCCTAATACAGGCCAGGATGCCATTGGCCTTCTTGGCCACCTGGGCACACTGCCGGCTCATATTGAGCCGAGCATCAACCAACACCCCCAGGTCCTTTTCCTCTATACACTCCTCAAGCCATTCTGCCCCAAGCCTATAGCATTGCATGGGGTGATTGTGGCCAAAGTGCAGGACCCGGCACTTGGCCTTATTGAACCTCATCCCATTGACCTCAGCCCAACTGTCTAGCCTATCCAGATCCCGCTGAAGGGCCTCCCTACCCTCAGGCAGATCGACACATCCTCCCAACTTGGTGTCATCCGCAAACTTACTGAGGGTACACTCAATCCCCTCATCCAGGTCATCAATAAAGATATTAAACAAGACGGGCCCCAATACTGACCCTTGGGGGACACCACTCGTGACAGGACGCCAGCTGGACTTGACTCCATTAACCACTACCCGCTGGGCACGGCCCTCTAGCCAATTCTCAACCCAGAGAAGAGTGAACCTGTCCACACCATGGGCTGCCAGCTTCTGCAGGAGAATACTGTGGGAGACCGTGTCAAAGGCTTTGCTGAAGTCCAGGTAGACTACATCAACAGCCTTTCCCTCATCTACCAGTCTGGTCACCCAGTCATAGAAGGAGATGAGGTTGGACAAGCACGACCTGCCCTTTGTGAACCCGTGCTGGCTGGGTCTGATCCCCTGATTGCCATGCACGTGCCGTGTGATCTCCCTCAAGATCAATTGCTCCATAACTTTCCCTGATACCGAGGTCAGGCTGACAGGCCTGTAGTTCCCCGGATCTTCCTTACGGCCTTTCTTGTAGATGGGAGTCACATCGGCAAGCCTCCAATCTTGCGGGACCTCTCCAGATGACCAGGAATGCTGATAGATGGCAGAAAGCGGCTTGGCAATCACCTCTGCCAGCTCCCTCAGCACCCTTGGGTGGATCCCATCTGGCCCCATGGACTTGTGGCAGTTCAGATGGAGGAGCAGGTCTCTGACTGTCTCTGCTGGGATCACAGGGGGTGTATGATGCGCTTCGTCCCAGACTTCCAGGTCAGGGCGAGAAGTATCCTGAGGATAACTGGTCTGTCTATTAAAGACAGACGTGAAGAAGGCATTGAGAACCTCAGCCTTTTCCTTATCCTCTGTGGTTACATTCCCTGCCGCATCAAGTAAAGGAGGGAAATTCTCCTTAGTTCTTCTTTTACTGTTAATATATTTATAAAAGGATTTTTTGTTCTCCTTTACTGCAGTAGCCAGTCTAAGTTCAAGCTGGGCTTTTGCATTTCTAACTTCCTGCCTGCAAATCTTGGCAAGTTCCCTGTAGTCTCCCCAAGTAGCCTGTCCCATCTTCCAGAGGGCATAGACTCTCTTTTTCTCCCGGAGTCTCAACAAAAGATCCCGGTTCATCCACACTGGCCTTTTTCCCCTCCGGCTTGACTTACGGTACTCAGGGACAGCCTGCACCTGTGCCTTTAAGATTTCCGTCTTGAGGAGGACCCAGGCTTCCTGGACCCCTTTACCCCTCAGGAGCGAGTCCCAAGGGACCCTTGCAACAAGCGTCCTGAACAGGTCAAAGTCTGCCCTCCGCAAGTCCAAGGTAGCAGTTTTGCTAGTCGCCCTCTTGATGTCACCAAGAATAGCAAACTCTACCATTTCATGGTCACTCTGGCCAAGACGATCCCCAACCTTCACATCTCCTACCAGTCCTTCACTGTTAGTGAAGAGCAGGTCTAGCAGGGCACCTCCCCTGCTAGGTTCTTGCACCAGCTGTGTCAGGAAGCAATCTTCCACACACTCCAGAAATCTCATGGACTGCTTCCTCTGCGCGGTATTATATTTCCAGCATCTATCAGGGAAGTTGAAGTCCCCCATGAGAACTAGTGCTGGCCATCGTGCAACATCTACTAGTTGCTTGTACAACACCTCATCTATCTCTTCATCTTGGCTAGGCGGTCTATAACAGAGCCCCACCACAATGTCACTCCTACAGACCATCCCCCTGATCCTTACCCACAGACACTCCACTTGGTCGTTTCCAACCTCAAACTCTTCAACATCAAGACACTCTTTGATATACAGAGCTATGCCACCACCCTTTTTTCCCCGCCTGTCCCTTCTGAAGACCTTCTTGTAGCCATCCATCCCAGTCCTCCAGTCATGGGAGGGGTCCCACCATGTTTCTGTAATAGCAACAAGGTCATAGTTAGCCTGCCTTACAATGGTTTCAAGCTCTTCTTGTTTATTGCCCCTGCTGCGTGCGTTGGTGTATATGCACTTCAGCTGAGACATTTGCCTCACCCTTTGTTCCAGCACAGCCCCCCTGGGCTCTTCACTGGGGAGCCCTGTTATATCCCCTAGCCCCATCACAGCTAGTTTAAAGCTCTCTCAATTAGTCCAGCTAGCTCCTGGGCTAGAATTCGTTTCCCCCTTTGGGACAGGTGTAATCCATCAGCGGATAACAGGCCAGGAACTGAGTAAACTGCCCCGTGGTCAAAAAACCCAGCCTAGAACATGCTGTGTAGCATTCTAACATGATCTAGCAGCAGCTGCTGGCTTTTGTCTTCCGCTCTGCACACTCCACTTCCAGTACCTGAAAGGTACTGGAGTGAAAACCAAAGTGGATGCCCCTGATCCCCTCATGGAGCATCACTGTGTCTTCTCTGTTTTAACTTAAATTACATGGACTTTTCTGTACCAACTGCTGATTTGATTCCATACTGCTGCAGTCACCATCCTTCTCAGTGGGATCATTAGGACATTACTATTTCCTGCTTCACTGAGATCTTCCATCTTCCTGCTACTTTCCCCCTCCTATTGGCAGCTTTCTTCAGCTTGCATGAATCTATTACTTCTCGAAGCTGTGGTAAATAAATACCACGTTTTATCACCGCTTTGATACATCCTCCCCACAACCTAAAAACAGAAGGTGTTAGTTTTTTTCAGAACACAAACAAAGCAAGGGAGCAACAACAACAGAAGAGGGCTACTTGTTGTCTCCAACATTCAACATGAGCAATTACAAGCGTATCTTGAATTTAAAAGCAAACAAGTCTTCAGCAAAACTGACGAGCAAAGAGAGATACAGTGAAGAGCAAGGCTGCACAATCAGTTGTAGAAAAACTGCACTGCAATCAGATTCATAGATTCATAGATTCATAGATACATTAGGTTGGAAAGGACCTACAAGATCATCTAGTCCAACCATCCTCACACCACCATCCCTACCAACCAAGCTACTAAATCAAATCCCTCAGCACCTCATCTAAACGCTTCTTCAACAGCGCTAGGGACGGTGCCTCAACCACCTCCCTAGGCAGGCCATTCCAGTGCCTGACCACTCTCTCAGAGAAAAAATTTTTCCTCAAGTCTAATCTAAATCTTCCCCGGCACAACTTGTGGCCATTCCCTCTTGTCCTGTCATTAGTTACCTGGGAGAAGAGGCTGACCCCCTCCTTACCACAGCCTCCCTTCAGGAAGTGGTAGAGTGCAATGAGGTCTCCTCTAAGCCTCCTTTTCCCCAAACTAAACAATCCCAGCTCCCTCAGCCGCTCCTCGTAAGACTTGTGCTCCAGACCCCTCACCAGTTTTGTTGCCCTTCTCTGAACACGCTCCAGGGCCTCAACGTCTTTCTTGTAGTGAGGGGCCCAAAACTGAACACAGTACTCAAGGTGCGGCCGCACCAGAGCTGAGTACAGGGGGATGATCACCTCCCTGCTCCTGCTGGCCACACTATTCCTAATACAGGCCAGGATGCCATTGGCCTTCTTGGCCACCTGGGCACACTGCCGGCTCATACTGAGCCGAGCATCAACCAACACCCCCAGGTCCTTTTCCTCTATACACTCCTCAAGCCATTCTGCCTCACCCTTTGTTCCAGCACAGCCCCTCTGGGCTCTTCACTGGGGAGCCCTGTTATATCCCCTAGCCCCATCACAGCTAGTTTAAAGCTCTCTCAATTAGTCCAGCTAGCTCCTGGGCTAGAATTCGTTTCCCCCTTTGGGACAGGTGTAATCCATCAGCGGATAACAGGCCAGGAACTGAGTAAACTGCTCCGTGGTCAAAAAACCCAGCCTAGAACATGCTGTGTAGCATTCTAACATGATCTAGCAGCAGCTTCTGGCTTTTGTCTTCTGCTCTGCACACTCCACTTCCAGTACCTGAAAGGTACTGGAAGTGGAGTGTACAGAGTGAAAACCAAAGTGGATGCCCCTGATCCCCTCATGGAGCATCACTGTGTCTTCTCTGTTTTAACTTAAATTACATGGACTTTTCTGTACCAACTGCTGATTTGATTCCATACTGCTGCAGTCACCATCCTTCTCAGTGGGATCATTAGGACATTACTATTTCCTGCTTCACTGAGATCTTCCATCTTCCTGCTACTTTCCCCCTCCTATTGGCAGCTTTCTTCAGCTTGCATGAATCTATTACTTCTCGAAGCTGTGGTAAATAAATACCACGTTTTATCACCGCTTTGATACATCCTCCCCACAACCTAAAAACAGAAGGTGTTAGTTTTTTTCAGAACACAAACAAAGCAAGGGAGCAACAACAACAGAAGAGGGCTACTTGTTGTCTCCAACATTCAACATGAGCAATTACAAGCGTATCTTGAATTTAAAAGCAAACAAGTCTTCATAAAGACATTTCAGCACATTCAAAATAACACGCAACCTGCCTGACCTGCGACAAAAAACGGCTGCACATATTTCAACAGGAAGGTCAGCCTAACCGTTAGCCAACTCAATCAGAACATGCCATTTCCATCCCATTCCAAGTAGACTTGAACAGAAGTCATGATGACTTATTTATTGGAGCTAAGACCACGGTGAAAACCCCACAGGGCTACCCATCACAGGACTGTGTGATGGTTCAACACTCAAACGGATAGAAACTGGCTTGAAATAAAAAAATCACTCACAGTGCACTATGATCTTTGCTTAACGAGTTATTAAAACAACTCTGCAGGTGCACAGCTTCCAGGAGACTGAGCAAAAGCATCATACTCGATGTCAACAGTATTCATACTGCAGTATTAGAGACAGAAAAGGAGAAAGGAACAGAATCCTTACAGACTCAACCTAAAGCGCAAGCAGAGTTTTCTTCCTAGTTACACAAATTTCAATAAAGTACAAAAACTTGTCTTAGAAATGCTGCTGTCTGTGCGCACTTCCTCATGTCCGTCATCTCACAAGCGCGTGTACAGTCCAACAGCAAAACTAATGAGCAAAGAGAGATACAGTGAAGAGCGAGGCTGCACAATCAGTTGCAGAAAAACTGCACTGCAATCAGATGCACCCAGCCTAGAGCATGCTGTGTAGCATTCTAACATGATCTAGCAGCAGCTGCTGGCTTTTGTCTTCTGCTCTGCACACTCCACTTCCAGTACCTGAAAGGTACTGGAAGTGGAGTGTACAGAGTGAAAACCAAAGTGGATGCCCCTGATCCCCTCATGGAGCATCACTGTGTCTTCTCTGTTTTAACTTAAATTACATGGACTTTTCTGTACCAACTGCTGATTTGATTCCATACTGCTGCAGTCACCATCCTTCTCAGTGGGATCATTAGGACATTACTATTTCCTGCTTCACTGAGATCTTCCATCTTCCTGCTACTTTCCCCCTCCTATTGGCAGCTTTCTTCAGCTTGCATGAATCTATTACTTCTCGAAGCTGTGGTAAATAAATACCACGTTTTATCACCGCTTTGATACATCCTCCCCACAACCTAAAAACAGAAGGTGTTAGTTTTTTTCAGAACACAAACAAAGCAAGGGAGCAACAACAACAGAAGAGGGCTACTTGTTGCCTCCAACATTCAACATGAGCAATTACAAGCGTATCTTGAATTTAAAAGCAAACAAGTCTTCAGCAAAACTGACGAGCAAAGAGAGATACAGTGAAGAGCAAGGCTGCACAATCAGTTGTAGAAAAACTGCACTGCAATCAGATTCATAGATTCATAGATTCATAGATACATTAGGTTGGAAAGGACCTACAAGATCATCTAGTCCAACCATCCTCACACCACCATCCCTACCAACCAAGCTACTAAATCAAATCCCTCAGCACCTCATCTAAACGCTTCTTCAACAGCGCTAGGGACGGTGCCTCAACCACCTCCCTAGGCAGGCCATTCCAGTGCCTGACCACTCTCTCAGAGAAAAAATTTTTCCTCAAGTCTAATCTAAATCTTCCCCGGCACAACTTGTGGCCATTCCCTCTTGTCCTGTCATTAGTTACCTGGGAGAAGAGGCTGACCCCCTCCTTACCACAGCCTCCCTTCAGGAAGTGGTAGAGTGCAATGAGGTCTCCTCTAAGCCTCCTTTTCCCCAAACTAAACAATCCCAGCTCCCTCAGCCGCTCCTCGTAAGACTTGTGCTCCAGACCCCTCACCAGTTTTGTTGCCCTTCTCTGAACACGCTCCAGGGCCTCAACGTCTTTCTTGTAGTGAGGGGCCCAAAACTGAACACAGTACTCAAGGTGCGGCCGCACCAGAGCTGAGTACAGGGGGATGATCACCTCCCTGCTCCTGCTGGCCACACTATTCCTAATACAGGCCAGGATGCCATTGGCCTTCTTGGCCACCTGGGCACACTGCCGGCTCATACTGAGCCGAGCATCAACCAACACCCCCAGGTCCTTTTCCTCTATACACTCCTCAAGCCATTCTGCCTCACCCTTTGTTCCAGCACAGCCCCTCTGGGCTCTTCACTGGGGAGCCCTGTTATATCCCCTAGCCCCATCACAGCTAGTTTAAAGCTCTCTCAATTAGTCCAGCTAGCTCCTGGGCTAGAATTCGTTTCCCCCTTTGGGACAGGTGTAATCCATCAGCGGATAACAGGCCAGGAACTGAGTAAACTGCTCCGTGGTCAAAAAACCCAGCCTAGAACATGCTGTGTAGCATTCTAACATGATCTAGCAGCAGCTTCTGGCTTTTGTCTTCTGCTCTGCACACTCCACTTCCAGTACCTGAAAGGTACTGGAAGTGGAGTGTACAGAGTGAAAACCAAAGTGGATGCCCCTGATCCCCTCATGGAGCATCACTGTGTCTTCTCTGTTTTAACTTAAATTACATGGACTTTTCTGTACCAACTGCTGATTTGATTCCATACTGCTGCAGTCACCATCCTTCTCAGTGGGATCATTAGGACATTACTATTTCCTGCTTCACTGAGATCTTCCATCTTCCTGCTACTTTCCCCCTCCTATTGGCAGCTTTCTTCAGCTTGCATGAATCTATTACTTCTCGAAGCTGTGGTAAATAAATACCACGTTTTATCACCGCTTTGATACATCCTCCCCACAACCTAAAAACAGAAGGTGTTAGTTTTTTTCAGAACACAAACAAAGCAAGGGAGCAACAACAACAGAAGAGGGCTACTTGTTGTCTCCAACATTCAACATGAGCAATTACAAGCGTATCTTGAATTTAAAAGCAAACAAGTCTTCATAAAGACATTTCAGCACATTCAAAATAACACGCAACCTGCCTGACCTGCGACAAAAAACGGCTGCACATATTTCAACAGGAAGGTCAGCCTAACCGTTAGCCAACTCAATCAGAACATGCCATTTCCATCCCATTCCAAGTAGACTTGAACAGAAGTCATGATGACTTATTTATTGGAGCTAAGACCACGGTGAAAACCCCACAGGGCTACCCATCACAGGACTGTGTGATGGTTCAACACTCAAACGGATAGAAACTGGCTTGAAATAAAAAAATCACTCACAGTGCACTATGATCTTTGCTTAACGAGTTATTAAAACAACTCTGCAGGTGCACAGCTTCCAGGAGACTGAGCAAAAGCATCATACTCGATGTCAACAGTATTCATACTGCAGTATTAGAGACAGAAAAGGAGAAAGGAACAGAATCCTTACAGACTCAACCTAAAGCGCAAGCAGAGTTTTCTTCCTAGTTACACAAATTTCAATAAAGTACAAAAACTTGTCTTAGAAATGCTGCTGTCTGTGCGCACTTCCTCATGTCCGTCATCTCACAAGCGCGTGTACAGTCCAACAGCAAAACTAATGAGCAAAGAGAGATACAGTGAAGAGCGAGGCTGCACAATCAGTTGCAGAAAAACTGCACTGCAATCAGATGCACCCAGCCTAGAGCATGCTGTGTAGCATTCTAACATGATCTAGCAGCAGCTGCTGGCTTTTGTCTTCTGCTCTGCACACTCCACTTCCAGTACCTGAAAGGTACTGGAAGTGGAGTGTACAGAGTGAAAACCAAAGTGGATGCCCCTGATCCCCTCATGGAGCATCACTGTGTCTTCTCTGTTTTAACTTAAATTACATGGACTTTTCTGTACCAACTGCTGATTTGATTCCATACTGCTGCAGTCACCATCCTTCTCAGTGGGATCATTAGGACATTACTATTTCCTGCTTCACTGAGATCTTCCATCTTCCTGCTACTTTCCCCCTCCTATTGGCAGCTTTCTTCAGCTTGCATGAATCTATTACTTCTCGAAGCTGTGGTAAATAAATACCACGTTTTATCACCGCTTTGATACATCCTCCCCACAACCTAAAAACAGAAGGTGTTAGTTTTTTTCAGAACACAAACAAAGCAAGGGAGCAACAACAACAGAAGAGGGCTACTTGTTGCCTCCAACATTCAACATGAGCAATTACAAGCGTATCTTGAATTTAAAAGCAAACAAGTCTTCAGCAAAACTGACGAGCAAAGAGAGATACAGTGAAGAGCAAGGCTGCACAATCAGTTGTAGAAAAACTGCACTGCAATCAGATTCATAGATTCATAGATACATTAGGTTGGAAAGGACCTACAAGATCATCTAGTCCAACCATCCTCACACCACCATCCCTACCCACCAAGCTACTAAATCAAATCCCTCAGCACCTCATCTAAACGCTTCTTCAACAGCGCTAGGGACGGTGCCTCAACCACCTCCCTAGGCAGGCCATTCCAGTGCCTGACCACTCTCTCAGAGAAAAAATTTTTCCTCAAGTCTAATCTAAATCTTCCCCGGCACAACTTGTGGCCATTCCCTCTCGTCCTGTCATTAGTTACCTGGGAGAAGAGGCTGACCCCCTCCTTACCACAGCCTCCCTTCAGGAAGTGGTAGAGTGCAATGAGGTCTCCTCTAAGCCTCCTTTTCCCCAAACTAAACAATCCCAGCTCCCTCAGCCGCTCCTCGTAAGACTTGTGCTCCAGACCCCTCACCAGTTTTGTTGCCCTTCTCTGAACACGCTCCAGGGCCTCAACGTCTTTCTTGTAGTGAGGGGCCCAAAACTGAACACAGTACTCAAGGTGCGGCCGCACCAGAGCTGAGTACAGGGGGATGATCACCTCCCTGCTCCTGCTGGCCACACTATTCCTAATACAGGCCAGGATGCCATTGGCCTTCTTGGCCACCTGGGCACACTGCCGGCTCATATTGAGCCGAGCATCAACCAACACCCCCAGGTCCTTTTCCTCTATACACTCCTCAAGCCATTCTGCCCCAAGCCTATAGCATTGCATGGGGTGATTGTGGCCAAAGTGCAGGACCCGGCACTTGGCCTTATTGAACCTCATCCCATTGACCTCAGCCCAACTGTCTAGCCTATCCAGATCCCGCTGAAGGGCCTCCCTACCCTCAGGCAGATCGACACATCCTCCCAACTTGGTGTCATCCGCAAACTTACTGAGGGTACACTCAATCCCCTCATCCAGGTCATCAATAAAGATATTAAACAAGACGGGCCCCAATACTGACCCTTGGGGGACACCACTCGTGACAGGACGCCAGCTGGACTTGACTCCATTAACCACTACCCGCTGGGCACGGCCCTCTAGCCAATTCTCAACCCAGAGAAGAGTGAACCTGTCCACACCATGGGCTGCCAGCTTCTGCAGGAGAATACTGTGGGAGACCGTGTCAAAGGCTTTGCTGAAGTCCAGGTAGACTACATCAACAGCCTTTCCCTCATCTACCAGTCTGGTCACCCAGTCATAGAAGGAGATGAGGTTGGACAAGCACGACCTGCCCTTTGTGAACCCGTGCTGGCTGGGTCTGATCCCCTGATTGCCATGCACGTGCCGTGTGATCTCCCTCAAGATCAATTGCTCCATAACTTTCCCTGATACCGAGGTCAGGCTGACAGGCCTGTAGTTCCCCGGATCTTCCTTACGGCCTTTCTTGTAGATGGGAGTCACATCGGCAAGCCTCCAATCTTGCGGGACCTCTCCAGATGACCAGGAATGCTGATAGATGGCAGAAAGCGGCTTGGCAATCACCTCTGCCAGCTCCCTCAGCACCCTTGGGTGGATCCCATCTGGCCCCATGGACTTGTGGCAGTTCAGATGGAGGAGCAGGTCTCTGACTGTCTCTGCTGGGATCACAGGGGGTGTATGATGCGCTTCGTCCCAGACTTCCAGGTCAGGGCGAGAAGTATCCTGAGGATAACTGGTCTGTCTATTAAAGACAGACGTGAAGAAGGCATTGAGAACCTCAGCCTTTTCCTTATCCTCTGTGGTTACATTCCCTGCCGCATCAAGTAAAGGAGGGAAATTCTCCTTAGTTCTTCTTTTACTGTTAATATATTTATAAAAGGATTTTTTGTTCTCCTTTACTGCAGTAGCCAGTCTAAGTTCAAGCTGGGCTTTTGCATTTCTAACTTCCTGCCTGCAAATCTTGGCAAGTTCCCTGTAGTCTCCCCAAGTAGCCTGTCCCATCTTCCAGAGGGCATAGACTCTCTTTTTCTCCCGGAGTCTCAACAAAAGATCCCGGTTCATCCACACTGGCCTTTTTCCCCTCCGGCTTGACTTACGGTACTCAGGGACAGCCTGCACCTGTGCCTTTAAGATTTCCGTCTTGAGGAGGACCCAGGCTTCCTGGACCCCTTTACCCCTCAGGAGCGAGTCCCAAGGGACCCTTGCAACAAGCGTCCTGAACAGGTCAAAGTCTGCCCTCCGCAAGTCCAAGGTAGCAGTTTTGCTAGTCACCCTCTTGATGTCACCAAGAATAGCAAACTCTACCATTTCATGGTCACTCTGGCCAAGACGATCCCCAACCTTCACATCTCCTACTAGTCCTTCACTGTTAGTGAAGAGCAGGTCTAGCAGGGCACCTCCCCTGCTAGGTTCTTGCACCAGCTGTGTCAGGAAGCAATCTTCCACACACTCCAGAAATCTCATGGACTGCTTCCTCTGCGCGGTATTATATTTCCAGCATCTATCAGGGAAGTTGAAGTCCCCCCTGAGAACTAGTGCTGGCCATCGTGCAACATCTACTAGTTGCTTGTACAACACCTCATCTATCTCTTCATCTTGGCTAGGCGGTCTATAACAGAGCCCCACCACAATGTCACTCCTACAGACCATCCCCCTGATCCTTACCTACAGACACTCCACTTGGTCGTTTCCAACCTCAGACTCTTCAACATCAAGACACTCTTTGATATAGAGAGCTATGCCACCACCCTTTTTTCCCCGCCTGTCCCTTCTGAAGACCTTCTTGTAGCCATCCATCCCAGTCCTCCAGTCATGGGAGGGGTCCCACCATGTTTCTGTAATAGCAACAAGGTCATAGTTAGCCTGCCTTACAATGGTTTCAAGCTCTTCTTGTTTATTGCCCCTGCTGCGTGCGTTGGTGTATATGCACTTCAGCTGAGACATTTGCCTCACCCTTTGTTCCAGCACAGCCCCCCTGGGCTCTTCACTGGGGAGCCCTGTTATATCCCCTAGCCCCATCACAGCTAGTTTAAAGCTCTCTCAATTAGTCCAGCTAGCTCCTGGGCTAGAATTCGTTTCCCCCTTTGGGACAGGTGTAATCCATCAGCGGATAACAGGCCAGGAACTGAGTAAACTGCCCCGTGGTCAAAAAACCCAGCCTAGAACATGCTGTGTAGCATTCTAACATGATCTAGCAGCAGCTGCTGGCTTTTGTCTTCCGCTCTGCACGCTCCACTTCCAGTACCTGAAAGGTACTGGAGTGAAAACCAAAGTGGATGCCCCTGATCCCCTCATGGAGCATCACTGTGTCTTCTCTGTTTTAACTTAAATTACATGGACTTTTCTGTACCAACTGCTGATTTGATTCCATACTGCTGCAGTCACCATCCTTCTCAGTGGGATCATTAGGACATTACTATTTCCTGCTTCACTGAGATCTTCCATCTTCCTGCTACTTTCCCCCTCCTATTGGCAGCTTTCTTCAGCTTGCATGAATCTATTACTTCTCGAAGCTGTGGTAAATAAATACCACGTTTTATCACCGCTTTGATACATCCTCCCCACAACCTAAAAACAGAAGGTGTTAGTTTTTTTCAGAACACAAACAAAGCAAGGGAGCAACAACAACAGAAGAGGGCTACTTGTTGCCTCCAACATTCAACATGAGCAATTACAAGCGTATCTTGAATTTAAAAGCAAACAAGTCTTCAGCAAAACTGACGAGCAAAGAGAGATACAGTGAAGAGCAAGGCTGCACAATCAGTTGTAGAAAAACTGCACTGCAATCAGATTCATAGATTCATAGATTCATAGATACATTAGGTTGGAAAGGACCTACAAGATCATCTAGTCCAACCATCCTCACACCACCATCCCTACCAACCAAGCTACTAAATCAAATCCCTCAGCACCTCATCTAAACGCTTCTTCAACAGCGCTAGGGACGGTGCCTCAACCACCTCCCTAGGCAGGCCATTCCAGTGCCTGACCACTCTCTCAGAGAAAAAATTTTTCCTCAAGTCTAATCTAAATCTTCCCCGGCACAACTTGTGGCCATTCCCTCTTGTCCTGTCATTAGTTACCTGGGAGAAGAGGCTGACCCCCTCCTTACCACAGCCTCCCTTCAGGAAGTGGTAGAGTGCAATGAGGTCTCCTCTAAGCCTCCTTTTCCCCAAACTAAACAATCCCAGCTCCCTCAGCCGCTCCTCGTAAGACTTGTGCTCCAGACCCCTCACCAGTTTTGTTGCCCTTCTCTGAACACGCTCCAGGGCCTCAACGTCTTTCTTGTAGTGAGGGGCCCAAAACTGAACACAGTACTCAAGGTGCGGCCGCACCAGAGCTGAGTACAGGGGGATGATCACCTCCCTGCTCCTGCTGGCCACACTATTCCTAATACAGGCCAGGATGCCATTGGCCTTCTTGGCCACCTGGGCACACTGCCGGCTCATACTGAGCCGAGCATCAACCAACACCCCCAGGTCCTTTTCCTCTATACACTCCTCAAGCCATTCTGCCTCACCCTTTGTTCCAGCACAGCCCCTCTGGGCTCTTCACTGGGGAGCCCTGTTATATCCCCTAGCCCCATCACAGCTAGTTTAAAGCTCTCTCAATTAGTCCAGCTAGCTCCTGGGCTAGAATTCGTTTCCCCCTTTGGGACAGGTGTAATCCATCAGCGGATAACAGGCCAGGAACTGAGTAAACTGCTCCGTGGTCAAAAAACCCAGCCTAGAACATGCTGTGTAGCATTCTAACATGATCTAGCAGCAGCTTCTGGCTTTTGTCTTCTGCTCTGCACACTCCACTTCCAGTACCTGAAAGGTACTGGAAGTGGAGTGTACAGAGTGAAAACCAAAGTGGATGCCCCTGATCCCCTCATGGAGCATCACTGTGTCTTCTCTGTTTTAACTTAAATTACATGGACTTTTCTGTACCAACTGCTGATTTGATTCCATACTGCTGCAGTCACCATCCTTCTCAGTGGGATCATTAGGACATTACTATTTCCTGCTTCACTGAGATCTTCCATCTTCCTGCTACTTTCCCCCTCCTATTGGCAGCTTTCTTCAGCTTGCATGAATCTATTACTTCTCGAAGCTGTGGTAAATAAATACCACGTTTTATCACCGCTTTGATACATCCTCCCCACAACCTAAAAACAGAAGGTGTTAGTTTTTTTCAGAACACAAACAAAGCAAGGGAGCAACAACAACAGAAGAGGGCTACTTGTTGTCTCCAACATTCAACATGAGCAATTACAAGCGTATCTTGAATTTAAAAGCAAACAAGTCTTCATAAAGACATTTCAGCACATTCAAAATAACACGCAACCTGCCTGACCTGCGACAAAAAACGGCTGCACATATTTCAACAGGAAGGTCAGCCTAACCGTTAGCCAACTCAATCAGAACATGCCATTTCCATCCCATTCCAAGTAGACTTGAACAGAAGTCATGATGACTTATTTATTGGAGCTAAGACCACGGTGAAAACCCCACAGGGCTACCCATCACAGGACTGTGTGATGGTTCAACACTCAAACGGATAGAAACTGGCTTGAAATAAAAAAATCACTCACAGTGCACTATGATCTTTGCTTAACGAGTTATTAAAACAACTCTGCAGGTGCACAGCTTCCAGGAGACTGAGCAAAAGCATCATACTCGATGTCAACAGTATTCATACTGCAGTATTAGAGACAGAAAAGGAGAAAGGAACAGAATCCTTACAGACTCAACCTAAAGCGCAAGCAGAGTTTTCTTCCTAGTTACACAAATTTCAATAAAGTACAAAAACTTGTCTTAGAAATGCTGCTGTCTGTGCGCACTTCCTCATGTCCGTCATCTCACAAGCGCGTGTACAGTCCAACAGCAAAACTAATGAGCAAAGAGAGATACAGTGAAGAGCGAGGCTGCACAATCAGTTGCAGAAAAACTGCACTGCAATCAGATGCACCCAGCCTAGAGCATGCTGTGTAGCATTCTAACATGATCTAGCAGCAGCTGCTGGCTTTTGTCTTCTGCTCTGCACACTCCACTTCCAGTACCTGAAAGGTACTGGAAGTGGAGTGTACAGAGTGAAAACCAAAGTGGATGCCCCTGATCCCCTCATGGAGCATCACTGTGTCTTCTCTGTTTTAACTTAAATTACATGGACTTTTCTGTACCAACTGCTGATTTGATTCCATACTGCTGCAGTCACCATCCTTCTCAGTGGGATCATTAGGACATTACTATTTCCTGCTTCACTGAGATCTTCCATCTTCCTGCTACTTTCCCCCTCCTATTGGCAGCTTTCTTCAGCTTGCATGAATCTATTACTTCTCGAAGCTGTGGTAAATAAATACCACGTTTTATCACCGCTTTGATACATCCTCCCCACAACCTAAAAACAGAAGGTGTTAGTTTTTTTCAGAACACAAACAAAGCAAGGGAGCAACAACAACAGAAGAGGGCTACTTGTTGCCTCCAACATTCAACATGAGCAATTACAAGCGTATCTTGAATTTAAAAGCAAACAAGTCTTCAGCAAAACTGACGAGCAAAGAGAGATACAGTGAAGAGCAAGGCTGCACAATCAGTTGTAGAAAAACTGCACTGCAATCAGATTCATAGATTCATAGATACATTAGGTTGGAAAGGACCTACAAGATCATCTAGTCCAACCATCCTCACACCACCATCCCTACCCACCAAGCTACTAAATCAAATCCCTCAGCACCTCATCTAAACGCTTCTTCAACAGCGCTAGGGACGGTGCCTCAACCACCTCCCTAGGCAGGCCATTCCAGTGCCTGACCACTCTCTCAGAGAAAAAATTTTTCCTCAAGTCTAATCTAAATCTTCCCCGGCACAACTTGTGGCCATTCCCTCTCGTCCTGTCATTAGTTACCTGGGAGAAGAGGCTGACCCCCTCCTTACCACAGCCTCCCTTCAGGAAGTGGTAGAGTGCAATGAGGTCTCCTCTAAGCCTCCTTTTCCCCAAACTAAACAATCCCAGCTCCCTCAGCCGCTCCTCGTAAGACTTGTGCTCCAGACCCCTCACCAGTTTTGTTGCCCTTCTCTGAACACGCTCCAGGGCCTCAACGTCTTTCTTGTAGTGAGGGGCCCAAAACTGAACACAGTACTCAAGGTGCGGCCGCACCAGAGCTGAGTACAGGGGGATGATCACCTCCCTGCTCCTGCTGGCCACACTATTCCTAATACAGGCCAGGATGCCATTGGCCTTCTTGGCCACCTGGGCACACTGCCGGCTCATATTGAGCCGAGCATCAACCAACACCCCCAGGTCCTTTTCCTCTATACACTCCTCAAGCCATTCTGCCCCAAGCCTATAGCATTGCATGGGGTGATTGTGGCCAAAGTGCAGGACCCGGCACTTGGCCTTATTGAACCTCATCCCATTGACCTCAGCCCAACTGTCTAGCCTATCCAGATCCCGCTGAAGGGCCTCCCTACCCTCAGGCAGATCGACACATCCTCCCAACTTGGTGTCATCCGCAAACTTACTGAGGGTACACTCAATCCCCTCATCCAGGTCATCAATAAAGATATTAAACAAGACGGGCCCCAATACTGACCCTTGGGGGACACCACTCGTGACAGGACGCCAGCTGGACTTGACTCCATTAACCACTACCCGCTGGGCACGGCCCTCTAGCCAATTCTCAACCCAGAGAAGAGTGAACCTGTCCACACCATGGGCTGCCAGCTTCTGCAGGAGAATACTGTGGGAGACCGTGTCAAAGGCTTTGCTGAAGTCCAGGTAGACTACATCAACAGCCTTTCCCTCATCTACCAGTCTGGTCACCCAGTCATAGAAGGAGATGAGGTTGGACAAGCACGACCTGCCCTTTGTGAACCCGTGCTGGCTGGGTCTGATCCCCTGATTGCCATGCACGTGCCGTGTGATCTCCCTCAAGATCAATTGCTCCATAACTTTCCCTGATACCGAGGTCAGGCTGACAGGCCTGTAGTTCCCCGGATCTTCCTTACGGCCTTTCTTGTAGATGGGAGTCACATCGGCAAGCCTCCAATCTTGCGGGACCTCTCCAGATGACCAGGAATGCTGATAGATGGCAGAAAGCGGCTTGGCAATCACCTCTGCCAGCTCCCTCAGCACCCTTGGGTGGATCCCATCTGGCCCCATGGACTTGTGGCAGTTCAGATGGAGGAGCAGGTCTCTGACTGTCTCTGCTGGGATCACAGGGGGTGTATGATGCGCTTCGTCCCAGACTTCCAGGTCAGGGCGAGAAGTATCCTGAGGATAACTGGTCTGTCTATTAAAGACAGACGTGAAGAAGGCATTGAGAACCTCAGCCTTTTCCTTATCCTCTGTGGTTACATTCCCTGCCGCATCAAGTAAAGGAGGGAAATTCTCCTTAGTTCTTCTTTTACTGTTAATATATTTATAAAAGGATTTTTTGTTCTCCTTTACTGCAGTAGCCAGTCTAAGTTCAAGCTGGGCTTTTGCATTTCTAACTTCCTGCCTGCAAATCTTGGCAAGTTCCCTGTAGTCTCCCCAAGTAGCCTGTCCCATCTTCCAGAGGGCATAGACTCTCTTTTTCTCCCGGAGTCTCAACAAAAGATCCCGGTTCATCCACACTGGCCTTTTTCCCCTCCGGCTTGACTTACGGTACTCAGGGACAGCCTGCACCTGTGCCTTTAAGATTTCCGTCTTGAGGAGGACCCAGGCTTCCTGGACCCCTTTACCCCTCAGGAGCGAGTCCCAAGGGACCCTTGCAACAAGCGTCCTGAACAGGTCAAAGTCTGCCCTCCGCAAGTCCAAGGTAGCAGTTTTGCTAGTCGCCCTCTTGATGTCACCAAGAATAGCAAACTCTACCATTTCATGGTCACTCTGGCCAAGACGATCCCCAACCTTCACATCTCCTACCAGTCCTTCACTGTTAGTGAAGAGCAGGTCTAGCAGGGCACCTCCCCTGCTAGGTTCTTGCACCAGCTGTGTCAGGAAGCAATCTTCCACACACTCCAGAAATCTCATGGACTGCTTCCTCTGCGCGGTATTATATTTCCAGCATCTATCAGGGAAGTTGAAGTCCCCCATGAGAACTAGTGCTGGCCATCGTGCAACATCTACTAGTTGCTTGTACAACACCTCATCTATCTCTTCATCTTGGCTAGGCGGTCTATAACAGAGCCCCACCACAATGTCACTCCTACAGACCATCCCCCTGATCCTTACCCACAGACACTCCACTTGGTCGTTTCCAACCTCAAACTCTTCAACATCAAGACACTCTTTGATATACAGAGCTATGCCACCACCCTTTTTTCCCCGCCTGTCCCTTCTGAAGACCTTCTTGTAGCCATCCATCCCAGTCCTCCAGTCATGGGAGGGGTCCCACCATGTTTCTGTAATAGCAACAAGGTCATAGTTAGCCTGCCTTACAATGGTTTCAAGCTCTTCTTGTTTATTGCCCCTGCTGCGTGCGTTGGTGTATATGCACTTCAGCTGAGACATTTGCCTCACCCTTTGTTCCAGCACAGCCCCCCTGGGCTCTTCACTGGGGAGCCCTGTTATATCCCCTAGCCCCATCACAGCTAGTTTAAAGCTCTCTCAATTAGTCCAGCTAGCTCCTGGGCTAGAATTCGTTTCCCCCTTTGGGACAGGTGTAATCCATCAGCGGATAACAGGCCAGGAACTGAGTAAACTGCCCCGTGGTCAAAAATCCCAGCCTAGAACATGCTGTGTAGCATTCTAACATGATCTAGCAGCAGCTGCTGGCTTTTGTCTTCCGCTCTGCACACTCCACTTCCAGTACCTGAAAGGTACTGGAGTGAAAACCAAAGTGGATGCCCCTGATCCCCTCATGGAGCATCACTGTGTCTTCTCTGTTTTAACTTAAATTACATGGACTTTTCTGTACCAACTGCTGATTTGATTCCATACTGCTGCAGTCACCATCCTTCTCAGTGGGATCATTAGGACATTACTATTTCCTGCTTCACTGAGATCTTCCATCTTCCTGCTACTTTCCCCCTCCTATTGGCAGCTTTCTTCAGCTTGCATGAATCTATTACTTCTCGAAGCTGTGGTAAATAAATACCACGTTTTATCACCGCTTTGATACATCCTCCCCACAACCTAAAAACAGAAGGTGTTAGTTTTTTTCAGAACACAAACAAAGCAAGGGAGCAACAACAACAGAAGAGGGCTACTTGTTGTCTCCAACATTCAACATGAGCAATTACAAGCGTATCTTGAATTTAAAAGCAAACAAGTCTTCAGCAAAACTGACGAGCAAAGAGAGATACAGTGAAGAGCAAGGCTGCACAATCAGTTGTAGAAAAACTGCACTGCAATCAGATTCATAGATTCATAGATTCATAGATACATTAGGTTGGAAAGGACCTACAAGATCATCTAGTCCAACCATCCTCACACCACCATCCCTACCAACCAAGCTACTAAATCAAATCCCTCAGCACCTCATCTAAACGCTTCTTCAACAGCGCTAGGGACGGTGCCTCAACCACCTCCCTAGGCAGGCCATTCCAGTGCCTGACCACTCTCTCAGAGAAAAAATTTTTCCTCAAGTCTAATCTAAATCTTCCCCGGCACAACTTGTGGCCATTCCCTCTTGTCCTGTCATTAGTTACCTGGGAGAAGAGGCTGACCCCCTCCTTACCACAGCCTCCCTTCAGGAAGTGGTAGAGTGCAATGAGGTCTCCTCTAAGCCTCCTTTTCCCCAAACTAAACAATCCCAGCTCCCTCAGCCGCTCCTCGTAAGACTTGTGCTCCAGACCCCTCACCAGTTTTGTTGCCCTTCTCTGAACACGCTCCAGGGCCTCAACGTCTTTCTTGTAGTGAGGGGCCCAAAACTGAACACAGTACTCAAGGTGCGGCCGCACCAGAGCTGAGTACAGGGGGATGATCACCTCCCTGCTCCTGCTGGCCACACTATTCCTAATACAGGCCAGGATGCCATTGGCCTTCTTGGCCACCTGGGCACACTGCCGGCTCATATTGAACCGAGCATCAACCAACACCCCCAGGTCCTTTTCCTCTATACACTCCTCAAGCCATTCTGCCTCACCCTTTGTTCCAGCACAGCCCCTCTGGGCTCTTCACTGGGGAGCCCTGTTATATCCCCTAGCCCCATCACAGCTAGTTTAAAGCTCTCTCAATTAGTCCAGCTAGCTCCTGGGCTAGAATTCGTTTCCCCCTTTGGGACAGGTGTAATCCATCAGCGGATAACAGGCCAGGAACTGAGTAAACTGCTCCGTGGTCAAAAAACCCAGCCTAGAACATGCTGTGTAGCATTCTAACATGATCTAGCAGCAGCTTCTGGCTTTTGTCTTCTGCTCTGCACACTCCACTTCCAGTACCTGAAAGGTACTGGAAGTGGAGTGTACAGAGTGAAAACCAAAGTGGATGCCCCTGATCCCCTCATGGAGCATCACTGTGTCTTCTCTGTTTTAACTTAAATTACATGGACTTTTCTGTACCAACTGCTGATTTGATTCCATACTGCTGCAGTCACCATCCTTCTCAGTGGGATCATTAGGACATTACTATTTCCTGCTTCACTGAGATCTTCCATCTTCCTGCTACTTTCCCCCTCCTATTGGCAGCTTTCTTCAGCTTGCATGAATCTATTACTTCTCGAAGCTGTGGTAAATAAATACCACGTTTTATCACCGCTTTGATACATCCTCCCCACAACCTAAAAACAGAAGGTGTTAGTTTTTTTCAGAACACAAACAAAGCAAGGGAGCAACAACAACAGAAGAGGGCTACTTGTTGTCTCCAACATTCAACATGAGCAATTACAAGCGTATCTTGAATTTAAAAGCAAACAAGTCTTCATAAAGACATTTCAGCACATTCAAAATAACACGCAACCTGCCTGACCTGCGACAAAAAACGGCTGCACATATTTCAACAGGAAGGTCAGCCTAACCGTTAGCCAACTCAATCAGAACATGCCATTTCCATCCCATTCCAAGTAGACTTGAACAGAAGTCATGATGACTTATTTATTGGAGCTAAGACCACGGTGAAAACCCCACAGGGCTACCCATCACAGGACTGTGTGATGGTTCAACACTCAAACGGATAGAAACTGGCTTGAAATAAAAAAATCACTCACAGTGCACTATGATCTTTGCTTAACGAGTTATTAAAACAACTCTGCAGGTGCACAGCTTCCAGGAGACTGAGCAAAAGCATCATACTCGATGTCAACAGTATTCATACTGCAGTATTAGAGACAGAAAAGGAGAAAGGAACAGAATCCTTACAGACTCAACCTAAAGCGCAAGCAGAGTTTTCTTCCTAGTTACACAAATTTCAATAAAGTACAAAAACTTGTCTTAGAAATGCTGCTGTCTGTGCGCACTTCCTCATGTCCGTCATCTCACAAGCGCGTGTACAGTCCAACAGCAAAACTAATGAGCAAAGAGAGATACAGTGAAGAGCGAGGCTGCACAATCAGTTGCAGAAAAACTGCACTGCAATCAGATGCACCCAGCCTAGAGCATGCTGTGTAGCATTCTAACATGATCTAGCAGCAGCTGCTGGCTTTTGTCTTCTGCTCTGCACACTCCACTTCCAGTACCTGAAAGGTACTGGAAGTGGAGTGTACAGAGTGAAAACCAAAGTGGATGCCCCTGATCCCCTCATGGAGCATCACTGTGTCTTCTCTGTTTTAACTTAAATTACATGGACTTTTCTGTACCAACTGCTGATTTGATTCCATACTGCTGCAGTCACCATCCTTCTCAGTGGGATCATTAGGACATTACTATTTCCTGCTTCACTGAGATCTTCCATCTTCCTGCTACTTTCCCCCTCCTATTGGCAGCTTTCTTCAGCTTGCATGAATCTATTACTTCTCGAAGCTGTGGTAAATAAATACCACGTTTTATCACCGCTTTGATACATCCTCCCCACAACCTAAAAACAGAAGGTGTTAGTTTTTTTCAGAACACAAACAAAGCAAGGGAGCAACAACAACAGAAGAGGGCTACTTGTTGTCTCCAACATTCAACATGAGCAATTACAAGCGTATCTTGAATTTAAAAGCAAACAAGTCTTCAGCAAAACTGACGAGCAAAGAGAGATACAGTGAAGAGCAAGGCTGCACAATCAGTTGTAGAAAAACTGCACTGCAATCAGATTCATAGATTCATAGATACATTAGGTTGGAAAGGACCTACAAGATCATCTAGTCCAACCATCCTCACACCACCATCCCTACCCACCAAGCTACTAAATCAAATCCCTCAGCACCTCATCTAAACGCTTCTTCAACAGCGCTAGGGACGGTGCCTCAACCACCTCCCTAGGCAGGCCATTCCAGTGCCTGACCACTCTCTCAGAGAAAAAATTTTTCCTCAAGTCTAATCTAAATCTTCCCCGGCACAACTTGTGGCCATTCCCTCTCGTCCTGTCATTAGTTACCTGGGAGAAGAGGCTGACCCCCTCCTTACCACAGCCTCCCTTCAGGAAGTGGTAGAGTGCAATGAGGTCTCCTCTAAGCCTCCTTTTCCCCAAACTAAACAATCCCAGCTCCCTCAGCCGCTCCTCGTAAGACTTGTGCTCCAGACCCCTCACCAGTTTTGTTGCCCTTCTCTGAACACGCTCCAGGGCCTCAACGTCTTTCTTGTAGTGAGGGGCCCAAAACTGAACACAGTACTCAAGGTGCGGCCGCACCAGAGCTGAGTACAGGGGGATGATCACCTCCCTGCTCCTGCTGGCCACACTATTCCTAATACAGGCCAGGATGCCATTGGCCTTCTTGGCCACCTGGGCACACTGCCGGCTCATATTGAGCCGAGCATCAACCAACACCCCCAGGTCCTTTTCCTCTATACACTCCTCAAGCCATTCTGCCCCAAGCCTATAGCATTGCATGGGGTGATTGTGGCCAAAGTGCAGGACCCGGCACTTGGCCTTATTGAACCTCATCCCATTGACCTCAGCCCAACTGTCTAGCCTATCCAGATCCCGCTGAAGGGCCTCCCTACCCTCAGGCAGATCGACACATCCTCCCAACTTGGTGTCATCCGCAAACTTACTGAGGGTACACTCAATCCCCTCATCCAGGTCATCAATAAAGATATTAAACAAGACGGGCCCCAATACTGACCCTTGGGGGACACCACTCGTGACAGGACGCCAGCTGGACTTGACTCCATTAACCACTACCCGCTGGGCACGGCCCTCTAGCCAATTCTCAACCCAGAGAAGAGTGAACCTGTCCACACCATGGGCTGCCAGCTTCTGCAGGAGAATACTGTGGGAGACCGTGTCAAAGGCTTTGCTGAAGTCCAGGTAGACTACATCAACAGCCTTTCCCTCATCTACCAGTCTGGTCACCCAGTCATAGAAGGAGATGAGGTTGGACAAGCACGACCTGCCCTTTGTGAACCCGTGCTGGCTGGGTCTGATCCCCTGATTGCCATGCACGTGCCGTGTGATCTCCCTCAAGATCAATTGCTCCATAACTTTCCCTGATACCGAGGTCAGGCTGACAGGCCTGTAGTTCCCCGGATCTTCCTTACGGCCTTTCTTGTAGATGGGAGTCACATCGGCAAGCCTCCAATCTTGCGGGACCTCTCCAGATGACCAGGAATGCTGATAGATGGCAGAAAGCGGCTTGGCAATCACCTCTGCCAGCTCCCTCAGCACCCTTGGGTGGATCCCATCTGGCCCCATGGACTTGTGGCAGTTCAGATGGAGGAGCAGGTCTCTGACTGTCTCTGCTGGGATCACAGGGGGTGTATGATACGCTTCGTCCCAGACTTCCAGGTCAGGGCGAGAAGTATCCTGAGGATAACTGGTCTGTCTATTAAAGACAGACGTGAAGAAGGCATTGAGAACCTCAGCCTTTTCCTTATCCTCTGTGGTTACATTCCCTGCCGCATCAAGTAAAGGAGGGAAATTCTCCTTAGTTCTTCTTTTACTGTTAATATATTTATAAAAGGATTTTTTGTTCTCCTTTACTGCAGTAGCCAGTCTAAGTTCAAGCTGGGCTTTTGCATTTCTAACTTCCTGCCTGCAAATCTTGGCAAGTTCCCTGTAGTCTCCCCAAGTAGCCTGTCCCATCTTCCAGAGGGCATAGACTCTCTTTTTCTCCCGGAGTCTCAACAAAAGATCCCGGTTCATCCACACTGGCCTTTTTCCCCTCCGGCTTGACTTACGGTACTCAGGGACAGCCTGCACCTGTGCCTTTAAGATTTCCGTCTTGAGGAGGACCCAGGCTTCCTGGACCCCTTTACCCCTCAGGAGCGAGTCCCAAGGGACCCTTGCAACAAGCGTCCTGAACAGGTCAAAGTCTGCCCTCCGCAAGTCCAAGGTAGCAGTTTTGCTAGTCACCCTCTTGATGTCACCAAGAATAGCAAACTCTACCATTTCACGGTCACTCTGGCCAAGACGATCCCCAACCTTCACATCTCCTACTAGTCCTTCACTGTTAGTGAAGAGCAGGTCTAGCAGGGCACCTCCCCTGCTAGGTTCTTGCACCAGCTGTGTCAGGAAGCAATCTTCCATACACTCCAGAAATCTCATGGACTGCTTCCTCTGCGCGGTATTATATTTCCAGCATCTATCAGGGAAGTTGAAGTCCCCCATGAGAACTAGTGCTGGCCATCGTGCAACATCTACTAGTTGCTTGTAGAACACCTCATCTATCTCTTCATCTTGGCTAGGCGGTCTATAACAGAGCCCCACCACAATGTCACTCCTACAGACCATCCCCCTGATCCTTACCCACAGACACTCCACTTGGTCGTTTCCAACCTCAAACTCTTCAACATCAAGACACTCTTTGATATAGAGAGCTATGCCACCACCCTTTTTTCCCCGCCTGTCCCTTCTGAAGACCTTCTTGTAGCCATCCATCCCAGTCCTCCAGTCATGGGAGGGGTCCCACCATGTTTCTGTAATAGCAACAAGGTCACAGTTAGCCTGCCTTACAATGGTTTCAAGCTCTTCTTGTTTATTGCCCCTGCTGCGTGCGTTGGTGTATATGCACTTCAGCTGAGACATTTGCCTCACCCTTTGTTCCAGCACAGCCCCCCTGGGCTCTTCACTGGGGAGCCCTGTTATATCCCCTAGCCCCATCACAGCTAGTTTAAAGCTCTCTCAATTAGTCCAGCTAGCTCCTGGGCTAGAATTCATTTCCCCCTTTGGGACAGGTGTAATCCATCAGCGGATAACAGGCCAGGAACTGAGTAAACTGCCCCGTGGTCAAAAAACCCAGCCTAGAACATGCTGTGTAGCATTCTAACATGATCTAGCAGCAGCTGCTGGCTTTTGCCGCTCTGCACACTCCACTTCCAGTACCTGAAAGGTACTGGAGTGAAAACCAAAGTGGATGCCCCTGATCCCCTCATGGAGCATCACTGTGTCTTCTCTGTTTTAACTTAAATTACATGGACTTTTCTGTACCAACTGCTGATTTGATTCCATACTGCTGCAGTCACCATCCTTCTCAGTGGGATCATTAGGACATTACTATTTCCTGCTTCACTGAGATCTTCCATCTTCCTGCTACTTTCCCCCTCCTATTGGCAGCTTTCTTCAGCTTGCATGAATCTATTACTTCTCGAAGCTGTGGTAAATAAATACCACGTTTTATCACCGCTTTGATACATCCTCCCCACAACCTAAAAACAGAAGGTGTTAGTTTTTTTCAGAACACAAACAAAGCAAGGGAGCAACAACAACAGAAGAGGGCTACTTGTTGTCTCCAACATTCAACATGAGCAATTACAAGCGTATCTTGAATTTAAAAGCAAACAAGTCTTCATAAAGACATTTCAGCACATTCAAAATAACACGCAACCTGCCTGACCTGCGACAAAAAACGGCTGCACATATTTCAACAGGAAGGTCAGCCTAACCGTTAGCCAACTCAATCAGAACATGCCATTTCCATCCCATTCCAAGTAGACTTGAACAGAAGTCATGATGACTTATTTATTGGAGCTAAGACCACGGTGAAAACCCCACAGGGCTACCCATCACAGGACTGTGTGATGGTTCAACACTCAAACGGATAGAAACTGGCTTGAAATAAAAAAATCACTCACAGTGCACTATGATCTTTGCTTAACGAGTTATTAAAACAACTCTGCAGGTGCACAGCTTCCAGGAGACTGAGCAAAAGCATCATACTCGATGTCAACAGTATTCATACTGCAGTATTAGAGACAGAAAAGGAGAAAGGAACAGAATCCTTACAGACTCAACCTAAAGCGCAAGCAGAGTTTTCTTCCTAGTTACACAAATTTCAATAAAGTACAAAAACTTGTCTTAGAAATGCTGCTGTCTGTGCGCACTTCCTCATGTCCGTCATCTCACAAGCGCGTGTACAGTCCAACAGCAAAACTAATGAGCAAAGAGAGATACAGTGAAGAGCGAGGCTGCACAATCAGTTGCAGAAAAACTGCACTGCAATCAGATGCACCCAGCCTAGAACATGCTGTGTAGCATTCTAACATGATCTAGCAGCAGCTTCTGGCTTTTGTCTTCTGCTCTGCACACTCCACTTCCAGTACCTGAAAGGTACTGGAAGTGGAGTGTACAGAGTGAAAACCAAAGTGGATGCCCCTGATCCCCTCATGGAGCATCACTGTGTCTTCTCTGTTTTAACTTAAATTACATGGACTTTTCTGTACCAACTGCTGATTTGATTCCATACTGCTGCAGTCACCATCCTTCTCAGTGGGATCATTAGGACATTACTATTTCCTGCTTCACTGAGATCTTCCATCTTCCTGCTACTTTCCCCCTCCTATTGGCAGCTTTCTTCAGCTTGCATGAATCTATTACTTCTCGAAGCTGTGGTAAATAAATACCACGTTTTATCACCGCTTTGATACATCCTCCCCACAACCTAAAAACAGAAGGTGTTAGTTTTTTTCAGAACACAAACAAAGCAAGGGAGCAACAACAACAGAAGAGGGCTACTTGTTGCCTCCAACATTCAACATGAGCAATTACAAGCGTATCTTGAATTTAAAAGCAAACAAGTCTTCAGCAAAACTGACGAGCAAAGAGAGATACAGTGAAGAGCAAGGCTGCACAATCAGTTGTAGAAAAACTGCACTGCAATCAGATTCATAGATTCATAGATTCATAGATACATTAGGTTGGAAAGGACCTACAAGATCATCTAGTCCAACCATCCTCACACCACCATCCCTACCAACCAAGCTACTAAATCAAATCCCTCAGCACCTCATCTAAACGCTTCTTCAACAGCGCTAGGGACGGTGCCTCAACCACCTCCCTAGGCAGGCCATTCCAGTGCCTGACCACTCTCTCAGAGAAAAAATTTTTCCTCAAGTCTAATCTAAATCTTCCCCGGCACAACTTGTGGCCATTCCCTCTCGTCCTGTCATTAGTTACCTGGGAGAAGAGGCTGACCCCCTCCTTACCACAGCCTCCCTTCAGGAAGTGGTAGAGTGCAATGAGGTCTCCTCTAAGCCTCCTTTTCCCCAAACTAAACAATCCCAGCTCCCTCAGCCGCTCCTCGTAAGACTTGTGCTCCAGACCCCTCACCAGTTTTGTTGCCCTTCTCTGAACACGCTCCAGGGCCTCAACGTCTTTCTTGTAGTGAGGGGCCCAAAACTGAACACAGTACTCAAGGTGCGGCCGCACCAGAGCTGAGTACAGGGGGATGATCACCTCCCTGCTCCTGCTGGCCACACTATTCCTAATACAGGCCAGGATGCCATTGGCCTTCTTGGCCACCTGGGCACACTGCCGGCTCATACTGAGCCGAGCATCAACCAACACCCCCAGGTCCTTTTCCTCTATACACTCCTCAAGCCATTCTGCCCCAAGCCTATAGCATTGCATGGGGTGATTGTGGCCAAAGTGCAGGACCCGGCACTTGGCCTTATTGAACCTCATCCCATTGACCTCAGCCCAACTGTCTAGCCTATCCAGATCCCGCTGAAGGGCCTCCCTACCCTCAGGCAGATCGACACATCCTCCCAACTTGGTGTCATCCGCAAACTTACTGAGGGTACACTCAATCCCCTCATCCAGGTCATCAATAAAGATATTAAACAAGACGGGCCCCAATACCGACCCTTGGGGGACACCACTCGTGACAGGACGCCAGCCGGACTTGACTCCATTAACCACTACCCGCTGGGCACGGCCCTCTAGCCAATTCTCAACCCAGAGAAGAGTGAACCTGTCCACACCATGGGCTGCCAGCTTCTGCAGGAGAATACTGTGGGAGACCGTGTCAAAGGCTTTGCTGAAGTCCAGGTAGACTACATCAACAGCCTTTCCCTCATCTACCAGTCTGGTCACCCAGTCATAGAAGGAGATGAGGTTGGACAAGCACGACCTGCCCTTTGTGAACCCGTGCTGGCTGGGTCTGATCCCCTGATTGCCATGCACGTGCCGTGTGATCTCCCTCAAGATCAATTGCTCCATAACTTTCCCTGATACCGAGGTCAGGCTGACAGGCCTGTAGTTCCCCGGATCTTCCTTACGGCCTTTCTTGTAGATGGGAGTCACATCGGCAAGCCTCCAATCTTGCGGGACCTCTCCAGATGACCAGGAATGCTGATAGATGGCAGAAAGCGGCTTGGCAATCACCTCTGCCAGCTCCCTCAGCACCCTTGGGTGGATCCCATCTGGCCCCATGGACTTGTGGCAGTTCAGATGGAGGAGCAGGTCTCTGACTGTCTCTGCTGGGATCACAGGGGGTGTATGATGCGCTTCGTCCCAGACTTCCAGGTCAGGGCGAGAAGTATCCTGAGGATAACTGGTCTGTCTATTAAAGACAGACGTGAAGAAGGCATTGAGAACCTCAGCCTTTTCCTTATCCTCTGTGGTTACATTCCCTGCCGCATCAAGTAAAGGAGGGAAATTCTCCTTAGTTCTTCTTTTACTGTTAATATATTTATAAAAGGATTTTTTGTTCTCCTTTACTGCAGTAGCCAGTCTAAGTTCAAGCTGGGCTTTTGCATTTCTAACTTCCTGCCTGCAAATCTTGGCAAGTTCCCTGTAGTCTCCCCAAGTAGCCTGTCCCATCTTCCAGAGGGCATAGACTCTCTTTTTCTCCCGGAGTCTCAACAAAAGATCCCGGTTCATCCACACTGGCCTTTTTCCCCTCCGGCTTGACTTACGGTACTCAGGGACAGCCTGCACCTGTGCCTTTAAGATTTCCGTCTTGAGGAGGACCCAGGCTTCCTGGACCCCTTTACCCCTCAGGAGCGAGTCCCAAGGGACCCTTGCAACAAGCGTCCTGAACAGGTCAAAGTCTGCCCTCCGCAAGTCCAAGGTAGCAGTTTTGCTAGTCGCCCTCTTGATGTCACCAAGAATAGCAAACTCTACCATTTCATGGTCACTCTGGCCAAGACGATCCCCAACCTTCACATCTCCTACCAGTCCTTCACTGTTAGTGAAGAGCAGGTCTAGCAGGGCACCTCCCCTGCTAGGTTCTTGCACCAGCTGTGTCAGGAAGCAATCTTCCACACACTCCAGAAATCTCATGGACTGCTTCCTCTGCGCGGTATTATATTTCCAGCATCTATCAGGGAAGTTGAAGTCCCCCATGAGAACTAGTGCTGGCCATCGTGCAACATCTACTAGTTGCTTGTACAACACCTCATCTATCTCTTCATCTTGGCTAGGCGGTCTATAACAGAGCCCCACCACAATGTCACTCCTACAGACCATCCCCCTGATCCTTACCCACAGACACTCCACTTGGTCGTTTCCAACCTCAAACTCTTCAACATCAAGACACTCTTTGATATACAGAGCTATGCCACCACCCTTTTTTCCCCGCCTGTCCCTTCTGAAGACCTTCTTGTAGCCATCCATCCCAGTCCTCCAGTCATGGGAGGGGTCCCACCATGTTTCTGTAATAGCAACAAGGTCATAGTTAGCCTGCCTTACAATGGTTTCAAGCTCTTCTTGTTTATTGCCCCTGCTGCGTGCGTTGGTGTATATGCACTTCAGCTGAGACATTTGCCTCACCCTTTGTTCCAGCACAGCCCCCCTGGGCTCTTCACTGGGGAGCCCTGTTATATCCCCTAGCCCCATCACAGCTAGTTTAAAGCTCTCTCAATTAGTCCAGCTAGCTCCTGGGCTAGAATTCGTTTCCCCCTTTGGGACAGGTGTAATCCATCAGCGGATAACAGGCCAGGAACTGAGTAAACTGCCCCGTGGTCAAAAAACCCAGCCTAGAACATGCTGTGTAGCATTCTAACATGATCTAGCAGCAGCTGCTGGCTTTTGTCTTCCGCTCTGCACACTCCACTTCCAGTACCTGAAAGGTACTGGAGTGAAAACCAAAGTGGATGCCCCTGATCCCCTCATGGAGCATCACTGTGTCTTCTCTGTTTTAACTTAAATTACATGGACTTTTCTGTACCAACTGCTGATTTGATTCCATACTGCTGCAGTCACCATCCTTCTCAGTGGGATCATTAGGACATTACTATTTCCTGCTTCACTGAGATCTTCCATCTTCCTGCTACTTTCCCCCTCCTATTGGCAGCTTTCTTCAGCTTGCATGAATCTATTACTTCTCGAAGCTGTGGTAAATAAATACCACGTTTTATCACCGCTTTGATACATCCTCCCCACAACCTAAAAACAGAAGGTGTTAGTTTTTTTCAGAACACAAACAAAGCAAGGGAGCAACAACAACAGAAGAGGGCTACTTGTTGTCTCCAACATTCAACATGAGCAATTACAAGCGTATCTTGAATTTAAAAGCAAACAAGTCTTCAGCAAAACTGACGAGCAAAGAGAGATACAGTGAAGAGCAAGGCTGCACAATCAGTTGTAGAAAAACTGCACTGCAATCAGATTCATAGATTCATAGATTCATAGATACATTAGGTTGGAAAGGACCTACAAGATCATCTAGTCCAACCATCCTCACACCACCATCCCTACCAACCAAGCTACTAAATCAAATCCCTCAGCACCTCATCTAAACGCTTCTTCAACAGCGCTAGGGACGGTGCCTCAACCACCTCCCTAGGCAGGCCATTCCAGTGCCTGACCACTCTCTCAGAGAAAAAATTTTTCCTCAAGTCTAATCTAAATCTTCCCCGGCACAACTTGTGGCCATTCCCTCTTGTCCTGTCATTAGTTACCTGGGAGAAGAGGCTGACCCCCTCCTTACCACAGCCTCCCTTCAGGAAGTGGTAGAGTGCAATGAGGTCTCCTCTAAGCCTCCTTTTCCCCAAACTAAACAATCCCAGCTCCCTCAGCCGCTCCTCGTAAGACTTGTGCTCCAGACCCCTCACCAGTTTTGTTGCCCTTCTCTGAACACGCTCCAGGGCCTCAACGTCTTTCTTGTAGTGAGGGGCCCAAAACTGAACACAGTACTCAAGGTGCGGCCGCACCAGAGCTGAGTACAGGGGGATGATCACCTCCCTGCTCCTGCTGGCCACACTATTCCTAATACAGGCCAGGATGCCATTGGCCTTCTTGGCCACCTGGGCACACTGCCGGCTCATACTGAGCCGAGCATCAACCAACACCCCCAGGTCCTTTTCCTCTATACACTCCTCAAGCCATTCTGCCTCACCCTTTGTTCCAGCACAGCCCCTCTGGGCTCTTCACTGGGGAGCCCTGTTATATCCCCTAGCCCCATCACAGCTAGTTTAAAGCTCTCTCAATTAGTCCAGCTAGCTCCTGGGCTAGAATTCGTTTCCCCCTTTGGGACAGGTGTAATCCATCAGCGGATAACAGGCCAGGAACTGAGTAAACTGCTCCGTGGTCAAAAAACCCAGCCTAGAACATGCTGTGTAGCATTCTAACATGATCTAGCAGCAGCTTCTGGCTTTTGTCTTCTGCTCTGCACACTCCACTTCCAGTACCTGAAAGGTACTGGAAGTGGAGTGTACAGAGTGAAAACCAAAGTGGATGCCCCTGATCCCCTCATGGAGCATCACTGTGTCTTCTCTGTTTTAACTTAAATTACATGGACTTTTCTGTACCAACTGCTGATTTGATTCCATACTGCTGCAGTCACCATCCTTCTCAGTGGGATCATTAGGACATTACTATTTCCTGCTTCACTGAGATCTTCCATCTTCCTGCTACTTTCCCCCTCCTATTGGCAGCTTTCTTCAGCTTGCATGAATCTATTACTTCTCGAAGCTGTGGTAAATAAATACCACGTTTTATCACCGCTTTGATACATCCTCCCCACAACCTAAAAACAGAAGGTGTTAGTTTTTTTCAGAACACAAACAAAGCAAGGGAGCAACAACAACAGAAGAGGGCTACTTGTTGTCTCCAACATTCAACATGAGCAATTACAAGCGTATCTTGAATTTAAAAGCAAACAAGTCTTCATAAAGACATTTCAGCACATTCAAAATAACACGCAACCTGCCTGACCTGCGACAAAAAACGGCTGCACATATTTCAACAGGAAGGTCAGCCTAACCGTTAGCCAACTCAATCAGAACATGCCATTTCCATCCCATTCCAAGTAGACTTGAACAGAAGTCATGATGACTTATTTATTGGAGCTAAGACCACGGTGAAAACCCCACAGGGCTACCCATCACAGGACTGTGTGATGGTTCAACACTCAAACGGATAGAAACTGGCTTGAAATAAAAAAATCACTCACAGTGCACTATGATCTTTGCTTAACGAGTTATTAAAACAACTCTGCAGGTGCACAGCTTCCAGGAGACTGAGCAAAAGCATCATACTCGATGTCAACAGTATTCATACTGCAGTATTAGAGACAGAAAAGGAGAAAGGAACAGAATCCTTACAGACTCAACCTAAAGCGCAAGCAGAGTTTTCTTCCTAGTTACACAAATTTCAATAAAGTACAAAAACTTGTCTTAGAAATGCTGCTGTCTGTGCGCACTTCCTCATGTCCGTCATCTCACAAGCGCGTGTACAGTCCAACAGCAAAACTAATGAGCAAAGAGAGATACAGTGAAGAGCGAGGCTGCACAATCAGTTGCAGAAAAACTGCACTGCAATCAGATGCACCCAGCCTAGAGCATGCTGTGTAGCATTCTAACATGATCTAGCAGCAGCTGCTGGCTTTTGTCTTCTGCTCTGCACACTCCACTTCCAGTACCTGAAAGGTACTGGAAGTGGAGTGTACAGAGTGAAAACCAAAGTGGATGCCCCTGATCCCCTCATGGAGCATCACTGTGTCTTCTCTGTTTTAACTTAAATTACATGGACTTTTCTGTACCAACTGCTGATTTGATTCCATACTGCTGCAGTCACCATCCTTCTCAGTGGGATCATTAGGACATTACTATTTCCTGCTTCACTGAGATCTTCCATCTTCCTGCTACTTTCCCCCTCCTATTGGCAGCTTTCTTCAGCTTGCATGAATCTATTACTTCTCAAAGCTGTGGTAAATAAATACCACGTTTTATCACCGCTTTGATACATCCTCCCCACAACCTAAAAACAGAAGGTGTTAGTTTTTTTCAGAACACAAACAAAGCAAGGGAGCAACAACAACAGAAGAGGGCTACTTGTTGCCTCCAACATTCAACATGAGCAATTACAAGCGTATCTTGAATTTAAAAGCAAACAAGTCTTCAGCAAAACTGACGAGCAAAGAGAGATACAGTGAAGAGCAAGGCTGCACAATCAGTTGTAGAAAAACTGCACTGCAATCAGATTCATAGATTCATAGATACATTAGGTTGGAAAGGACCTACAAGATCATCTAGTCCAACCATCCTCACACCACCATCCCTACCCACCAAGCTACTAAATCAAATCCCTCAGCACCTCATCTAAACGCTTCTTCAACAGCGCTAGGGACGGTGCCTCAACCACCTCCCTAGGCAGGCCATTCCAGTGCCTGACCACTCTCTCAGAGAAAAAATTTTTCCTCAAGTCTAATCTAAATCTTCCCCGGCACAACTTGTGGCCATTCCCTCTCGTCCTGTCATTAGTTACCTGGGAGAAGAGGCTGACCCCCTCCTTACCACAGCCTCCCTTCAGGAAGTGGTAGAGTGCAATGAGGTCTCCTCTAAGCCTCCTTTTCCCCAAACTAAACAATCCCAGCTCCCTCAGCCGCTCCTCGTAAGACTTGTGCTCCAGACCCCTCACCAGTTTTGTTGCCCTTCTCTGAACACGCTCCAGGGCCTCAACGTCTTTCTTGTAGTGAGGGGCCCAAAACTGAACACAGTACTCAAGGTGCGGCCGCACCAGAGCTGAGTACAGGGGGATGATCACCTCCCTGCTCCTGCTGGCCACACTATTCCTAATACAGGCCAGGATGCCATTGGCCTTCTTGGCCACCTGGGCACACTGCCGGCTCATATTGAGCCGAGCATCAACCAACACCCCCAGGTCCTTTTCCTCTATACACTCCTCAAGCCATTCTGCCCCAAGCCTATAGCATTGCATGGGGTGATTGTGGCCAAAGTGCAGGACCCGGCACTTGGCCTTATTGAACCTCATCCCATTGACCTCAGCCCAACTGTCTAGCCTATCCAGATCCCGCTGAAGGGCCTCCCTACCCTCAGGCAGATCGACACATCCTCCCAACTTGGTGTCATCCGCAAACTTACTGAGGGTACACTCAATCCCCTCATCCAGGTCATCAATAAAGATATTAAACAAGACGGGCCCCAATACTGACCCTTGGGGGACACCACTCGTGACAGGACGCCAGCTGGACTTGACTCCATTAACCACTACCCGCTGGGCACGGCCCTCTAGCCAATTCTCAACCCAGAGAAGAGTGAACCTGTCCACACCATGGGCTGCCAGCTTCTGCAGGAGAATACTGTGGGAGACCGTGTCAAAGGCTTTGCTGAAGTCCAGGTAGACTACATCAACAGCCTTTCCCTCATCTACCAGTCTGGTCACCCAGTCATAGAAGGAGATGAGGTTGGACAAGCACGACCTGCCCTTTGTGAACCCGTGCTGGCTGGGTCTGATCCCCTGATTGCCATGCACGTGCCGTGTGATCTCCCTCAAGATCAATTGCTCCATAACTTTCCCTGATACCGAGGTCAGGCTGACAGGCCTGTAGTTCCCCGGATCTTCCTTACGGCCTTTCTTGTAGATGGGAGTCACATCGGCAAGCCTCCAATCTTGCGGGACCTCTCCAGATGACCAGGAATGCTGATAGATGGCAGAAAGCGGCTTGGCAATCACCTCTGCCAGCTCCCTCAGCACCCTTGGGTGGATCCCATCTGGCCCCATGGACTTGTGGCAGTTCAGATGGAGGAGCAGGTCTCTGACTGTCTCTGCTGGGATCACAGGGGGTGTATGATACGCTTCGTCCCAGACTTCCAGGTCAGGGCGAGAAGTATCCTGAGGATAACTGGTCTGTCTATTAAAGACAGACGTGAAGAAGGCATTGAGAACCTCAGCCTTTTCCTTATCCTCTGTGGTTACATTCCCTGCCGCATCAAGTAAAGGAGGGAAATTCTCCTTAGTTCTTCTTTTACTGTTAATATATTTATAAAAGGATTTTTTGTTCTCCTTTACTGCAGTAGCCAGTCTAAGTTCAAGCTGGGCTTTTGCATTTCTAACTTCCTGCCTGCAAATCTTGGCAAGTTCCCTGTAGTCTCCCCAAGTAGCCTGTCCCATCTTCCAGAGGGCATAGACTCTCTTTTTCTCCCGGAGTCTCAACAAAAGATCCCGGTTCATCCACACTGGCCTTTTTCCCCTCCGGCTTGACTTACGGTACTCAGGGACAGCCTGCACCTGTGCCTTTAAGATTTCCGTCTTGAGGAGGACCCAGGCTTCCTGGACCCCTTTACCCCTCAGGAGCGAGTCCCAAGGGACCCTTGCAACAAGCGTCCTGAACAGGTCAAAGTCTGCCCTCCGCAAGTCCAAGGTAGCAGTTTTGCTAGTCACCCTCTTGATGTCACCAAGAATAGCAAACTCTACCATTTCACGGTCACTCTGGCCAAGACGATCCCCAACCTTCACATCTCCTACTAGTCCTTCACTGTTAGTGAAGAGCAGGTCTAGCAGGGCACCTCCCCTGCTAGGTTCTTGCACCAGCTGTGTCAGGAAGCAATCTTCCATACACTCCAGAAATCTCATGGACTGCTTCCTCTGCGCGGTATTATATTTCCAGCATCTATCAGGGAAGTTGAAGTCCCCCATGAGAACTAGTGCTGGCCATCGTGCAACATCTACTAGTTGCTTGTAGAACACCTCATCTATCTCTTCATCTTGGCTAGGCGGTCTATAACAGAGCCCCACCACAATGTCACTCCTACAGACCATCCCCCTGATCCTTACCCACAGACACTCCACTTGGTCGTTTCCAACCTCAAACTCTTCAACATCAAGACACTCTTTGATATAGAGAGCTATGCCACCACCCTTTTTTCCCCGCCTGTCCCTTCTGAAGACCTTCTTGTAGCCATCCATCCCAGTCCTCCAGTCATGGGAGGGGTCCCACCATGTTTCTGTAATAGCAACAAGGTCACAGTTAGCCTGCCTTACAATGGTTTCAAGCTCTTCTTGTTTATTGCCCCTGCTGCGTGCGTTGGTGTATATGCACTTCAGCTGAGACATTTGCCTCACCCTTTGTTCCAGCACAGCCCCCCTGGGCTCTTCACTGGGGAGCCCTGTTATATCCCCTAGCCCCATCACAGCTAGTTTAAAGCTCTCTCAATTAGTCCAGCTAGCTCCTGGGCTAGAATTCATTTCCCCCTTTGGGACAGGTGTAATCCATCAGCGGATAACAGGCCAGGAACTGAGTAAACTGCCCCGTGGTCAAAAAACCCAGCCTAGAACATGCTGTGTAGCATTCTAACATGATCTAGCAGCAGCTGCTGGCTTTTGCCGCTCTGCACACTCCACTTCCAGTACCTGAAAGGTACTGGAGTGAAAACCAAAGTGGATGCCCCTGATCCCCTCATGGAGCATCACTGTGTCTTCTCTGTTTTAACTTAAATTACATGGACTTTTCTGTACCAACTGCTGATTTGATTCCATACTGCTGCAGTCACCATCCTTCTCAGTGGGATCATTAGGACATTACTATTTCCTGCTTCACTGAGATCTTCCATCTTCCTGCTACTTTCCCCCTCCTATTGGCAGCTTTCTTCAGCTTGCATGAATCTATTACTTCTCGAAGCTGTGGTAAATAAATACCACGTTTTATCACCGCTTTGATACATCCTCCCCACAACCTAAAAACAGAAGGTGTTAGTTTTTTTCAGAACACAAACAAAGCAAGGGAGCAACAACAACAGAAGAGGGCTACTTGTTGTCTCCAACATTCAACATGAGCAATTACAAGCGTATCTTGAATTTAAAAGCAAACAAGTCTTCATAAAGACATTTCAGCACATTCAAAATAACACGCAACCTGCCTGACCTGCGACAAAAAACGGCTGCACATATTTCAACAGGAAGGTCAGCCTAACCGTTAGCCAACTCAATCAGAACATGCCATTTCCATCCCATTCCAAGTAGACTTGAACAGAAGTCATGATGACTTATTTATTGGAGCTAAGACCACGGTGAAAACCCCACAGGGCTACCCATCACAGGACTGTGTGATGGTTCAACACTCAAACGGATAGAAACTGGCTTGAAATAAAAAAATCACTCACAGTGCACTATGATCTTTGCTTAACGAGTTATTAAAACAACTCTGCAGGTGCACAGCTTCCAGGAGACTGAGCAAAAGCATCATACTCGATGTCAACAGTATTCATACTGCAGTATTAGAGACAGAAAAGGAGAAAGGAACAGAATCCTTACAGACTCAACCTAAAGCGCAAGCAGAGTTTTCTTCCTAGTTACACAAATTTCAATAAAGTACAAAAACTTGTCTTAGAAATGCTGCTGTCTGTGCGCACTTCCTCATGTCCGTCATCTCACAAGCGCGTGTACAGTCCAACAGCAAAACTAATGAGCAAAGAGAGATACAGTGAAGAGCGAGGCTGCACAATCAGTTGCAGAAAAACTGCACTGCAATCAGATGCACCCAGCCTAGAACATGCTGTGTAGCATTCTAACATGATCTAGCAGCAGCTTCTGGCTTTTGTCTTCTGCTCTGCACACTCCACTTCCAGTACCTGAAAGGTACTGGAAGTGGAGTGTACAGAGTGAAAACCAAAGTGGATGCCCCTGATCCCCTCATGGAGCATCACTGTGTCTTCTCTGTTTTAACTTAAATTACATGGACTTTTCTGTACCAACTGCTGATTTGATTCCATACTGCTGCAGTCACCATCCTTCTCAGTGGGATCATTAGGACATTACTATTTCCTGCTTCACTGAGATCTTCCATCTTCCTGCTACTTTCCCCCTCCTATTGGCAGCTTTCTTCAGCTTGCATGAATCTATTACTTCTCGAAGCTGTGGTAAATAAATACCACGTTTTATCACCGCTTTGATACATCCTCCCCACAACCTAAAAACAGAAGGTGTTAGTTTTTTTCAGAACACAAACAAAGCAAGGGAGCAACAACAACAGAAGAGGGCTACTTGTTGTCTCCAACATTCAACATGAGCAATTACAAGCGTATCTTGAATTTAAAAGCAAACAAGTCTTCAGCAAAACTGACGAGCAAAGAGAGATACAGTGAAGAGCAAGGCTGCACAATCAGTTGTAGAAAAACTGCACTGCAATCAGATTCATAGATTCATAGATTCATAGATACATTAGGTTGGAAAGGACCTACAAGATCATCTAGTCCAACCATCCTCACACCACCATCCCTACCAACCAAGCTACTAAATCAAATCCCTCAGCACCTCATCTAAACGCTTCTTCAACAGCGCTAGGGACGGTGCCTCAACCACCTCCCTAGGCAGGCCATTCCAGTGCCTGACCACTCTCTCAGAGAAAAAATTTTTCCTCAAGTCTAATCTAAATCTTCCCCGGCACAACTTGTGGCCATTCCCTCTCGTCCTGTCATTAGTTACCTGGGAGAAGAGGCTGACCCCCTCCTTACCACAGCCTCCCTTCAGGAAGTGGTAGAGTGCAATGAGGTCTCCTCTAAGCCTCCTTTTCCCCAAACTAAACAATCCCAGCTCCCTCAGCCGCTCCTCGTAAGACTTGTGCTCCAGACCCCTCACCAGTTTTGTTGCCCTTCTCTGAACACGCTCCAGGGCCTCAACGTCTTTCTTGTAGTGAGGGGCCCAAAACTGAACACAGTACTCAAGGTGCGGCCGCACCAGAGCTGAGTACAGGGGGATGATCACCTCCCTGCTCCTGCTGGCCACACTATTCCTAATACAGGCCAGGATGCCATTGGCCTTCTTGGCCACCTGGGCACACTGCCGGCTCATACTGAGCCGAGCATCAACCAACACCCCCAGGTCCTTTTCCTCTATACACTCCTCAAGCCATTCTGCCCCAAGCCTATAGCATTGCATGGGGTGATTGTGGCCAAAGTGCAGGACCCGGCACTTGGCCTTATTGAACCTCATCCCATTGACCTCAGCCCAACTGTCTAGCCTATCCAGATCCCGCTGAAGGGCCTCCCTACCCTCAGGCAGATCAACACATCCTCCCAACTTGGTGTCATCCGCAAACTTACTGAGGGTACACTCAATCCCCTCATCCAGGTCATCAATAAAGATATTAAACAAGACGGGCCCCAATACCAACCCTTGGGGGACACCACTCGTGACAGGACGCCAGCCGGACTTGACTCCATTAACCACTACCCGCTGGGCACGGCCCTCTAGCCAATTCTCAACCCAGAGAAGAGTGAACCTGTCCACACCATGGGCTGCCAGCTTCTGCAGGAGAATACTGTGGGAGACCGTGTCAAAGGCTTTGCTGAAGTCCAGGTAGACTACATCAACAGCCTTTCCCTCATCTACCAGTCTGGTCACCCAGTCATAGAAGGAGATGAGGTTGGACAAGCACGACCTGCCCTTTGTGAACCCGTGCTGGCTGGGTCTGATCCCCTGATTGCCATGCACGTGCCGTGTGATCTCCCTCAAGATCAATTGCTCCATAACTTTCCCTGATACCGAGGTCAGGCTGACAGGCCTGTAGTTCCCCGGATCTTCCTTACGGCCTTTCTTGTAGATGGGAGTCACATCGGCAAGCCTCCAATCTTGCGGGACCTCTCCAGATGACCAGGAATGCTGATAGATGGCAGAAAGCGGCTTGGCAATCACCTCTGCCAGCTCCCTCAGCACCCTTGGGTGGATCCCATCTGGCCCCATGGACTTGTGGCAGTTCAGATGGAGGAGCAGGTCTCTGACTGTCTCTGCTGGGATCACAGGGGGTGTATGATGCGCTTCGTCCCAGACTTCCAGGTCAGGGCGAGAAGTATCCTGAGGATAACTGGTCTGTCTATTAAAGACAGACGTGAAGAAGGCATTGAGAACCTCAGCCTTTTCCTTATCCTCTGTGGTTACATTCCCTGCCGCATCAAGTAAAGGAGGGAAATTCTCCTTAGTTCTTCTTTTACTGTTAATATATTTATAAAAGGATTTTTTGTTCTCCTTTACTGCAGTAGCCAGTCTAAGTTCAAGCTGGGCTTTTGCATTTCTAACTTCCTGCCTGCAAATCTTGGCAAGTTCCCTGTAGTCTCCCCAAGTAGCCTGTCCCATCTTCCAGAGGGCATAGACTCTCTTTTTCTCCCGGAGTCTCAACAAAAGATCCCGGTTCATCCACACTGGCCTTTTTCCCCTCCGGCTTGACTTACGGTACTCAGGGACAGCCTGCACCTGTGCCTTTAAGATTTCCGTCTTGAGGAGGACCCAGGCTTCCTGGACCCCTTTACCCCTCAGGAGCGAGTCCCAAGGGACCCTTGCAACAAGCGTCCTGAACAGGTCAAAGTCTGCCCTCCGCAAGTCCAAGGTAGCAGTTTTGCTAGTCACCCTCTTGATGTCACCAAGAATAGCAAACTCTACCATTTCATGGTCACTCTGGCCAAGACGATCCCCAACCTTCACATCTCCTACCAGTCCTTCACTGTTAGTGAAGAGCAGGTCTAGCAGGGCACCTCCCCTGCTAGGTTCTTGCACCAGCTGTGTCAGGAAGCAATCTTCCACACACTCCAGAAATCTCATGGACTGCTTCCTCTGCGCGGTATTATATTTCCAGCATCTATCAGGGAAGTTGAAGTCCCCCATGAGAACTAGTGCTGGCCATCGTGCAACATCTACTAGTTGCTTGTAGAACACCTCATCTATCTCTTCATCTTGGCTAGGCGGTCTATAACAGAGCCCCACCACAATGTCACTCCTACAGACCATCCCCCTGATCCTTACCCACAGACACTCCACTTGGTCGTTTCCAACCTCAAACTCTTCAACATCAAGACACTCTTTGATATAGAGAGCTATGCCACCACCCTTTTTTCCCCGCCTGTCCCTTCTGAAGACCTTCTTGTAGCCATCCATCCCAGTCCTCCAGTCATGGGAGGGGTCCCACCATGTTTCTGTAATAGCAACAAGGTCATAGTTAGCCTGCCTTACAATGGTTTCAAGCTCTTCTTGTTTATTGCCCCTGCTGCGTGCGTTGGTGTATATGCACTTCAGCTGAGACATTTGCCTCACCCTTTGTTCCAGCACAGCCCCCCTGGGCTCTTCACTGGGGAGCCCTGTTATATCCCCTAGCCCCATCACAGCTAGTTTAAAGCTCTCTCAATTAGTCCAGCTAGCTCCTGGGCTAGAATTCGTTTCCCCCTTTGGGACAGGTGTAATCCATCAGCGGATAACAGGCCAGGAACTGAGTAAACTGCCCCGTGGTCAAAAAACCCAGCCTAGAACATGCTGTGTAGCATTCTAACATGATCTAGCAGCAGCTTCTGGCTTTTGTCTTCTGCTCTGCACACTCCACTTCCAGTACCTGAAAGGTACTGGAAGTGGAGTGTACAGAGTGAAAACTAAAGTGGATGCCCCTGATCCCCTCATGGAGCATCACTGTGTCTTCTCTGTTTTAACTTAAATTACATGGACTTTTCTGTACCAACTGCTGATTTGATTCCATACTGCTGCAGTCACCATCCTTCTCAGTGGGATCATTAGGACATTACTATTTCCTGCTTCACTGAGATCTTCCATCTTCCTGCTACTTTCCCCCTCCTATTGGCAGCTTTCTTCAGCTTGCATGAATCTATTACTTCTCGAAGCTGTGGTAAATAAATACCACGTTTTATCACCGCTTTGATACATCCTCCCCACAACCTAAAAACAGAAGGTGTTAGTTTTTTTCAGAACACAAACAAAGCAAGGGAGCAACAACAACAGAAGAGGGCTACTTGTTGTCTCCAACATTCAACATGAGCAATTACAAGCGTATCTTGAATTTAAAAGCAAACAAGTCTTCATAAAGACATTTCAGCACATTCAAAATAACACGCAACCTGCCTGACCTGCGACAAAAAACGGCTGCACATATTTCAACAGGAAGGTCAGCCTAACCGTTAGCCAACTCAATCAGAACATGCCATTTCCATCCCATTCCAAGTAGACTTGAACAGAAGTCATGATGACTTATTTATTGGAGCTAAGACCACGGTGAAAACCCCACAGGGCTACCCATCACAGGACTGTGTGATGGTTCAACACTCAAACGGATAGAAACTGGCTTGAAATAAAAAAATCACTCACAGTGCACTATGATCTTTGCTTAACGAGTTATTAAAACAACTCTGCAGGTGCACAGCTTCCAGGAGACTGAGCAAAAGCATCCTACTCGATGTCAACAGTATTCATACTGCAGTATTAGAGACAGAAAAGGAGAAAGGAACAGAATCCTTACAGACTCAACCTAAAGCGCAAGCAGAGTTTTCTTCCTAGTTACACAAATTTCAATAAAGTACAAAAACTTGTCTTAGAAATGCTGCTGTCTGTGCGCACTTCCTCATGTCCGTCATCTCACAAGCGCGTGTACAGTCCAACAGCAAAACTAATGAGCAAAGAGAGATACAGTGAAGAGCGAGGCTGCACAATCAGTTGCAGAAAAACTGCACTGCAATCAGATGCACCCAGCCTAGAGCATGCTGTGTAGCATTCTAACATGATCTAGCAGCAGCTTCTGGCTTTTGTCTTCTGCTCTGCACACTCCACTTCCAGTACCTGAAAGGTACTGGAAGTGGAGTGTACAGAGTGAAAACCAAAGTGGATGCCCCTGATCCCCTCATGGAGCATCACTGTGTCTTCTCTGTTTTAACTTAAATTACATGGACTTTTCTGTACCAACTGCTGATTTGATTCCATACTGCTGCAGTCACCATCCTTCTCAGTGGGATCATTAGGACATTACTATTTCCTGCTTCACTGAGATCTTCCATCTTCCTGCTACTTTCCCCCTCCTATTGGCAGCTTTCTTCAGCTTGCATGAATCTATTACTTCTCAAAGCTGTGGTAAATAAATACCACGTTTTATCACCGCTTTGATACATCCTCCCCGCAACCTAAAAACAGAAGGTGTTAGTTTTTTTCAGAACACAAACAAAGCAAGGGAGCAACAACAACAGAAGAGGGCTACTTGTTGCCTCCAACATTCAACATGAGCAATTACAAGCGTATCTTGAATTTAAAAGCAAACAAGTCTTCAGCAAAACTGACGAGCAAAGAGAGATACAGTGAAGAGCAAGGCTGCACAATCAGTTGTAGAAAAACTGCACTGCAATCAGATTCATAGATTCATAGATTCATAGATACATTAGGTTGGAAAGGACCTACAAGATCATCTAGTCCAACCATCCTCACACCACCATCCCTACCAACCAAGCTACTAAATCAAATCCCTCAGCACCTCATCTAAACGCTTCTTCAACAGCGCTAGGGACGGTGCCTCAACCACCTCCCTAGGCAGGCCATTCCAGTGCCTGACCACTCTCTCAGAGAAAAAATTTTTCCTCAAGTCTAATCTAAATCTTCCCCGGCACAACTTGTGGCCATTCCCTCTCGTCCTGTCATTAGTTACCTGGGAGAAGAGGCTGACCCCCTCCTTACCACAGCCTCCCTTCAGGAAGTGGTAGAGTGCAATGAGGTCTCCTCTAAGCCTCCTTTTCCCCAAACTAAACAATCCCAGCTCCCTCAGCCGCTCCTCGTAAGACTTGTGCTCCAGACCCCTCACCAGTTTTGTTGCCCTTCTCTGAACACGCTCCAGGGCCTCAACGTCTTTCTTGTAGTGAGGGGCCCAAAACTGAACACAGTACTCAAGGTGCGGCCGCACCAGAGCTGAGTACAGGGGGATGATCACCTCCCTGCTCCTGCTGGCCACACTATTCCTAATACAGGCCAGGATGCCATTGGCCTTCTTGGCCACCTGGGCACACTGCCGGCTCATATTGAGCCGAGCATCAACCAACACCCCCAGGTCCTTTTCCTCTATACACTCCTCAAGCCATTCTGCCCCAAGCCTATAGCATTGCATGGGGTGATTGTGGCCAAAGTGCAGGACCCGGCACTTGGCCTTATTGAACCTCATCCCATTGACCTCAGCCCAACTGTCTAGCCTATCCAGATCCCGCTGAAGGGCCTCCCTACCCTCAGGCAGATCGACACATCCTCCCAACTTGGTGTCATCCGCAAACTTACTGAGGGTACACTCAATCCCCTCATCCAGGTCATCAATAAAGATATTAAACAAGACGGGCCCCAGTACTGACCCTTGGGGGACACCACTCGTGACAGGACGCCAGCTGGACTTGACTCCATTAACCACTACCCGCTGGGCACGGCCCTCTAGCCAATTCTCAACCCAGAGAAGAGTGAACCTGTCCACACCATGGGCTGCCAGCTTCTGCAGGAGAATACTGTGGGAGACCGTGTCAAAGGCTTTGCTGAAGTCCAGGTAGACTACATCAACAGCCTTTCCCTCATCTACCAGTCTGGTCACCCAGTCATAGAAGGAGATGAGGTTGGACAAGCACGACCTGCCCTTTGTGAACCCGTGCTGGCTGGGTCTGATCCCCTGATTGCCATGCACGTGCCGTGTGATCTCCCTCAAGATCAATTGCTCCATAACTTTCCCTGATACCGAGGTCAGGCTGACAGGCCTGTAGTTCCCCGGATCTTCCTTACGGCCTTTCTTGTAGATGGGAGTCACATCGGCAAGCCTCCAATCTTGCGGGACCTCTCCAGATGACCAGGAATGCTGATAGATGGCAGAAAGCGGCTTGGCAATCACCTCTGCCAGCTCCCTCAGCACCCTTGGGTGGATCCCATCTGGCCCCATGGACTTGTGGCAGTTCAGATGGAGGAGCAGGTCTCTGACTGTCTCTGCTGGGATCACAGGGGGTGTATGATGCGCTTCGTCCCAGACTTCCAGGTCAGGGCGAGAAGTATCCTGAGGATAACTGGTCTGTCTATTAAAGACAGACGTGAAGAAGGCATTGAGAACCTCAGCCTTTTCCTTATCCTCTGTGGTTACATTCCCTGCCGCATCAAGTAAAGGAGGGAAATTCTCCTTAGTTCTTCTTTTACTGTTAATATATTTATAAAAGGATTTTTTGTTCTCCTTTACTGCAGTAGCCAGTCTAAGTTCAAGCTGGGCTTTTGCATTTCTAACTTCCTGCCTGCAAATCTTGGCAAGTTCCCTGTAGTCTCCCCAAGTAGCCTGTCCCATCTTCCAGAGGGCATAGACTCTCTTTTTCTCCCGGAGTCTCAACAAAAGATCCCGGTTCATCCACACTGGCCTTTTTCCCCTCCGGCTTGACTTACGGTACTCAGGGACAGCCTGCACCTGTGCCTTTAAGATTTCCGTCTTGAGGAGGACCCAGGCTTCCTGGACCCCTTTACCCCTCAGGAGCGAGTCCCAAGGGACCCTTGCAACAAGCGTCCTGAACAGGTCAAAGTCTGCCCTCCGCAAGTCCAAGGTAGCAGTTTTGCTAGTCACCCTCTTGATGTCACCAAGAATAGCAAACTCTACCATTTCATGGTCACTCTGGCCAAGACGATCCCCAACCTTCACATCTCCTACTAGTCCTTCACTGTTAGTGAAGAGCAGGTCTAGCAGGGCACCTCCCCTGCTAGGTTCTTGCACCAGCTGTGTCAGGAAGCAATCTTCCATACACTCCAGAAATCTCATGGACTGCTTCCTCTGCGCGGTATTATATTTCCAGCATCTATCAGGGAAGTTGAAGTCCCCCATGAGAACTAGTGCTGGCCATCGTGCAACATCTACTAGTTGCTTGTACAACACCTCATCTATCTCTTCATCTTGGCTAGGCGGTCTATAACAGAGCCCCACCACAATGTCACTCCTACAGACCATCCCCCTGATCCTTACCCACAGACACTCCACTTGGTCGTTTCCAACCTCAAACTCTTCAACATCAAGACACTCTTTGATATAGAGAGCTATGCCACCACCCTTTTTTCCCCGCCTGTCCCTTCTGAAGACCTTCTTGTAGCCATCCATCCCAGTCCTCCAGTCATGGGAGGGGTCCCACCATGTTTCTGTAATAGCAACAAGGTCATAGTTAGCCTGCCTTACAATGGTTTCAAGCTCTTCTTGTTTATTGCCCCTGCTGCGTGCGTTGGTGTATATGCACTTCAGCTGAGACATTTGCCTCACCCTTTGTTCCAGCACAGCCCCCCTGGGCTCTTCACTGGGGAGCCCTGTTATATCCCCTAGCCCCATCACAGCTAGTTTAAAGCTCTCTCAATTAGTCCAGCTAGCTCCTGGGCTAGAATTCGTTTCCCCCTTTGGGACAGGTGTAATCCATCAGCGGATAACAGGCCAGGAACTGAGTAAACTGCCCCGTGGTCAAAAAACCCAGCCTAGAACATGCTGTGTAGCATTCTAACATGATCTAGCAGCAGCTGCTGGCTTTTGTCTTCCGCTCTGCACACTCCACTTCCAGTACCTGAAAGGTACTGGAGTGAAAACCAAAGTGGATGCCCCTGATCCCCTCATGGAGCATCACTGTGTCTTCTCTGTTTTAACTTAAATTACATGGACTTTTCTGTACCAACTGCTGATTTGATTCCATACTGCTGCAGTCACCATCCTTCTCAGTGGGATCATTAGGACATTACTATTTCCTGCTTCACTGAGATCTTCCATCTTCCTGCTACTTTCCCCCTCCTATTGGCAGCTTTCTTCAGCTTGCATGAATCTATTACTTCTCAAAGCTGTGGTAAATAAATACCACGTTTTATCACCGCTTTGATACATCCTCCCCACAACCTAAAAACAGAAGGTGTTAGTTTTTTTCAGAACACAAACAAAGCAAGGGAGCAACAACAACAGAAGAGGGCTACTTGTTGTCTCCAACATTCAACATGAGCAATTACAAGCGTATCTTGAATTTAAAAGCAAACAAGTCTTCAGCAAAACTGACGAGCAAAGAGAGATACAGTGAAGAGCAAGGCTGCACAATCAGTTGTAGAAAAACTGCACTGCAATCAGATTCATAGATTCATAGATACATTAGGTTGGAAAGGACCTACAAGATCATCTAGTCCAACCATCCTCACACCACCATCCCTACCCACCAAGCTACTAAATCAAATCCCTCAGCACCTCATCTAAACGCTTCTTCAACAGCGCTAGGGACGGTGCCTCAACCACCTCCCTAGGCAGGCCATTCCAGTGCCTGACCACTCTCTCAGAGAAAAAATTTTTCCTCAAGTCTAATCTAAATCTTCCCCGGCACAACTTGTGGCCATTCCCTCTCGTCCTGTCATTAGTTACCTGGGAGAAGAGGCTGACCCCCTCCTTACCACAGCCTCCCTTCAGGAAGTGGTAGAGTGCAATGAGGTCTCCTCTAAGCCTCCTTTTCCCCAAACTAAACAATCCCAGCTCCCTCAGCCGCTCCTCGTAAGACTTGTGCTCCAGACCCCTCACCAGTTTTGTTGCCCTTCTCTGAACACGCTCCAGGGCCTCAACGTCTTTCTTGTAGTGAGGGGCCCAAAACTGAACACAGTACTCAAGGTGCGGCCGCACCAGAGCTGAGTACAGGGGGATGATCACCTCCCTGCTCCTGCTGGCCACACTATTCCTAATACAGGCCAGGATGCCATTGGCCTTCTTGGCCACCTGGGCACACTGCCGGCTCATATTGAGCCGAGCATCAACCAACACCCCCAGGTCCTTTTCCTCTATACACTCCTCAAGCCATTCTGCCCCAAGCCTATAGCATTGCATGGGGTGATTGTGGCCAAAGTGCAGGACCCGGCACTTGGCCTTATTGAACCTCATCCCATTGACCTCAGCCCAACTGTCTAGCCTATCCAGATCCCGCTGAAGGGCCTCCCTACCCTCAGGCAGATCGACACATCCTCCCAACTTGGTGTCATCCGCAAACTTACTGAGGGTACACTCAATCCCCTCATCCAGGTCATCAATAAAGATATTAAACAAGACGGGCCCCAATACTGACCCTTGGGGGACACCACTCGTGACAGGACGCCAGCTGGACTTGACTCCATTAACCACTACCCGCTGGGCACGGCCCTCTAGCCAATTCTCAACCCAGAGAAGAGTGAACCTGTCCACACCATGGGCTGCCAGCTTCTGCAGGAGAATACTGTGGGAGACCGTGTCAAAGGCTTTGCTGAAGTCCAGGTAGACTACATCAACAGCCTTTCCCTCATCTACCAGTCTGGTCACCCAGTCATAGAAGGAGATGAGGTTGGACAAGCACGACCTGCCCTTTGTGAACCCGTGCTGGCTGGGTCTGATCCCCTGATTGCCATGCACGTGCCGTGTGATCTCCCTCAAGATCAATTGCTCCATAACTTTCCCTGATACCGAGGTCAGGCTGACAGGCCTGTAGTTCCCCGGATCTTCCTTACGGCCTTTCTTGTAGATGGGAGTCACATCGGCAAGCCTCCAATCTTGCGGGACCTCTCCAGATGACCAGGAATGCTGATAGATGGCAGAAAGCGGCTTGGCAATCACCTCTGCCAGCTCCCTCAGCACCCTTGGGTGGATCCCATCTGGCCCCATGGACTTGTGGCAGTTCAGATGGAGGAGCAGGTCTCTGACTGTCTCTGCTGGGATCACAGGGGGTGTATGATGCGCTTCGTCCCAGACTTCCAGGTCAGGGCGAGAAGTATCCTGAGGATAACTGGTCTGTCTATTAAAGACAGACGTGAAGAAGGCATTGAGAACCTCAGCCTTTTCCTTATCCTCTGTGGTTACATTCCCTGCCGCATCAAGTAAAGGAGGGAAATTCTCCTTAGTTCTTCTTTTACTGTTAATATATTTATAAAAGGATTTTTTGTTCTCCTTTACTGCAGTAGCCAGTCTAAGTTCAAGCTGGGCTTTTGCATTTCTAACTTCCTGCCTGCAAATCTTGGCAAGTTCCCTGTAGTCTCCCCAAGTAGCCTGTCCCATCTTCCAGAGGGCATAGACTCTCTTTTTCTCCCGGAGTCTCAACAAAAGATCCCGGTTCATCCACACTGGCCTTTTTCCCCTCCGGCTTGACTTACGGTACTCAGGGACAGCCTGCACCTGTGCCTTTAAGATTTCCGTCTTGAGGAGGACCCAGGCTTCCTGGACCCCTTTACCCCTCAGGAGCGAGTCCCAAGGGACCCTTGCAACAAGCGTCCTGAACAGGTCAAAGTCTGCCCTCCGCAAGTCCAAGGTAGCAGTTTTGCTAGTCACCCTCTTGATGTCACCAAGAATAGCAAACTCTACCATTTCATGGTCACTCTGGCCAAGACGATCCCCAACCTTCACATCTCCTACTAGTCCTTCACTGTTAGTGAAGAGCAGGTCTAGCAGGGCACCTCCCCTGCTAGGTTCTTGCACCAGCTGTGTCAGGAAGCAATCTTCCACACACTCCAGAAATCTCATGGACTGCTTCCTCTGCGCGGTATTATATTTCCAGCATCTATCAGGGAAGTTGAAGTCCCCCATGAGAACTAGTGCTGGCCATCGTGCAACATCTACTAGTTGCTTGTACAACACCTCATCTATCTCTTCATCTTGGCTAGGCGGTCTATAACAGAGCCCCACCACAATGTCACTCCTACAGACCATCCCCCTGATCCTTACCCACAGACACTCCACTTGGTCGTTTCCAACCTCAAACTCTTCAACATCAAGACACTCTTTGATATACAGAGCTATGCCACCACCCTTTTTTCCCCGCCTGTCCCTTCTGAAGACCTTCTTGTAGCCATCCATCCCAGTCCTCCAGTCATGGGAGGGGTCCCACCATGTTTCTGTAATAGCAACAAGGTCATAGTTAGCCTGCCTTACAATGGTTTCAAGCTCTTCTTGTTTATTGCCCCTGCTGCGTGCGTTGGTGTATATGCACTTCAGCTGAGACATTTGCCTCACCCTTTGTTCCAGCACAGCCCCCCTGGGCTCTTCACTGGGGAGCCCTGTTATATCCCCTAGCCCCATCACAGCTAGTTTAAAGCTCTCTCAATTAGTCCAGCTAGCTCCTGGGCTAGAATTCGTTTCCCCCTTTGGGACAGGTGTAATCCATCAGCGGATAACAGGCCAGGAACTGAGTAAACTGCCCCGTGGTCAAAAAACCCAGCCTAGAACATGCTGTGTAGCATTCTAACATGATCTAGCAGCAGCTGCTGGCTTTTGTCTTCCGCTCTGCACACTCCACTTCCAGTACCTGAAAGGTACTGGAGTGAAAACCAAAGTGGATGCCCCTGATCCCCTCATGGAGCATCACTGTGTCTTCTCTGTTTTAACTTAAATTACATGGACTTTTCTGTACCAACTGCTGATTTGATTCCATACTGCTGCAGTCACCATCCTTCTCAGTGGGATCATTAGGACATTACTATTTCCTGCTTCACTGAGATCTTCCATCTTCCTGCTACTTTCCCCCTCCTATTGGCAGCTTTCTTCAGCTTGCATGAATCTATTACTTCTCAAAGCTGTGGTAAATAAATACCACGTTTTATCACCGCTTTGATACATCCTCCCCACAACCTAAAAACAGAAGGTGTTAGTTTTTTTCAGAACACAAACAAAGCAAGGGAGCAACAACAACAGAAGAGGGCTACTTGTTGTCTCCAACATTCAACATGAGCAATTACAAGCGTATCTTGAATTTAAAAGCAAACAAGTCTTCAGCAAAACTGACGAGCAAAGAGAGATACAGTGAAGAGCAAGGCTGCACAATCAGTTGTAGAAAAACTGCACTGCAATCAGATTCATAGATTCATAGATACATTAGGTTGGAAAGGACCTACAAGATCATCTAGTCCAACCATCCTCACACCACCATCCCTACCCACCAAGCTACTAAATCAAATCCCTCAGCACCTCATCTAAACGCTTCTTCAACAGCGCTAGGGACGGTGCCTCAACCACCTCCCTAGGCAGGCCATTCCAGTGCCTGACCACTCTCTCAGAGAAAAAATTTTTCCTCAAGTCTAATCTAAATCTTCCCCGGCACAACTTGTGGCCATTCCCTCTCGTCCTGTCATTAGTTACCTGGGAGAAGAGGCTGACCCCCTCCTTACCACAGCCTCCCTTCAGGAAGTGGTAGAGTGCAATGAGGTCTCCTCTAAGCCTCCTTTTCCCCAAACTAAACAATCCCAGCTCCCTCAGCCGCTCCTCGTAAGACTTGTGCTCCAGACCCCTCACCAGTTTTGTTGCCCTTCTCTGAACACGCTCCAGGGCCTCAACGTCTTTCTTGTAGTGAGGGGCCCAAAACTGAACACAGTACTCAAGGTGCGGCCGCACCAGAGCTGAGTACAGGGGGATGATCACCTCCCTGCTCCTGCTGGCCACACTATTCCTAATACAGGCCAGGATGCCATTGGCCTTCTTGGCCACCTGGGCACACTGCCGGCTCATATTGAGCCGAGCATCAACCAACACCCCCAGGTCCTTTTCCTCTATACACTCCTCAAGCCATTCTGCCCCAAGCCTATAGCATTGCATGGGGTGATTGTGGCCAAAGTGCAGGACCCGGCACTTGGCCTTATTGAACCTCATCCCATTGACCTCAGCCCAACTGTCTAGCCTATCCAGATCCCGCTGAAGGGCCTCCCTACCCTCAGGCAGATCGACACATCCTCCCAACTTGGTGTCATCCGCAAACTTACTGAGGGTACACTCAATCCCCTCATCCAGGTCATCAATAAAGATATTAAACAAGACGGGCCCCAATACTGACCCTTGGGGGACACCACTCGTGACAGGACGCCAGCTGGACTTGACTCCATTAACCACTACCCGCTGGGCACGGCCCTCTAGCCAATTCTCAACCCAGAGAAGAGTGAACCTGTCCACACCATGGGCTGCCAGCTTCTGCAGGAGAATACTGTGGGAGACCGTGTCAAAGGCTTTGCTGAAGTCCAGGTAGACTACATCAACAGCCTTTCCCTCATCTACCAGTCTGGTCACCCAGTCATAGAAGGAGATGAGGTTGGACAAGCACGACCTGCCCTTTGTGAACCCGTGCTGGCTGGGTCTGATCCCCTGATTGCCATGCACGTGCCGTGTGATCTCCCTCAAGATCAATTGCTCCATAACTTTCCCTGATACCGAGGTCAGGCTGACAGGCCTGTAGTTCCCCGGATCTTCCTTACGGCCTTTCTTGTAGATGGGAGTCACATCGGCAAGCCTCCAATCTTGCGGGACCTCTCCAGATGACCAGGAATGCTGATAGATGGCAGAAAGCGGCTTGGCAATCACCTCTGCCAGCTCCCTCAGCACCCTTGGGTGGATCCCATCTGGCCCCATGGACTTGTGGCAGTTCAGATGGAGGAGCAGGTCTCTGACTGTCTCTGCTGGGATCACAGGGGGTGTATGATGCGCTTCGTCCCAGACTTCCAGGTCAGGGCGAGAAGTATCCTGAGGATAACTGGTCTGTCTATTAAAGACAGACGTGAAGAAGGCATTGAGAACCTCAGCCTTTTCCTTATCCTCTGTGGTTACATTCCCTGCCGCATCAAGTAAAGGAGGGAAATTCTCCTTAGTTCTTCTTTTACTGTTAATATATTTATAAAAGGATTTTTTGTTCTCCTTTACTGCAGTAGCCAGTCTAAGTTCAAGCTGGGCTTTTGCATTTCTAACTTCCTGCCTGCAAATCTTGGCAAGTTCCCTGTAGTCTCCCCAAGTAGCCTGTCCCATCTTCCAGAGGGCATAGACTCTCTTTTTCTCCCGGAGTCTCAACAAAAGATCCCGGTTCATCCACACTGGCCTTTTTCCCCTCCGGCTTGACTTACGGTACTCAGGGACAGCCTGCACCTGTGCCTTTAAGATTTCCGTCTTGAGGAGGACCCAGGCTTCCTGGACCCCTTTACCCCTCAGGAGCGAGTCCCAAGGGACCCTTGCAACAAGCGTCCTGAACAGGTCAAAGTCTGCCCTCCGCAAGTCCAAGGTAGCAGTTTTGCTAGTCACCCTCTTGATGTCACCAAGAATAGCAAACTCTACCATTTCATGGTCACTCTGGCCAAGACGATCCCCAACCTTCACATCTCCTACTAGTCCTTCACTGTTAGTGAAGAGCAGGTCTAGCAGGGCACCTCCCCTGCTAGGTTCTTGCACCAGCTGTGTCAGGAAGCAATCTTCCACACACTCCAGAAATCTCATGGACTGCTTCCTCTGCGCGGTATTATATTTCCAGCATCTATCAGGGAAGTTGAAGTCCCCCATGAGAACTAGTGCTGGCCATCGTGCAACATCTACTAGTTGCTTGTACAACACCTCATCTATCTCTTCATCTTGGCTAGGCGGTCTATAACAGAGCCCCACCACAATGTCACTCCTACAGACCATCCCCCTGATCCTTACCCACAGACACTCCACTTGGTCGTTTCCAACCTCAAACTCTTCAACATCAAGACACTCTTTGATATACAGAGCTATGCCACCACCCTTTTTTCCCCGCCTGTCCCTTCTGAAGACCTTCTTGTAGCCATCCATCCCAGTCCTCCAGTCATGGGAGGGGTCCCACCATGTTTCTGTAATAGCAACAAGGTCATAGTTAGCCTGCCTTACAATGGTTTCAAGCTCTTCTTGTTTATTGCCCCTGCTGCGTGCGTTGGTGTATATGCACTTCAGCTGAGACATTTGCCTCACCCTTTGTTCCAGCACAGCCCCCCTGGGCTCTTCACTGGGGAGCCCTGTTATATCCCCTAGCCCCATCACAGCTAGTTTAAAGCTCTCTCAATTAGTCCAGCTAGCTCCTGGGCTAGAATTCATTTCCCCCTTTGGGACAGGTGTAATCCATCAGCGGATAACAGGCCAGGAACTGAGTAAACTGCCCCGTGGTCAAAAAACCCAGCCTAGAACATGCTGTGTAGCATTCTAACATGATCTAGCAGCAGCTGCTGGCTTTTGTCTTCCGCTCTGCACACTCCACATCCAGTACCTGAAAGGTACTGGAAGTGGAGTGTACAGAGTGAAAACCAAAGTGGATGCCCCTGATCCCCTCATGGAGCATCACTGTGTCTTCTCTGTTTTAACTTAAATTACATGGACTTTTCTGTACCAACTGCTGATTTGATTCCATACTGCTGCAGTCACCATCCTTCTCAGTGGGATCATTAGGACATTACTATTTCCTGCTTCACTGAGATCTTCCATCTTCCTGCTACTTTCCCCCTCCTATTGGCAGCTTTCTTCAGCTTGCATGAATCTATTACTTCTCGAAGCTGTGGTAAATAAATACCACGTTTTATCACCGCTTTGATACATCCTCCCCACAACCTAAAAACAGAAGGTGTTAGTTTTTTTCAGAACACAAACAAAGCAAGGGAGCAACAACAACAGAAGAGGGCTACTTGTTGCCTCCAACATTCAACATGAGCAATTACAAGCGTATCTTGAATTTAAAAGCAAACAAGTCTTCAGCAAAACTGACGAGCAAAGAGAGATACAGTGAAGAGCAAGGCTGCACAATCAGTTGTAGAAAAACTGCACTGCAATCAGATTCATAGATTCATAGATTCATAGATACATTAGGTTGGAAAGGACCTACAAGATCATCTAGTCCAACCATCCTCACACCACCATCCCTACCAACCAAGCTACTAAATCAAATCCCTCAGCACCTCATCTAAACGCTTCTTCAACAGCGCTAGGGACGGTGCCTCAACCACCTCCCTAGGCAGGCCATTCCAGTGCCTGACCACTCTCTCAGAGAAAAAATTTTTCCTCAAGTCTAATCTAAATCTTCCCCGGCACAACTTGTGGCCATTCCCTCTCGTCCTGTCATTAGTTACCTGGGAGAAGAGGCTGACCCCCTCCTTACCACAGCCTCCCTTCAGGAAGTGGTAGAGTGCAATGAGGTCTCCTCTAAGCCTCCTTTTCCCCAAACTAAACAATCCCAGCTCCCTCAGCCGCTCCTCGTAAGACTTGTGCTCCAGACCCCTCACCAGTTTTGTTGCCCTTCTCTGAACACGCTCCAGGGCCTCAACGTCTTTCTTGTAGTGAGGGGCCCAAAACTGAACACAGTACTCAAGGTGCGGCCGCACCAGAGCTGAGTACAGGGGGATGATCACCTCCCTGCTCCTGCTGGCCACACTATTCCTAATACAGGCCAGGATGCCATTGGCCTTCTTGGCCACCTGGGCACACTGCCGGCTCATATTGAGCCGAGCATCAACCAACACCCCCAGGTCCTTTTCCTCTATACACTCCTCAAGCCATTCTGCCCCAAGCCTATAGCATTGCATGGGGTGATTGTGGCCAAAGTGCAGGACCCGGCACTTGGCCTTATTGAACCTCATCCCATTGACCTCAGCCCAACTGTCTAGCCTATCCAGATCCCGCTGAAGGGCCTCCCTACCCTCAGGCAGATCGACACATCCTCCCAACTTGGTGTCATCCGCAAACTTACTGAGGGTACACTCAATCCCCTCATCCAGGTCATCAATAAAGATATTAAACAAGACGGGCCCCAATACTGACCCTTGGGGGACACCACTCGTGACAGGACGCCAGCTGGACTTGACTCCATTAACCACTACCCGCTGGGCACGGCCCTCTAGCCAATTCTCAACCCAGAGAAGAGTGAACCTGTCCACACCATGGGCTGCCAGCTTCTGCAGGAGAATACTGTGGGAGACCGTGTCAAAGGCTTTGCTGAAGTCCAGGTAGACTACATCAACAGCCTTTCCCTCATCTACCAGTCTGGTCACCCAGTCATAGAAGGAGATGAGGTTGGACAAGCACGACCTGCCCTTTGTGAACCCGTGCTGGCTGGGTCTGATCCCCTGATTGCCATGCACGTGCCGTGTGATCTCCCTCAAGATCAATTGCTCCATAACTTTCCCTGATACCGAGGTCAGGCTGACAGGCCTGTAGTTCCCCGGATCTTCCTTACGGCCTTTCTTGTAGATGGGAGTCACATCGGCAAGCCTCCAATCTTGCGGGACCTCTCCAGATGACCAGGAATGCTGATAGATGGCAGAAAGCGGCTTGGCAATCACCTCTGCCAGCTCCCTCAGCACCCTTGGGTGGATCCCATCTGGCCCCATGGACTTGTGGCAGTTCAGATGGAGGAGCAGGTCTCTGACTGTCTCTGCTGGGATCACAGGGGGTGTATGATGCGCTTCGTCCCAGACTTCCAGGTCAGGGCGAGAAGTATCCTGAGGATAACTGGTCTGTCTATTAAAGACAGACGTGAAGAAGGCATTGAGAACCTCAGCCTTTTCCTTATCCTCTGTGGTTACATTCCCTGCCGCATCAAGTAAAGGAGGGAAATTCTCCTTAGTTCTTCTTTTACTGTTAATATATTTATAAAAGGATTTTTTGTTCTCCTTTACTGCAGTAGCCAGTCTAAGTTCAAGCTGGGCTTTTGCATTTCTAACTTCCTGCCTGCAAATCTTGGCAAGTTCCCTGTAGTCTCCCCAAGTAGCCTGTCCCATCTTCCAGAGGGCATAGACTCTCTTTTTCTCCCGGAGTCTCAACAAAAGATCCCGGTTCATCCACACTGGCCTTTTTCCCCTCCGGCTTGACTTACGGTACTCAGGGACAGCCTGCACCTGTGCCTTTAAGATTTCCGTCTTGAGGAGGACCCAGGCTTCCTGGACCCCTTTACCCCTCAGGAGCGAGTCCCAAGGGACCCTTGCAACAAGCGTCCTGAACAGGTCAAAGTCTGCCCTCCGCAAGTCCAAGGTAGCAGTTTTGCTAGTCACCCTCTTGATGTCACCAAGAATAGCAAACTCTACCATTTCATGGTCACTCTGGCCAAGACGATCCCCAACCTTCACATCTCCTACTAGTCCTTCACTGTTAGTGAAGAGCAGGTCTAGCAGGGCACCTCCCCTGCTAGGTTCTTGCACCAGCTGTGTCAGGAAGCAATCTTCCACACACTCCAGAAATCTCATGGACTGCTTCCTCTGCGCGGTATTATATTTCCAGCATCTATCAGGGAAGTTGAAGTCCCCCATGAGAACTAGTGCTGGCCATCGTGCAACATCTACTAGTTGCTTGTACAACACCTCATCTATCTCTTCATCTTGGCTAGGCGGTCTATAACAGAGCCCCACCACAATGTCACTCCTACAGACCATCCCCCTGATCCTTACCCACAGACACTCCACTTGGTCGTTTCCAACCTCAAACTCTTCAACATCAAGACACTCTTTGATATACAGAGCTATGCCACCACCCTTTTTTCCCCGCCTGTCCCTTCTGAAGACCTTCTTGTAGCCATCCATCCCAGTCCTCCAGTCATGGGAGGGGTCCCACCATGTTTCTGTAATAGCAACAAGGTCATAGTTAGCCTGCCTTACAATGGTTTCAAGCTCTTCTTGTTTATTGCCCCTGCTGCGTGCGTTGGTGTATATGCACTTCAGCTGAGACATTTGCCTCACCCTTTGTTCCAGCACAGCCCCCCTGGGCTCTTCACTGGGGAGCCCTGTTATATCCCCTAGCCCCATCACAGCTAGTTTAAAGCTCTCTCAATTAGTCCAGCTAGCTCCTGGGCTAGAATTCGTTTCCCCCTTTGGGACAGGTGTAATCCATCAGCGGATAACAGGCCAGGAACTGAGTAAACTGCCCCGTGGTCAAAAAACCCAGCCTAGAACATGCTGTGTAGCATTCTAACATGATCTAGCAGCAGCTGCTGGCTTTTGTCTTCCGCTCTGCACACTCCACTTCCAGTACCTGAAAGGTACTGGAGTGAAAACCAAAGTGGATGCCCCTGATCCCCTCATGGAGCATCACTGTGTCTTCTCTGTTTTAACTTAAATTACATGGACTTTTCTGTACCAACTGCTGATTTGATTCCATACTGCTGCAGTCACCATCCTTCTCAGTGGGATCATTAGGACATTACTATTTCCTGCTTCACTGAGATCTTCCATCTTCCTGCTACTTTCCCCCTCCTATTGGCAGCTTTCTTCAGCTTGCATGAATCTATTACTTCTCAAAGCTGTGGTAAATAAATACCACGTTTTATCACCGCTTTGATACATCCTCCCCACAACCTAAAAACAGAAGGTGTTAGTTTTTTTCAGAACACAAACAAAGCAAGGGAGCAACAACAACAGAAGAGGGCTACTTGTTGTCTCCAACATTCAACATGAGCAATTACAAGCGTATCTTGAATTTAAAAGCAAACAAGTCTTCAGCAAAACTGACGAGCAAAGAGAGATACAGTGAAGAGCAAGGCTGCACAATCAGTTGTAGAAAAACTGCACTGCAATCAGATTCATAGATTCATAGATACATTAGGTTGGAAAGGACCTACAAGATCATCTAGTCCAACCATCCTCACACCACCATCCCTACCCACCAAGCTACTAAATCAAATCCCTCAGCACCTCATCTAAACGCTTCTTCAACAGCGCTAGGGACGGTGCCTCAACCACCTCCCTAGGCAGGCCATTCCAGTGCCTGACCACTCTCTCAGAGAAAAAATTTTTCCTCAAGTCTAATCTAAATCTTCCCCGGCACAACTTGTGGCCATTCCCTCTCGTCCTGTCATTAGTTACCTGGGAGAAGAGGCTGACCCCCTCCTTACCACAGCCTCCCTTCAGGAAGTGGTAGAGTGCAATGAGGTCTCCTCTAAGCCTCCTTTTCCCCAAACTAAACAATCCCAGCTCCCTCAGCCGCTCCTCGTAAGACTTGTGCTCCAGACCCCTCACCAGTTTTGTTGCCCTTCTCTGAACACGCTCCAGGGCCTCAACGTCTTTCTTGTAGTGAGGGGCCCAAAACTGAACACAGTACTCAAGGTGCGGCCGCACCAGAGCTGAGTACAGGGGGATGATCACCTCCCTGCTCCTGCTGGCCACACTATTCCTAATACAGGCCAGGATGCCATTGGCCTTCTTGGCCACCTGGGCACACTGCCGGCTCATATTGAGCCGAGCATCAACCAACACCCCCAGGTCCTTTTCCTCTATACACTCCTCAAGCCATTCTGCCCCAAGCCTATAGCATTGCATGGGGTGATTGTGGCCAAAGTGCAGGACCCGGCACTTGGCCTTATTGAACCTCATCCCATTGACCTCAGCCCAACTGTCTAGCCTATCCAGATCCCGCTGAAGGGCCTCCCTACCCTCAGGCAGATCGACACATCCTCCCAACTTGGTGTCATCCGCAAACTTACTGAGGGTACACTCAATCCCCTCATCCAGGTCATCAATAAAGATATTAAACAAGACGGGCCCCAATACTGACCCTTGGGGGACACCACTCGTGACAGGACGCCAGCTGGACTTGACTCCATTAACCACTACCCGCTGGGCACGGCCCTCTAGCCAATTCTCAACCCAGAGAAGAGTGAACCTGTCCACACCATGGGCTGCCAGCTTCTGCAGGAGAATACTGTGGGAGACCGTGTCAAAGGCTTTGCTGAAGTCCAGGTAGACTACATCAACAGCCTTTCCCTCATCTACCAGTCTGGTCACCCAGTCATAGAAGGAGATGAGGTTGGACAAGCACGACCTGCCCTTTGTGAACCCGTGCTGGCTGGGTCTGATCCCCTGATTGCCATGCACGTGCCGTGTGATCTCCCTCAAGATCAATTGCTCCATAACTTTCCCTGATACCGAGGTCAGGCTGACAGGCCTGTAGTTCCCCGGATCTTCCTTACGGCCTTTCTTGTAGATGGGAGTCACATCGGCAAGCCTCCAATCTTGCGGGACCTCTCCAGATGACCAGGAATGCTGATAGATGGCAGAAAGCGGCTTGGCAATCACCTCTGCCAGCTCCCTCAGCACCCTTGGGTGGATCCCATCTGGCCCCATGGACTTGTGGCAGTTCAGATGGAGGAGCAGGTCTCTGACTGTCTCTGCTGGGATCACAGGGGGTGTATGATGCGCTTCGTCCCAGACTTCCAGGTCAGGGCGAGAAGTATCCTGAGGATAACTGGTCTGTCTATTAAAGACAGACGTGAAGAAGGCATTGAGAACCTCAGCCTTTTCCTTATCCTCTGTGGTTACATTCCCTGCCGCATCAAGTAAAGGAGGGAAATTCTCCTTAGTTCTTCTTTTACTGTTAATATATTTATAAAAGGATTTTTTGTTCTCCTTTACTGCAGTAGCCAGTCTAAGTTCAAGCTGGGCTTTTGCATTTCTAACTTCCTGCCTGCAAATCTTGGCAAGTTCCCTGTAGTCTCCCCAAGTAGCCTGTCCCATCTTCCAGAGGGCATAGACTCTCTTTTTCTCCCGGAGTCTCAACAAAAGATCCCGGTTCATCCACACTGGCCTTTTTCCCCTCCGGCTTGACTTACGGTACTCAGGGACAGCCTGCACCTGTGCCTTTAAGATTTCCGTCTTGAGGAGGACCCAGGCTTCCTGGACCCCTTTACCCCTCAGGAGCGAGTCCCAAGGGACCCTTGCAACAAGCGTCCTGAACAGGTCAAAGTCTGCCCTCCGCAAGTCCAAGGTAGCAGTTTTGCTAGTCACCCTCTTGATGTCACCAAGAATAGCAAACTCTACCATTTCATGGTCACTCTGGCCAAGACGATCCCCAACCTTCACATCTCCTACTAGTCCTTCACTGTTAGTGAAGAGCAGGTCTAGCAGGGCACCTCCCCTGCTAGGTTCTTGCACCAGCTGTGTCAGGAAGCAATCTTCCACACACTCCAGAAATCTCATGGACTGCTTCCTCTGCGCGGTATTATATTTCCAGCATCTATCAGGGAAGTTGAAGTCCCCCATGAGAACTAGTGCTGGCCATCGTGCAACATCTACTAGTTGCTTGTACAACACCTCATCTATCTCTTCATCTTGGCTAGGCGGTCTATAACAGAGCCCCACCACAATGTCACTCCTACAGACCATCCCCCTGATCCTTACCCACAGACACTCCACTTGGTCGTTTCCAACCTCAAACTCTTCAACATCAAGACACTCTTTGATATACAGAGCTATGCCACCACCCTTTTTTCCCCGCCTGTCCCTTCTGAAGACCTTCTTGTAGCCATCCATCCCAGTCCTCCAGTCATGGGAGGGGTCCCACCATGTTTCTGTAATAGCAACAAGGTCATAGTTAGCCTGCCTTACAATGGTTTCAAGCTCTTCTTGTTTATTGCCCCTGCTGCGTGCGTTGGTGTATATGCACTTCAGCTGAGACATTTGCCTCACCCTTTGTTCCAGCACAGCCCCCCTGGGCTCTTCACTGGGGAGCCCTGTTATATCCCCTAGCCCCATCACAGCTAGTTTAAAGCTCTCTCAATTAGTCCAGCTAGCTCCTGGGCTAGAATTCATTTCCCCCTTTGGGACAGGTGTAATCCATCAGCGGATAACAGGCCAGGAACTGAGTAAACTGCCCCGTGGTCAAAAAACCCAGCCTAGAACATGCTGTGTAGCATTCTAACATGATCTAGCAGCAGCTGCTGGCTTTTGTCTTCCGCTCTGCACACTCCACATCCAGTACCTGAAAGGTACTGGAAGTGGAGTGTACAGAGTGAAAACCAAAGTGGATGCCCCTGATCCCCTCATGGAGCATCACTGTGTCTTCTCTGTTTTAACTTAAATTACATGGACTTTTCTGTACCAACTGCTGATTTGATTCCATACTGCTGCAGTCACCATCCTTCTCAGTGGGATCATTAGGACATTACTATTTCCTGCTTCACTGAGATCTTCCATCTTCCTGCTACTTTCCCCCTCCTATTGGCAGCTTTCTTCAGCTTGCATGAATCTATTACTTCTCGAAGCTGTGGTAAATAAATACCACGTTTTATCACCGCTTTGATACATCCTCCCCACAACCTAAAAACAGAAGGTGTTAGTTTTTTTCAGAACACAAACAAAGCAAGGGAGCAACAACAACAGAAGAGGGCTACTTGTTGCCTCCAACATTCAACATGAGCAATTACAAGCGTATCTTGAATTTAAAAGCAAACAAGTCTTCAGCAAAACTGACGAGCAAAGAGAGATACAGTGAAGAGCAAGGCTGCACAATCAGTTGTAGAAAAACTGCACTGCAATCAGATTCATAGATTCATAGATTCATAGATACATTAGGTTGGAAAGGACCTACAAGATCATCTAGTCCAACCATCCTCACACCACCATCCCTACCAACCAAGCTACTAAATCAAATCCCTCAGCACCTCATCTAAACGCTTCTTCAACAGCGCTAGGGACGGTGCCTCAACCACCTCCCTAGGCAGGCCATTCCAGTGCCTGACCACTCTCTCAGAGAAAAAATTTTTCCTCAAGTCTAATCTAAATCTTCCCCGGCACAACTTGTGGCCATTCCCTCTCGTCCTGTCATTAGTTACCTGGGAGAAGAGGCTGACCCCCTCCTTACCACAGCCTCCCTTCAGGAAGTGGTAGAGTGCAATGAGGTCTCCTCTAAGCCTCCTTTTCCCCAAACTAAACAATCCCAGCTCCCTCAGCCGCTCCTCGTAAGACTTGTGCTCCAGACCCCTCACCAGTTTTGTTGCCCTTCTCTGAACACGCTCCAGGGCCTCAACGTCTTTCTTGTAGTGAGGGGCCCAAAACTGAACACAGTACTCAAGGTGCGGCCGCACCAGAGCTGAGTACAGGGGGATGATCACCTCCCTGCTCCTGCTGGCCACACTATTCCTAATACAGGCCAGGATGCCATTGGCCTTCTTGGCCACCTGGGCACACTGCCGGCTCATATTGAGCCGAGCATCAACCAACACCCCCAGGTCCTTTTCCTCTATACACTCCTCAAGCCATTCTGCCCCAAGCCTATAGCATTGCATGGGGTGATTGTGGCCAAAGTGCAGGACCCGGCACTTGGCCTTATTGAACCTCATCCCATTGACCTCAGCCCAACTGTCTAGCCTATCCAGATCCCGCTGAAGGGCCTCCCTACCCTCAGGCAGATCGACACATCCTCCCAACTTGGTGTCATCCGCAAACTTACTGAGGGTACACTCAATCCCCTCATCCAGGTCATCAATAAAGATATTAAACAAGACGGGCCCCAATACTGACCCTTGGGGGACACCACTCGTGACAGGACGCCAGCTGGACTTGACTCCATTAACCACTACCCGCTGGGCACGGCCCTCTAGCCAATTCTCAACCCAGAGAAGAGTGAACCTGTCCACACCATGGGCTGCCAGCTTCTGCAGGAGAATACTGTGGGAGACCGTGTCAAAGGCTTTGCTGAAGTCCAGGTAGACTACATCAACAGCCTTTCCCTCATCTACCAGTCTGGTCACCCAGTCATAGAAGGAGATGAGGTTGGACAAGCACGACCTGCCCTTTGTGAACCCGTGCTGGCTGGGTCTGATCCCCTGATTGCCATGCACGTGCCGTGTGATCTCCCTCAAGATCAATTGCTCCATAACTTTCCCTGATACCGAGGTCAGGCTGACAGGCCTGTAGTTCCCCGGATCTTCCTTACGGCCTTTCTTGTAGATGGGAGTCACATCGGCAAGCCTCCAATCTTGCGGGACCTCTCCAGATGACCAGGAATGCTGATAGATGGCAGAAAGCGGCTTGGCAATCACCTCTGCCAGCTCCCTCAGCACCCTTGGGTGGATCCCATCTGGCCCCATGGACTTGTGGCAGTTCAGATGGAGGAGCAGGTCTCTGACTGTCTCTGCTGGGATCACAGGGGGTGTATGATGCGCTTCGTCCCAGACTTCCAGGTCAGGGCGAGAAGTATCCTGAGGATAACTGGTCTGTCTATTAAAGACAGACGTGAAGAAGGCATTGAGAACCTCAGCCTTTTCCTTATCCTCTGTGGTTACATTCCCTGCCGCATCAAGTAAAGGAGGGAAATTCTCCTTAGTTCTTCTTTTACTGTTAATATATTTATAAAAGGATTTTTTGTTCTCCTTTACTGCAGTAGCCAGTCTAAGTTCAAGCTGGGCTTTTGCATTTCTAACTTCCTGCCTGCAAATCTTGGCAAGTTCCCTGTAGTCTCCCCAAGTAGCCTGTCCCATCTTCCAGAGGGCATAGACTCTCTTTTTCTCCCGGAGTCTCAACAAAAGATCCCGGTTCATCCACACTGGCCTTTTTCCCCTCCGGCTTGACTTACGGTACTCAGGGACAGCCTGCACCTGTGCCTTTAAGATTTCCGTCTTGAGGAGGACCCAGGCTTCCTGGACCCCTTTACCCCTCAGGAGCGAGTCCCAAGGGACCCTTGCAACAAGCGTCCTGAACAGGTCAAAGTCTGCCCTCCGCAAGTCCAAGGTAGCAGTTTTGCTAGTCACCCTCTTGATGTCACCAAGAATAGCAAACTCTACCATTTCACGGTCACTCTGGCCAAGACGATCCCCAACCTTCACATCTCCTACTAGTCCTTCACTGTTAGTGAAGAGCAGGTCTAGCAGGGCACCTCCCCTGCTAGGTTCTTGCACCAGCTGTGTCAGGAAGCAATCTTCCACACACTCCAGAAATCTCATGGACTGCTTCCTCTGCGCGGTATTATATTTCCAGCATCTATCAGGGAAGTTGAAGTCCCCCATGAGAACTAGTGCTGGCCATCGTGCAACATCTACTAGTTGCTTGTACAACACCTCATCTATCTCTTCATCTTGGCTAGGCGGTCTATAACAGAGCCCCACCACAATGTCACTCCTACAGACCATCCCCCTGATCCTTACCCACAGACACTCCACTTGGTCGTTTCCAACCTCAAACTCTTCAACATCAAGACACTCTTTGATATAGAGAGCTATGCCACCACCCTTTTTTCTCCGCCTGTCCCTTCTGAAGACCTTCTTGTAGCCATCCATCCCAGTCCTCCAGTCATGGGAGGGGTCCCACCATGTTTCTGTAATAGCAACAAGGTCACAGTTAGCCTGCCTTACAATGGTTTCAAGCTCTTCTTGTTTATTGCCCCTGCTGCGTGCGTTGGTGTATATGCACTTCAGCTGAGACATTTGCCTCACCCTTTGTTCCAGCACAGCCCCCCTGGGCTCTTCACTGGGGAGCCCTGTTATATCCCCTAGCCCCATCACAGCTAGTTTAAAGCTCTCTCAATTAGTCCAGCTAGCTCCTGGGCTAGAATTCATTTCCCCCTTTGGGACAGGTGTAATCCATCAGCGGATAACAGGCCAGGAACTGAGTAAACTGCCCCGTGGTCAAAAAACCCAGCCTAGAACATGCTGTGTAGCATTCTAACATGATCTAGCAGCAGCTGCTGGCTTTTGTCTTCCGCTCTGCACACTCCACTTCCAGTACCTGAAAGGTACTGGAGTGAAAACCAAAGTGGATGCCCCTGATCCCCTCATGGAGCATCACTGTGTCTTCTCTGTTTTAACTTAAATTACATGGACTTTTCTGTACCAACTGCTGATTTGATTCCATACTGCTGCAGTCACCATCCTTCTCAGTGGGATCATTAGGACATTACTATTTCCTGCTTCACTGAGATCTTCCATCTTCCTGCTACTTTCCCCCTCCTATTGGCAGCTTTCTTCAGCTTGCATGAATCTATTACTTCTCGAAGCTGTGGTAAATAAATACCACGTTTTATCACCGCTTTGATACATCCTCCCCACAACCTAAAAACAGAAGGTGTTAGTTTTTTTCAGAACACAAACAAAGCAAGGGAGCAACAACAACAGAAGAGGGCTACTTGTTGTCTCCAACATTCAACATGAGCAATTACAAGCGTATCTTGAATTTAAAAGCAAACAAGTCTTCATAAAGACATTTCAGCACATTCAAAATAACACGCAACCTGCCTGACCTGCGACAAAAAACGGCTGCACATATTTCAACAGGAAGGTCAGCCTAACCGTTAGCCAACTCAATCAGAACATGCCATTTCCATCCCATTCCAAGTAGACTTGAACAGAAGTCATGATGACTTATTTATTGGAGCTAAGACCACGGTGAAAACCCCACAGGGCTACCCATCACAGGACTGTGTGATGGTTCAACACTCAAACGGATAGAAACTGGCTTGAAATAAAAAAATCACTCACAGTGCACTATGATCTTTGCTTAACGAGTTATTAAAACAACTCTGCAGGTGCACAGCTTCCAGGAGACTGAGCAAAAGCATCATACTCGATGTCAACAGTATTCATACTGCAGTATTAGAGACAGAAAAGGAGAAAGGAACAGAATCCTTACAGACTCAACCTAAAGCGCAAGCAGAGTTTTCTTCCTAGTTACACAAATTTCAATAAAGTACAAAAACTTGTCTTAGAAATGCTGCTGTCTGTGCGCACTTCCTCATGTCCGTCATCTCACAAGCGCGTGTACAGTCCAACAGCAAAACTAATGAGCAAAGAGAGATACAGTGAAGAGCGAGGCTGCACAATCAGTTGCAGAAAAACTGCACTGCAATCAGATGCACCCAGCCTAGAACATGCTGTGTAGCATTCTAACATGATCTAGCAGCAGCTTCTGGCTTTTGTCTTCTGCTCTGCACACTCCACTTCCAGTACCTGAAAGGTACTGGAAGTGGAGTGTACAGAGTGAAAACCAAAGTGGAAGCCCCTGATCCCCTCATGGAGCATCACTGTGTCTTCTCTGTTTTAACTTAAATTACATGGACTTTTCTGTACCAACTGCTGATTTGATTCCATACTGCTGCAGTCACCATCCTTCTCAGTGGGATCATTAGGACATTACTATTTCCTGCTTCACTGAGATCTTCCATCTTCCTGCTACTTTCCCCCTCCTATTGGCAGCTTTCTTCAGCTTGCATGAATCTATTACTTCTCGAAGCTGTGGTAAATAAATACCACGTTTTATCACCGCTTTGATACATCCTCCCCACAACCTAAAAACAGAAGGTGTTAGTTTTTTTCAGAACACAAACAAAGCAAGGGAGCAACAACAACAGAAGAGGGCTACTTGTTGCCTCCAACATTCAACATGAGCAATTACAAGCGTATCTTGAATTTAAAAGCAAACAAGTCTTCAGCAAAACTGATGAGCAAAGAGAGATACAGTGAAGAGCAAGGCTGCACAATCAGTTGTAGAAAAACTGCACTGCAATCAGATTCATAGATTCATAGATACATTAGGTTGGAAAGGACCTACAAGATCATCTAGTCCAACCATCCTCACACCACCATCCCTACCAACCAAGCTACTAAATCAAATCCCTCAGCACCTCATCTAAACGCTTCTTCAACAGCGCTAGGGACGGTGCCTCAACCACCTCCCTAGGCAGGCCATTCCAGTGCCTGACCACTCTCTCAGAGAAAAAATTTTTCCTCAAGTCTAATCTAAATCTTCCCCGGCACAACTTGTGGCCATTCCCTCTCGTCCTGTCATTAGTTACCTGGGAGAAGAGGCTGACCCCCTCCTTACCACAGCCTCCCTTCAGGAAGTGGTAGAGTGCAATGAGGTCTCCTCTAAGCCTCCTTTTCCCCAAACTAAACAATCCCAGCTCCCTCAGCCGCTCCTCGTAAGACTTGTGCTCCAGACCCCTCACCAGTTTTGTTGCCCTTCTCTGAACACGCTCCAGGGCCTCAACGTCTTTCTTGTAGTGAGGGGCCCAAAACTGAACACAGTACTCAAGGTGCGGCCGCACCAGAGCTGAGTACAGGGGGATGATCACCTCCCTGCTCCTGCTGGCCACACTATTCCTAATACAGGCCAGGATGCCGTTGGCCTTCTTGGCCACCTGGGCACACTGCCGGCTCATACTGAGCCGAGCATCAACCAACACCCCCAGGTCCTTTTCCTCTATACACTCCTCAAGCCATTCTGCCCCAAGCCTATAGCATTGCATGGGGTGATTGTGGCCAAAGTGCAGGACCCGGCACTTGGCCTTATTGAACCTCATCCCATTGACCTCAGCCCAACTGTCTAGCCTATCCAGATCCCGCTGAAGGGCCTCCCTACCCTCAGGCAGATCGACACATCCTCCCAACTTGGTGTCATCCGCAAACTTACTGAGGGTACACTCAATCCCCTCATCCAGGTCATCAATAAAGATATTAAACAAGACGGGCCCCAATACTGACCCTTGGGGGACACCACTCGTGACAGGACGCCAGCTGGACTTGACTCCATTAACCACTACCCGCTGGGCACGGCCCTCTAGCCAATTCTCAACCCAGAGAAGAGTGAACCTGTCCACACCATGGGCTGCCAGCTTCTGCAGGAGAATACTGTGGGAGACCGTGTCAAAGGCTTTGCTGAAGTCCAGGTAGACTACATCAACAGCCTTTCCCTCATCTACCAGTCTGGTCACCCAGTCATAGAAGGAGATGAGGTTGGACAAGCACGACCTGCCCTTTGTGAACCCGTGCTGGCTGGGTCTGATCCCCTGATTGCCATGCACGTGCCGTGTGATCTCCCTCAAGATCAATTGCTCCATAACTTTCCCTGATACCGAGGTCAGGCTGACAGGCCTGTAGTTCCCCGGATCTTCCTTACGGCCTTTCTTGTAGATGGGAGTCACATCGGCAAGCCTCCAATCTTGCGGGACCTCTCCAGATGACCAGGAATGCTGATAGATGGCAGAAAGCGGCTTGGCAATCACCTCTGCCAGCTCCCTCAGCACCCTTGGGTGGATCCCATCTGGCCCCATGGACTTGTGGCAGTTCAGATGGAGGAGCAGGTCTCTGACTGTCTCTGCTGGGATCACAGGGGGTGTATGATGCGCTTCGTCCCAGACTTCCAGGTCAGGGCGAGAAGTATCCTGAGGATAACTGGTCTGTCTATTAAAGACAGACGTGAAGAAGGCATTGAGAACCTCAGCCTTTTCCTTATCCTCTGTGGTTACATTCCCTGCCGCATCAAGTAAAGGAGGGAAATTCTCCTTAGTTCTTCTTTTACTGTTAATATATTTATAAAAGGATTTTTTGTTCTCCTTTACTGCAGTAGCCAGTCTAAGTTCAAGCTGGGCTTTTGCATTTCTAACTTCCTGCCTGCAAATCTTGGCAAGTTCCCTGTAGTCTCCCCAAGTAGCCTGTCCCATCTTCCAGAGGGCATAGACTCTCTTTTTCTCCCGGAGTCTCAACAAAAGATCCCGGTTCATCCACACTGGCCTTTTTCCCCTCCGGCTTGACTTACGGTACTCAGGGACAGCCTGCACCTGTGCCTTTAAGATTTCCGTCTTGAGGAGGACCCAGGCTTCCTGGACCCCTTTACCCCTCAGGAGCGAGTCCCAAGGGACCCTTGCAACAAGCGTCCTGAACAGGTCAAAGTCTGCCCTCCGCAAGTCCAAGGTAGCAGTTTTGCTAGTCACCCTCTTGATGTCACCAAGAATAGCAAACTCTACCATTTCATGGTCACTCTGGCCAAGACGATCCCCAACCTTCACATCTCCTACTAGTCCTTCACTGTTAGTGAAGAGCAGGTCTAGCAGGGCACCTCCCCTGCTAGGTTCTTGCACCAGCTGTGTCAGGAAGCAATCTTCCATACACTCCAGAAATCTCATGGACTGCTTCCTCTGCGCGGTATTATATTTCCAGCATCTATCAGGGAAGTTGAAGTCCCCCATGAGAACTAGTGCTGGCCATCGTGCAACATCTACTAGTTGCTTGTAGAACACCTCATCTATCTCTTCATCTTGGCTAGGCGGTCTATAACAGAGCCCCACCACAATGTCACTCCTACAGACCATCCACCTGATCCTTACCCACAGACACTCCACTTGGTCGTTTCCAACCTCAAACTCTTCAACATCAAGACACTCTTTGATATAGAGAGCTATGCCACCACCCTTTTTTCCCCGCCTGTCCCTTCTGAAGACCTTCTTGTAGCCATCCATCCCAGTCCTCCAGTCATGGGAGGGGTCCCACCATGTTTCTGTAATAGCAACAAGGTCACAGTTAGCCTGCCTTACAATGGTTTCAAGCTCTTCTTGTTTACTGCCCCTGCTGCGTGCGTTGGTGTATATGCACTTCAGCTGAGACATTTGCCTCACCCTTTGTTCCAGCACAGCCCCCCTGGGCTCTTCACTGGGGAGCCCTGTTATATCCCCTAGCCCCATCACAGCTAGTTTAAAGCTCTCTCAATTAGTCCAGCTAGCTCCTGGGCTAGAATTCGTTTCCCCCTTTGGGACAGGTGTAATCCATCAGCGGATAACAGGCCAGGAACTGAGTAAACTGCCCCGTGGTCAAAAAACCCAGCCTAGAACATGCTGTGTAGCATTCTAACATGATCTAGCAGCAGCTGCTGGCTTTTGTCTTCCGCTCTGCACACTCCACTTCCAGTACCTGAAAGGTACTGGAGTGAAAACCAAAGTGGATGCCCCTGATCCCCTCATGGAGCATCACTGTGTCTTCTCTGTTTTAACTTAAATTACATGGACTTTTCTGTACCAACTGCTGATTTGATTCCATACTGCTGCAGTCACCATCCTTCTCAGTGGGATCATTAGGACATTACTATTTCCTGCTTCACTGAGATCTTCCATCTTCCTGCTACTTTCCCCCTCCTATTGGCAGCTTTCTTCAGCTTGCATGAATCTATTACTTCTCGAAGCTGTGGTAAATAAATACCACGTTTTATCACCGCTTTGATACATCCTCCCCACAACCTAAAAACAGAAGGTGTTAGTTTTTTTCAGAACACAAACAAAGCAAGGGAGCAACAACAACAGAAGAGGGCTACTTGTTGTCTCCAACATTCAACATGAGCAATTACAAGCGTATCTTGAATTTAAAAGCAAACAAGTCTTCAGCAAAACTGACGAGCAAAGAGAGATACAGTGAAGAGCAAGGCTGCACAATCAGTTGTAGAAAAACTGCACTGCAATCAGATTCATAGATTCATAGATTCATAGATACATTAGGTTGGAAAGGACCTACAAGATCATCTAGTCCAACCATCCTCACACCACCATCCCTACCCACCAAGCTACTAAATCAAATCCCTCAGCACCTCATCTAAACGCTTCTTCAACAGCGCTAGGGACGGTGCCTCAACCACCTTCCTAGGCAGGCCATTCCAGTGCCTGACCACTCTCTCAGAGAAAAAATTTTTCCTCAAGTCTAATCTAAATCTTCCCCGGCACAACTTGTGGCCATTCCCTCTCGTCCTGTCATTAGTTACCTGGGAGAAGAGGCTGACCCCCTCCTTACCACAGCCTCCCTTCAGGAAGTGGTAGAGTGCAATGAGGTCTCCTCTAAGCCTCCTTTTCCCCAAACTAAACAATCCCAGCTCCCTCAGCCGCTCCTCGTAAGACTTGTGCTCCAGACCCCTCACCAGTTTTGTTGCCCTTCTCTGAACACGCTCCAGGGCCTCAACGTCTTTCTTGTAGTGAGGGGCCCAAAACTGAACACAGTACTCAAGGTGCGGCCGCACCAGAGCTGAGTACAGGGGGATGATCACCTCCCTGCTCCTGCTGGCCACACTATTCCTAATACAGGCCAGGATGCCATTGGCCTTCTTGGCCACCTGGGCACACTGCCGGCTCATATTGAGCCGAGCATCAACCAACACCCCCAGGTCCTTTTCCTCTATACACTCCTCAAGCCATTCTGCCCCAAGCCTATAGCATTGCATGGGGTGATTGTGGCCAAAGTGCAGGACCCGGCACTTGGCCTTATTGAACCTCATCCCATTGACCTCAGCCCAACTGTCTAGCCTATCCAGATCCCGCTGAAGGGCCTCCCTACCCTCAGGCAGATCGACACATCCTCCCAACTTGGTGTCACCCGCAAACTTACTGAGGGTACACTCAATCCCCTCATCCAGGTCATCAATAAAGATATTAAACAAGACGGGCCCCAATACTGACCCTTGGGGGACACCACTCGTGACAGGACGCCAGCTGGACTTGACTCCATTAACCACTACCCGCTGGGCACGGCCCTCTAGCCAATTCTCAACCCAGAGAAGAGTGAACCTGTCCACACCATGGGCTGCCAGCTTCTGCAGGAGAATACTGTGGGAGACCGTGTCAAAGGCTTTGCTGAAGTCCAGGTAGACTACATCAACAGCCTTTCCCTCATCTACCAGTCTGGTCACCCAGTCATAGAAGGAGATGAGGTTGGACAAGCACGACCTGCCCTTTGTGAACCCGTGCTGGCTGGGTCTGATCCCCTGATTGCCATGCACGTGCCGTGTGATCTCCCTCAAGATCAATTGCTCCATAACTTTCCCTGATACCGAGGTCAGGCTGACAGGCCTGTAGTTCCCCGGATCTTCCTTACGGCCTTTCTTGTAGATGGGAGTCACATCGGCAAGCCTCCAATCTTGCGGGACCTCTCCAGATGACCAGGAATGCTGATAGATGGCAGAAAGCGGCTTGGCAATCACCTCTGCCAGCTCCCTCAGCACCCTTGGGTGGATCCCATCTGGCCCCATGGACTTGTGGCAGTTCAGATGGAGGAGCAGGTCTCTGACTGTCTCTGCTGGGATCACAGGGGGTGTATGATGCGCTTCGTCCCAGACTTCCAGGTCAGGGCGAGAAGTATCCTGAGGATAACTGGTCTGTCTATTAAAGACAGACGTGAAGAAGGCATTGAGAACCTCAGCCTTTTCCTTATCCTCTGTGGTTACATTCCCTGCCGCATCAAGTAAAGGAGGGAAATTCTCCTTAGTTCTTCTTTTACTGTTAATATATTTATAAAAGGATTTTTTGTTCTCCTTTACTGCAGTAGCCAGTCTAAGTTCAAGCTGGGCTTTTGCATTTCTAACTTCCTGCCTGCAAATCTTGGCAAGTTCCCTGTAGTCTCCCCAAGTAGCCTGTCCCATCTTCCAGAGGGCATAGACTCTCTTTTTCTCCCGGAGTCTCAACAAAAGATCCCGGTTCATCCACACTGGCCTTTTTCCCCTCCGGCTTGACTTACGGTACTCAGGGACAGCCTGCACCTGTGCCTTTAAGATTTCCGTCTTGAGGAGGACCCAGGCTTCCTGGACCCCTTTACCCCTCAGGAGCGAGTCCCAAGGGACCCTTGCAACAAGCGTCCTGAACAGGTCAAAGTCTGCCCTCCGCAAGTCCAAGGTAGCAGTTTTGCTAGTCACCCTCTTGATGTCACCAAGAATAGCAAACTCTACCATTTCACGGTCACTCTGGCCAAGACGATCCCCAACCTTCACATCTCCTACTAGTCCTTCACTGTTAGTGAAGAGCAGGTCTAGCAGGGCACCTCCCCTGCTAGGTTCTTGCACCAGCTGTGTCAGGAAGCAATCTTCCATACACTCCAGAAATCTCATGGACTGCTTCCTCTGCGCGGTATTATATTTCCAGCATCTATCAGGGAAGTTGAAGTCCCCCATGAGAACTAGTGCTGGCCATCGTGCAACATCTACTAGTTGCTTGTAGAACACCTCATCTATCTCTTCATCTTGGCTAGGCGGTCTATAACAGAGCCCCACCACAATGTCACTCCTACAGACCATCCACCTGATCCTTACCCACAGACACTCCACTTGGTCGTTTCCAACCTCAAACTCTTCAACATCAAGACACTCTTTGATATAGAGAGCTATGCCACCACCCTTTTTTCCCCGCCTGTCCCTTCTGAAGACCTTCTTGTAGCCATCCATCCCAGTCCTCCAGTCATGGGAGGGGTCCCACCATGTTTCTGTAATAGCAACAAGGTCACAGTTAGCCTGCCTTACAATGGTTTCAAGCTCTTCTTGTTTACTGCCCCTGCTGCGTGCGTTGGTGTATATGCACTTCAGCTGAGACATTTGCCTCACCCTTTGTTCCAGCACAGCCCCCCTGGGCTCTTCACTGGGGAGCCCTGTTATATCCCCTAGCCCCATCACAGCTAGTTTAAAGCTCTCTCAATTAGTCCAGCTAGCTCCTGGGCTAGAATTCGTTTCCCCCTTTGGGACAGGTGTAATCCATCAGCGGATAACAGGCCAGGAACTGAGTAAACTGCCCCGTGGTCAAAAAACCCAGCCTAGAACATGCTGTGTAGCATTCTAACATGATCTAGCAGCAGCTGCTGGCTTTTGTCTTCCGCTCTGCACACTCCACTTCCAGTACCTGAAAGGTACTGGAGTGAAAACCAAAGTGGATGCCCCTGATCCCCTCATGGAGCATCACTGTGTCTTCTCTGTTTTAACTTAAATTACATGGACTTTTCTGTACCAACTGCTGATTTGATTCCATACTGCTGCAGTCACCATCCTTCTCAGTGGGATCATTAGGACATTACTATTTCCTGCTTCACTGAGATCTTCCATCTTCCTGCTACTTTCCCCCTCCTATTGGCAGCTTTCTTCAGCTTGCATGAATCTATTACTTCTCGAAGCTGTGGTAAATAAATACCACGTTTTATCACCGCTTTGATACATCCTCCCCACAACCTAAAAACAGAAGGTGTTAGTTTTTTTCAGAACACAAACAAAGCAAGGGAGCAACAACAACAGAAGAGGGCTACTTGTTGTCTCCAACATTCAACATGAGCAATTACAAGCGTATCTTGAATTTAAAAGCAAACAAGTCTTCATAAAGACATTTCAGCACATTCAAAATAACACGCAACCTGCCTGACCTGCGACAAAAAACGGCTGCACATATTTCAACAGGAAGGTCAGCCTAACCGTTAGCCAACTCAATCAGAACATGCCATTTCCATCCCATTCCAAGTAGACTTGAACAGAAGTCATGATGACTTATTTATTGGAGCTAAGACCACGGTGAAAACCCCACAGGGCTACCCATCACAGGACTGTGTGATGGTTCAACACTCAAACGGATAGAAACTGGCTTGAAATAAAAAAATCACTCACAGTGCACTATGATCTTTGCTTAACGAGTTATTAAAACAACTCTGCAGGTGCACAGCTTCCAGGAGACTGAGCAAAAGCATCATACTCGATGTCAACAGTATTCATACTGCAGTATTAGAGACAGAAAAGGAGAAAGGAACAGAATCCTTACAGACTCAACCTAAAGCGCAAGCAGAGTTTTCTTCCTAGTTACACAAATTTCAATAAAGTACAAAAACTTGTCTTAGAAATGCTGCTGTCTGTGCGCACTTCCTCATGTCCGTCATCTCACAAGCGCGTGTACAGTCCAACAGCAAAACTAATGAGCAAAGAGAGATACAGTGAAGAGCGAGGCTGCACAATCAGTTGCAGAAAAACTGCACTGCAATCAGATGCACCCAGCCTAGAACATGCTGTGTAGCATTCTAACATGATCTAGCAGCAGCTTCTGGCTTTTGTCTTCTGCTCTGCACACTCCACTTCCAGTACCTGAAAGGTACTGGAAGTGGAGTGTACAGAGTGAAAACCAAAGTGGATGCCCCCGATCCCCTCATGGAGCATCACTGTGTCTTCTCTGTTTTAACTTAAATTACATGGACTTTTCTGTACCAACTGCTGATTTGATTCCATACTGCTGCAGTCACCATCCTTCTCAGTGGGATCATTAGGACATTACTATTTCCTGCTTCACTGAGATCTTCCATCTTCCTGCTACTTTCCCCCTCCTATTGGCAGCTTTCTTCAGCTTGCATGAATCTATTACTTCTCGAAGCTGTGGTAAATAAATACCACGTTTTATCACCGCTTTGATACATCCTCCCCACAACCTAAAAACAGAAGGTGTTAGTTTTTTTCAGAACACAAACAAAGCAAGGGAGCAACAACAACAGAAGAGGGCTACTTGTTGTCTCCAACATTCAACATGAGCAATTACAAGCGTATCTTGAATTTAAAAGCAAACAAGTCTTCAGCAAAACTGACGAGCAAAGAGAGATACAGTGAAGAGCAAGGCTGCACAATCAGTTGTAGAAAAACTGCACTGCAATCAGATTCATAGATTCATAGATTCATAGATACATTAGGTTGGAAAGGACCTACAAGATCATCTAGTCCAACCATCCTCACACCACCATCCCTACCAACCAAGCTACTAAATCAAATCCCTCAGCACCTCATCTAAACGCTTCTTCAACAGCGCTAGGGACGGTGCCTCAACCACCTTCCTAGGCAGGCCATTCCAGTGCCTGACCACTCTCTCAGAGAAAAAATTTTTCCTCAAGTCTAATCTAAATCTTCCCCGGCACAACTTGTGGCCATTCCCTCTCGTCCTGTCATTAGTTACCTGGGAGAAGAGGCTGACCCCCTCCTTACCACAGCCTCCCTTCAGGAAGTGGTAGAGTGCAATGAGGTCTCCTCTAAGCCTCCTTTTCCCCAAACTAAACAATCCCAGCTCCCTCAGCCGCTCCTCGTAAGACTTGTGCTCCAGACCCCTCACCAGTTTTGTTGCCCTTCTCTGAACACGCTCCAGGGCCTCAACGTCTTTCTTGTAGTGAGGGGCCCAAAACTGAACACAGTACTCAAGGTGCGGCCGCACCAGAGCTGAGTACAGGGGGATGATCACCTCCCTGCTCCTGCTGGCCACACTATTCCTAATACAGGCCAGGATGCCATTGGCCTTCTTGGCCACCTGGGCACACTGCCGGCTCATATTGAGCCGAGCATCAACCAACACCCCCAGGTCCTTTTCCTCTATACACTCCTCAAGCCATTCTGCCCCAAGCCTATAGCATTGCATGGGGTGATTGTGGCCAAAGTGCAGGACCCGGCACTTGGCCTTATTGAACCTCATCCCATTGACCTCAGCCCAACTGTCTAGCCTATCCAGATCCCGCTGAAGGGCCTCCCTACCCTCAGGCAGATCGACACATCCTCCCAACTTGGTGTCACCCGCAAACTTACTGAGGGTACACTCAATCCCCTCATCCAGGTCATCAATAAAGATATTAAACAAGACGGGCCCCAATACTGACCCTTGGGGGACACCACTCGTGACAGGACGCCAGCTGGACTTGACTCCATTAACCACTACCCGCTGGGCACGGCCCTCTAGCCAATTCTCAACCCAGAGAAGAGTGAACCTGTCCACACCATGGGCTGCCAGCTTCTGCAGGAGAATACTGTGGGAGACCGTGTCAAAGGCTTTGCTGAAGTCCAGGTAGACTACATCAACAGCCTTTCCCTCATCTACCAGTCTGGTCACCCAGTCATAGAAGGAGATGAGGTTGGACAAGCACGACCTGCCCTTTGTGAACCCGTGCTGGCTGGGTCTGATCCCCTGATTGCCATGCACGTGCCGTGTGATCTCCCTCAAGATCAATTGCTCCATAACTTTCCCTGATACCGAGGTCAGGCTGACAGGCCTGTAGTTCCCCGGATCTTCCTTACGGCCTTTCTTGTAGATGGGAGTCACATCGGCAAGCCTCCAATCTTGCGGGACCTCTCCAGATGACCAGGAATGCTGATAGATGGCAGAAAGCGGCTTGGCAATCACCTCTGCCAGCTCCCTCAGCACCCTTGGGTGGATCCCATCTGGCCCCATGGACTTGTGGCAGTTCAGATGGAGGAGCAGGTCTCTGACTGTCTCTGCTGGGATCACAGGGGGTGTATGATGCGCTTCGTCCCAGACTTCCAGGTCAGGGCGAGAAGTATCCTGAGGATAACTGGTCTGTCTATTAAAGACAGACGTGAAGAAGGCATTGAGAACCTCAGCCTTTTCCTTATCCTCTGTGGTTACATTCCCTGCCGCATCAAGTAAAGGAGGGAAATTCTCCTTAGTTCTTCTTTTACTGTTAATATATTTATAAAAGGATTTTTTGTTCTCCTTTACTGCAGTAGCCAGTCTAAGTTCAAGCTGGGCTTTTGCATTTCTAACTTCCTGCCTGCAAATCTTGGCAAGTTCCCTGTAGTCTCCCCAAGTAGCCTGTCCCATCTTCCAGAGGGCATAGACTCTCTTTTTCTCCCGGAGTCTCAACAAAAGATCCCGGTTCATCCACACTGGCCTTTTTCCCCTCCGGCTTGACTTACGGTACTCAGGGACAGCCTGCACCTGTGCCTTTAAGATTTCCGTCTTGAGGAGGACCCAGGCTTCCTGGACCCCTTTACCCCTCAGGAGCGAGTCCCAAGGGACCCTTGCAACAAGCGTCCTGAACAGGTCAAAGTCTGCCCTCCGCAAGTCCAAGGTAGCAGTTTTGCTAGTCACCCTCTTGATGTCACCAAGAATAGCAAACTCTACCATTTCACGGTCACTCTGGCCAAGACGATCCCCAACCTTCACATCTCCTACTAGTCCTTCACTGTTAGTGAAGAGCAGGTCTAGCAGGGCACCTCCCCTGCTAGGTTCTTGCACCAGCTGTGTCAGGAAGCAATCTTCCACACACTCCAGAAATCTCATGGACTGCTTCCTCTGCGCGGTATTATATTTCCAGCATCTATCAGGGAAGTTGAAGTCCCCCATGAGAACTAGTGCTGGCCATCGTGCAACATCTACTAGTTGCTTGTACAACACCTCATCTATCTCTTCATCTTGGCTAGGCGGTCTATAACAGAGCCCCACCACAATGTCACTCCTACAGACCATCCACCTGATCCTTACCCACAGACACTCCACTTGGTCGTTTCCAACCTCAAACTCTTCAACATCAAGACACTCTTTGATATAGAGAGCTATGCCACCACCCTTTTTTCCCCGCCTGTCCCTTCTGAAGACCTTCTTGTAGCCATCCATCCCAGTCCTCCAGTCATGGGAGGGGTCCCACCATGTTTCTGTAATAGCAACAAGGTCACAGTTAGCCTGCCTTACAATGGTTTCAAGCTCTTCTTGTTTACTGCCCCTGCTGCGTGCGTTGGTGTATATGCACTTCAGCTGAGACATTTGCCTCACCCTTTGTTCCAGCACAGCCCCCCTGGGCTCTTCACTGGGGAGCCCTGTTATATCCCCTAGCCCCATCACAGCTAGTTTAAAGCTCTCTCAATTAGTCCAGCTAGCTCCTGGGCTAGAATTCGTTTCCCCCTTTGGGACAGGTGTAATCCATCAGCGGATAACAGGCCAGGAACTGAGTAAACTGCTCCGTGGTCAAAAAACCCAGCCTAGAACATGCTGTGTAGCATTCTAACATGATCTAGCAGCAGCTTCTGGCTTTTGTCTTCTGCTCTGCACACTCCACTTCCAGTACCTGAAAGGTACTGGAAGTGGAGTGTACAGAGTGAAAACCAAAGTGGATGCCCCTGATCCCCTCATGGAGCATCACTGTGTCTTCTCTGTTTTAACTTAAATTACATGGACTTTTCTGTACCAACTGCTGATTTGATTCCATACTGCTGCAGTCACCATCCTTCTCAGTGGGATCATTAGGACATTACTATTTCCTGCTTCACTGAGATCTTCCATCTTCCTGCTACTTTCCCCCTCCTATTGGCAGCTTTCTTCAGCTTGCATGAATCTATTACTTCTCGAAGCTGTGGTAAATAAATACCACGTTTTATCACCGCTTTGATACATCCTCCCCACAACCTAAAAACAGAAGGTGTTAGTTTTTTTCAGAACACAAACAAAGCAAGGGAGCAACAACAACAGAAGAGGGCTACTTGTTGTCTCCAACATTCAACATGAGCAATTACAAGCGTATCTTGAATTTAAAAGCAAACAAGTCTTCATAAAGACATTTCAGCACATTCAAAATAACACGCAACCTGCCTGACCTGCGACAAAAAACGGCTGCACATATTTCAACAGGAAGGTCAGCCTAACCGTTAGCCAACTCAATCAGAACATGCCATTTCCATCCCATTCCAAGTAGACTTGAACAGAAGTCATGATGACTTATTTATTGGAGCTAAGACCACGGTGAAAACCCCACAGGGCTACCCATCACAGGACTGTGTGATGGTTCAACACTCAAACGGATAGAAACTGGCTTGAAATAAAAAAATCACTCACAGTGCACTATGATCTTTGCTTAACGAGTTATTAAAACAACTCTGCAGGTGCACAGCTTCCAGGAGACTGAGCAAAAGCATCATACTCGATGTCAACAGTATTCATACTGCAGTATTAGAGACAGAAAAGGAGAAAGGAACAGAATCCTTACAGACTCAACCTAAAGCGCAAGCAGAGTTTTCTTCCTAGTTACACAAATTTCAATAAAGTACAAAAACTTGTCTTAGAAATGCTGCTGTCTGTGCGCACTTCCTCATGTCCGTCATCTCACAAGCGCGTGTACAGTCCAACAGCAAAACTAATGAGCAAAGAGAGATACAGTGAAGAGCGAGGCTGCACAATCAGTTGCAGAAAAACTGCACTGCAATCAGATGCACCCAGCCTAGAACATGCTGTGTAGCATTCTAACATGATCTAGCAGCAGCTTCTGGCTTTTGTCTTCTGCTCTGCACACTCCACTTCCAGTACCTGAAAGGTACTGGAAGTGGAGTGTACAGAGTGAAAACCAAAGTGGATGCCCCCGATCCCCTCATGGAGCATCACTGTGTCTTCTCTGTTTTAACTTAAATTACATGGACTTTTCTGTACCAACTGCTGATTTGATTCCATACTGCTGCAGTCACCATCCTTCTCAGTGGGATCATTAGGACATTACTATTTCCTGCTTCACTGAGATCTTCCATCCTCCTGCTACTTTCCCCCTCCTATTGGCAGCTTTCTTCAGCTTGCATGAATCTATTACTTCTCGAAGCTGTGGTAAATAAATACCACGTTTTATCACCGCTTTGATACATCCTCCCCACAACCTAAAAACAGAAGGTGTTAGTTTTTTTCAGAACACAAACAAAGCAAGGGAGCAACAACAACAGAAGAGGGCTACTTGTTGTCTCCAACATTCAACATGAGCAATTACAAGCGTATCTTGAATTTAAAAGCAAACAAGTCTTCAGCAAAACTGACGAGCAAAGAGAGATACAGTGAAGAGCAAGGCTGCACAATCAGTTGTAGAAAAACTGCACTGCAATCAGATTCATAGATTCATAGATACATTAGGTTGGAAAGGACCTACAAGATCATCTAGTCCAACCATCCTCACACCACCATCCCTACCAACCAAGCTACTAAATCAAATCCCTCAGCACCTCATCTAAACGCTTCTTCAACAGCGCTAGGGACGGTGCCTCAACCACCTCCCTAGGCAGGCCATTCCAGTGCCTGACCACTCTCTCAGAGAAAAAATTTTTCCTCAAGTCTAATCTAAATCTTCCCCGGCACAACTTGTGGCCATTCCCTCTCGTCCTGTCATTAGTTACCTGGGAGAAGAGGCTGACCCCCTCCTTACCACAGCCTCCCTTCAGGAAGTGGTAGAGTGCAATGAGGTCTCCTCTAAGCCTCCTTTTCCCCAAACTAAACAATCCCAGCTCCCTCAGCCGCTCCTCGTAAGACTTGTGCTCCAGACCCCTCACCAGTTTTGTTGCCCTTCTCTGAACACGCTCCAGGGCCTCAACGTCTTTCTTGTAGTGAGGGGCCCAAAACTGAACACAGTACTCAAGGTGCGGCCGCACCAGAGCTGAGTACAGGGGGATGATCACCTCCCTGCTCCTGCTGGCCACACTATTCCTAATACAGGCCAGGATGCCATTGGCCTTCTTGGCCACCTGGGCACACTGCCGGCTCATATTGAGCCGAGCATCAACCAACACCCCCAGGTCCTTTTCCTCTATACACTCCTCAAGCCATTCTGCCCCAAGCCTATAGCATTGCATGGGGTGATTGTGGCCAAAGTGCAGGACCCGGCACTTGGCCTTATTGAACCTCATCCCATTGACCTCAGCCCAACTGTCTAGCCTATCCAGATCCCGCTGAAGGGCCTCCCTACCCTCAGGCAGATCGACACATCCTCCCAACTTGGTGTCATCCGCAAACTTACTGAGGGTACACTCAATCCCCTCATCCAGGTCATCAATAAAGATATTAAACAAGACGGGCCCCAATACTGACCCTTGGGGGACACCACTCGTGACAGGACGCCAGCTGGACTTGACTCCATTAACCACTACCCGCTGGGCACGGCCCTCTAGCCAATTCTCAACCCAGAGAAGAGTGAACCTGTCCACACCATGGGCTGCCAGCTTCTGCAGGAGAATACTGTGGGAGACCGTGTCAAAGGCTTTGCTGAAGTCCAGGTAGACTACATCAACAGCCTTTCCCTCATCTACCAGTCTGGTCACCCAGTCATAGAAGGAGATGAGGTTGGACAAGCACGACCTGCCCTTTGTGAACCCGTGCTGGCTGGGTCTGATCCCCTGATTGCCATGCACGTGCCGTGTGATCTCCCTCAAGATCAATTGCTCCATAACTTTCCCTGATACCGAGGTCAGGCTGACAGGCCTGTAGTTCCCCGGATCTTCCTTACGGCCTTTCTTGTAGATGGGAGTCACATCGGCAAGCCTCCAATCTTGCGGGACCTCTCCAGATGACCAGGAATGCTGATAGATGGCAGAAAGCGGCTTGGCAATCACCTCTGCCAGCTCCCTCAGCACCCTTGGGTGGATCCCATCTGGCCCCACGGACTTGTGGCAGTTCAGATGGAGGAGCAGGTCTCTGACTGTCTCTGCTGGGATCACAGGGGGTGTATGATGCGCTTCGTCCCAGACTTCCAGGTCAGGGCGAGGAGTATCCTGAGGATAACTGGTCTGTCTATTAAAGACAGACATGAAGAAGGCATTGAGAGGCTCACCAGTAACTCCACACGGGAGTGATTTCCAACAAGAGATCCTTCCCCTGTGGTGGTCAGCACTTAAATGGGCTCTGGGAGAGGTGGAGCCAGACTCCATCCCTTCCAGTCACACAGGTACATTGCCTTCACCTGTGCTCCTGTGGCTGACTCAGTGCTCACCTCAGGTATCAGTGGTTCAGGCCGTGATTCAACAGCTCCCATACACCTACTCTTCTAGAATGCAAATTCAAAACATTTAGACATTTCTCGTCATTGCTCACTTGCACAATTCATTTATATATATTAGTGTTATGAAATAGATAACATTAACCCAGATTTTCATACATTGCGAAGACGTTTCTATATAAGGTTTTAAAATCAAGCATACATAGGCATTTCCAGCTAATGAAAAACAAAAACAATTAGACTGTACCTACAATACTGTCATCAAGAAAAGTAAAAAATAGTTTTGATCTGAAGACCAGGTACAATTTAATATAAATGTATATCAAGACTACTGCAAAGGTTTAATGTATTTTTTTAATTAGTACTTTCTTTTAAACATCAATTTTATTCCTACAATTTTTTTGCTTATATAGCAGTCAGGAGCCTGCTTTACATACATATTACCACAAGACAACATTCCACCTTGACCAAATATCACTGAAACCAATGAATATCTTCCACTGATTTCACTAAGATTGGTTAGATCCATACTCATTTCCTTCCTTCAAATAAACTGGTGTTTTCTCAATATCCTTTTGCAGGCTTTCTTGTTTGTCTTCCCTGGGACTATCAATTAATCAATCAATCAATCAAAAAGAGATTAACTGAGAACAAAGGAAGTTAAGGCAATACTTATTCAGTAGTTCTGTATCCTTTAATCCAACTTCAGACAATTCTCTACATTTCAACCTTTTCTTACATTGAAGTATCCAGTTTTTATGATTTCTTTTCTTATATCTGTGGATTAGAAATACTGTGATGATGAAGATGAGAGTTCTAGGAATTATTGTGTTTAGAAAACTTAAAAAAAAAAAAACCTTATGTCTTGAATTTTTTTCTATTACATGTACAATCACAAAATGCAAGTCTGATTACAAATCAGATAGAAGTTTCTTGAGGCCCTGAAGCTCAACTTTGGCTTAAAAAATATTTTGGACAAATGGTCAGATAAGATTAGTTAGATAGTTAACTAATTTTGTCTTGTAACCCTGAGAGCTGCATTTCTGTTTCACTCCACTGCTAGTTTCATCTAAATGTTACATGCTTATTTTTTCCCTGTTTGTAAAGTTTATGTCCTAATTTACATTTCCATTGTTTTTACTTTGAAGCTGCAGTACATTTTGTTTTTTCCCAAATAAGTGTTATTGAGAAATTTTAGAAAACAGAAAATGAATTATATTTTCAATTTACAGTCCAAAAGCCATAAAAACATTTCTTTTCTAAATAAGCTGGAATGTTAGATTATACAGATCACCTTCATGTACCTTCCTTCCCTTTAGAGCCTCCCCATTTCTCTGGAAGAAACTCCAGGCAGTGGCCACATAGTCCTGATTGAAACATGTGCCAGTTTGACCTTTTAATTTTGTTTTCATTTACTTTAGAGATAACAGAAGACTGACGTTAATGCTGGGACACCTGTACACTGTCAAACCTCCTTTAATACATGGTGGTATAAGCTGCTTATCTGATGCTCAACCTATACTCACACTATCCAAAATGTTTTTCATCAGATTTACATGATTAACTTACTTAATGAGCCAGAAAGAAAGTCTCATCCATTGTAGTTAGCCACAGGTAATGCAATACTGAATAAACATTAACAGCACATTAATCTCTCTGACTTTTCATTATTATCCACTAACAGGAATACATTTGTAACTGTTTTCACAGTTAAATGCACTTACTTTCTGGTTTTAGAAAAGAAAGGAAAAAGCAACCCCAAAATTATGACAGTGTATGTTATTAAGTACTGCATTTTAAATATTGAAGAAAGTAGAGCCCAGGAGGAGCAGCTTGTGCACAGCCATCTGTTAGAGGTCACACAGACATCTGACATCATTAGAGAAGTTTAGGAAAGAAGAACAAGAAAAAACCTCATCCATGGGAGGGGAGAGACTGCAGCAGGGCTCTCCTCTTTCTTTTGTAAAAGATCACTGTCTCCTTTGCATATATATAGCCTGCATACAGACATATAGATATGAGGGCAACTGGTGCTACCTCTAGGATAGTTCAGCCTGTCAAAACTAGCGTGTGAAAGCATTTCAAAGCATAGCCTAATTCCCAGTCAAGTGTTCTCTTATGTAGGCTGTTAATTCATGGATTTTGCCTGGACTACCATATCCCAGAACGGAGTTCACATGGTCCAAAATAAAAAGTGATAACAATAAGATCCTTTCATTACAGTCTTGGCAGTAGAACAATTTTAGGGGTGTTATATGATGCTTTAACTCTGGAAGCTGCTCTCTGTCAACAGGATTGGTGCATCAATAATAAAAAGTCACGCACTGCCAACAGTGGCTGGCACAGCAAGACAGTATGCACACAGAATGATAAATTCCAGCAGTATTCCAAGAATATAAACCCTTTTGACCCATCCTCATACTCATACATACAACGAAGATGATGGAAAGGGCTTCCTTTCAACCTTCTGCACCAAGAAGAAGCATGTTTTTATTGCACGAGCCCTGCTATTAACACGCTAATGTATAAAAGAGGTGACCAAGATATGGGTGACGACCCCTAGTCATTTCTTCATTTACCACAACATTTAGCTGAGATCTTATAAAAGACACCACCAGCTTTCAGGGAACCCCTGTGTCTCATAACACAGTCTGCTGTCATTTTGTGTGACGGGGCAAGATAAGCCTGCAGGCAAAAATAGCAAGCTGGGACCAAAAGCCAGGCTTGCATGAATTCACAGCTTTAATGATTCATCCTTTTATATGAACTGGGCAGTGCTGCTGACCAGTGGTACTTTGGAGATGCCAGTAACTCTAGATCAGACTCGCTCAGTTTGTCTGTTTTGGTCTGGTTTTTTGGTTTGTGTTTTTTTTTTAAAAAAAAAACAAAAAAACAAAAGAATCTACAGACAAACTTTAAAGGAAGGATTGTACAAGGAAAGAGGAAAATGAACCATCACTTTCCCTTCCATTTTCATCCTTGCACAGTGGTGAAAATATTCTGGCTGGTAATCAGGTATCACGTTCGTCTATGGTGCCATTGATGCAGTGTGTTAACAATCATTAGAGCAGGACCACAATCTTTCTAGTCCAGTGAACTGATGTAAAGAAAGTAGACTATTTTTGAAAGAGAGAGAAGCCACTTGAAAGAAATATTGATAAACAGGAAACAGAAAATTCTAAGTGTAGAAAACTAAGAGAAGAAGAAATACTGAAGAGACAAGATAAAAACTGTGCCAAGCAAAGCAGAAAGAGGCTAGAATTCACTTTTGTTTCTTTCTGAAACACACTGCTGTAACACAGGTTTATGGTAAGGAGTGCTGGTAACACTACAAAGGATATTACAGACAGGAAAGAAGAATTCAGTAATTATTTCCCATCTGTATTTGGAAAGGTGAGCATACCCCTCACTTCACTATTGTAATCGAAGTACACAGCAGACAGCTACTTGGAATCACTTGTGAGACATTTGTACCTGAGATTCATAGCTTAATATATCCTGAAATTTCACATATATAGCAGAAGACTGTAAAACTGTAGTTGAAATTGCTTTCTAAAATAGCTGATTGAAACATACTTTGTATAATATAATCCAAACACAGAGCTCTGGGTGGCTATCTGACAAAACTCAGTTATCCATCAGAAGGAGCATGTGAGCAGCCACCACGAAAACGGTGGTTAAAAGAGGTTATTAGTGAATGCATATGTATAGGAAAGTATATTTCACTCTGGTGGAAATGATTATAGCTCCACTACTACTATTTTTCATCCAGGATGTTAAGGGGCTGAATGCTGCAGGCCAGAAGGAACACCTCACTGTTGAAGGCAGAGGTTTCTAAGCTTATCAGAAAGACAGGTGGAAGGAGACTTCATTAGAGGGTGCATGTACTGCTCCAGAAGAACTGTTGGTACTGAAAGACTGCTTAATCCAATTGCAAAGCCAGGGCAGTAATCGGTGCTAAGCCAGGCAAACTGAAATAACGTATACATTTTAGAAGTGAGAGATTAGCCAAATAGCAAACTGAAAATGTCAGTAACTGCTGGACTCTGTTATTCTGGTAGTTGTTTTTTTTGGTTTTTTTTTTTGCTTTCTTTCTCACTGGTAATTTTATCCTACAACTAGAAAATGGTTCTGCTAACTTTTTTCTCCATTGGAAACTGATGATTCAGGAAATTCCTAACCAGCATGCATAAATTCAGGGTTTCTGACAAAGCTGAACACAGGATTGTTTATAACAAAAAAAAAAAAGATTCAGCAACAAAGGACCTATTAAATAAAATATTCAAAAATATAGAAATATTTCTTCCACACAGCCAAGATAAAAACCACCTCATACCACCAGCTTATGCAGTCACTCCATTGTTCAAGAAATACAATACATCCCTGTCCTGAGCTGCTAAATTCATTCTCTATGGATCACCTGAGGAATTATGTACTCATGAAATGTGCAAACCAAAGAATCTCACTCACTGCACAATAACTGTGACTATACTGCATAACAGTACATCTAAATTAACCTTCACTTCACGGTATTCCAAAAAAAATTGAATATTCATTTCTGATTTGGAAGAGCTTTGCCTGCGAGCTCATATTTTTCTCATTTTCTTGTTCAACCATTCAAACCAAAACTATTTTTGAGCTCTAACATTCCATATATTAGAAGTGTTGGAGACAGGAGAGATTTCATACACCAGAGTTTTCCAATATTTTTGCAGAGATTAAAGTTAGGGAAAAGAAAGGAATAATTTTCCATAGAAGTTTGTTCACATCAAAAACAACCTGCAGTGAAAACATGGAAAACAAATACCTTTGATCTTGTCATCTGGAGAAGGCAGAAATAAAGATCTCTTAATAAAGATCTCTTGTGAAGACTTGACCACAGAAACAATTACAACAAATACACAAAAAGTGCAGAGCAAAAAGCACATCCTACATCTTCTATTTGTCTGAATCCCCCCAGCCTAGGAATCAATATGCAGGGTGATCTGCAAGCATCTAAATGGAGCTGCTCTTTTGTCACTCCCATGTTAACATTAATTCTCCCCTGGCAAGGTGAGAATTAATAATGCTGTACAATCGAGATGTGCTAACACAGAATGTACATCCACACTACTAGGTTAAATATTTCCCCTCCTAAAAATATTCATTACTTAGAAGCTTGCAGAAATAGTTTCAGAAATGGCATTGCATTTCTGTCTTCTGCTATGACAGAGGGAAATCATAAAATCACAGAACTGTCAGCCTATAGACACCAACATCATCCAATAGATGCATACCAACTATTCAGTGCTACAGCACACAAGTTCAGTGACAACAAAGCTCTGAACACGCTTGCTGTTTTGCTTTGATATACCACTGCTCACCAATGCAGGACAGGGAGAGTTTGTCTCAAAATAACTGAAGTTGATTGAAAAACGCAGAAACAGGAAAGAAAAGCAGATAAGGTAGAACGTGGTAAGGTGCTGTCAACAGAAATAAGCGTAAAAAATGCTCTAAAAAAATAGCATCAAAGCTGAGAGCATCACAGTCCACAAGTCTTGTTTCCTTAGTTGTGAGTGCCTGTGGAGCAGGCTCACACTTTGGTTAATGCAAGCTGTGTTTATGGAAACCTGAGAACTGTGCAGACTGATAAACTGGCACATCCACCTGCAACATTCTCTGCCAAACTGAAAAACATTTTACTTTGTTGCTCATGCTTGTGATTAACACCTTGCTTTCTCCTCTTCTGTTACAGAAGGATGAGTTTTACAGACAGAAGCACACAAATGAATGAACGGGTTAGAACGTACACACAAAGCCTGCATTGTCATGAAGAAGAATGATGCTCATCTCTGCTTCTGCTCATTCTTTCTCTTACCTGATTCCATGTGGTGGGTCAGAGGATTCCCTCTGTCCAAAAAATGTGAAACCCTGACACTGGATTCACCACTGATACAACAGGGAATTTGGTGTCCCCCCAAAACCTCCAAGTCAACCTGGTAACAGTAACAACAAATCCTGGCATTCAGTGTAGGTGTAATATTCAGCTTCTTGCAAATTACTCCAGTGTTGAACAGAAATAAATGTACCTAACATCAAAATTCATTCTGTTGCCACATTAGATACAGGGTGCCCAGACATGATACAGTTATTATGTGCAACCATTTCAATTACCAAGACTGCTAAAGCATGTAATTTGACAGCCACTTTGTACACTATCTCCTTAGCTCATCTGACAGGGGGATCAGGGGCTTGCAGATTAAGTGTCAACTTCCCAATTGCCTCCGGATGCTACAGCATTTACCTAAAAATCTATTTTCCCTTTTTAATTGCATTGTGTCTAAGTTTCTTTCAATGGGAAGCATCATAACCAAAACAAACAATTTGAAAGCATTATTTAAAATACACACTATCTGCAATATGCTTCAATCCTGTATTTCTGTTCTTTACAACACTAGAACATCTTTTTCTGTTGCAACATGTTGCGTATTTCTTAAAAATTAATGAGTATCGTGACAGTAAAAGTGCTATCGTAAGAACTGTTTGCTCCTTGGAATTTTAAGAGTACTCAACAGAAAAGTTAAGTTTCCTTTTCCTCCCCAGAAGACTTCTACATGTAGTTGTTGCTGCATGGAATGTATGGAGTATCTCAGTGGACCACTGGAAGGAGCACTTGGCAGTGTAGCAGCCTGAAATCTCCACCTATCATCTGTAGAGAACACACTGCCACTCAAAGATCATCTAATCCAACATTTAATTTTTGAAAATACGTTTTCTCTAAAGACTTCACTTATTTAATCGGTGTCTCAGCACCAGGGATATGTCTCCATGTATTTCAAGGGAAAATACAGCTGTTCCTAATCACATTTACCAAGTGATACTGTACTTGGCACAATTCAAACTATTATAGCTATAAATCACCTACTCTCCTCTCAGCTACCAGGACAAGGTATTGGTCTTTTTCTAGTGACCTTTGATTATACTCATTAAACTGAAGGGAGGACCACTGTATTTTTATTTCATTTTAACTTTGATGACTTAAATAAGAACACTCATCAGATAAATCCTTACGTGGACAAAATATGGAGAAGAAAATTAAACAAGCTATCATGCTTCCGTGACTATAAACACACAATACTTTCCACACTAGAAATTCATATGAATTTAAACTTCGATTTGGTGAAATGAATAGTTGGATCCTGGAAGAAACAGGGAATATAATGCAGTAAATTCTTCCTATGTGCAAAATTTTGGCGAAGGAAGTGGAGAGCAAATGCAGAAGCAGACCATGTATCTACCTTTTCTCTGGTTCCTTGAAAGCTCTATTATGTACCCGATTATTTGATCGAGGAACTCTGTACTTGTATTATCATTTACTGCAAGCTGTGCAATCATCCCTCATCCTCTAGAAATAGAATATGCACTATCACGTGACCCCAATCTACTGGCCATAATTAGAGCTTGATGCACTTAAGCACTTTTCTGTGCTCATTCTTCTGTTTCTAAAATCAATCTCCTTCTGCAGTCTTCACTACTCCAGCTTCCCTTTGTCGGGCTCTCACTTCACTGACCTCCTCTTCTCCACCTCAACAGCACTTACATGCTGCTAGGTCTTCCTCCTCACCTAGAGTCTCTTCCAGTATTGTTCAGTGCTCAGTTTGATTTTTCACCCCTCTTTATTCGCTTACTGTCTTAATATCAGACAGTCATAAACCCAACTTAGAATGCCAGCTAATAACATTGTGCCTTCCCCTCTCTGCTTAACATTCCAGCTAATACTGCCCCTGACTACAAACCTGCAACTATTCTATTCTATTAAAGAAACTATGAACATTGCTACATCCTCATTACATGTAAAAATCTAGAAAATTACAGGCACACTTCTTATCTTACCAACTACATGCTGACTACAGATGATATGTTATGGAGATTCATTTCTTACTGATAGCACCATAAAGTCATTGCTTAAAACACTACACGGAGTAAAATAGAGAGTGAAATTATTATTTTTTTTTAATCTGATCCTAGCCAACTTTACTACATGCACTGAACTTTTTATAGTTTGTGCAGTCAAGAAGAGAACACCTCCTGTCAGCCTGTTTTATCTCTGCTTCCCATGAACACCATTAAGTGTTTAATGGAGCCTGCCTTCCATGGAAGCGAAGCAGTGAGCAGTTAATGAGACCAAGCACTGCATAATTTACTTTGAAACAGTGAATTCTGTATTTCTGGTAAGAAGTGCATTAAAAGTCTTAATAATTAATGTATTGGTGCTGCTGTCATATGAACTTCATTCTTCTTTACTATTTGTTGATCCCTCCTATTGCAAGCTGACAGTGCAACTGATAAGACTAATGCGTTGGTGAAAATTATCACAGAAGTCAACTGAAACACGTCAAAGATCAAGATTTTGCCTGCACTGGCACATCTCAGCTATATCCACATACATACACGTGCTGCTGCTCAGAACAGATGCTTCCATAATGCCCATTTAAAGTGATGTTGCTTCATTTCTATATCGTTGCATTCATTACCCCTACAATACAGCAATTGGCTACATGACATCTAGAGAGAAGCACCACCTTGCTGGAATACGTACATTCATCCATACCCAACCCAACTTTGGTTGGCTGTTCCTCACAAAGACCACAAATCCAGTATGAAAGTAAGTTTCCTTGTGAACAGAGATGGCCTACTCTAGTGAGGTAGTGGCTTGATGCAAACTGAGCACGTGGAAATCCACCTCACCACCTCCATGGCGGCACACAGAAGTCTCCATTCCACAGGGCCAGAACAGTTACCAACTTTCCATGGAAATACTTACATAGAACAAAGGCAGTTCTAACATTTGCATTCTCATTTTGTCATTTAAATAGCAATCTTCTGTCTGTCATATTATCTTCTGAAAAGTAAAACTTTCTAGAGATTACTGCAAGAAAGATATCTATTGAAGTATGAACTTTTATAAAGGAGTTTTTTTGTCTATGATATGAGCTAATGGAAAGCTAATAATGCAATTTCTATTAGTCCTTAGCACTCCCTTATTCTTTCAAAGATGTTAATAAATCATTACTACCCATCTGATATAAATAATGATGTGTTTATTCCTCAGAGATTACTAAGTGGTCCTGGTAAGCTCATATCAGTCCTCGTATAACGATCTACATAACTCTTATCCTACATTTTTTGTTTTCTACAATGTAGCCCAACTGAGCAAAGTGTTTCCAATAGAGAAAGATGAAATTAGTAAAACACCTTCACTAAAACTTCCATTAAGCACAAACACAGGAAAGCCTAAGCTTGAGCTACTGAAAAATCGCCACAATTCAATTAATTACCTAATTGAAAAAACTGTGCTATATAGTGCATAAACATAGTACATAGTACAAAAAGTACTAAAATATTCACATTTTTAGACAATCTCACCTGGTCTGGTCTAGCATAAGGTCTTCACGTATGCATGCAATTCAGTCAGAAAGTTATCATCAGTTATCCGACAAAAAATGCCCTCATTTTTAATGCATTTTAACATAACACATTCTTCCAGTAATTACTGCCTTGCTGAAGTCCATACCATCTGAATACCTCTGATAAATCAAGGCTAAACTGAAAGATGAAGCGTAGTTATCAGCAGTACTGCAGGGAAACAAACAAGATGTGGTCTAATAAGTCAGCAGGATTAGTCAGAGAGCAATTACAATAAATTACATTAATTCTCACAGTCTCCAGTCATGGACCAGTATCCCTTGCATCACGCAGCACTCAGTCCCAAGCAAGAGATTCTGTGTAATCCTGCCTGCTCTCTGTGGGCTGCATTTCTGAAGTATACACTGATTAAGTTACATTAGTGGAGAAGTGCAGTATTTTACCTTCCTAAAGGTAAAATGTATTTCTGAGTTCCTCCGTTATAACAGGTTATGCTGTGAGGCAATGCAACAGCAGATCTTTTACCTTCACACCTGCATTTTTAGATTATTCAGTTCTTAAAAAATACAGATAAACAAAACAAAACCTCAAGTGGTTGCCAAACTTAGCAGGGTACTGCTAGGCATGAGATGTTCACATTTATATTCATCTGTGCAAACAGAAGGTATGAAACTGGGACACTGTGGCTGTTCTTTTTAGATAATTGTATTTTTGGAACTGTAATGAAGCAAACAGAATTTCCTCTATGCTGTGCAGAATTTCTTAAGAGTGAAAGATGTTACATCTCACTGGTAGAAGCAGGTAACATACTGCAGAGGTTAGAGAAGTTGTCTGCAGCCTTTGAGCTGTTCCTCTGTGCTAGTTTCAGTATAACTTTATCCATAGAAATGATGCACAATGCTGACCCTGAGATCATCAGTAATGAACTTCAGGAATCAGCATCCTAAGCCCTACAAAATTAGCCTCAGTGGTGGGCAGATAGAGCCCTTTGTGAGCAGCATGGAGGGGTCTGATGTTCACTGCTCACTGCCTCTTCCAATACACAGAGGAGGGGAAGGCAGTAAACAAGCAATATGAAGTTCTGAAGTCCTTCGTACAGTTGCAGTTAGGCTCTGGAAGTCCTTGCCACAGGATACTACAGATGTCAATTCTTTATACTTAGTCCACAAAGGACGTGGTCAGGTCAGGGAAGAGATTCTCTTTATGCAAATCCAAGAAAAGAGCATATACATCTTTAAAGACTTGACAGAAACAACAGGCTTTTGAACTGATAAAGTAAATATTATCTACTGACTTTGCAATGAGGAGTACAAGGAAAACTTAAGTACAAATAGAGCAGATATTCATCTACCAGGCTTCCCTGTACCTCGACTTCACGGACAGAACACTTTTATGTTCTTAACAACCAAAAGGAAGTACCACATTTCATTCTGTGTGAGGGCAGTGTAAAACACTGCTCAAAGTATCAGGAGGGTAAAAAGCATGTGCTTCCCGAAATCTGAACACAGGGTACTAGGACAAGATAGATTTCAGAAAAGAAAATCTGATAGGTAATTTAAAATTCAGATTTTTCATTTCAAAGGAGACAAAAGGAGACAGGAGAAGATAAAAATGATGTGAAATTACCTAAAAACTATCTTCCAACACTTTGATAATGTTCTCTTTTTTAGTTGCTGTTCTTCATCTCTATGGCCTTTCACTTTTGTGGCTCTCCTGAGACAACAGTTGTGTTCAGTGTGTCAGTGTTTTCTCTTAAGGCTTTTGGTCTAATTTAGGTGATGGAAACTGAGTGTATCAAATGTAAAGATTTGAGCAGCACCAACTGTACATTTGCTGCAGTGACCAGATAGCCATCATTAAAAAAAATGAAAAATAGATTTAAATTGAACCTTCTTCAAGCCTGAAAATGCACTCTTGTGAATGTTCATTTAAAAAGAGAATAGACGTAAAATCATTCCAAAATGGGCTTTGAAGAATGTACTAACTTTTGCTTCATTTCTTTATGGAAAAACATTACAGACTTTGTTCATTACCAGAAATTCAAATTCTGAGTTGCATCTTGAGGGCATTATTGCCTAAATGTGCAGTACAGTAATTACTTTTTTGAAGTGCACTGGAAAAAAAGGAAATGAAGTCAGCAGGTTTACGATCTCACAGCTTTTTGATTTAATTAAAAGTCATTAACAGCAGCCCCCACTACTCAGTTGCTGAGCATGCCCAAAATGAGAGCTCCAAGCAGAAGCTATAAGCTGCAGGCTTTATACCTGGCTCAGTTGGACCCATGGCAAAATTCAAGCACCTCCCTATGCTGCAGAGTAGACAGCAAACATGACAAATACACAAAGACCATTATAAAAACAGTGAGCCTGGTGTGATTAAAGGTTTAGCTTAGAACAAGTAAAGCACACTAATTTATATTATATTCCCTTCATGGACATGTTGCATATTAAACCTTTTTTGATTTATGGCATTAGAAACTTTTTAAGTCACACATTTTAATGCAGACACTCAGTCACAGCTGAATCACTCACTAATGTGCTCTACTCCCTGATGAGCTGGCCGACTTAATATCCAGGCTGATGCCAGAATCTCAGCACAATGAAAGCCCCTTCATTGATATTCTGGTGTGATACCTAATAACAATTAGACTCCTTTCCTCAGTATTGTCTCTCGCTATTGTCATTTCAACAACAGATGCTTTTCTTATAAGCCACTGAATTTACTCAAATTTAAATGTCAGGCAGACCAAGAGAATGCACAGCACAATCCATGAACCTGCACGGGGGAAATGAACTCACATCTGTCTCATTACAATACATTGTATTTCCATTTCATTTACTTTCCATTCTTAGCATAGTTCGAAGCAGTTTTTCAACTTCCAAACCATGCAGCATCTTAGGAAGAGATAGGTGATTTCTTCCAAGTTATGCCAGAAAACACACTGTTCTTTGGTATACTTTTGTGATGTCACATCAGATCCCAGCACAATTCTGCTCTCACAAACGCTGTTTAACGTGACAGGAAAACAACAACACAGGAAACAGCCATGCAATAACACACAGAAATTCTACAGACAGGCTTCCTGATGAATACCAGTGCATAATTCCAGGTGTCATGTATATAAATGAGTATCCACTTTATACGCTGTGTAATTAAGAGAATAGGCTTTCTCTGGGAAAAGAAAGAACACATCCAGACTCCAGCAAGCTACAATTACATGGGTTGTTGTACTGGAGTTGTACAGATACTTGGTGATGCAGATGTCTCCATGAGTTTCTACAGCACTTCAACACTTAGGGAATTAGGCCCCTAGATGTTTTCTGATACATTTCATTAGTTGCACCTTTGGGTGTATCAGTACATAAAAATCCTTGCTACTGAATTCAAATGAAAGTAATGACTTGTAGATGGATACCAAGATTGTAGACCAGTCTCAAATAAATCATTAATGCAATTAAATTTTAATAGCATGAATAGTTTGTCTGATACTCTTACCATGGAAAAGAAAAAACAGTAGCTGTGAGGAAACCTAAAATTAGGCTAATGCGATGTGAAGGGCAACTCCCTTTGTCCCAAAATGTAAGGCAGTTTCTCAGTTGCTATGGTTTTACTATTGTTTCAAATGGACGGCTCTACGTGCAAATGTAAAATCCTCAGACTAAAAACAAATGTTTCATCCAAGGTTAGTCGGTTTATTCTCAGTCTTTCAATATTTTCTTTACTGTTAAAAATTTTAAATCAATATTTTATTGCCGTGTTCCCTGGCAGAAGTCCACGTGAGTTGAGAGTGCAGACAGAATATGAATAATAAAATTAATTAGTTGGTTGACAGTTTGGAATATTCATTTTCAGCTGACACTTTTTATTAGGTCTTTCTTTTTCTGGCTGAGCTTGAAGTGGTTTCACAGCGTTATTTCAGAAACGTGGGATGTTTAAAAAAAAATTATACTGTGGAACAATGTACTCTAAATCAGTCTACGTGGAAAAAATCTCCAAATGCTATATTGTATTTAAGATGAATGAGTAAAAGGCATGGAAATGGGATTTTATTCTCTGTTCTGCCAGATTCAATCAGAAGTTCCAAGTCTTACACACTATGATGAGTTTTGTAGACTACAAAAGAATAAATTTCTTCTTTTTCTCACCTGAAGGTCAGTTGCTATATAGCATTATTGCCCAAATGTTGGCCTCTACACCACTGCTAAAACTCAGTGGCTGCTGACATGAATGGGAAGTAGAGGAAGCAACCATGAATAGGTGGCAAAAGAATTTGATGGAAGCATTCAAAATCAATACAAAGATACAATAAAAAAATGGGAAGGGAGGCTAGGCAGAAAATACAGTGCTTCCATAATTTAATAGGAATCCATGGATCTTAGGGACCCTTGAATCATTAAAATGAAGCTTTATGTCTAAGGTTAAGAATGTGTTGGAAGAGGGACTTTGTAACATTTCATTAACTGCCCCAGAAAAATATATTTATAAAGAAGAAAATGTTATTTACTTTGAAAAGCTTTATTCACGGAGCAATCAGATTTCTTGAAATAGATATATTTAATGTGATTACTAGAATCCCTGGAAAAGGTTAACATTTTGACCTGCTGGAGCTTACTACAGGTTCATACAAGGTAGACATGATACCACATTGGCTTTCTCAACCTCTGCGCTTCAGCTTGAATTTTTTTTTTACTACTGAATCTAGCATTTTAATTTCTTATATACCTCGTTTCTATTCTCCCCATATAAAACAAAATCAATTTTTAGATCTTGATAGGGCATTTGTAGCTCTGCTATATCACCGCAGAAATGCAAACATGCAGTTATCTTATTAAAATAGCAAGCCATTGCTGTCAAGCGTTATTTAAATGAAAAATGATTATCAAAACAGTAAGATCTCATTCCGTGATTTTATTTTACTCTAGACTGCTTTAGGAGGCTACAGCTGACAAACTCTGCATGGATCTAACTGATCCTTGAAGCAGATGTTCTATTATAAGAACTAATAAAGTGCATGTGTCTGTCTTTCAGTTGATTAGTGCATCAACAAGAATTTCAGACATTTGCTGTTTCCAAAGGTCTGCACAACAGAAGGAATTTTAAGCAGCTTTGTGAAATTAATTTGATTTGTTAAAACCTCTAAAAGGATGGAGCTGGAGGAGGTTATCAATGTTTTGAATCTTATCTAACTACTGCATATGAGTGGTCCAGATATTTACCTCTGTCTACAAGACTCTTTCATTTATGCATGTGAAAACTTTTACCATTCTGGCTTTCCTAAATAACTCTCCTGATCTACACAAAGATAAAGGACATTAAGTCAACATGCACTTTCATGGCTCTTCATTCACTATGTGGATCTCTCCCTCACAGGGGTGCAGCACAGAGCCCTGCTTGCCCATGCCAGGGATTGCTCTTGGAAGGTCACTGCTCAGAAAAGTCAGTCAACAACAGTGCACTGCATTGGGCATCCCTTATACAGAAGTGAACAGTGCTTAAGACATTGCTTCTATACTTCTTAGGTTATCAAATATCTAGATTTACTGTACCTGCTTGTCCTGAAAAAAAAGCAATTCACATTCAGGTTGTCATTGTTTCAGCTTACAGAACTGAGTTCATCCTGAACCTTTATGTACCATTCAGAGTTGAGAATAATTGTTGCTGAAATCAGAATGCAGCCACGATTAAACCTGAAGTATGAATCAGAGTGAAAGAAAGCAGAAAATGATTGTTAAAAATGACTTTCAAATGTCATTTTCATGTGTTAAATTTCTATAAATTCCTTAACATATGAAGACTAAACCTGGTAAATATGATCCATTCCTCTACAGCATTGAAAAAATATGTATTCTTTCATAAAAGCCACGGAGCAGGTACTGTAAATATTCATTATAACGAAATGCTGAATTGCATCTGTGAGCTATAAACAATACTGGGTTAAAATAATGCACATAACTTCTACGAGAGCTTGTCAGCTGATTGTGGAAAACTTGCATACCATCCTCCTAGCTGTCCGAAGCTTCCAAAGAAACATTTTTTCCCATTTTAACTACAAGAAGCATATGACACTGCCTGCAGCAAGGCAGACCTATGAGCAGGCTGTGCTCCATGTGCATGGGGGGAAGGCAGGCACAGGAGCCTGCACCTGGGAGCTCTGCCACCAGAGCAGCCCTGACACCTGCAGACTGCTCAATTGCTTGGGCTTCCTCAGAAAAATTGCCCTCATTCAATATAGTGTCAGAAAGGGAGGCAGTCAGCAGCTGCATGCATTCACACATTGTCTGCAGTTCAAAAAGCAGCAGGGAAGTGGACAGAGAGCTCTGCAGGCAGAGCACCATAATGAATTGGCAGCTCCCCTCCACAGATAGCAATGAGTTCATTGTCTGCATGTGGATCTTAGTAAGGTGGGGGACTGGGCAGAAGCAGAGGGGCATATCGAGGCCTTTCCTGCTATCTAGATTTCTTTATTCAGATTGTTTATGTGGATATTCATGATTGTAAAAGTCAATCTAATATGTGTTCAATATTATTCATCTTATTTCTATAGTTTTGAAGCAAGTATACCGGAGCAGCAGCACGCTCCCACTGTCACTGCACCTAAGCTAGAGGAATTATTTCTTTTAAAACATCCTGCAGTCAAGAAAATATCTAGGAGAGCAAGCAGAAAAAAATCAAAAGAATCAAAAGAACAGCCCAAAATGAGATGAGAAAATATCTACAAGTGTCCACCTGAAACAGCATCTTCACTAACAGCCATTCAACCTGTAAGCGCATAGTACTACAAGCCCAAAGTTCTTCATGGACTCTTCTCACTTCAAAAAGATGGAGTATTTTCTATTCACAATAGCCAGATACAGTGAAGATCTATATATGTGCCACTATATATATGACAGTGTATTACATAAATTAATACTGGCAGCAGGTAAACATAAAACTGGTCCTCAAAAGGACCAGCTAAACTCATACTGGTACCACTGTGCAACCACAAAATTACTGAAGCACATTAGAGGCACACAGCACACGTGCTCTCTGAACTCACGGTAGCTATCAGAAGACTTATGATAAAAAGTCAGTAGTGCTGATTCTCTGTCAGTGTCTTCTACACAAACACGGAATCCTAAACCAATTCACACTTCATAACCACCTTGTTTTTTTCCTACAGCCCTTACCTCCACTCTTAAGAAAAAATAAAAACATCATCACAGAAGCACAGAAAAATATAGGTTGGCATCACCCTCTGAATGTCGTTCAGAGATTTGTTAGGCAGACATGCCAATGTAACACAATCTTGAGAGAAAAAATACTAAAATTAACTTAGATTTATTTACCAGCTCTCTGTATGTACAAAGCCACAGCAGACAGCTACCTCTCTGTGTCAAAGAACCCAGCAACGCATCTTCTAAGGCTTCCAAAGACTCATTTAATGAACTAAATTTTTAAATAAAAAATACTGTCTGCATGAGATTCACGTTCTCTTGCAGGAAGGGATTTTTTTTAAACTTTAAAAGAATATTCACATGCCTTTTTTTCCTCTTTTCCTTATCTATATTCTGCTGTTTCACAGCACTGACCTCAAAGACCAAAGGACTAGTGGTTTCACTGTAGCAGTAATTCAACTTAAAATCAACTACTAGGGAGTGCATGTGAGTAATGTCTCTCCATGATGCTGGAGGAACACATGACCTCACCAAATCTCCAGTTTACACCGCACTGACACATCTTTATCCATTTTAGCACTGAATTTGGTATGCACTCTAATTGTCCCTACTTCTTCACAACTTCACTGTCTGATTAGAGAAATTACAAATGGAAACTCTGCCTTCTGGTGGATGAGTCACAATCATCACAAGAAGACAGCACGTCACCTTTTTTGTTCATTTTTAGAAGCCTTCCTGTAAACAGCATCGCAAATATTTTGGTAGGATTTGTTTAATGAATCTGCAGTGGAGGAAAATCTATTTTAGAATCCTATTTTCTTCTCCCTTTGGTATACAGACAGTGCAATAGGTCTACAGGCTCTTATAGCTGCGTGCCTTGATTAAAACTGTACACAGCCATCTAACCCAGGTTAGTTTATCTCATCAGATGGGGGCATGGATTGTAGGAGAAAACAAAATCTTAAGGAATACTGGGGAAAAAGCCAGAAATTTAAATTCAAAAGACCTTAAAACTTTCAAACAAATTAATTTAACACAGTACTGTTTTATCAGACATGGAATTACAGTACTGTTAAAAATGCTCTGACAGAAATAAAACTGATGCCAGATACATAAAAATCACCATCACTTTGCTTACCCAACTTTCAGACTAAACTGTGGCTAAGACAGACATGAAGCCCTCAAAGGTGGATCTGGGAATGGAGAAAGCAGTGCTGAACTTAGAACCTAACAAACACCTAAGGAAAGATATATGGATGCAACTATCCTAACCGACCTTCCTAAAAACTAGAAGAATGGGAGCCTAACAGAGCAATAATAGATTCTGATCTCAGGGTAGTTGAGATAAATTTGAGGCCACTGAAGATATGGTGCACGTACACCACTACAAACAAAAAGGAATGTGACCTATGTATTTTTAAAACAAGCCAAGCAGATCCAAGTGGAAATCTCATGAAGTTTTATTTTAAGTAGTCTCTATTTTTCAGACTCTCCGTGGTGATTATGGGCCTCTGCAGTATTTACAAGAGCCATACAGCTACAGATCCAACAACACTGCAAATCAGCTGTGCAGACAAATACATTAAGGTGAACATTTACAAGGCGAAAGTCTGCAGCATAATTTTTCATGGCGCATTAGAAGATTTAGATATAAAATCTATTAGCATTCTTATGCACACGAGATGTTGAATTAAGGAAGACTAGAAGAATTAATAATTAGACATGGTAGTGCATATTAACTACGGGAAAATTTGCTACAGAAGACACAGACATGGTTGGGAAAGTTTGTTAGGAATTAAAAAGATTCAAGTGCTACTTGTTTTCAAAGGGTCATGCTTGCACAATGTTATTTGTGCTTTTATCCCGAGCATGTAGTCTTCATCCATTTAATTTGTACTACAGTAAGAAAATATGTGTTTCTGTTTCCATCACAGGTATACGAATGAACTGTTTTCTGTCTCAGCTGATACTTTTTGAATGAATCAGAACACTGGCTCTGAGCAACACACACTGCCACAGCATGCTGCAGAGGGCTCAGCTGTACACTGCTCCATGGCACAAAATAAAACCAGCTTCCTGATTTTGTTCCCCAATTTCTTTTTTATTTTTATTTTTTTTAGGGACCTACCGTGCTTGTAAAATCTTGGCAATATGATCATTCCCTCCTTTATATGATCATCCCTCTCCTTTGCATGCACTCAAAGAGCCTGCTCTGACCACTGCTCCCAGCTATCCAGTCTTTCCCTCTGGAGGTGGAACAGGTCATCTAGTCACTGTCTAGCAGGAAACCTCCTAACAGCAGGGGCAGTTCCCAGAAGAGAAGGGTCATCATCAAATGCATCAACCGGGCTGACACCCTCCAGCAGATCTGCAGAGTTAATTGCTCTCTCTGTTTCAGCATTGGATGTAAACTCCCTGGAACTTAATGAAGCTCGTTGGCACAGGAGCAAGGAGGCTGCAATCATGCAGATATTATTGCTCAGGCTACACAAATTCTTTGAGCAATAAGCTATTTCTATCACCAGGGACTTTAAGGTGGTCCCTCTCTCAACTGCAGGCTGCACCTGTATTGATTAACTTCTGCAAAGAGGTTGCCATGTTCACTTCTGGCAGTGGCTGTAAGCAGAAGTGCTGTGTCACCCAGCTTGAATTCACGATCAGCTTGGCATCACACTGTTATGAACAGCATTTCACAATGGAACAGTACAATCCTATCTCCTTGTCAGATTCATACCCACACTACAGATACCATTTTGCTCTTAGCATGCTCCTATATATTCCAGAGCTTTATATGGTAGATATTTGAACAGAAAGGTTCTGTCCATTTTGAAAATCTCATCTTCAGTCCTTCACACGGCGACTTGGAAAACATCAAGTCTTCAGACTCAACAGATATATCAATGAATGATATTTTACTTTGAGAAGGTTCAATGAGTATCTCAGCCAGCAAATCATGTCTCCAAGGTTTACTATGTTCATCTGGAGAGGCAGAAACTCAGCACTTATACTGATCCTTTGTCCAGAAATGGAACTGCCCATCAGCCCCAGGGTTTATCACCCCTAGGTGCAGGAGCTGTGCAAGGAAGGACAGGGAAATATAGGCAGCCCAATGAGAAAAAGAAACTGCAGAGTCCCTGACCAAACTCATGGGAGTAAGGAGGAAGGTCAAAATACAGAACAATAATTAGTGAATTAGCTGAGGAGGGAAATGGTTTAGAGTATGTCAATTTTCAGAAGAAAAGACTTATCAGGTGGAAGCATACGCTAAAGATCAAGGAAGCTGATTCAGAGTATGATTCAAGTATGAAATGGGAGATATTTTCAGTTACTCTGTGTACTGAATATAAACCAGAATCTAGAGATTAAATGTCAACAAACGAAAGCAAAGCAAATCTGTTCTGCCTTATCATCTCATTCTCAAATCACTAACAAACCACTATCTATCTTATCTCTGCATCACTTATTGACAATCTCCATTTCTTTCATCAAGAAAATCAAGAAAATCTAGAAAAGCATAGATGCATTGATGCTTTGACCATGGTGTTATTTATAATTTCTGAAGTCAAACCAAACAGAATTGTAAAGACATTTTTTTAGCTTTAAAATTCCAGCAGACTCAGGTACACAGAGTGTATTGAAAACAACTTTTACTTAATTAGAAGTCAAATCTCGCTTTATTTTTTAAGCTTAAGATCTCCTAAAGCATTCATGTAACAAAAAGATTCTCTGGCAAACATCAAGGCAAAGAACGAAACAGAAAAATCACAAAGTGCACAAGGTCCAAAGAACTAGTCACCATCAGTGGAGGATAATGGACGATGGACTACTACACTTTGTTCTTGTGTGGCCACATTCTGAGTCAGTAGGGAATAAGTAGGCTGTTGAAGAACAAAACTACAGATTAGAAAGAAGGAAAACTATGTTGAGGAGGCAACTGAAAAGCTAAGCTTCTTGGTGAGTTTCCCACCAATGCTTTAGAACATTACAGCATGAAAGAAAGTCTTAGCCTTGCTAGGTTAACTATTGGAGAACAAATATATTGCAAGCTGGGCTGAGGAGATGTAAAATCAATGCTATGAACGTGTGTCAGTACTAATATTGGCTCATATTTCTAATCATTACAGCATTTAACCTGCACCCGAAGGAAGTGAATAATTATTACACCAATAATGAATTTTAAGGTCATTGAGATAACAACATCTAAGAAAACCTCGTAATTTTCTTACGATGAAGTCTAAAAAAAAAAAAACACTGCACTTTACAGTGAAAACAGCTATGTTGGCCAGAATTCTACCCTACCTACTTACGCTCCTGTCAAGCATAATTTTTGTGCTCTACTTATTACTACAGCTAGAACTGAAGGGTTTTTAAAAAAGTCACAAAACAGAAAGTTGACTAAAAGTAAAGTTCAGATAAAAGCATTCGTCAGAAGAGAATAATCAGATAAACTCTGAAGGCAAGTAAGTTCACTGTAAAATATAAGGAAAAAACAACATTTACAATGCTGTGGAAACAACAGGTTATTTACATATGCAATGCAGTATTTCCCTTGTAATAAATAACTGTACTTTCTAACATAAATGCATTATAATTAGTTCAAATAATAAATCTATGCATCCTCCGTATTTATCAGAAAACGTGTAATGCAAGTACATAAAACTGCCTTTACTGGGTAAGATTTCAGGATTGCTGTAGTGTGTGCCACACATCGAAACAGTTTACATTCACAGATAAGGGATGCACTGTGTTGATAAGCACAAAATCAGACTGATAGGAGTCTTAGCTTGGTTCTTAATGCTGAAGTCTCTGTAAATGCATAAGCTGGACTCTGAAGATAGCAGGCAAATGTCATGTTTGAACAAATGACACAGGGAAAAGCTAGCTGGAAGTACCAGAAATAGAACTACAGTGAGGGAGCAAGACCACAAGTGCAGCTGCTTCCCAGATAGCATCTATACTTCACTGAGGACAAGATGGAGGAACACAGATGAGAGACATCTCCACACTGCTCTATCACAGAGAGGAAAATGCTTTTAATGGAATTATAAAAGCCTGAGATAACATAAGCATATTCACATCACTCAAGCCATCCTCTGTCACTTCTGGAACGAACTATGCCACATGACAAATGTGTCTGCACTTTGTCCAGATCTGTTTCAAACGACATGATAGGCTGGGAGTAGGCCAGAAGGCAAAACCAACATTCACTTCACTGGCTTAAAGAAAAGAATAATGCCCATACATCAGTAATAGTTATACTAGCAATGATGGCTGTTGAGCACAACCAGCATTATGTTGGTTTAATGCAATGAGGGAGCTCCAATCACATTCCATTATACTCAAACTGCTTGTTCCTAACTGGAATAATTCTAAATTAATAGTGATGATTATTGCATCTTCCCTCAAGGCAGGAGTACAGAACCAGCAAACCGCAAATGTTGCAAAGGGCAAAGATCAACTTGAAAAAATCTGTGGGGGAATTTCAAGCATCACAAAAAGCCTCTCACTAAGGAACTTCCACTAAAGGTTTCAGAGTTAAATCATCAGCTGATAATGATGCAAATAATTTCTGAACTGATACAGGAAAAGAAACAGAACTCAAAGTTGTTTTGAAACACTGGAACTCTAATCATATTACTGAATTCTTGTTTTCTTTGCACTGCTTCTAGAGAAATCCCTCAGAGTAAATTTTACATACAAATTTCTCTCTTAAATCCATGGGGCGACGTGACTCAGTGAAAGAATTTTTCAGAAGCAAACACTACAACAGAAGCATAACAAAAAAATACCATTTGCTTTGTATTGTTTCCAAGATGCTTATTTTCTTCTAACGGAACACATGCATTAATCTTATCCAGCATTCCATTGTTTTTATTCTGCATGTAGCTAAACTTCTCTTGTGCCTGATAGTGTCGCTGAAATTATATGCGACAGTGCTGATACAGCTGTTCACTTTCCATGTGGAAGCCTGCATCAGTAATGAATATTTCTCAACTTGCTTTGAAGCTCTGGTTATGAAAATAGAATAAAAATGTGATTACTGTCACAGTAATACTGACAGTTTTCTTAATGAGGCAGTATTTTTTATTTTGCCTCAGACAAAGTTCTACAAATAATACAAAAACATGATTAACACCTAAATTAGGCTCTGCTGCATTACACTACAGATGAAATTTATGCAGATGAGTCTTTTTCCTCATTCTTTATTAAAATAATTACATAGTCGAATTTAAAATCTTCTAGGGTAGAGGAGAACTACCACCACATTTTTAGCCTGGAGATGGGGAGAATTGACCTTAGGCTGCTCAGGGAATGCATCAGCATTTGGGTCTGGAAAAATCACAGATCTTTTAGTCATGCAACTAGAATGCACTGTGTTTATCATTAAAAGCCATTTATTTGAACTAGTAAGAATAAAAATATTGTAATATACTGACCTTTACTTGAATACATTTATACTAAGAGCATTTGTTAACAACAGCTTTAAGTGGACACATTTAGTCATTCCACCCTACGAAGAAGCCAATTTCTGCAAGCCTACCTTTCCACGCAACAGGCTTATCCCAAAAAGCTGGGCTTAGACATTGCCAAAATACACAAAACGATGACAAAAGAATGTTTTTCATCAGTCTTCCAACATTAAACATACTTGTCAGTGCTAAGACTTGAAGCTTGTGTCTCCTGTATCTCACAGCACTGATCAACAAGATACACCACTTGTCCTTTCAACTGATGATTATCTAGATGAAGCTGGTGACTACAAGCTGAGTCACTGGGACAGGAGGTGACTCACCATCCACAGCAGATGAGTTTCAAGGAAAGACTGATGGATTTTACCCCACTCTTCAAGGCACATTACTAAAAGGTCATGAGAGTTCTGATTAATATTTATGGGTACAGATGTTTTTTTCATACTAACACAGTATTTGCCACTTCAAAGTACTTTTAAAATTCTGCTGCATTCCTTTCACTTGTTTGCAATTTGCAGGTCCTTTGGTGCAGTTTTATGATATTTACTTGGCAGACAACATGAAAAGATGGAAGTGAAGGTGAGCAATGACAGCAGCAGAGCAGCCCGACAGTGCCAACTCGAGTTAGAAACTAAAATTCAACCATAATTTGGGACTGTGATATTTTGCTGGTGATTATGTGTTTGAAACTTAAAAGGAAACCAATGTCAGATATAGAAGCAGTGCTTATCATTTCTTTTACTTCTTTTCAGCACTCCCATTTTCTTTTCCTTTCAGCATTTCGCTAAACTTCTTTTAAAAAAAGAATAAGGAGCAGACTGAAACCTAAGTGCAATTATGTGTGTAATTCCAGTAACTCATGGCTTTTTCTTTCATTAGTTTTATGAGTTACAGGCCATTTTTCAACAGGATGAAAGAGAATTCAACTGAGATTGAATGAAGACTGATCCTGATCCACGTCATTTACATTCCTCAGAAAACATACAAGAAAGCATACAAGAAAGTCTTTTGAAATTAAAGCTTATTCTCTGAATGCATATCAGATTTATGATTGGATAGGTGTCAGATGGACAATCAACACTCCTACCTTTCCCCCCCCCCCCAAAAAAAAAAAAAAAAAGATATATAGAAAATGAAATTACCACTTTTTTTTCCATTAGTTTCTCAGATACCACATCAAAGAACGCTAATATGCTCAATATTCAGGCGATAAGAGAATTGTGACTGTGTGATCACTTGGAGGTAATTTTTCCCTCATAATAGTAATAATTAGAACAAGTACTATTAGCCCCTGTATTCAATGAGATCACTTGCATTACAGCCCCAGATTACAATCAATATCTTCTTGCAACTGAGTTACATGCATGCCATCACTGGTCAGTTACAGGAACTTGAAGTAGGAAAGACTTCCTGGGAGAGGAAGGATATTTTTTACAATTGGAGTCAGCAGTCTCAGAAAACTGAAGGACCAAATCTTAGCTAGGATGTTCCAAACCAATCCTGAACTATAAATGGAATGGTAACAGCTTTTTCTCAGCTGACCCCACTTGGATGCTGTTAACAGGCAAGCAGCATGCCTACAGCCTATGGCAACCCGCAGCCTCCCAGTGATAAAATCATGACAGCTAACAGATGAATCCTTTCTGAATTCTATTAAATAAATTAATAATCGTAGCAACATCATTCCAGCAAAACATCCGTCTTCTGCACCAGCTGTTCCTCCATTGCATGTTGCATTTATTTTCTGTGCTTTTGCCCTGCCCTATGCAGTACAACTTAACTCAGCAACTGAACTTCAGTACATTAGTTGCAGGCTTATAAAAATATACTATTTGCTTTGTTAAGTGCATTTTCATCAGATTGTACAAACTGTGAGCTTTTGTTTGAGCACAAAAATATTATCAGATATTCTGTCTCTGAAAAAAAATAACAGGAATGATGAGAATCAGTAATAGATGAGAATCAAATGCAAACTTAAAATATATACAGCCAGGTTTCATCTAAAACCTTTTTGGATTTTTTCAGTGCAACAACTAAGCAATAAAACTGAACTTAATTCACTTTGTTCAGTCTTTAGTGGGCTACCTAATGCTAATTGAAACTAGCTGGAACTTAGAAGTATGCCTTCAAATGCATCAAGAGCTGTCAAACTGATTCTGAGCTTGTTCTGGATTACAGTCCCAATGCTTTTAATATTTTGAAGAGACTTCCAGGCAGGACACAGCCAAAATAATGCAGTAACAGTTAAGGAAAGAGAAGCAACAAAGAAAGGAAAAATGTCATACTGCACACGGAGCTCAATGCTCGTTTCTTCATGGCAGCACCTGTGTTTGAATTCACAGACCAGCATTTTGTTGCTTTTGTGATACCCATTCTGACCAGTCTCTGTAGGGTGATAACACCTTTCTCAGGCAGTTTTGCTTTACCCACTACACATTCCATGGAGGAACTTCAGAACCTGCTTTTGTCAGACAGAATTATTTTAAAGCTTATGTCCTTTAGGGGCTCTGCAAAACATACACATATGAGGCAGCTTCTCAGTGGCCCTCAAGATTACAGGAAGCAGATTTCGCCCTATTTTTAATTAATTAATGTAAACTTAGTCATCTTTAACACAACATTGGTGCTCACCGAGCAGTTAAATTACCTCAAAAGCACAGCTCTGTATTACATGGGTCATCTCTCTGGTGTGCTTGCAACAGCAGTTTATAGCTGCAGAAGCATCTCAGGGCCTCGCAAGAGATTCAGCAGCTGTATTTAAATGCCAAATCTAAATGCACACGAATTGTGTTCTAGATCTAGATCTGCTGCCAACTCACTGTCTGAGATGAAATTCAGTTCTTATCTTTAGGGCATGCGTGTGAACTGATAATAGCAGTACTCACCCACCAGTCACAGAACACAGCAGAAATTGTGGCTGACAAAGTAGTTGGCCTCAATTTTGCGGTGAGACTAATTGAAATTCAGATTCACAAAGGAAACCTTCACAGATTCTCAGACAGCACAATTACTATAATGTTATTTACATTTTCACTGCGCTGAGTATCTCACAGAGAAAGGAAAGAAGCAGAAATATTTTGTACAGAAATACAACAAGCACATCCCAGAAAGTCAAGAAAATGCAGTTAGTGTGCTGCACGTCTATGTGTCTCTCCAACAAGAGACCAAGCTCAGATCTCTGTATTATGGCAGCAGGTACAGAATAGACAGCAAAAAGCAAATTATTTTTATCAAAATGTTCCCAAGAACGTTTAATTTTAATAGCTTTCCCGCTCAATGACTAAATAATGTAAATGAAAGAAAAAATATTATGCTTAATAACTCTTAGTGAGATATCATGCCTATATTAAAGCATTGTCATTTAAGAGCTTCAATGATCATACAGCAATTAAAAAATAATGAAAGTGGCTGCTAATGTTGGGAGAATTGGAGAATTCAGCTAAGCTTAACCAGCTCCCATCTGCTCTTATTTCCATCAGAGTATCTCAACCTGTCTATTATTTCTGTAAGATGATGTTTGTCAGGATTTCCAAGGGCTTCTTTTCTCTCCATTCAGTGCTCCAATGTGACACTGGCATCAGAACAACACATGATAAAGTCCTATCGTATTTAGATACAGAGAAAAAAAATCTACTTATTCCGAAATGTCCCTCATCAACCCTTTTGGCTTCCTACCCACATCTGCTGTGGCATAGAATTCCCCTTGAAAAATGCATTTTTTCCTGTGTCCCATATCTCTATTAGAGATAGATAGATAGAGATATGATATATCTATCATCAAGAACAGACATAATTGTCAAATGCAGAACATGTGAAAGAGTGAGACCTAAGCACTTTACATAGCGTTTCCTCAAACCCTCTGTACTCTGCTCCATCTGTGCTCACGCTCCCTATCATCTCACTGAGATTTACACACACAGCATTGTACAGAGACAGATGTATCACAGACATGGTCAGCAGCTGATGTGGATTAAAAGTGATCAGAAAAGAGCAAACAGCACCAGCACAACATACCTAAGTAATGTTCAGCTACAGCCTATTTCTTCCAAGTCCTTATGATCTGCTTAGGGAGCCAAACTGCTTAACACAGGGTCATGCAAGCCATTCGAGGAGACATCCACTAAAGAGGAAGGCATTTGTGCTTGAGTCCTTCTTGGATTGCAGCCAGAGTATTTTACAGAGGAAGATAAAATTTAATTAAGTCTCATAGGTTAAAAACATTCCCTCGCTGTTGTTGTCTGTCATAATGGTTTAGAAATGCCTAATCAAGTCTCTTTCCCCCTTTCACCTGTACATTTGTTATTAGATCATTGCCCTTGAGAGCTCAACTGCAGACACTGTTCACTTTACTTTTTTTTATACTTTTAAGCGATTATTGAAGCATTTATTCCAAGGAAGAAATAGATATGGCACAAAACAAATAAGCTGTGCACAAAAATCTAAAAATCTTATAAAGATCTATGGAAATAGAGGGCAGTGTAGTATTTTAAAGGTACGATGTAGACGTTATTTATTCACTAGGAAGGAGCTCTGTATCATACAACATGTTGTCAGCTTTTATGGGCTCAAATGACCACGGGACGAACACCTCACAGCAGGTGAGGGCATTCAGCCTTTGTTCAGGCCTGAACTTCTTCCTGCTTGTGATTTTGGGTGCTGAAGATCAAGTTTGGAAAGGGGAAATTTTGAATGATCTCCCCAAAGCAGCCCTGGATTGCGAATGGAAACGAGGCGGCCCAGACCTGGTCCACCATTTTATGAAGGTCAAAGGCAAAACTCTGGAAAAGGGATAATGTCATAGCTCTTCTTTTCACTGTGGGACTCTACGTCATCATGACTTTCACTGCACTGCAGCACTGTATAAGCTATTAATTCCTCTCTATTTGAACTATTGAGGCAACCCAAAATTTGTCAGTTCTCTGGAAAAAAAAAATCACAACATTCCCTATAAAAAAAAACCAAACAGATTTGTTACCTGAAGTATCAGAGGAAGTAAAAAGAACAGCCAATTATAACAAGTTGAAACAGAAAATTAAGGCAAATTTCCAGTGAAAATCATTTTCTTGTTCTTGAACACATATGCATTTTTCCTCTTTTTCTATGTTACCTTCTTTACCTTAATCTTAGATGCAGACTTTTGATATCATTTCCATATACATTTACACATTCTTTTGATAGTTTCTCTACAAAGTTTCCATACCATAAAACATTTTCTCTGCTCTTCTATTATCCCCCAATATTCTCTGCAATTGCTTCTCCTTTTCTTTCCCTTTCTTTGTACACAAGTTGTCTATTAATACTCTCCCATTCCTCATCCCAACCTTCCACCTCACCATCTACCTCACTGTTCTTCATCCTGTCCTACAACTCTGTCCTCTCTTCAATACACATTAGCATGGCCCCTAATATCTTGCAAGGGCAGCCCTGATCACCATGGAACTGATGGAGCTGCAAATGACAGGTTCACAGTAGAGTGAACTGCAAGTTTTGTCCTCCAAATACACATGAATATGAACTTATAAGGCTCCAACACAGCCTTTTATTTTGGGGCAGGAGGGCGGCTGTCCACTGTTAAGAGACTTTAAAAGCACCACTGGTCGCACAGTTTTGCTGAGTTGTGAGTCGAGTGAGAACAAAACAAAGATGAATCATGAGGACCTTAACCTGGAAACCTGTCATTCATTCTGGTCCATTCTCCCGCTGCCTCCTGAAAGTCTCAGCTGCACATGGAACAGGCAGCAGGAGCTGTCATCGCCAGTTCCAGAACAAAGTTAAGGAACGGCACACTCCAGTAACCTTGCCCTCTGCTTTCGAGTTTGCTCACCTGGTGCATAGCTGCTCAAAAGGTAACTTCTGCAATCCCTCCCCCCATTGTTATTGTAACAGGCTACAAAGTTCCCTGAAGTTCTTTCAATTCTCTGATCTTTGGATCCAGCATCTCATCCTGAAGAGATGAAAGTGGACGAGCAAACCATTCAGCTCTGAAAGTAAGGTCTGAGTGGCCTAAGCAGCAGGAGTTAATTAAATTCAAGATACATCCAACCCAATTTGAAGTACTGTTCTGGTTGACCTGTCCTGGTGATCAGGTCATGCCGTACAAGAGCCAGCCATTGAGGCTCAAATGGGAAACAGAAGATAAACGTGTCTGCACTCGAACGTGGCATCCAAACCTCTTACTAACATGCATGGCACAACGTTAAAATTAAAGGACTGAAGGTAATCAATGGTTGCTACCTTATTTGAATCAGTGGGACTCACCTAGCAAACATACACGTGCTGATACTTAGCAACGAAATTACTATTCATTAATGTATGAAGGAATTCAATTCACTTTCAGGTATCTAGCGGTTGACTGATGCCCCCCAGCTGTCCTACTGAACCATGTCCAGCTGATTATCAGTCACAAAAGAGCTAATCCAGACTGAATTACACTGGCCCTGGACTGGCTCTCAGCCAACTGCAGTCTTAAAATCTGGTTCCATGAATCCATACTTTATTCACTTACACGGTCCCTACCCAAAGCTTCAAATTGCTCACTGATTTCTTCAATCCTCGCAGCAGGTTATTTTGGGGCTCTTGCGGTGTTTTACACCCAGTATCATTCACATGCCATTACCAAAAGGATGAGATTGATCATACAAGAGGGGCTGCCCACACTGTAGATAAATGTACTCCAAGGCAAGCTCTGAAGAACTGGTTTGTTTGTTCTGAAGCCCTGTAGACATGGCTAAGGACCAAGAATTTTGGTTCTAGCAGTAGAGCCACTCCTGCACCACGGCTTAGATGCAGCCCTTGCTCCACAGCTACATTATTCTTTCTCCATCAGCTAAATCTAAGTCAGAATTGAAAAGCACTATGTACTATTTCTAATTATGAATTTCTAAACTCGAGACTTAAAGGTTGTCATTATCTCAGAAATAAAAAAACACAATCCATTCGCTTCATGCTGTCACAGTTTTAGAAAACAGTTTGAGCTGCACACCTTAAAATCTTTGAAAACAAGAAAACACTACTTTTGCTTTATTGCTACTCAGAACTGAAAGGATTTATAGCTGAGTGGTTGGATTTAACAGAATTATTAACCTTACTGTACAGAGCACACAAGCTCATGCTCTGAGAGCCCTCACAGGACAATTTGTGACTGCAAGTTCTCCGAACACCCAACAGTGCTTCCAAAGACACACAAAAGCAACCTAATTCTTGATGGGAACAGCTGCTCCTTAGAAAAGCAGGGTCAGAAGTTATTAGCTCCCATGCAGAAATCAGGCCTCTCAAAGATTTAGTATCCACCACTCCAAATTGGAGCACACAGCTAAGGCTCCACTCACTGCTGTAATAAAATGGCATAGAGAATGAAAGAGATTAAGCCACCACCTCATTCTGAACTAAACGATGTCGCCTGCTTCAGTTCAGCTTGGTCAGTTCTTCTGTACAGCATTTTTTTACTCCCTAAAATCTGGTTCCAACATTTTTTCCTACAGTTACAACTCTCTCCAGAACAGCCTGCCGGTAGAAGTACACTTTTTTTTTTTTAAAACAGTCTACTTGAAAAAGATGAAAACAGTGCAAGCAGCAAATTTATCCTCTTGCAGCAACTCAGACATACACTCTAAATCATAAGCACTAAACTCACAAATGTTATGTCCAAACCCAAAAGGATAAAGGATCATCGGTTCTTTTGACCAAAGCATGAAAGACAGCAACTCCAAGCCTATCTCATTTCTAGTTTTGATCCATCTGAAGTGGCTCCATAAGTAATCCAGAAAAATAATAAATAAATAAATAAATACAAAATCTGTGCTTTTGATTCTTGCAAAATTTTTAAAAGAAACAGACCATCTCTGGAAAAAACAAAACTAGTAGCTCCGTTTTACTTCTGTTGGACAGATGTCCAACCCATGAAAGTTGCTTCTAATCCACGTGATTTAAATATTGACTTAAATAATGATTTAAATATGATTTTTTTTATTCTGATTCCTTTCCCTTAACGTCATAATTTTACGTAATCCACAATTACAGAAAAGACTACTTTTTTTTTCTCACTGATATAGCACTATGTATTAGTCAAGCAGGTTTGAACACAATTTCAGTCCTTTCTGTGAATCTTGTTTATAGTGTGTGTTAACCTGTGACTATTGAGAAATACAGTTTGGTCCTTAGTTTGATGAGACTTGAATAGCAATTTACTGTATTTTTTCCATCAGATGAAAAAGGAATAAATGCCATGAATGTGATATAGAATAATTTACCCTTCAGGCAATTTCTGCACTTCAATTGGGTAATTACAAAAAGCAATTCACATCTCTCCAGCTAGCTCCAGTAATGAACTGTTGAGTCAAGTCCTAGAAACACAGAGGTATTCCTGAGCATTCCTGTGCCTTCGGCTCTCTACACACAGAAGTGTCTGAACACACCCATAGAAATCAGCAAACATAGCTTCAAAAGTCAACCTCCAGATGTACAACTGATGCTATGAGGACTTCTGCACTCCTGCATCATCCTACTGCTTTCAGTGTGTCTAGCTGAATAGCACCAGGCCAAAACATCGGCCAGCCTAGAAGAAAAACTCTCTGAAATGGACATGGTGGATAAGCACTGGACATCTTGCTTGCAGGCAAATTACCCTAACTAAACTCTCCATCCTAAAATACCTGTTCCGGTTAAGTATATAAAATAAATTATGACATGGAAGAAGAAAAGGGGGAGAGAGAAATAACAAGCAAGAAACCTCTCCTGAAATTCAAAATTGGTTAACGCATAACTGCAAAGAAATACATAGAAAATCAGCTTTATTCTGCCTAATCTGCCACTACAGCATAGGAAGTTAGTATGGTTGCTACTAGGACTGAGATGGAATCAGATTTTCTTAATTCCATTTGCTTCACAGATCATGTACCCTGTAACATATGTACTGGTTAATTTGTCGTTCATGCCAGAGATAAAAACATCAAGAATGCTACATAAAATAATTGAAAACAAAGCATTACACTACCTGTATCTTTCAGAGCACCTACTTTAAAATACTGCTTCACAGTATCAGATTTCTCTTCAGATCCAATAATTTGTAATAAATTACTTTAATCACAGCAGCATTAACAACATGCCTAGGGGCAGACAGGTAGGAACATACCTAATGGCCTAATTCAGGTGGGAACTGATTGCAGAAAGGAGTTTCATCAGCTCAGATTCTAATCAAAGAAAAGGTCAAGTTTCCTGTAGCTGTAAGTCAATTGTAGGAATGATTAAAGGTGCATCCCTCTGCCTTGCAGGTGCTCCTCACCTCACACACTGCAGCCCTCCCCACAGCCTGGTCCTCCAAGGGATCAGGTGTCTGCCAGCAATTAGCCCTAATGAGCCAGTAGGACTTTCCTGAGAGAGATGTTAACAAGCTTAATTGCAGAAAGCAAGAGTGGAGGCTTTGCCTGCCTGTAACTCTTGCTTTTCCAGGTAGTCTGCAAAGCTCATGTGCTGCCCAAGCATACCTCCAAATAACACAGCTAGGAGGATGCCAAACTGCAGTGAATTTCTGGAAGCTCAAGAGCAGTTTTTGTTCAGAACTTGGAAGGGGCATACCCTGAGTGCAGACAGTTCTGTTCATATTTTGAGAACTGTTCTGCACTTCCACTTTCTTGCTCTTCAGTTAAAATAGTTACGTTTTCTGAGAAACCAACACCTTGCATTTTATTTTTGTAGATACTGTGTGGTGTGGTTCTATTAATTACGTTGCATTTGATCTGATTACAATACGGTTCTAATTTTGACGTCTGTAATTACTATCACTTCATATAGCTAGAAGCTTAATTTAATGCCTGAATTACTTTTAATTACCTCTTAAGTTCCTTATTTTCATAATTGATACATGCACTTACTGTAAAATTCGACTATCAGAAGATTAATGTAATTACTCTATTTTCAAGTGAACTTTTATTCTTGGGCAATTCCTCATCATCTGTGTGCTCGCATCTTTAATTAGTCTCTAGAACATTAATGCATTTCTGTGTTGGAATGCACTACTTTAACTGCATTGTCCTTTCTGTGTGCACTAATGGCATAACATTTCTGAGCTCATGTGTGACAGCAAGGACAGAATTCTGTTTAAAACCTATTTTATGACAGAATACAGCCCTAATGGAAACCATCAGTAATGATAAGATTTCCTGAGTTCTGTAAAGACTCTGAAACGCCAGCCAGTATTCTGACTTCTTGATACTGCTTGCCAGATGCTTTACGTGAACCTAAAACAGCATCTCACACAGTATATCTTATTATTGTGTAGGGAACCTGCTCTGGCAGGGGGGTTGGACTCAATGATCTCTTGAGGTCCCTTCCAACCCCAATGATTCTATGATACAGACAAGAAATAAATCTGACACTAACAGTTCCACCAAGAGCTGCTTTGTAATACCATACACTTTTCTCTTGAACTTACAAACTTCATTCATATCCTTTAGTTCTCATTTTACCACACAGTCACCTTGATTCATTCCAAAACAAACAGGGTCACCAATGCAGATCATCAGCTTATATTCAGAGCAGCAAAATGTTTTCCATACATGAGGTTGATTTACCTCACAAGTTCTGACAGTGGAATTTGACATCAAATGACTAAACCACATTTTAGATCATCCATGTCTTTATGGTGAGGACCATATTTACCATCCATACTATAATAGGATCCTGTTTCTTATCAGACCTTAAAAACAACCATACAAAGATTAAAACAACCTTGAAAGCACAGAAATAGCTCACTTTTTCTATCAGACTTTGAGATACATACAACTTTAAAACAGACATCTAAATTTTGAGTATCAATCTATGCCTTTCATTTCATCTTGTCACATAACACACAAATTCAGATGCATTCACCATTTTATGTGTATGTCTGACTAACAACTTCTACTCTCAGGAGAGCAAGTGACACAGCTCAGCTTGAGGTTTTCTGTATGAGCTGTCCCATTGATTTTGATAACACTGCTCCAATGGGTGACATTATGCACTGTTTTAGAACTGAAGTTTACTGATAACTACTAATAAAATCAATGACAGTGTGAAACAAAGAGAAAATCAAATTTTCCAACCGTTACAAAACCACATGAGATGAACTTATTTAGGTAGAGAATACCATCAGTTCTGAATGAAGTCAACAGCAACATCAAGAATGTCTCCCTTCAGAGCCACCCTCACTTAAACTTCGAGATAGCAGCATGAAAATAGCATTTATTCTTAAAGAATGAAAAATCTCAGAAATGCAGCATTCTCAGTCCATTTATTACCTCTTCTGTTTGGTGACTAGCAGTAAACAAGCACAGCAAAGAAATTTGTCCAATGACAAATTCTGCTTAGCAATTCACAACACTTGCATGTGGCATTTCTGATGATTTAAGGACCTAGAATTGTTTTACCAGTGTTACCGTGCAAATTAATTGAAGGTCTTACATGAATCCATACACATGGCTGAAAACTGATGTAAAAACCTGTATGAAAGGTACTCTAAGCCAATTATCTTTTACTCTATTAATTTCTTGATGAGACTCCACAGAGAAAAATTAAGGAGAGGAGCAAAACGGCATAGAAAAATCCAATGATGCCCTTTAACAGAGTACAAATGCTCCTGTCAACACTACAGATTGCCTCTTTCTCTGGGCATATGCATACATACACGCAGACAAACCACCAGAGACATCACCCAACCTGCACATTTCATTCTTGGGAAGCTGGCAAAGCAAACAAAGGGAGAAAATGCACTATAATTATGTACTCTTTTGTGCATTTTTTTTTTTTTTAATGTTGATGATATCTTAAAGTTATTCAGCGTCAACAATCTGCTGAAAAACAGGAAAAAACAGAATAAAGGGAGAGATCTGTCACAGGGTTTAGTTGCCCAGGTATCCATAGAACTTGATGTCAAATGTGATCTTTTCCAACACCTTCTTCCCTTTCTGTTCTCACTGGCATCATCTTGAGGGGTAAGAGAAACAGCAGGACAAGGCAAATATGCTTGTGAATATACACACAATATACGTGTATACGATCACAGACCCTATGATCATCAGTCCTGAATCAGATCACTTTTACTTGCTTGTCTCTGTAGAAATATTTGTAAATAGATATCAACAGTAATTGCTGGCACCTACAGCAATTTTCAGCCAAACTGAATTTCAAATACATTTACACAGTTCCTGCAAATCATCTTTAGTGGGGCTTTTTACTGGATACAAGCTTCACCAATTACTGAAAAGTAATCACTGTGGGACCTTATAATACACAGAGGATTAACCTAACAAGAAAAAAAAAAAAAATCACAAAACTACGTACCTCAAATTACCTCCCAGCACTTCATTAACTTTATGGTGAACATTAAATAAACAGTATTAATAGAAAAGCAGATTTATCTGCAGGAGTATAGATACCATGAACATATTTTTCTCATTTTAAATTTAGTATGATATTTTTAATTAGCTGTGAATTTTTAACTGCATTCCACAAATCCTTTTCCTAATGCAGCCTATGAATTTTTAAATTAGATTTGATTTTTCAGTTAGCAACTTTCTGCAAACCCAATTAGTATTCAAATTAAATATCAGGAAATAAATAAATAAAGATACTGAATCAAAGTGATGCGTTTTGTTGGATGCTACCCTGCCATCCAACCTTTCCTGGAGAATTTATGCCAAAATTTACATCTCTAAGTAACACAAAGGTGTTTGAGATATTGTCACATAATTTTTATATACATTTTTATATATGATTTTTATATTCATTGGAAAATCATCTTATGTGAGATTATTTCATTATCTATATGTACATATTTGAGGACAACTAAACAGGCACTTCCAGTCTGGGAAAAGAATAAATTTTTCATTAGAAATCTGAATGAATACTTATTCTCAACTTGTTATATTTCAAAAAATCCACTGTTCTAAATTAAGCTTGAATGAAGATAGCCTGTTTCTTTCCTTTATAAATAATATAAAGAGAAAAATTTTATTTGTATTTTTCATTCCATGTTTCATTTCTTGATAACAGATAACTCCAAGTGAACACTGTATTTTGTTCTGATTGTAAGCAACCACCTTTTGTCTTAAATACTGGTGTGAAAAATAGTCAATTGTGCATGTGAAGTTAAAATCAAACATCTTGTGAGAAACCACGTTTTTCCTGTAACGTTCTAATGAGATGGTTGTTTTATACTTTTAGATGAGCACTTTCTTTGAAGTGACCAGAAGTACTTAACTGTCTGCCTCAGCACTCTAGTCCAGCAGCTACTTCAATGTGTTTATATTTGAAGTATCTGACATTTTCTTAACTTGACAGAATTACAGTAATGATTCTAGCAATGTCAGAATTCATTATCTCATTTTAAAATGTAGAAAATTTAGGAGCAAATGTGTAAATCACTTACACTCCATATCAGTTGAATATTCAAATGTGTACAGAACTTGGGATACTTAAAGCTACTGGAAATTAGCTGGGAGGGAAATTATTACATTCTAATTTAATGTAAATGACCAAAACTCTCTTTTTTCTGTTACTAAAAATGTCATCTGTTTTCTAGCAAATACAGAATTCTGTTTCTCAGAGGCTGGACTGTTCTTAATGGCTATGTCTATATAAAGAAATACCACCATTTTCTGATACTCATTTTCAGCTCCCATTCTACATTTCTTGTATGACAGACCAATGTAATTATGCTAAACTCAAGAGATAATTAGTGATTAGTTTCAAGTGCTAGTTTTTCCGATTAATTCCACAGCCATGTTAAGGCTTAGTTAATTTCCAAAACACATAAAATTATGCTCTTTGCTCCACTGTTACTTGCAGACACATGCTAATTCACTAATCTTTTCTCTCTCTCAGTCCCCCAGCTGATGAGATCATTACATGATATATTGATCATGCTAAGGAATCTTGGTTTTAGGTATTTACCATAATGAAGCCTAGTTCTGTGCTGGTTTATCATTAAGGTTACCACATACCAATGATGTATTACAGTACCAAAATATTTAGATGGTTCAAAGAAATGATGCATTTCTCTGAAACATCAAACAATTCAGAGTAATGATTAATTCATTAATATATGATCATAAGAACATTACATTTGTAATATATTCTACTCAATGCATTACTGTCATATGTCCTTCATGCTATTCAGAGTATTAAAGTCAGCACACCAACAGCTGAGAGGATTGGAATCTAAAAATCTACACTTGAAATAAAGATTATGGAAGGGAAAAAAAAAACCTGAAGATGCATCTGCCTCCTTAAACATCTTAATATTTGTTATTCAAAGAGAAAACACAGAAGGGAAATTCCTCATTTAATTCCCATACCTTTCTTTATGTTGCAAGGAATTAATTTGTGTAACTATGAGGATTAGCAGGAAAAAAAATTCTTTGCCAGTTCTGTTTTTTTTTAAAAGTACACGCCTTAACTCACTGATAATACACCTGTTATAGCAATATTTCATCTTTAAAGGTCAAGGAGAGGCTTTTCACAGAGCCCTAGGCTGCTCATCTGCTTGTAAGCCTCCTTTGCGGCACTTCAAGCCAAACTGGGAAGACAACTGCACTGAACAACCAGACCTTACGGGAGAAAACCAGAACAATAACAAAAAAACACCTGGAACTGGTTGGCAAGTTTAAAGTTCTCTTTTCTTGAGAGAGAACTAAATTCTCCAAGAAGGGAAATGGCTACCTATCACTAAAAGAAGGTAGGAATAACAATAATAAATTCATATTCAAATAATCATCCTCAAACTCAAGTTTGTTCCTTCACTGTGTGAATGGTTGGCCAGAGAAGCAGCCTCAGCAAGTCTTTAGAGCACCAGCAGGTCTGGAATCACCCATCAAGTAATGCTGTTCTGAGGCACGGATGTATGGGGCTCAGTGTCCCAGACCACCATAAAAATCATAGCTCTGTAGCCCATAATCCAAAGGTCCACCACATGAGGATGTGTAACATCTCTCTCTATTCTTTATATTCTCTGCATGAGCTTTATTTCTCCAAACATTGGCAAAATGACTTGCTATCTGTTCTGACTCCCACCTCTTCATTTATCTGAAAGAAATTCAGTTTCCTAAGTCACACAGTGACTTCCTGAAGGGAAATAAACTGCATCTTGCAGAGGTAAGTAAACAAATCAGAGGGGCTCTATGCAATACCGCTCTCATGTTGGGTCATACCACCTGAGGTGAAAAATCAAACTTGGCATATGCCCTGTCTCTCTGCAGCTGAGTGGGCATGTCAAACTACTACATCTTCAGAGGACCTACAGGACTAAGGACTGAAAAATGCAGGAAATTCTGGTCATTGTGATAGAGGAGAAAAGGAATACATTTGAAAACTAGAAAACTACTCAATAGAAAAGAATACTATTTTTAAAAAGGATGTAAAATGCCTTCAGGACCTAAGTGAAAGCTATTTTACCCAGCAACGCTCAATTCCTTCTGTTCTGCACTCTGAACACTCTAATGATTTCCTGAATGACCCCACTGTATTCACATGCAATCCTGCAGGCTAACAAGTAGTGCAGTAGTTACTTTTAAAATATAATGTGAGTAAATGCCTCATTATCCTATTATCTGCATTACACTGGCAATAGTAACTTTAGAAGACATCACATGAAGCATTTAATGTCATATAATCTGAGTTCTCCTCCTGAACAGACTGTATTTGCAAACACCAACTTTTCCTTTTTAAAACCTGACATCAACATAATTACCACTCTTTCAATTCTTCAAGTATTACAAGGTATATTTTTAATACACTGATACATTCTAAAGTGAAATACTGCCAGAGAACTTAAGACCCGTAATTAAATCCATGTATTTTCCTCTTAACTGTATGTTCTAGAATTATACCTGCTCTAAGTAGGTCTCCTTTTCTGAGCTTTTAAAAGAACAAGAGAATTGCACGTGAAATTTCTTGTTCTTTGTTTTATACTAAATTTTAATTCTTTTTTAGTTCTTGAAAATGCTTGCTTTTCAACAATTGATTTATAGCACTAACTGAATTACAATGATATTAGAATGCTTTAACTATTTAGAATAAGATAGTTGTCCATCACTTAGTAAAGAAACAAGTTATACTTGTGATGTTGTCTCATTATTTGAGACATTATGGTTGAGACAACCAGACTAGATGAACTTAGAAGTCTTTCTCACCTTCATGACTTTGATACTATAACCTTTTCCTTGAAAACATGGAGTTCATTTCAGAAACTAAAAAGTACTTCACTCTTACTGAAAGAGGCTAGAAAAGTTACAGTTAATGTTTCAGAAGATTCCACAACTTAAGATTAAACAGATTTTTTTCCAAACCACAATTTCAGAAGTCTTAACAAAATGGCAACAGCGACGAGGTCAAAAGAAAAAAAAAAAAATAGTTCTTGACCTGCAAAATAAATTACTTCAGCACACAACAGAACGAGCAACATAATCTTTCCTGATTCAGTGTAGTGGCATACAATTTTATATAAAGTTCTGGCAAATGTTGTTATGTATGTTTCAATGTGTATACATATATATATACACACACACACTTCAGTGTATACATAAAAGCATGTTTACGCACAAACATTATGTACACAAATTGCAAATTTTACATGCAACTACATGCCAATACTTATTTATTACTTCAGAAGCCAAAGGAATTATCTTCTAACTCCAGTGCCTGCTCCTGGCTCAATTATACCAACTGCAGTATATAGGAGAATACAGATGCATTTGTGAGAAAACTCATTAACTTCAACTGCTCTGCAAATTTCACAACACAGCACTCGACTGCAGCCTAATTAACGTGGAAAAAAAAGAGAGGAGAGGAAGGAGAGGACACGGCGAGGAGAGGAGAAGAAGGAGAGGACATCAGACATTCTATAATCAAACTGGCTACTTTTCGCAATTAAGCATAAAATTTTAAGTGTAGGGCTGCCTCTTTTTCCTGTGATTTACGAGAACGCACCCGAGCAACATAACCAAGTAAAACTTCGTTAAATTATTCTCCATAAACTGACTGAAGTGCAATTGCTTCACCTTTGCAGTAATCTCTGCACACTCCACAAGATCATCTCAGTACACTTTCAGGATACGTATTCAGTTTTACACAGGGCAAAAGCCATGGACACTTAAGATTTCACATTTATCACACCGCAGCCACTTGGAATTTCATGAAACATCAAGGATTGGAAGTAAATCCTCTCCTACAAATGCCAGTATCATCCACTTGAAATAAAGAGAACTTATATGAGAAAACCTGGCAAGCAACCATCACCAAATAAGTAGTTTCAGTTCTGTGTAAGAAGAGGAACAAGCATTCATCATAGAGCAGCTGCCTTGAAATTCCTGACCTAGATTTCCTCCTCCACTGTTGTGTGACTGCTCATAAAGCTTATAATGGTGTACATGCCATAAAAGAGGCTTTGGGACTTTCCTGGCATGATTTTCTATTCCTTTATGCTGTCAAGGTGATTTTAAAAAGGTTGTGAAATGCAACTACAGAGCAGCCCTCCATGGGACATGCAATGTATCTGATGGCACATGAGAAAATACCCAGGAAACTATTTGGGTCTGAAGAGAAAGTGAATTCCTCCATCTTCACTAAACAGGTTAAACACTGAACACTGTTCACTAAACACTAAACATGGGCTTCAACTCCTAGAACGTCCAAGTTCCAAGCTCATAGAAACACAAAATGGCTTGGGTTAGAAGGGACCTTACAGATCATCCAGTTCCAACCCCTACCATGGGCAGACACAGCTCCCACTTGACCTGGATGCCCAGAGTCCCATCTATGCTTCTAAATACATTCTGTCTTTTTCTACATCTTGTAAAGAAAAACTTGAGACAATAAAAATTATCATATCACCACTAATACACAAAAAATATTATCTATACCTATTGTTCAAGGAATAGTATTACAAGGTCCTGAAGGGCTAAGCTTCAAGCTTAAATGATGCAAGATAAGATTGATTCATTTAAATTTTTTTAAACATTTATAAAATAGCAGATTTGAAGGGTCTAGGTGTAAATAGCAAATACATTACCATCAAAAACTATTAAAGCATGTCAGCCATGATTTTAAATAAGAATGGCATCTGAAATGAATTTAAGGTCCCTCCCTACACAACCCATTCTGTTTTCTGAGATTCTATCAATTTCTCACACAGATTCTATTTAAGACATTCTAGAATTCAGAAACAGACTTAAAAGGCACCAGACTTTTCTCTCAGTACTGTTGGAAAACGTATGCACAGAGTAACTAATACTTTTTCTACTACTTACAGCCTTCCAGAGTTTTCTCTTCTGACTTTCAAAATTATAAAAGGCACTCAAACAACAGCAATGCCATTTCTATCAGTAACTCAGAGATGACAATTAAAAACAAGTGTATAAGAGGAATTCTCTGAACTGCACCACGGTATTTAGAGGAGTACAGTTTGTTGATAATAGATGCCTATTTTGTAAGTCACAACAGACCTATAAATCAGGGCAAGCTATGAGGATGAAAACAAAGTGGGTTTAAAACCAGTTTCAAAAATCTAAAATACTGGAACACTGAATATATGACAAAGAATGGTTCCTACATTTGTCTTTGCTACGTAACTCAGAACTAACAAAAGGCATTATAAATAGCTTCCTGCAAGGAAAGTCAAGAAAATAATAGGGAGAAGGAGACTGAAAAATCAGTTCTGGAGGTCTTTCCAACAAAAACAGAGTAGCAAATATTTTGAATTCACTGCACAACAAAATACAGTGATTTAATTTTATAGAATATAACTTTCTAATACTTTTTCCTCTCTACTTAACTGTATCTCCCCCCAGGTATTATGCTCAGGAGGTAGAGAGAAGGGGGGGGGGAGGAAGAGGGAAGCAGTTCCTCACTTGTAGAGACTGAATAATCTGGAGAGGAACAGGAAACTCCTAAAAAACAAAACTTGCACACTGATAATTTATAGAAACATCAGGTCAAAATACCAAGAGGTAGGCCTTGAAGGATCATGAGAATGACTTAAAATACCTTCAGTTTTAATACCAGCTTGTAACTTCTCTCTTGGGCTCCTAAACTGAATAAACTTGAGATTCACATTTTGAAGCCCCTGTGTAGAATATCATAAAGCCCAGAGTAATATTCTCTTAAGAGTTACCACAAATTTCAACTGAGAAAACACTGAAAGAGCAGGCTGTACTGGAAGTTCTGTTTGTATCATCATTGTTAGGCATGTGTACAGTGTGTCTTCAACACACTTTTGCTATTGCAGCAACCCAGGTCACACAAGCCTCTCTTGTACATGAGGATGTATCAGGCTGAGACAACACAGAGAAAATAAGTGTGAAAATATAAATAATACTGTCTCAACACATAGTCCACTAAGAGTTTTAACTTCTCATTATAGCCTGCCTTGAAACTATTTCAGATTTTGTATCTGCTAAGCACTGCCATATCAATATTTGCTTCCTTCATGGCACTGAGTAAATAAATAAAGGCAATTGACAGAGCTTTACATGGAAACTGCATGGAACTGGAATAAGTCTTACAAAAAATGCTCAGATAAATCTGACATGCAATTACTGTTATCCTGGCTTGGAGTCACAACAGTTGTCAGATTGAGTACTGGCTCCTTCAACTCAGATGTCCTTAGTCTAACATCTTTTCCCCAGACACAAAAACTACGTAGGTCTGCCCAAACAAATCAGTAAAATTCACATATTGCCTGATAAAAGATGGGAAAAATTCAAGTCAAGTCAATATATGTTATGTACACTGACTCAGACAGGAATTTGAAACACCACATAGCATTAAATTTGTTAGCACCGTAACAAGAAATGCATAGTGGTACTGGCAAGCACTATAAAAACTCGGTAATTCAGGAATTACTTTTCATGGGACAGAGATGAGTCAGTGATTACAGAAAGGTTAAAAACATCAGTATAAAGCAACTCAGCTTTTACAATACTGTATTTTTTTGCTAGTCTTTGAATGTGAAGTAAAAAGATCAGCCATCACAGAAAAGAAACTGCTACTGAAAAGTTATCTGTTGAAATACAGGGACAGAAACACTTCTTTCCCCTAAATTAATTTGAGGTTTGTTCTAATACCTTTCTTCCTTTTACTGTTGTAAGCTGAATGCAACTATGCACACAAACATTAGTGATATTATAGAACAGTTTCTCTAAGTGGAATACGTGTGGTTTGTAGTAGATCCTATTAAGATAATTATTTATTGATGAAACAGTAACTATTTCTCTTATTCTTAAATAAACTCTTAGAACATTATTACCAAAAGGGAGTGTGACTGTACATATTCAGGAGTGCTCACTACCAAGAGCTATCTGCACCAAATTTACCCAACTAATCAACACCACCACCAACAGAAAGAAAACAATAAAACAAAGCCAGGATTTGTGTTGCAATGTTTTGAGGTGGTTCTCAAAAACAAACAAACAAAAACAAAATGTTGCACACAAAGAAAGATTCTTTAAACGTTCCCTTAGCCTTCCTGGTGTATCAGTGAGATTCATTCTGCTATGATTTGTGCAATTTCTCTGGCACAATAAAATCATTTTGCAAGTGAAAATAGCTTTCTGTTTTACAAAATGGAAGGTTGCCTCATCAGAATGAGGAGGGAGAACTGTAGGTCAGAACAGTGATTCATCTTTCTAAGGCAGAGTCACATCAAAGAGACCTTGAAAAAGTCAAGTAGTTACTTACAGGCATTTGAAAAAGGACAAAAAGAAAAAGAAAAATCACATAAATGAAAATTGCCTGAAAATAAGCACCAATTGCCTGCCTCTTTTTGGAGCTATATTCCCTTTTGCAGTGTATCACTAAGATGGGTGATTATACCAAATTATTGTAGGAGACAATCTTCAAGGGAAGTTTTGAGAGAAAGATTGATTGGTTAGTAGGGGTACAAAAGATGAGGGAAAAGACAGAATATGAGCAGCAATAAAGAGGGAATACATTAAAAAGACTGAAGACAGACAAAGCTCCTGAAGTTTATTTTGTTTAACGTTAATCCAAAAATTGGATGCAACTGTAAGGCATCCTTATTACCCCAGAAATAAGTATGTATTTTTTTTTATTGTTAAAAATGAAAGAAAAAAGATTATCTTCCTCTACTCTAACATGGTCTCTATAATGCTGAACATAACCCCTAGTAAAAATCAATGAAAAGAATCCCAATAACCTCAGGAAAATTCCTTGCAGATACATCCATCTATGAGGTTCTTTCTCCAAACTTTCTTTGACCACCAACCCCTTGTTAACAAACAGACAAAGATACGTAATGGGAATTGTTATCTACGTTGAATGCTGTGGCACCAAAGCATAATTACTGCATGATCATTTCTTAGAAAGCCAGGTCGTAACAATGTGATATGGCACAGCTAGACACAACACACTGCGTGCAATAGATGGGGACGGAAAACATGACCTCAATCATCTGACTAGGTCCTAACACAGTGTTTAAGATTCCTTTGCTCATCATCAAAAGTCAGAGCAGAGTCTGTAGATGCTCTGCCTTTGATATCGCAAGCCTAAGAGCCAAAAATCATCAATATTTTCACAACAACCTCTAGCCATTGCTACCATGCCTTGTCTCCAAAAAGAGCACTAAATATATTTGTTGAAAAGTAGATGAAAATTTGTGTTTTTTTCTAAGAAGAATATAGATGGATAGTTTCTGAATTGTAAGTCTTCTCCATTAATATGCCTTTATGCCATGGGGTCCTCACTAAAATTTAAGAGGACCTTGGTTTTAACCAATACAATCTGAACTGAACAGACATTGGGCTCATAGGTAGTACACGGAAGTTCATTAGAGTGAGAAAAAACCTGGCCAAATAATAAGATCTCTTAAAAACAGTTCAAATCTGAAATCAGATGCACTATTTCCAAATATGCCACAAGTGTATTTCATGCATTTCTTTTTTTACTTAAGCATTCATCTCAATAACCTCATCACATTTGCTTTTCATTTTTACTGGTATATTTTATGTGCAAAAATGTCAGAGCAGCAACTTCCTTTTCACAATTAAGCGTGTATCTTAGCACAACAGGGCCAGCATTATCTGATACAAGCTTCAGAGAAAATGTTCATGTTAGAGAATACATTTAATCAGGAACAATACAGCAAAGCCAACTTCTGCATACTTTGCAACAGAAAGGCAACTAGTTATACATGCCCAATATATTTGAACAATATTATGTCTCACATATACTGGGAAGGCTTCCAAGGCAAAAAAGGAAAGACAGAAATCACAAAGGGAATAAAAAGCCTAGAGGTTAAGAGTGTTCTGAAGACACTCAGCAATGGAAACGAATGGGAGATGTTCTACACTGTGAATATTTTTGTTGATGGATATCAACAATATTTGCTGTTCTGAAATAGGAGAAGTTACAAAAATTGCTTCCAAATTCTGAAATTCCTTTACTTAAACTCAATACTACAAAGACTTTGATATGCTTTTATGGTTAAATTGAAGATCTGTTCATAACACATTTGTATTTCAAAACTCATTTCTCTCCCTAGCCACGTCTTGATTCTTCTTTCCCAACCAAATTGCAAACAGAGAGTTCTCTAATTCTTTCCCCAGTTTCAAAGCATATAGTAATACCAAAACCTCAAGAAATTATTTTGTACACTGAACAAACTGTAGCAAGATGATGAAAATAGAAGGACTAACTGCATCTAAACTCAACTCTTAATGCACGCCAGAGAAAAAAATACTTGCAAAGAAAGTGTACAATAGCAGCCTGCCATGGCATCAAAAAGGGAAATAATTCACTCTCATGATCAACCTTCAAATGAAGACACTGTGGAAGCGTCTAAAATCAAATCATTGTTCCTAAGGTTTTAATACTTAAATCACATTCAGACAGATAATGGTACTGATAACACTAACATTGTTTCTGTATCCCTTTGAAATGTAAATGTTGGTGCTATCTTACATTTATCATACCTTTCACTGTTAACACTGAGGAAGACCACCAGACTGTCATCTCCAGATCATAATAAGAACTGGTGAAATTATTTCTTCTCCTATTTCATCACCTTTGCCATAGCAGAGATGAATTCCACGTCATTTGGGAATGCTACAGCATTGCTTTACAAGATGTTACCTACGCAACACTACAGTGACTTCTCAGTATTCTGGTACAGCCCATTCTTACAAAGCTCCCTCTTTATAACATATTCCTTGATAAAGTTACTTCCCTGTTAGATACCAATTAACGAATGTGAAGTCTGAATAACAGCACTTCAGAGCAATGGAAAGGCTGACATCTTGCTGGCAAAGTGAGGGTGGAATGTATTCTGAACATCTGCCTAGTCTACACATTCCCTATGGGGTAATAAAGAAGTTTTAAAAGCGAGCAGTAGAACAGCCATTCAAGTAGTTACTCAATCAGATTACAGTATGTAATCTGATTTCCTACAGTATGTAGGAAAGGTCAAAGCAGTAGAACAATGATATAAGTCACAGATTATACAAAACATTAAAAGTTGTGACATGACACTCTTTAAGAAAAACATTCCAATAATGACAGAAAATGGTAGAACGTCAACCCACTCCCACGACAACATTTGTACCCAAACTGAAAGACATACAGCAACAATCTTCATTAAGTCCTTCATAATAGGCACGTGGCTTCATTTTGGATACTGCATGTTTAATCTGTCAACGATTTCTGCTCATATTTAATGGAATTGGATGAAGCTGACTCACACAACTTGCATTTCCAAGGATACACATTTAGGATTCTAAGGATATACGTAAGGATCTCATTATATGGGAAACTTCTGTTTCAAATAAGTAATTGCATGTGTCCTATTAAAACCCGAGCAGACTCACATATGAGTTCAAAGTACACACAGCTGACATGAAAAAAATACATCTGAATGTATAGAAATTGTGGTTATTATTTCTATCTCTGTAAGCTCCAACCTCCTCAGTGTCCTTTCATATCTAATATAGTAAAAAGCAAATACAGTCACCTTGGCAGATTTAATGTAAAATGATATGATCATACGTTTCACATTAACTTTTCTCCAGCACAATCAATCTTTCACTCTTTCTAGGCATCAAGTCAACATCAAAAGCTACCTAATTTGGTTAAAAATGCTGGTCAGAGTCCGGGTCCTCTTCAGGCTAATATGCTGGAGCTTGATTCATACGTTTAGTAGCAATTGTAGAATACGTTATTAAGAATACTGGTAAAACGATGTCATGATGTGTCTCATCATCAGAAATCCCATTCTAAGAACAAATCAGCCCAGCAGATTCATCAAAACATGCAGCCAGCAGCTTTACAAACACTGTCGGGGAAAAGCAACCCAAGTTCGTATTTCAAAGCAGCTATTTATCTGCAGATGATCCCATCATTAAATTCAGATGAAAGCGTGATTTCTCTCAAAAGCCAGATCTCATAGCAAGAACTACATAGTTCACATTTGGCCAACTCCTTTTAATTCCTCTGTTACTTGAAACGAACAGCATCAAAGCTTCTTTCTTTCATCCCTGCCATTCTTCATTACATTTTGAAGCCAGCATTATACTGGAATAATTTAACTTCATATTCTCCTTCCTTTCTGGAAAATTAAAGAGCTCAGATGCAAAATACATACACCTATTGAAACCAACAGAGTTACACCAGGGATAAATTATCCTGGTGTTATATTACAACTTGATGTCATCACAGCACAGGGCTTTAGCTCAGCTCCCTGATATGAACTGCAGTGTTCTTTACAAAAGTAAACTGTTTTCATTGCAAATGTTTCAATGAGACTCCCCCTACTGTCTTTTCCCATTCTATTTTGAATGTCTGGTACATATTCTTCAGGGAAATACCTCTAGACCTACACTGCCTTTCATTCAAAGTTACTGCCATCTTCTTCACTTGGGAAGTATTGAAAACATACAGTTTATTACTAAGAAATCTGTGGCATGGGATGTGTCATATTTCCTAAACGATATGCTAGGCAAAAAGCTGCATGTAGGATTTAGTCTCTATTAACACTATGAAAGAATGACCTTGCACAATAGAAGAGAAATACACTTCCAGCACTAGCTAAACCAAAGCTCCTGGGAAGCATGTGGTGGCATCATAATTTCTTTTCTACCACTGGTACTGATGTGTGTAATGCTGCAGAGAACAATAGAAAAAAAAAATAGAAAGGCTGTGGGATTTTATAGTGAAAACAAAAAGATTAGGGTAGGCAGTTATATTTAAGTGGCATTACTGAAAATTGTATCACAAAATCATAATGAATAATTGTACAGTATTGTGTGCAAATGGATGATTATGATCAGTTTAAGACTTGAGAAGACATACTACAATTAAGAACCATGGTCCTAAACTTATGTCTCCACAAAGAGATGAAATTGTCAGAAAGAAAGGAGATAATGAGATCTCACTTTACTCTGTTTGGGTTTTTTTGTCGGTCGGGGTATTTTTGTTGTTTCCTTTTGTGTTTTTGTTTGTTTTGTTGTTTGTTTCTTTTGTAAGAGATGGCAATATAGGGAAAGTGGCCACATGACAATAAAACTCCTTTTATGTTTTGCTGAGTTCTACTGATCTTGCTGTATGCAGAGTCTAATTTAAGGTGACTGATATGAGGTGACATTCACAGTACTCCAAGTCATTTCTGAAATTCCAGGTTCATACTACTTCTAATAGTAAGATGCTTTAAACAGATTCCAACCCTGGGACAAAACAAAGCAACTGCAAGGAGACTGTGTCGATATCATTAAGAAGTTTTGAACCCACTGGCCCAGTGCTATTGCATCTCGAATAATTCCATTACTTCTGTCTTTCTTTGCAACAGATCAGGTAGGAAGACAACACATGTAACAGAGTATATCCAATACAGAGGTTTAACACAAATGCACTGAATCTGAGAGCACAAATGGCTGTGAAAGACAAGAGATCACGTCAACGCTTGTGGAAAGCCACGGGGAGATACACGAAGATAAGGAACACCAAGAATGAAGTTTCCAGTCTGGGCTAAGAGAGCTATCATTTCAATAGTGGTTAATGCTATCAAGGGAAGCGAGCTTCCATACAGATTGAAGGACAGTGCATTTATCCTAAGCACGCATTGGAAAAACAACTCAGATAACAACAGCTCCTTGAGATCGAATCATTAACCTGCAGATTTAACACAGAAGTGCACCCAATACCAGCATTAGAGTCTACCCCTCAGAGGCACATGATTCACAACTGAGATAAAATCAGGTTTAAAGAAAATCAAAATCTAAAACTAGAGTTTTTACTCTTTCTTGTCAGGCACTCAAATGAAATATTTGTTCTAAATGCTGAGATCTGGCTGGAGAGCACTTTAGAATTTAGATGTTATTAAACACTGTCTGAACACAGGGGCAGCTGTTCAGATCTGTTTTACTCGTTCTTCTCCAAGAGCTACTGTCTGTAATCTGAGCTTGAACTAAGCTTTATGAAAAAGAGAATGGGAAGATTAATATGTCCCAGAATGTGAAAATAAGACTTAACGTTGATTATTTTTCACAAGCGCATAAATCTAGTCATTAGCCATGAGCATTTAGGTTACCTTTCTGATTTCCAAGAAAAAAAAAAAAATGAGTGTCCAATGAGAACTTCCAGCTCCATAACAGGATATCACTTTTCTTTCTATTATCAATAACTCTACTGTTAAAATAGCGTCTATTAGTCAGGTCACCTTCTAACTGATAAAAAATAAGCTATCTTACCAATGGTCTGTAAATATCAGATTATGTGATACTTCATTTCACAAATCTCCTAGAAAAAATCATGGCTGTCATTCTGGAGAAGTGTACTCACATGATACCACAAGCAAGGATGTGTGCTTGTATGTTATTCCATGCACACCTAAAAAAGAGACTTTTGGACTCTGGTCCAGGGAACTCATGAAAAGACTCAGCATGAAGAATCCCAAAAATACATGATAGAATTTTCCCAATTATTTACTGAGTCTTATCATAACCTATCTTCCTACATTTAATAAACTTTACTAGAAGTGCCTTAGGTCCTGATACTTCTCTCCTGCCATGCTACAGCTGCTCCCTGCATAGTCCTTTCCTGTTTGGCCATGTTAATTCTAGGTAACCCTGTACATTGCTCTCTAAAGAAAGATATTTAATTATCACAAGGAGAAAAAACTATTAACAACAGAATCATGGGGAGGAAAAGAACCCCATTTATAGCTTATTTTGCCTGATGATCATGTTAATAAAAACATACTGAATTATCTGATTAATAAAGTACATGAGGAAAATTCAGTCTTAAATTCTACATACTCTAGAAGCCACAACTTCATTTTCTGTACTACTGTGTCTTCACGTGCAAAAAGTTAAGGAATCAAAAAATCCTCCCATCAGCTTCACTTGCTCACACATCCAAGGCCTAAGTGCTAAAATAACAGTATTTCTCATTCCCCCTTTAAATCATCATTTTTCTAAATTTTTTTAAAGCAGCTAACATAGAGCTCACAATCTTAAGTCATTCTTAACACTTCATTATTCTTTCTTAACACTGAGGCTTTCATTCACAGCATAGATCTACCAAGCTGTAACAGAGGTCTGCTTTCAGATCACTCAATCTTTCTTTTATTTGTAATCTTTGTGAAAACAGCAAATTTAGAAGAACTCAATACATTCCGTAGTACATAAAAGCAGAAAGCATTTCTTTGACCTCTCAAACTTTGAAATATCAGGAAAGTTAGTCCTATTTCCCCAGACTATGGACTACATGCTGAACAATAAAGTCCATTGCAGAAGGTTAAATAGAGACTGCAGAAATACAATTTTATCAGTTGTTTTAAAGTAATTTTTAGATGAAAAACTCACTTCTTAATGCAATGATGATTTTACTTTGATTATGATGATGATGATATGATAACCTGAGGAGTTATTAGAAAAGTAATTTCCCAGTTACAGTATTGAATGACAGTAATTACTCTTTTTCAATAACGAAAGTGAGAATATTAGGATGGTAAAGGAGAAATAAATCAGACCCTTGCTCAATTAAACTATCATACCAAGTAGGCAATGAATTACAGTAATTTAAGGGAAGGAATGGAGTTTTACATAACAAAGAGTTTAAACTTTTTCAAATTCCATAAAAGCAATGTGAGTATACTTGACAGATCCTATGTAAAAAGAGGCCTATAAAGTATGTCCATTAGTAAAGTTCAGAGTATGATTTCACCACTGAGAGTACACACAGGCGTTCACTATGGATTACTGTGCTAACCTCGTCCATCATAAACTTAAGCAAGCTGGGGATAGTTAAAAGATAATATTTCAGTTCTTTACTTCCCAAAAGCTTTTATGAACTTGTCATAAAGCTGAGGTATTTTTTCTGTGGCTGAATTTTAAGCATTGTACATTTTATCTGAACATTAAAATTCCTATGATTTTAAATAGCAATTGAGAATCAGAAGTCTGTTTACAAGATCTCTTTTTATCTACTTTGAAACAACTGAAATACTTAGTAGTTGCATCTTTTAGAATGTTTTTTCGTGGATCCTTATGAATTAATCATGCTTTAAACCAAACATGTTCCAGCTACGTTATACACAGTTCTAAGATTGCTCACAGAAAATATTTGTCAATCTTTACTTTTACTCCAATAGCCTCAGAAAAACAAAACCAGCAAGCCATTTCAAACCTCAGGCATATAATCACCCTCTGGATCACACCAAGAAACAACAGCTGCAAAAGCTTAACAAGACATATGAGGAGCAGCTCAGGGAACAGAGAACTGATGCTGAGTTTGGAGGCTGAGAGGAGACTCAGCAATTACCTGAAAGGACCTTGCAGAAAGGGCTTTTTTCTCAATTGACAAGTGATAATGTGCGAGTAAACAACCTCTAACTGCACCAGAAGAGGTTTAGATTGGACATGAAGAAGAATTTCTTCATGGAAAGTGTGATCAAGCATTAGAGCAGGCTGCCCAGAGAGGTGATGGAGTCATCCATTCTGGAGGTGCATAAGAAGTGTGTGGAAACGGTTTATTGATGGACTTTGTACTGCTGGATTGGTGTTAGGACTTCACAATCCTGAAGGTCTTTCCAACCAAAGTGATTGATTCTGCAGTTCTAATTGTAAGCTCTGCAAACTGGGAGTCTCCCTTCCCAGGATTACAGTTGGAATCCTAGCTCTGTATATCAAAAGATACCTGAGTGAATGCTGGTCCCCTTTAACCTAAATGTGTGCCACAATTGCCACAGCAGAAAGAGTGACAAATTCAAGCAGTTACATAAACAGAGCAGAAAGTAATGGTTGCAGGAAGTCCAAACACCACTTTACTCACAGCCCCCAGCTCCAGCCCTGGACCTGCTCTAGGACCTTTTCCGCTGATGCACCACAGTCTCCTTCGTGGCTGCATGTGATCTGCTCTCTGCACGGTGCCCATGGGCTGCATGGGGACAGCCTTCTTGCTCCAGCACGGGCTTCCCCAGGGCTGCAGGGAACTTCTGCTACTAATATATGGCACAGGTAACCAAAGAGATTCTGGATTCAAATCGACTATCTTTAGGCTTTTAGCAGCTGAGTTTTTACAGGTAGCAATGTTATTGTGTCCTGTCACCTACATTCACCATTCATGTGCACCTAATTTCTTTTTACAACTCAGCCCTTCTATCAGGCACAGTGCATCATAATGAGCTTTAACTGCATTGCCTCCTCAAGAGTGTCAGTGGCAGAATATTTCACCTATTAGTACACCACAGGTAGAGTAACATTTAATGGTAGTCAAATAACATTTCCTTTACTGAAACTGACCTGAGAACTGTCTCCAGCTCTCCAGGGGACATAGAAAAAAATTAATTTTAACACTATACTCGAATGTTCTAAAAGTAATTCAAGCAATTAAACTAACCTTTACAGCTTCTCAGTGGAGAACAAAGACTTTCAAGCTAAAATTTTTAATTTATTATGTAATCTCCACTCCAGAAGCAGATCTAAAGTATTCAACATGCAAATTCAAAGCTGATCCTTATTTTAATTGATTGAATGAGGATGAAGATAGAACTTTTCCATCAGGAAATGCTACTATCCTCCTGCACATCGTTACAAAAATTAACATCACCAGAGAGAAGATTCACAGAACTGTACCCGTGTTTTCAACAACCTGATCTGTTTTATTTTTTTTTCCCCTCAAAAGACTCTAATGTGCTGTATCACAAAAACATGCTGCTGATTAAAGAAATAAGCAAATTTTCCTACATTTTAGATATCAGTCAGGTTTTCCTTTTGGAGAATTTTCATAAGCAGTCTCACTTAATTGCATTTAAGGTTATTTCAACCACAGCCAGTGACTCCATCCATGACTGCCTAACCTAAGCAGACATCTTAGCCACCCACAGCATTTTTTTCCATCAATCCATTTGAATGTAATTTTCCCTTTAAGCTTCTGTTGTTCATCATCTCTGTGGAAAATTGTATTAATTAAGCTTGTTGAACTGCAATCCTAATCATTACTACCCACGACTTCCCCAAGAAAAGAAGTCTACTAATTTTTGACCATTTATTTTTATAGATTATAAATACTAGACATTCTCTATTCTGGTTTTTAAGAACAATCAGATAGGTTTAATGTAGACATTGTCAACAGTAACTTACCTCAGTACCCCATCTTTAATGAATATCTATCACCACCATGTACATAGGACATTTCAAGTTCAAGATGGTCTCAACAAAAGACACACTTTGTAGTCCTAAAAGAGGAGTTACATCTCTTCTATGCTATGATCAGAATCAAACCTTACTCAGAATGCCAAACACAAGGGGGGTAATGAAGACATTTTCTCTAAGACTACCATATTCATAACAAGAATGGCACTTAGAAGATACTTTCATCCTTATAATATTCAATTTACCTGACAATTCTTCCTTGGAAGAAGAAAGGCAGTCATGTTTCTGTACTAGTGAAAGAAGAACGCACCTGAAAATCCAGAAAACAGAACTATACTAACAGAATACATAGCGGTATTTTATCTGTTCCTAAGGAAATATTACTATCAGTATCAGAAATAATATCTCTTTATTTCTCCGATTACTGCACTTACTGGACACTCCAGCACAGATTGAATGATATGTTGCCATTAGAGCTGAAGAATCCTTTGCTATTGAGAACAGCTCCATATTGTTTGAGTCAGTGCAAACCAGGACTATTTTATATAAAATTTGAGCATGATTGTAGACATTTAAACCAGACCTACCAAAAACAATCTTCCTCAAGCTTCTACTCCATACCTGTTCAAATAAACCAAAAAGCAGACCTGAACTGAAAGCAATTCAGCATCTCTGTTGAAGATGAAAGCCTGTGTCACAAGGTAAAATGGAATTAGCTACGTTAATTGCTCAATAGCTAGTGGTTTGCTGCGTCCCTACCCAGACCACTGCAAATCTCATTCTTAGCACAACCCTTCTTGACTTCTTAGTGAAAACTTTAGATACTTGCATCAAAGATACTTGAGAGCACAGCGTTCCAACTTTGAGGATCTATTTTTGAGGACCTACAACCCTTGTTACCCAATGCCTACAGGAGTAGCAAATGAGCATATATAAAAACCTAAACATGCTTGATTGTGTTGACTAATTTATTTTAGGAATCTTAAGAAGATCATGAGACTATGTCAATGAAAGACTGAGTTAACTCCTTCACAGAATCACACAGTCACACAGGTTGGAGAAGCCCTTAAAGATCATCAAGTCCAACCACGACCATACTACCCTAACGATACATATCCATGACACATACCACACAGAAAACAAAAGAAAACATTCACTGTTGGTGCTGCCGTAGCACTTTGCACAAGTGCATTTTTGTTAACATTTCAAGGATCAAACTGACATGAGCTTACATTTTTCATCTGTTTCACATGCCCTGAAATACAGGTCAAACACACTGACATAATGCTATTTCACCGACTAAACCAGAATTTCAATTCTAAAGCTTGTTTTGCAGTGTATAAGGAAGCTACAAACAGCATGTTGTCTTTATCAGGTCAACTGTTATTATGAGGATGGGCCATCCTGAGAGGATTGCTGCAATGGATTTTGAAAGCAGTGACAGAGGATGAGAAAAACAGTACTCTACAGTCAGATATCTTTCTCCACCATAGAAATACCCAGAGACAAGTCTCCAACTATATGTCAAACGTGACTGATAAATATCTGAATATAGTATAGATCAGACAACCTATCATATATCATAAATGTTCATATTTATTTCATGTTATCTTAACTGACAACAAAAGTATTCCAAATTCCCAGTGATCAGTTGTTCACATTCACTGCACATACAGCTTTTCTATGAAAGCTTAATACTTTAGTAACTTCAACTGCCTTTCTAGTATTTCTGAATTTTTCTAAGCAAAAGGAATAGGGGAAAGACATTTACCAGCCACATATGTAGCAAATTTCAGGGCAAAAACACACATTACATTTCCCTTATGAATTTGGAATATCTGAAGCACTATAAAAAATTCCTCTGTCATCATGTATTTTCATTTTACATTGTAACCAGGGTCATATTGCTAAAAGCAGTCAAAATTGTAGGGCTGAGATATATCAAAGATTTTGTATTCTTTTATGTAGTAGTGCAATTAAGTAATGATTTATATTTTGAGGATAATGCCTCGAAGTAAAACAGAGAGGTAGAAAAATGTTTCTCTGGGGGAATATGTAGAGACCCCATAAAATACTATAAAGAATTATGAGGCAATATTCAAGAAATCACCCTAACCCTAACACATCTCTGTCCATTTCTGCTAAGGATCTTCACTGAATCACCAGTGTGTGCCTTATCCATTCCCGGTAGCTCTTCTTCAATTACAGGTAATGACAGGAGTCGTAACTGTTTTAATCACCAAAGCCAACATTAATAAATACTCATTTTGCTATGATACTTATATATTAGTCAGATACATTACTTACCTGTACTTTATGACAGACTTTCTTGTCCTACAACGAGCTCATTTACATGGTCTCAATATAACAGAACATGTAACTCACATATTCTATCTTCATGGAGATTCACGTATCTGAGGCATGCTAAGTATCACAAAATAAAACAGCACATCCTTTTCATATAACCTCTACTCAGCTCAGGAAAAAAAAAATTATGTAGGTTTTCAGAAGATTTCAAGGCTAAGTAGAAGAGGAAATATATCAGAGTAGAAGAGGTGCTGCACAGTGTGTTAATAATACATTTGCACTGCACCAAACTTTATTTTGTGCATATATCTGAAAGCAAAAAACCTAAGAAAACTGCACACACATATATATCACAGCAACCAAACCTGCACAAAAAAGAGGCAATTTTTCCACTTAAAAGCTAAATTCCAAGGTTGTGTAAAATTGACACTTAAATATGACAAACTTCAATAAACAAAAAATTGCTCTTCCTGCTATCACTTCTATTTTACTGAATTGAGATGGATTCTGACCACTGAGATTTCTCACTTCTGCATTGCAAAATCTTTATGGAGAAGCCAGAGGATTCATCCATCCAGAACTGAAGAAAGTGGAGCAATACTAACATTATATCTATCTTGCTCTATTTTTTCTGAAACACTAAAAGCTAGCTGTAAGCTGTACAAAAACCGACGAAGACATCTAACTAAGTTTGTTCCTCTACAAAAATGAAACAAGGAACAGTCTGTTGACTCTTAGAATCAGTAATTACCACACGAAACAAATTATTTGTGACAAGATCAACTTCATTGCTAATAAGCTCTGAAAAATTTGATTTCTAACCCTCTCCCCTTTCCCTCTTAAAACAATTCCATTATGAAAACATTATGCTTGTACACCATTTTGATGGTCACACAAGAACTACAAAATCTGCCTTATTTCTCAGGCATGGTAATAACAGCACTGATCATTCCTACGCCAGAACATGTATTTCTTTAACACTGCCCTAACTGTATGGAAGTCACTGGGTAATCACACAGGGAGACAACTACTCTTACCTGGGGGGTACCATCTGCTTGACATGTACAACCTTTTCGTACCATAGGATTATCTCTGTTGGTGTCCGAGTATATTTTTGAGTAGGAGACCATACAGCGATCTATCATCAGTGTCAAGTTCTTCACTGATAACATCAAGCACAACAGCCTCAGCAGAGATACTGTGCTGTTGTTGGTCCCTGAGAAGAAAGCTGACCTTTTGTCCTGTAGTCAGCTCTCAAATCAGTGACGCACTCTGAGGCAGAAGATGGGACGTTCAGGGCAGCACTAGACCTGGTCATTCCAGTACTGACCTACCCTTCACCTTCAGACTGCATTTCTGAGAAAATAACCAGATTTCATAAGCTCTAAACAACATTATATAGATTTCTGGCAGACCTCTGATTCAGAAAATTGAACCATCTGATCAGTTGTCCTTGAAATAACATCATTAGCAGAAAAGCTGTGGAACGGGCTGGAGGGCTGTGTTTGAGAGAGAATCATGGTTACTTTTGAAGATCTGTCTCCTGAATTCTGTTTACACACATGGACACACACGCAAAGGCTCAATAAGGTGAATTTAGACGTGACTATTTGCCATTAATATTAAGTAGTCCATAGCTTTACTGCCTGAAATGCTAACATTAAAAAATGAAACACTTCTAATGGGTTTGAGAGATAACTTTGTTTTTAAATGGAAGGGAGCATATAGGATTAGATGATCTTATAGGTCTTTCCCAACCTTAATGATATCTTTGATCCTGTGCATGAGAGTAAATGTGAAACCCATACAACTTTATGAGCTTGGTTTTTACTGTTACGGTGCTAAACCTTCTTTCAATGTTCGCGTTCCCTCAGCACAATGACCATGACTTCTGACAGCAAATATATTACAACAGGACACACTCTGGTGCTGTCACAGTCAAGCAGAGCACCATGCAGAACAGGCAATGAAAAACTGTGGCTTGACAAAGGTCAGATAGAAGACACAAAAAGGGTTAAGAGGTTGCCATGATGTACGAGAGATAACAGGCAAAGGCACAGTCCTTACTATCATAGCAAGAGACCATAGGCTCTTGTGACAGGAGCAAGAGAAAGCTGACAGTAAGATGAGTATGCAGCTGGGATTGGAATCTTTGTGACCATGGTCAGAAAAGCAGACTGGATTTGGAGATGCTTTAAAATCATCCGAAATGTAAAGAGTTTATCACTGCGACTGCAGTTTTTCTTGCCAAGGATGTCTTTTTTCTTTTTGTTTCTCACTCACCTAGACCTTTCTTCCTCATTCCCACAGTTAAACATGCTTAAAAATACTCACTTTAGGTGGGCTTAAGTACACGTGCATAAGCAGAATAAGGAGAAGGATGATATTTCCCTTCATTTAAAAGCAGCTTTTCACTACATGTAACTGTGCTAACTGCTCTTAGGAGTTTTACCAGCATTCACCTTAGGTAGAGCTGTTAACAGCACTTCAGCTGATACTTCCTTAAAGTATTTCACTTCAAGAAGTAGCTTCAACTTTAGGACTCAGATGTAGCAGTCTATGTATGCTTAGAATTCTCAACTATAGCTCATTTCCATAAATTTAACCCCTCATCTACACCAATGTTAGCCCAACACACCCTCTTACAACAAGGTACTAGAATTTTGAATTCATACTAAGGCACAGAGCTACAGAGACCAAACAGAGAAACGTAATTGATGTTTAGATTGCCTAAATCTTCCCAATAGTTTTTTCTGAAATAAGCGTAACACCATTCTCCGATTAATAACAAATTTCCCTGTTTCAGCTAGTGTGTTTTCAGAAGAACAGCACTGATACTCCCTTCAACAGAGCACTAATTTCAATTCTGATTGTATGAGGTTTCCTGAAGCCTATATAGCAGGAGAAAGACAACTTAGTATAGATGCTACTGGACAAGGAATACCGTTGACCTAACAAGCAAGATGAGGTATGTGCTGTCACCCTACATTACTGATTTTAATGGGGTTACTGCTTTAGAATTTGACTTGAATTGGTGCCATCACACCACTGGCACTTTGTGCCTCAGTATCCATCATATCAGTTTTTATTTAAGCCAAGTCTAACATTATGACATGACCATGCTTGATCAGGACCCAAAAACAAAGAAGGAACTATTAGCCAATTTTGTAATATGTTCCAAGAAATTATACGTTGAAAGATAAATATATCAATTGATTGAGAATAAATAGTTACTAAACTGAAACAAGGTCAGGTAGCAAGTTATGAGCTCTGTAACCAGCAGGAGCGCAAGTACATCTTTGGCATTTTACAGAACCTTCAAAGCTTAGTTTGATTAGTTATTACGGCTGGCCTACAGGGAGAATCACAATAATTGGTATAGGTCATAGATAATCACAAGTGTCTATCCCAGTGGGATGTAACCTATTAAAATCAGATATTTGAATCTCTTTACACTTGCATATTCAACTCACATGCAAAATTGTTTGTCCCAAATCTTAGCCTCCAAGGAAGACTGCAGACACATTTCATTGTTCTTTATGTAGCTCTAATTAACATTTTCAAGAGGTTTGAGACAAACAAAACTCAGAATACCCCAAAGAAATGATTATTTCTAGAAGTCTGATCTTTGCTTTTTCTTATTGAAACAACCAACTTCATAAGCTCTGCATGTTTAGATTATATTAACTGGCACCTCAGAGACTATTATCTAAAGAATACATAATACAGTCTATTGTTTCTATTGTTGAAGGCTGAACTTAACCAAATAGTTATCAGACCAATCTTAATTACCGATTGAGAAGTTTGGTTTTACTACTGAGAATGCTGTTGCATTTTTTGAGGTTTTTAATGATTACAACATAAAAATCTCACTAAATCAATCATTAGTTTGCCTAGAAAAAATAAAAATGAATGTGAGAAAAGTAGAGATAAGCTGATAACTAACTAATATATAATGCAGTAATATTATTAATGAAAAGTAGAAGTATTATTCTAAGAGCCTGATAAAATCCTGTCAAAGTCAAAAGGACATTTATCAAACTGCAGAAGTGGCGTTAATGAATTCTAAGAACTGTGTATAATTCAGAGTTGTAGTTAAAAGTTGATTTTTTTTTCTAAATTTTATTTTTATTCTCATCTAAAATAGCAAATAATCTGATTTTCAGTTATACTACTTAGAGAAAGAAAAGGGAGAACAATACCTAGTAATAGGCAGTCTACACAATTCCTTGAAACAAAGTGGACTCTTATGATTGTATTTGCTGTGGTCTTGCATGGAAATTAAAACTTGAAGCTTCTCTTTCTACTGAACAAGAGAACTTATTCAACTACAGAAAAGAGGAATTTTTAATAGCTATGTGTGTGCTCCAGATGCAGCTATTGACAGCATAAAGCTCAAGATTTAGCTTTAAAGTTTTAAATTTCTCACATTATTTTAATTACAGATACTTATGTTCTCGCCAGTCTTACCATTCGTAGTATCACTCCAATCTTAGATGTGATAAAACTGCCTTAGAATAATGATACGGTATTTTTATTTTTGTTTTTTTTTTTTTTTTTTGCAACTCTTTCACAATTCACTTAGCTATTCAGCTGGATTACTTTCATTCTCATTCCTAAAAGTATAAAACAGTTTCTTTACTGTAGTCAAGGCTACTATTTATCCACTAAATAGAAGTGTGTGAATGGACAGAGGGAAGAAGGAAGCAGAAACCCTGGTTACCTGCCCATCAAGTCAATATACTACAGAAAGTTTTACCTTGACAACATCCCTGTATCTACGTGCAGTCACATTGTTATTTCTAACAGTTGCACTATTATTCATCATTTGAAGCACATTCCTTATTTTCATATTCATGAAAATGCCATGAAAAAGGTGTCAGATCTTTAAAGACTGCGCTCAACCTGAACATGAACTCAGTGCCTATATACAAAGAACAGGTGAGGTATTCAAGCAATCTTTATAAACTGTTACTAGTGATACTATTTTTCTTGTCTACCTGGTGTGCTTTAAAAGACTCAAATCTGGTCATGATTAAAAATTAAAGAGAAAGATTCCTGGAAAGACGATTTTTGTATAACATCCTGCCTTAATTATTTCAACGGTGCTCCCTTAAACGTAAGAGACAAGGAAATACTTGATATTACTGTCATTATTGTCAGTATAAATTAATATTTAAAAATGATAAGAGTAATCAGGAACTAAGTGACCATTCCAAGCAATCTAACTCTTCATCCTGGTGCCAGACACCAGCTTCCAGGCTCTGCTGCTGTAAGACCATTTCCTTTCCCTAGCCTGTAAGCAAACAAGGAGACCACATCATCCCCCAGACCTGCACCCTAAGCAGAGTACTTTAGCAGCTTGCTGAGTCAAGGCCCCCAGTGTGCCTAGGCTGTTGCTGGCCTCTATACTCTGCATCCTGCCATATGCATACAGTCCTTTGTCAAAATTTTGGGTCCTCCCTGCACGCACAGCAAATTGCTGATCATTGGTTGTGCCCAGCTGTCATTCTCCAAACTCCTGCAGCTTTGTTTACCAATAATAGACAAAATCACTGTAGAAGGAATAACTCAGGTCTAAGAAAAAATATCCATCCCACATGTGAATGACAAGATCAGATATAACAGTAATATTTTCTCCTAAGCAGAAAACATCACCGATTTTTTTTTTTTTTGTACAGCTGCTAAGTCAATAAGCCTCTGACAGACATGAGAGAGGACCGAGAAAACAGCTTTCAGGCATCGCATGTAACTTCCCAAATGTCCGATTTTCAGACATAACACTGATGTGATGTCAGATATTAACATTTCAGAATTAACACCACTTTCGTTAACTAAGTTACAAACTAATGATGAAAATGCTGCAACACTGTTTTCTTTGGTAACAACAACACTACTGTTATTCCAGAACCAGCTTCACAGGAGCAACAGAATTGTGACAGAGGAAAGTCTGATTGTGAAAGAAAGCCTACAGCCTAACAAGAGTGCAAGGAGCACTGCACAACTCTCATGGATTTCACCTACAAAAAGAGAAATGATGATGCAAGTAAAATGCAACCAACCAATGCACTACGTGAAACATTACAGGAAATCACAGGAGAAATATCTTTAAACACATAAATGATTCTCCTCAAGCAACACTTCAGAAAATCCTGTGAATTGAAGCAATCCTGGATTTAGACTTAAGCTTTGTGCAAGGCGTGACTAACAGCATAACCAAAGTACCGCTCTGATACTGTGTGCGCATACGGTACTCAAACTCAACATCTCTGAAATGGAAAGGAAAAAATATCTGCTTAAAGTGTCTCATTTCAAAAGGAGGCAGTGCACACCAGTGTCAACATTTATGAGAAGAAAGTTACAAGTATGCAAAAGACTAAAAAACTATGAGCTATATGAAACAACAGAGAAAACAAACTTCTTTAATAGATGACTTTAAAAGCCTTTCCCTTCTGTATTTCTCGGAAAGCTGCAAGAGAGAAATAACAGTAGCTGTAGAGAACAGTGAGAGTAAAGGGTGTTTCAAAACAGCGATGTCAACTCTGACATCTTTGTAGAGAATTCTGTGGTATTTGTGGCAGGTGAAGTGCTTTAGAAAGAGAATGATACAAAATTATACTGGGTAGTAAAAAACTAAAGTAGACTATGAAGAATTGCAAAATGACTTCACAATATTGGAAAACAGGGTGATAAAGTAACAAATGAAATCCAGTGTTGACAAATACAAAGCTCAGTAAATGAAAAAAAGAGTAACCAAACTAAGCCCATCCAGTACTTGGCTTTACGTTCCCAAGAACCCATAGCCCTCGGGAACAATACCCAGAAACATCAGCACATCATTCTGAGACAGCAAGATGATTCTTGGAGTTATTAGTAAAGTAACAGAGAAAAAGACAAAAAAATAACATCATTATTTAACCACACCAATTCATATTGTTCCTACATCCTGAACAGCTCGTGCACTTCTGACTGCTCCATCTCAGAAAGGACATGATAAAAGTGAAGAGCAGCAAGGATCAGACATGAATAATAGCTAGAGTATCACAGGAGTTTAAATAGTGAAACTCCTCAGCTGGGAAAAAGGACACACAAGATGAGTAACACATGGAGAACAGAGAATGATTAGTTCCTACCTCACATAAAGGAAGAGCTGATGGGTACGTCATTATTCAAGCAGCAGGTTTAGAACAAAAGGAAAATGTCTTTCATGTGCATGTAAATAAACTACCAGATTGGTTTGGCACTGCCAACAATGCAAACTGGATAAACAAATTCAAAAGTGATTAACAGAACAGTATGGTTTTAGCATCCTCCAGTTTATAAAGCCCCTCTATTTCACAGCTTGCCAAAACCTGTGTTGCATTTAGGGTTGTGATTGCTATTTTAACACTTGTACCAACTAAAGGTTTTGTCAGCACATTATCTTCGTAATCACTAAACCAACATATATTTTCTTGGACTATTATTCAAAAAATGAAATTTCCAGATAAACTGACGTTTTTCTTTACAAATACAAGGCTGTTCATGGCCTTAAGTATAAAAATATTCTTAGAATAACAAACTGAGAACATTCTTTCTCCACATAGACTGACAGTAATTTGATCTTCTCCGTTTCAATTACAGCAGGATAGCTGTGTATAATTGGAACACATCAAGAATGTTTTCATCCACTTTAGGAAACTCACAGAAGGATTTATGTTAACTTCCAGGGTTCTTCTCCCCCAGATGCTCTTATTTTGCAATTCAGCAAGCACTACTGCCACCTCCTGATGTTCAGTTGTATATTCATATTTTAGAGTAGGAACAAGTTTTGAACATTCACTGAATCATCCATTTGCTGTTGAGCTTTTTTTGAAATCTATTTTTCTAGCATGTTTTAGATTCTAATTTTAAGTGTTCTGGTGTTGTTTTTTTTGTTAAGTCACTTACTACAAAGATTAACCCTTAGCAGATGTCAACATGGAATATGACCAATTAGTCCTTAAAATCAGTGCCATTTTTTGTTTAGACACGAACAGTGTTCCTAGCTTCCAAATCTTAAGAAATACCCTATTTTTTTATTGAAGTAAGAATAAAAATTCCAATTTTTTGAGAGCAAAGAGGGATTATCAAGAAGAAACAACATTCTGCTGAGATACGGAATCTGAACCACCAGGGCTGTCCAAGTGGGAGTCCTAATAAAATCTGAAGTCCTCATTCACTTCATCTTTTCATTTTCCAGTTTCTCTTCCAGCTCACCAAGTAAATTACATACACAGGAAAGCACAGTGCATAGAGACCACCGTGGTTAGGAATGTGGCAAGTGTGGCAACCAGGATTCAGGTCATTACTTCAGTAAAAATAAAATTTCACTCCTTTAGGAGAAATTTTCAGTCTCGATCTCCTGCTCATCTGACTGTTAACATGCTACCTAATGATGATAAATTTCGCCATAGGCCACAGAAACAAGCAATGACCTCAGTGGAAGATGAGTGCATATACCTTTCTTTCTTGTCTCACACAGTTCTCACCAATCTGTTTCAAAGACAAGCATGTAACTAAACCTGTTGTCTTCAGCTGAGCTCCTCATCTGGTTTAAAGACAATTAAGCAGATCAAAACAGTCTAGATATCAATGCTACATCTAGGACACCTGTCTATTAAGATCTATATACTAGCAAAGCACCATCTTGGTTTCAGAAATTCCCAAACCAAAAATGAGTTTAATAAATCTTGATCTTTTTAATGATAAGAATTTTATGCCAGCATGAGTTCAGTGAACTCTGTAGAGTGTGTGCTAACATACCGGAGGTAGACTTCTGTTGACTTGCAAAACTGTTAATAATTTAGCTGATTGTATTGCCAATGTGCACACTTATACGTCCTATCCACGCAATGGAAACACGCTATGTACTCTGATTAACCATAAAATGCAAAAAAAAAAAAAACATGTTATATGTATTGCATATGTAATCACATTTGATATCTATTTCATCATCAAGATATATAATGCCACCTCTCGGTCTTTCAGTTTTCAGATTTCCTACCGACATCAGAGCTCTTCCAAGCTGCTACATTTAACAGATTAAGTAACAAACACCAATCATACCATTAATGTAAACAAATGATAAAAAGCATGTTTAGAAACAAGACACATCAGGGTCTACAAGACGTACTAGTGCAATACCAAAGTTGTCCTCATACTCAATACCTCTAGCCTGATTTTAGGCACAAGCCCTTATTTTTCTACTTTATTGACTACTACATACCTTGAGGTTTTTCTCTCTGAACGGTCTATTTCCTCTAACGTTTTGAAGGGCTGTATTCAATGTCCTCTCACAGAATACGAGCAGAAAAAGAGACTGACTGAGCATTGTTAAATTTTGAAGCTAGGTTCAGCTAGCTATTTCTCCGTTATTTTTTTCCCCTCCCTTCATTCTTCGAATTGCACCATGGCACTTCTCCTATCCCCCCCTGTGACTCAGTTGTTTCACTATTTTAACTGGCAACCATATTCATCACTTGAAAGGATTCCAATCTGAGGCATAAAAGTGAGAATAAACATTTGTTTGCATGTTGGAAACCACCTTAGTGGCAGAAACAAAGAAAAAGGAAAAACAAAGGCAACACTAATTGATGCTCTACACAACACTGAAAGCTTTTTCTCATATGCATGTAAGCAACCTAATAACACTTTCAGATTTCTTTGGTTGTTGCAATGCCCCCCAGTACCTCAATTAGCTTGGTGTAGACAAAGTCTGCTCCCCTCACATCCAGACTGGAAATGGCTAAGGTCTTCAAACAGATCAGCAATTAGACTTCAAGCATCAATAAGGATTCATACAACTACATGCTCTACTGATCACTTCATGGCCAGAGTACACAACAGTGGCACAGACTCCATGACAGCTGAAGTGATAAGCATACCTTGTCATCCCACAGCACAATAAAAACACGCTCCAGAAGCAGCGAAGGAAGCTGTTAAATGAATTTCCTAAAGCTAGCACAATTGCTGCGAAGATGTTACAGGAGATTCAAAGACAGAAAATTAGCACTGATTTCACTGCCATCTGCTAAATGCGTTATTAGACTATAACTAGCATATGTTAGACTACAGTGATGCTAAGATAATTTAAAGTTGATGCACCCATCCTTTTTCTACAAATAACCAACTTTTATCCGATGATTAGCACCCAATTACTTTTTAAACACAAGTTCATCAACCTGTATCTTCTATTCACAGAAGTGTGTATCTAGGCAGGACTCTCTCACCAATGGGTTGATAGTTAAAGCTGCTGCTTCTGACCAAAATACCATTAACCTGTGAATAGCAAAATGAGCCCTTCCCCCATTTTGTAGAAGCACCTGAATCTAAATGACTAGAAGAAACACATTTATCCGTATGAACACGACTAGAAGTATTCAATCAGAAATACGAAAATAACTGTCTTCCATCTCATGCCATACAGGCCAGGCACAGTCATGTTGTGTGGTTTATTTAGTGTTATTCTTAGAACAAAACAAGAAAAACCCTGCAGTGAGATAAATCATATCACTTCATATTCATTAGGTCTCTGTATTATCAGCAACAAGATGGACAGTGACCTGAAAAGCAGAAATGCCACATACTGACACGCACTTCACTAAAATGGCTCATTCAGGCAAGAATCCACTTGTTCTTTCTCTTTGCCAAAATTAGGAAAAGGTTGCGTTTCAACTCATTATTGAACCCTTGCCTGATACAATGCTTATCTTCTTAAAAACACAACTATAAACAACATTTGCTTGAATAACAAAGTCAGTATCTTGTTTTCTGTATCTCTGTTGTTCAGCATTACTCACAAGTGTACTACTTCTCTTTCCAGCCACTGGGTTTATTTTTGTGGTGTATGTTCAATCTTTAGCTTTTCATAACTCTAAATTAGCTTTTATTACTGTTAGAATTTACTACAGGTATCTTCCTTCTAATAAAGGAAGAAAGACAAATATTAGCTCTGCATGTTTCTCAGGGGATCAGGTATTTTGTTCATTGTAGAAATGTCGTAACACTGAATTTGTAATTTTAAAATGGAGTAAAACTTCTGCAAATAAATTTCCTCTCTTTGGGGACATTGCCATTACTGGAAATAGAAGACTAGCGATAACAACAGTCACATTCACCTTTTGATGACATTTTCCCTTTATAGATTTGCCCACTCTTTAAATGACATTTACATGGTAAGAATTAAATTTCGGTGTCTGACAAGGAAACATAAATGCACTGAGTGCACACATGGTAAATTCTTTGTTTGATATTAAAAAAGTTGCATATACAATTTGGAGTGAATATTATGCATTCCAGAGATTAACCACATCAATTTTCCAGGGCATACTGAAGGGTCAAATGCATACTGTGCATTTAAAAATCAAATTTGATAAAATATATGCACTTCATCTTTTCAAAAAACAAAGGAGCAAACATCATTTGCATTTAATCTCTTGATGCAAAGCTCTCTATAATCAACAGATGAAATCCCACATGTCTTATTGAGGTTTTAATCCAGGCTCAGTATTTCTTATTGAATTTGAAATCTGCATCACTCCTTCCATCCACCTCCAAAAATAAACTGACCTCATAACTACAACCTGTTTTCTAGAGAAAATTTCTGAATAGCTTCAAAATGAGATGAGCATATTTTCTTTACTATTCTTCCATAGGTGTGATCTTGCTGTAGTAAGCCTTGGAACCCACAGATCCTAACATTCTTTCCTTGACTGAGGGAGCTACTGCTCTTCTACTAGGGCTTTTGCCATATTATTTTACTGCCATTAACCCCTACTTGAACTAGCTGGAAATATTTTCTCCTGTACCAAAATCACTGCGTTGTACTAGCAGATATAAATGACCAAACTGGTATTTTTTTGATTGTTTATGGAATTTACAATTATTGTGCTATTTTCACGTAAGTATTTCAACAACCTGCCAGAAGAGCTCAAACACAGTCTGAATAATTCCATTTATTACAAAAGTTCAGTTCCTATCCTGCATTGTTGTGTATTTAAGTTTTGCCTCCATCTTTGCAGCTTCATTGTTTCCAATACTGCTATCTACAGTTTCTCAGAATATTCTCACTTTATGCATTTTTTACATAATTAAATCAAATAATGCACTGTTGTAGAATTTGAGAGCTTACAGGAATGAGATACTTTCAGTATGAAGCTACCAGGTTTTCAATTTCCTTGACAGGATTTTGTTGAATACTTGATTCTAGGTAGCTTCCAGGAGGTAAGAATGTAGGCAAATGTATCTAACTGTCTTCCTCTAAATCTATAGTCAGATACGTACAGAGAGAATAATGACTATTTTTCTAGAAGTTGTATCTTACGTGAATGTTAGAAGAAATGTATTATATAAAATCAGAAATTACGATCTGTATCGCTCTAATCCATATAAAAATGTAAGTTCATGCATGCTTTTAGTCTGTGAATAATGAATGTCACAGGCTTCAACAGCTCTATTTAATGATATAAAATGATTACCTAAGTAATTTGCCATATAATTGTGTTGGATCAAGGATGAGGGCTTCTATGACATTCATCCTTAGTCTCCTACAGTTAATTCTACTAACAGTACTAGAATTTTTATTTTTTTTTTGCAGTACAGTATTCTAGAAGAATTTGATGTTCATTCTCACTTGAGATTTCTGTACAGTGTGGTGTCTATGGGATACCCAAAAGTAAATGCACACAGCACGTGGAATTCTTTGTAAAGACAAAGGAAAAGACATGAGCTACACAATTTGTGGTCCTCTTCCCTCCCCCCTCAACAGAAACACTTACATTTGACATCTAATCCTCAGATTGCATGTCAGCAGGATTTCTTCCCTTGAAGCTGAAATACAGCATGAGAAATTTTCTACAGATAAAAGGAAACATTTCTATGGAAGATGTATAACTTATACAATGTATGCCTCACAACTTTCACTGTCCATGCAACTATTTGTAATTTTCATTTAAATAAAATACATTATTCCACACTAGTGTTGCAATACTACATAAATCTACTCAGAATAGCCGGACCATTGCTTGCTTTCCAGCATTTACTCATTTTTTCTTTATAATTTAACTAATAAATTACCATCTCTTTTCTGTCTACCAACTGTATGTATTTGAAGACAATTAACATTTTCTAATGTGGATTAAATTGATGTGTCCTCAAAGAATACTGAAACATCTTTCAGAATGAAAATGACTGGCGTACAGAAGTTGGTTCCAAATATGATAAAAACATACAACTTTATTTGCATACTACCAGGAGAGATGAGACAACCTACAACTGCAAAGCTGCTACATATGTGAACTACAGACTACAGCAGAGCCACACCAAAACATCTTGTGAGGACAACCAAAATAAGAATCCTGCAACAGCAGTGGCTTCTGAGGAATGTTCTATCGTTTACTCTCCTCTGGATCTCCCACTGAACAAATCCACTGGTTTCCAGTTTTTGCTCAATGTCCCAAAAACACAGATGTAATCAAATCATCATGGCAAACTACTTAGGAAAAACACATTTGTTTACAATGTATTACTAAAAAGTCAAAGTGAATTTAGCTCAAAGTTCAGAACTGCTCTGAAATGACCTTCTATCTGTATCTACAAAGCTAACTAGAAGTAAATGTGAAAAAGAACATGTGTACATAAATAGCACAAAGAATTACATGAAGACGTATCACTTATACCAGTTTTTAGTTGTTGTTTAGTTGAGTAAAAAATGTGATAATCAGGTTTTAGTTAACAAAGCTTACGTATTTTCAGGTCTTTGTGATAACCTATGACTTTTCAAATATCTTCAGAGGTCAAAATGCATACCCAAAAGTAGTTACACTAACACTTATTGTATTTTTTACAGCCACTCATAGTAAGACTTTTTTCTGTAACGCTCAAAATACTGTCTTGCGATAAACTACCATACAACTCTAGCTGATGATAAAATGAAATAGGACAGAATACTTTTTTTAAATACGAGATTTCAATTCCCTGGTGCAATTATGGAACTTGAAAAGTAATTCTGTTTAGAACTGCAAAGAAATTTGACCAGAAAAACTCTGTTAAGGACAAAGCATGATAAAAGGAAACTGCTTCAAAGACCTCTTTTATACTGCTTTTACCTTATGTCGTGTTATATTCTAAGCCTGAGTTGTGTTCATGTCTGTGAAAGGACAACGAGAAAAATCAGAAAGGAAAGAAATCTTTGTAGCTTAGCGTTTCAAATTCTGTTACAGAAAAACATTCGCTGTTTTCCTGTGACAATTTGAAGTTTTATATTGGGATGAATCTTTGAAATGCAATAGATGCCTCAACAGAATGCTGACAGAATCATCACTAATTATCATTGCATTCAACACTGTGAGGAAGCAGAGTATCAAGTCTGTAGCCTGATACCACACTGTAATTGAAATTTTCCTTTGTGTGAGTTTGTGAGAATTATCTAATTTTGAACATTATGCTTTAACAGTAGAACTAGTAACAGCTACTGTTATTAGGGAAAACAATTGTTCAGTTCTTCACAGCCCTAGATAAGATATCAGGAGAGATCTACCCTAGTAGAATAGCAGCGTACAACACAGATAGCATCACGCACAAAAATAGCTGCCACATCTCTCTATGCTTTTCCTGGGCAGCTCCAAAGCACAACTCCAATTAAATTTGAACCATTAAATGAAATGTCACAAAAATATTTTATCTGTGAGCTGAGCAAATCACTGTTAAAATTCATGGATATTTGCAATTAAATTAGCTACCCTGTAAAACTTTGTTGTATAGGGAAAAAATGTATTTCCCTTTCATTCATCATGCATACCCCAGGTTAATCATATTGTTGGTAGTCTCTAAAATAAATAATGTCACTTGATACCTTCCTGGCACATTACTGGGGATTGTAGGTACAACCCTGGAGGTAAAGGAATGAATCCAGCAGGACTGGATTCTCTGACTTGAGAATCAAGGCCTCAAATCCGCAATTTTCTTCTAGGCAACCAGGACCATTTCTCTGATAGCTCTGATCCAGGACCGTTGCCCTCAGAAGGTTCTCAGAAGAAAAATCCTACTGCACCAGACCCACCACACCAAAGAGGCCATAGCAGAGCCACCAACGTGTCATCCACCCATCTCACCCATCGTAAATTGGAGTCAAGACTTCTGCAGCTCCACTCCTTAATCTCCTAGCCTGAAGTTCTTGCAATGGCTTTAAAACTACCCTGACTGTCCCTTCAAAAACATAATATTTTGTGAAAATATGCCTCTTAATTCTACAGCACTAAGAAAATTACACATTGCAAAGCTTTATTCTTATTTTCAGTTTTGAACATAAGGAGCAATTATCTGAATGACTACTCCACAATTTCCTCGTTATCATCAGCAACAGGAAACAAGATGAACACAATTCTTATACTTCCTCTTAGAACATTTTCATCTCACCTGAAATATTACCTCACAATCCAAATCAAATCCAGTATTTCAGCTACACAGACAGTATCAGTGTTAATAGCACACTGATGAAATGTGAAGCTGTCTGTGATCTTTAAGAAGATCATAGAAAATAACAATAGCAATTCTGTATATTTAGAGAGCGCAACTCTCTGAGAAAATTTATCATCACGACACTGATAAGTAATAACTGTTACCTTAAGGATAACACAGTTTTGGAAAATTGAATAAACATAGAAACCTTGGTATGTGCTATTTCACTGCCACAGAAGTCCAATTTAGCAATGCCCTAGAATATCTAAATTGCATCACATACCCAGAAGCAGTCTGATAAATACATCGATCACTAACAGACTAGGTAACAAAGACTGGAAGTAATTTTAGATCAGCTTGCCTTCATTTTGGATTACAACTATAGTAATTGAGTCTGATCTGTTGTCCTCTACTGCCCTCTAAACACCCTCTATGTTTCCTGCATATTTCACAGATTCACTCTTAGAAACTGCAAAAACCACAGCAACCAATTGGAGTTTTCATCTCAAAATTTTTGTTATACTGTAATGCCATGCTATTAGTTACATCCTCAGCTGCTGGGAACTGGTTTAGGTACTTTGATTTCAACAGGAGCAACAGCAGTTGTACGTAACTGGAGAAAGGTGACCCCTGCTTCTCATTTGTAGCAGAAGAACCTCTGATCTTCAAACAACTCACAATTCCAAAAGATTAAATGATTAACTGATGTCACATGCACATTACATGATACAGAGTCAGTCTGCAGAAATGTAGAGGGAATGTTACAGCTGGAGATACACATATTAATCATGGTTATAAATGACCTACTCACCCTACAATGATTACAATAGTTTAAATAAGAGCTAAACACTTTGGGGCAATTTCTTTTTCCTTTACTAAAGTCTAATCATAGCCTCTATAAAATATTACACTGTAAATAGCAGCAACCCTTCCAACCTCTCCTCTACAGAAGCTCAATTTCTACTGTTTGTTACAGACAGAGAAGATGGGTACCGAAGAGTTAATTACCTTCAAGCAGTTGCTAGGTAACAGTCTGCCATCCCTATCCCAGGGTGTTCAATCTAAGTCTACCAAAATTCACCACCTCATCTTACAGTTCATTACTCAAATGCATCCCTCTCCTTTGCAACCATCTTCTACCATGTAGAGCTGAGTCACAGAAAGTGTCACTCTGGAGAAATACAGACCTCATCTCCTCGACTTAATCCTTGTTAAAATCCTGCTGGTTTCTCTCCCTTTCTCAAACCTTGAGCTGCTACTGCAACCCTGCCTCATTATCCTCTCTGCAGAGCCAAAATCCTGGGCACAGGAGCAGCAGGAGGTGGCCCTCAAATGCACAATACAAAAAATAACCCCTGGCTGCCACCAGCTGCACCTCTGTTCCCCCTTTCCTCTGCCATGAGTCTTAATTTCTGCCTATTGTCCTCAGCCAGTTTGTAACCTAGAGAAAACTGCATTTGTCCAATACTCCTGAATATGTTTGATGTTTTTTCTGTCAAATAACTTTCAACCCAATTTAAGAACTTCTTTTAGAGGGGAGACTATCACAGATCAGAATGAATTCATGGCACAGGAAACCAACGTAATTTCAACTGAAGCTGAATAGCAATATTAAATGGCTATTTCTGAATTCTACTACAGGGAAAAGTGACAACTTGCTACTCACATTTGTCACTAGGTGTGTTTTCTACACCAAAAATTCAACTGCTGTATTTCTAATTCTTTTGTTAGAGTGATCTTCACTTTTTTAACAAAAGCACATCAAAGAGCCACAAAACTATGGAAGATCTTCATGTGAGGACTCCCATAGTAGATGGAAGTTTTACCAGTAGTATTTTTATCTGCTTCAAGATAATGCATTTTAAAATATCCCAATTCCAAAACCAAAAGGCTTTGAATCTCTTGAATTTCAACTGCACATGCTACAAGGAGAGATAATTGTGTGCAGAGCAAATCCAATTTCCATTATATGCATGGCATTAACAGACACAGTAGATGGCATTTCTTGTTTGCAAAGATAAGAGAAAAATCAACAAGTCGTGCAGATGTAAAACTCACAAATTATTTCAGACCTGAAATGAATGCTGTTGGAGGAAAAGTTTAACACAGCCATATTTCTGTTAGTGGACTGCCCTACAGAATAGTTAACGGATGAAAAAATACTAAAGACAAACCAATACACATAACCCATTAACTTCTTCAGCTCTGCTTTGTTTCTTAAACTTATAAAAGAAGAAGGAACATGGTCTATTATTTCACATTCCCCACGCTTTTGTTTGAAAGAAATACAATTTAATTACAAGCTCTCTCTTAAAGGCCAACTTTTGAAGAAAATCATACTAGGCTGACTGTATAGGTCATACTGTGATTGAATAAGAAACAGTCAAAAACATAAGCAAAATACACTGTGAATTTTATTTTTTTAATAGTCTGATAAAGGAACAAATACCACCATCTTTTACAACTTCCTATTTCCTCGACAGCTCACTGGGCCTTTCTGCTTTAAGCCCTTTTGCTTTATTGGTAGCAGACGCTGACTGAAGGGGTACTTCTCCATGTTCTAATTAAGGCATTTTTTAATTCTAACTCTGAGGGCATAAAAGCTCAAGAAACGAAATGATTACTGACTGGCGCAGAAATTCAATCGATACTGCCTGATTCATTTGTCATGTTGTTTTATAATCCAAATGGAACACTCATTACATATTACAGAGCAAATAAAGCAACCAGTATGCTACTGTCAGGCTACTGTCAGTGCAGCAATACTAACTACTGTTATTCTAATCTGATTTTATGCCCATGTTTGCAATATATTCTATGTAAGCATAAAGGAACCTAGATTTCTCCACTCAATAGTGGAGTCTCGTGAATGTTTCAGAGTGCCATAAAATCGTCAAAAAGAGATTAAAGAATAAAATAGAGCAAATAGAGTAAATATTCCCTGGGACTGCTCACATCTCTACACTGGCAGTTTGTTCAGTTTCAGGAGGGAATTAAAAATCTGGCCTTCTTCTGATGGAACAGAGTAAGCAAAAGGTAATAAGAGGCTGTGGAAAGGATGAGAAGGGTAGACAACAATCCCACATTTTGGTTACGTGCACGTTTCCTGTTGTAGAAAACTTTCTGTCCAGATGGCAAGAAGCTCAAGGAACAGGATGACATTAAGAGATGCTGCTGGAGAAGTTAAGAGAACTAGAGGAAACAGATCCACACAGGAAGAGATTATTTTCCTGTAATTTCTTTGTGCATCAGAGTATTTGCTGTTCAATGTATCAGCAGGAATTTATGAATCTAAAGTGTGCGTAGACCACCTGAACTAGTTTCAGTACAAGGAAGTAGTTAAACACCAGCACTTCAAGACTGCCCCACTTAAATCAGTGGGAATACTCAGATAACATTATGTACATTCCTAATGGCTTTCCTGGATCAGGACTTACTGCTGAAAGTGAATATTAAGCAACTTCCACATATATCAAAGAGGTATATCTCGACAAAAAAAATATGCTGAGCATTCAATATACTTTAGTTCTGAATTAGGAAATAAGGTATATATAGTTCCAGCAAAATTCCAGAAAATTTTAAATCAAAGACTTGCCAGAGAATGTTGAAGTACTCTCCCCAAACTATCCTACTTGGAATACATTTACGTGCAAAGAAGTCTTCTACTCTGCTGAGAGCAATGAATGGAAACTTGACCTCCTCTGTAAGGTAGATTTCTCAATTAAGTGTATTTATCACGTACATTCTGCTCATGAGTTTAATTAAACATTTCATTAACAGTTCAAAAAAATATGGACATTCGAATCAATCCATTTCTCAAATAGAAAATAATAAGCTTTTAAAACCTGATACTATGTTAACCAGCTGCAATCAGATGGCACTTTCTGCTTCCTCACAACTACTATAAGCATAGATCTGACAGTTAAAAGAACTGGAACAGGCTGCCCAGGGGGGTTGTGGAATCTTCTTCTCTGGAGATACTCAAGACCTGCCTGGACGCCTACCTGTGCGACCTGGTGTAGGGAACCTGCTTTGGCAGGGGGGTTGGACTCAATGATCTCTTGAGATATGCAGTTTCACATGCAAATTTTTACTGAAACACAGGAACAGAGCTCCTGTGCATTTCTGTACCGCAATGGAGCAAGTATCTCTAACATGAGGACAGTTGTGCAGTATGTCCAGAGAAGCAGTGAAGAAACTGCTTCAAATCCCAGTAAGACATCCAAATACCCTTGACTTCACATAACAAATATTTGAATCACTAACTGTCAATCTAGCAGCAACGGCTTGCAGTCCCATCCAGCTGCCAAACCCCTTGATTATAGGTTCTATAAACCCCCTGTATAGCATGCCCCTGCTAGAAACATTACAGTAAATACATAAAAAAATAATTTCCAAATTTACAAATACGACAACTTGAAAATAGCTTTAGCAGTTCACTTTTTAAAACTACCAATTGTCCTCTGAGATCTTGATGCTTATTCCATAGCAAGTTATCCACATTGTAATGCAAGTATGCAGTTGATCAATATATTTTTACTGATCTTCATTATTTAAAACAAACTTTGAATTTCACGTACCACATCTTCTACACTTTCAGCTACTGTGCAGATATCTGTTGTCAGTAACTAAAAGAATACTAGAATTATTGCTTTGAGCAAATAGAGATCACCTAAAGTAATGCATACTGCCATACTCCTTTGGATATGCCCAGGGATTAACAAATTGCCCATAGGAATCTAGGTAAACTACACAATGCTATTCAAAAAAAAATAAATAAATAAAAATAAAAAAATAAAAATAAAAATAAAATAAAAACATTTCTCCAAAATCATGGCCTGGGGAAAGGAAAAACTGAAGATGGCAGGCTATTCTCCAGAGGACATCTGGTAAAGGAGCTATCCAAATCATACTCCTCACCACAAAGGCATTCTTCATCTAAACCTCCACAGGACTGAGTCATAAAGGATCTGTACCCATAGGGTACTGCAAGGCTGAATATTATTTGGACTTTCTTCCTTACTGAAAAAAAAACAATAAAAAACTCAGTATGTGAAGGCAGGATAATTTATTGAAAAGGGAAGGTACCCTATTTACGCTATTTCTACCTTCACAGTTTTTAAATACTCCCTGGAGGAGGGTTCCAAGGGCAGTTATTCATCACAGAGACCCTGGCAGCATGTTTTTTTCAAAGAATATTTACAGCTAAAGTAATCCACAGACTACATTAAGAAACTCTAATTCAATAATGATTAGCTTCCTTTACTCTGGACCTCCACGGCCAGATACCACTTCAGCACCTATTTTAACCGCTATTTGCGATGATTAAAACAAAATGCAACAGGCCCTGAATTACTTGTGTTCCACTACATCATTCAACTTGGCCAAGGTCACTAACAACTCAGCCACTAATTTCAACTTTTTTCATAAAGCTTTTCCTACTGCCAATCACTGACCTAGATCCTGGAATGAGGGGTCCCCAGAGGCTTCCCTTCTCCAGGCTGAGCAAGTCCAGCTCCCTCAGCCTTTGTTGTTAGAGACGCTCCAGCTCTCCGAGCATCTTTGTGGCCCTTCTCTGACTTGCCCCACATTCCTTCTGTCCTGGGAGGTTCTAGGTCTGCACACAGTAGTCCAGCTGGGGCCTCACAAGGACAGAATAGAGGGGAACAACCACATCCTCCCCCCTGGTGCCACCCTTTCTGTTGATGCAGACCACGATACAGATGCCTTTCAGGTTTGCAAGCACACAATTTCTGTGTTGCCAACAGGAATTCTGAAGAGTTAAAGAACTGCACTGGGGTCAGAATATGTTGCACAGAGTGTACAATAAATACTCTAGGACGATTTCTTCAAAGAAAAGTTGAATAGTTTCTGAGGACTTCCAAATTTGGCACTACAGAGATTCAGAGACAGACGTAAGGTGCACTGGTCTGAGAAGATCTGCCTACTCTTGCAGGGACCATCAGATTACAAGGCTTTTAAGGGGTCCCAGGACCCCTGAAGAAGCTACAATCAACAGACATGGTGGGAAAAGCACTGAGTCAATGATTATCTCTTCTCATACAGACACAGATTAGTGAATTTGATATTACTGCACAAGAGGATCATATTCACAGGACAGATGGGCAAAATTCAGCCTGTCAAGTTTCACAATTGTTATTACTTCCCCTAGATTTAGTTGACTTCTGATTCCTTTCAAGATGTTTAAAAGAATTTCTTAGGAAGAGAAATATTAGCACAAAAGCTGGTATGACAAATGAGATATCAAGAGAAATGCTGCATATCTAAAATCAGAAATTAAAATTGGAATATCCTTTCTGCAATATAATTATGAAATAAAATCCCTCTGGAGTAATACTGTTTGTTACTTTACATCTCAGAATACAAATGTAATCCAAAAAAATTATCTTTATGAGATTTAGAACTTCCTTTCTCAAATTTAAGTTTTTAAAATAATTGGTAGCATTAAGTGTAAAATCGTTACTGCAATTTGCCAGTGACAATTAACCACATCTTGTACATACCTGCATTTTAAAGAAACTGCTCATTTAATTTTGAGTCATAGCTGTATGATTCCAGTTATTGTATGGAAACGGTTCTCAAAATACAAGGCTTAAACTTTTGTTAATATACTCCTTATAGTTTGATGGACTATGCATTTCGAAGCCCAAAACCAATCCATTTCTCTTTCATAATCAAGTCCATGTTTAAACAATTTGATAGCTTATTTGTAACAAATTAGAAAAGTGGAGCCTTCTGCTATCGCTCAACAGGAACCAATTTGTTTGATTAAATAGAACTCAATTTCCACTCCACTTTAACTGAAAAATACAGCTAAGCACACCAGTCTTCATTTTATTATGATCCTTTGATTTAAACACAGGAAATATGTGGAAAGGGGCCATTCAGAAGCGAAGCCAACAGTATTCATAGACCGTAGGGTAACATTCTCAAACAATTTGAGTATTTTCTTCACAACTGTGTTGATTCAACCACTTTCCACCACATTTAAAACTAACATCTATTCATACCACAAACCCAATGAAGTACTCGCTCCTATTTGGAAACAAATAGTAAAAATTTACATATTCATGCAGAAAAAATAAACAGTAAAACACAGTTTACCTTAAATATTCCAAGTGCTACACACCTGTCACGTAGCAGAAAGCAACGTAGGTAAGTACAAATGTTATTAATGTTCTTGCATAAATACTTATGTGCAGTGCTGCACTGATTTGTAGAGGATGGATGAAGTGCCACCTCTCCAGATTTGTATTACAAAAAACACATGTACAAACATACTGCAGCGTACGTAAACCTCTTCAGACTCCAAGAGAATGAATCTTAACACACAATTTCCATAGACCAAAACGCAGTTGCTTTCACTACGTATGATTAAATCACATATCATCCGCATCCTATTCCAACAGAGTTCTCAGTATTAATTCAGGTCATGTTTTAAAAGTGTCTGCAAGGATAATATTTTTTCCTTCCATCAGTCCTGCCTCAGCAGTCTGGTCTTGCAGCTCTCATGTTAACATGCACAATGGTTAAATAAATGCAGAGTTGATCCTTTAAGTTGTGCTACTGTAATTTTATCTGCTTTTTCAACAGTTTTTCCTTTGTACTAGGTATTACAATTTTGGATTTTTTTTGTTTGTTTGTTTTTTAATTTCCATTAAATTAATTCTGAAGACAAGTAAATGCAGCCCTTGGGTATTTGAGCACCACTCTAATCAGAAGTACAGAATGCTGCGACTTCTGAGAGTGTTAACTATACCCAACTGTAAACTGACTGGGCTACTACTAAATGAGTTAAAAAGCAATCACTGAGAACTTGTTTTTGTTCTGGATGCATATCTCAATTGAGACTTTTTTTGCTTTAAACAGATACACGTATAGATGTTGCTGCAATAATAAATAAAAGACCAGGAAAGAAATTAACACCAAGTAGTTATATCCAAAAAGTAAATAAACAAATGCACTGGCAAACATGCAGCTCTCATTTCCCAGCTCTGACGTTCTCTTTCCTACTGCACATCAAAGCTGTGGAAATAACAGCAGCAAAGAGCTTGTAGGGTGAATACCCTGAAAGAACAGAACCCACACAAAATAACAAAGATGGACAATATATTTTTGTATGGCTTTTCCAGATTGAGTATACAGACAACCAGTAAATTAGGAAAGGCTCACCCAGCAGCGACAGTCAAGACTTGCCAAAACTCCACACAGGAGGAACATCCAAAAGGAGATCCTTCCTCCGTGGTGGTCAGCCTTTAAATGGGGTCTGGGAGAGGTGGAGCCAGACTCCACCCCTTCCAGTCACACAGGTACATTGCCTTCACCTGTGCTCCTGCAGCTGACTCAGTGCTCGACTCAGGTAATCAATCAGTGGTTCAGGTCCTGATTCAACAGTTCCCATACACTCCACCCCTTCATGACGTGAACCACTGATCAAGAAAACTATAGGGTGAGCCTTCCTTAATACAGAGATCCCTTACGTCGCAATGCGTCTATCGATATAATCTGGGATGAGTGATGATCGGCGTATGGCTCGTGTTCTTCCTTGGGCTGGTGCTCAGTGGTGTTTACTGGAAACATGCAGTCACGTGGTGCAGGTCCATCCTATGTTCCATCGGTCCCAGGTAGACCATCACCATACGTTGCACATGATCTTACAGCAACTCTGGAACACTTCAGTGATATGTTGTTCCTTCTGGCAATTCTGAAGACTCAAGTCTCACGGGAAGTAATACAGGTGTTTCAAGGGTACCAAGAGGGGAATGTCTGCCCTCCATGGCAAAATACAGGCCGTATTCCTATCTTGGGTCACTTCAGCTTGTACAGTGGCATGCCCTGGCCGCCTGTACCAAACCTTTTGGCCATATGTCTGTGGCTGCACAACAGTGTCAGGCACCAAAGGGGGCGTCCCAATCTGCCATAGGGACTTTATAGGGGTCCCTTTAGCAATAAAGACTGGAGTGTTGACCACAATATCGGCAGGCCATGTACCAATTACCGGCCTCCTACCTCCAGTAATCTCCCCCACGGTGCAAGTAGGCCACACCACCATGGTCCTACCTGCACCTTCCAAGGCCATTTTTTTCTGTTGGCGCCTATTTTAAGTTCTCAGGGGCAGGGAGAAGATCATTCCCATTGCTGATCTAAGGTCTTACCCAGTTATCGGTGCCCCTAATTTGGATCCTAAGCAGGGAGGCCCATGCTGTTTCTAACATTTTCAAGGCACTGGGTCTGCTGTCTCTCAGTCCTTCATTCAGGTCTTGCAGGGTTTCATGGAGTCTCTCTGTCCAGCCCTGCAGAGACTGAGAGTCTGTCTTCAGGGCAGCCTTGAGAATACCATTACAACGCTCTACAAGGCCTGCACCCATTGGATTGTATGGCAGGTGGAATCGCCATTCAATGTTGTTCTCTTCTGCCCAGCATTGTTATCACTGCACCCGTGAAGTGACTCCCTTGGTCACTCTCAATGACTTGTGGTGCCCTGTAGGCAGCTATCAATCCTGTGAGTGCTCTGATGGAATATGCCTGGTCCACTTTCAGTACTGGATAGGCCTGCATCAGCCCACTTGTGGTATCGACACAGGTTAGGGCGTATCTCACCCCCTCAGACTGAGAGAGAGGCCCAATGTAAACAACCTGCCATCTCTGTAGAGGATTGTGTCCTCAAGCAAGATGGGCTGTTCTTTCAGGCAACAACCTCAGTCTCATCCTGGAGCAAGCATCACAGTCTTGGCATGCCTGAGCCATGTCAGATAGTTGTGCAGGCAGTGCCCATGCTTTAGCAGCTGCCCACATTCTGTCCAGCATGCCGCAGCTCTTGATGCAACCAGCAGGCGATGTTCTCAGATTGTGAGTTCTCGACCCATCTAACTCAGGCCAGTGTGTCAGCTTCATCATTTCCTGGTGACTGTAGGGGTTGGCAACCAGAAACGTGGTAGACACATACAGTCCTGCGTTTAACTGTATTCCATATGTCTAACCACGTATCTTTACCCCAGAGTGGTTGGGCGTGGATAGTATAGTCCTGGGTAGCCCACTGCGATTCAAAGAGTGAGCCCCCGGTACACAGCCCAACTATCTGTGCAAATATTCAGGATACCGTCACCAGGTTCTTTGGTTATAACCATCCACACGGCCTGCAGCTCTGCCCACTGGCTGCTTTGACCATCCCTCTTTTCAAAACAGATTGCGTCTGTGGCAGGATGGTGTGCTACTGCTCTCTACTTGCTTGGGATGCCCTTCCAGGACCTATCTGTGTTACCAAGCATCTTCAGGAATGGGATATTTTCCTTCCTGGACGGGATTCCTGTGGTGGAGCGACCAAGGCTTCTTCTGGTGCATCACTGTCATGTGTCTGTCACTGGGCCCAGAATCTTTTGAAGCTCTTCTTTCAGTGGCGATGAAGACAGACTACTTCTCTGACTGAGATAAGCGACCCATTGTGCCACTGCATATATGTGCCTGGGCCACCCCTGTCTTAGGAAGGTGGGTCAGATCTCTTACCCACCCCTGAATTGGCACAGTGGTCTTAACTGTGACTTTGACCATCTGGGTTATTGGCTCTACTGCCTGTAATGCGGTATAGGCAGCTGTTTTTCAATCATACTACGTCTTTCCTCTGCTCCATGCCACACCTGAGACCAGAAACCAATGGGGGTCTGAACAGAACTCTGACGTTGCCACAGGCCCCAGCCAAAGCCATCCTGAGTAACATGAACAACCAATTCAGCTGGGAGGATAGGATCGAATATACCCAATAGCTGGGCTTGTTTCACCGCCTGTTTTGCTTGTTGGAAGGCATCCTGTTCTGCTCTCCCCCAATCCCATGATTGGCCCTCTTTTGTGAGTCTATACAAAGGTCTCAGCAGCTGTGCTAAATGAGGTACAAAGGAACACCAATATCCCAATATACCAAGAAATTCTTGCAGCTGCTTTGGTGTTGTAGGGACTGGGAATGCCTGAACCTTATCTATGATGGCACTGCATAGTACTTTGGTCTTTCCTGACCAGACTACACCCAGAAATTTAACAGACAGGCCTGGACCCTGCACCTTTTGAGGATTGACAGCCCATCCTCTTTCATGTAGGTAGGTGGTTAACGAATCTGCCACCTCTCCTACCACCTCCAGTGAGTCGGATGTTAACAGGAGATCATCAGTGTAGTGGTATAGGTTGACATGATTAGGTTGGGCAATTAGCTAGGTCACACACCACCAAGTTATGACAATACGTTGGTGAATGCATGTACCCCCGTGGCAGGACCTGAAAGGTTCACTGCCTGCCTTCCCATGTAAATGCAAATTGATCTTCATCCTCAACAACTGGGAATACTGAAGAATGAATTTGCCAAATCTAGGACACAACGGTAGGTTTTGATTTCCCTACTGAGCGTGTCCATTAGGGAAGCAATACTGGGTACAGCTGCATGGATGGGCGGTGTGACCTTATTCAACTCCCTATAATCCACCATCATTATCCGTTCCATCCGACTACTGCACTGGTCACATGAGGGAATTGTATGGGCTGTGTGCAGGTCTTACTATTTTTTCTAGTTCCACCCTTGATATTTCATCTTGTCCCCTTGGGAGTCTACATCACCTTACATTAGTAACCCAGCATGGTTTCAGCAAACAAAGAGGCTCATATTTCTTTATGGCCCCTTAATCCTGTCTGTACCACCCAAACACTAATGAACCTTTGCTGAAGTCTGAACTCTCCCACAGACATCTGGAGAGCCAGACCTCATAAAATGTCTATGCCCAAGATGTATTCTGGGACTGGGGCAACAGACACTTTATACTCAGGGTGGGAAACACCCAACTCCCAATTTCAACCATTTTTGAGTGACCGGAATGGCCTGTCCCCCAAACCCACCAATCATCACTCTATTACCCTTAAATTCAGGTGTTTCCACACCAGTATATACCAAAGCCATTACCCTTTGCACATATGTTTCAGTTCTATGTAGGGCCTCTGGCCACATCCAGGGTGCCAAGGGAACCAATGTCCCTTGTCACTTCATTAATTTTGCCAGATCTTTTACTGCAGGTGGCTCAGGCATTGTAGCGCGAGACCCCTGTGGAGGTTTTTTCCTCCTATTTGGTACTATAAAATCGGCCAAATTCCAGGTTGTAGTAGGTGCTTCTCGTATTATTCGTACTCCCAATTTTCTGGGAGTACTCTGAAGTTTTTGATCGTTTCTCAGTTGTTTCCATAACTGTAATAAAATATGTTTGGGCTGCCCATCTATTACAGCAAATGCAACCCCAGCCCATGTAAGATCACTGAACGCCGTATTCCGAGACACCCGTATGGGGCCTGATCAGGGTGTCCATGGGGCAGTCTTCTGGGTTGTAATTGGGAGAGCCACGGCTTCCTCCACCACACAGACATTGTGCCTGGTTCTTATGCACTCCATTTCCCCCAGGGCTGCTATCAGTTGGGCTTCTTGTTGGATTATGGCCTCTAAAGCTACTGAAGGATTTAATATGGAGACCAATGTCCCATAAAGATGAGAAGGGGCCTGCTGCAATATCAGGTCTCTCGTACCTGTCATAAATTTTTCCATGTCTGGACTTTCAAATGTGTCAGAATACATGGCCCTCCCTCATACCCCATTCTCAAATGTACGTTTGGAGGTCCTCCACAGAGGACCACAAACCGGCATGAAGCAGTACGTCTGTTTTATTGGGCCATGTTAGACAGCATGTCGCCATTCACTAGTCTATAGTAGAGTGGTTTTCATTATAGTGGAGCATCATATAATCTTTGCCTCAGGGCTGAGTGTATGGTTACAGATGCTAGCTTCAACGTTGCTGTCCCATTAACTAATACACTCTCAGCTCCTGCATCCCACAGTCTTAGTAGCCATGACGGTATGCTTTCCCTGGGGCTTTTGATGGAACCATTGTACATCAGTTCATTTGCTGTATATGGGCGAGCTGTTACATGCACGTATGTTTCAGCAGGGGGCCACTGGTCAGGAGGCAGCCCTGCCAGTCAACCTTGTACTTTTTTTTTTTTGTTTTCTGAGTTATAATTGTGCAGATCTCAAAGGGATCCACCATAGATGGAGCTTTGAGATCAAATTTAGAGACCTTACCCTCTGAGGTACCCAGGTCCGTTATCTCAGGGACCTGAGTGTCCTCAACTGAAATGATACATATTTCTTTTGTTGAAGAATTTAGTCCTGTTTTTTTTTTTTGGTTGTTAATGAGCCCAACTGCTGTTTTAATTTCTCAATACACTCTCAATAGTTGGCTCTCACATTCTATGTTGTTATTTGTTACTTCCAGTTGGTGTAACGTCATTACCACAGATCATGCCACAGCAGATGTAGCTAGCTGGCGCTCCTGTGTAATAAGTACACCGCTATCTAAACCCTGGAAATAACCCATTACACAATCCAGAAAAGGAGAAACAGTTGCCATAACCCGCAAGGGTCCCCCATTTTTCAACAATATTGGCCAAGACGTAATAGGGTGACCCCATAATTCCTGGGATCTGACCTGGGAGCATTTTTCTAGGGGGGGGGGGGGTAACATTCTCCCCCCTGACCCATTTGAAGATATTCCAAATGAAAAACGTATCAGTTGATTTTTTATTTTTTGAAGCCTGCCTGGCTCGCCAATTGTAGGGTGAATACCCTGAAAGAATGAGGACCCACATAAAATAATGAAGGTGTTAGGATAATTTGGAATATAATTAGGAATAGCAATTATTAGGAAGGGCTCACCTGTCACGGACAGTCCAGGCTCACCTGGAACTCCACACGGGAGGGATCTCCAACAAGAGATCCTTCCCCAGCAGTGATCATCCCTTAAATGGGGTCTGGGAGAGGTAGAGCCAGACTCCACCCCTTCCAGTCACACAGGTGCATTGCCTTCACCTGTGCTCCTGTGGCTGACTTAGTGCTCACCTCAGGTGATCAATCACTGGTTCAGGCTGTGATTCAACAGTTCCCATAGAGAATTATATCACACTATTACGTCAGAGCATGCAGATTATTCATTCTATTTCTGAAAATGAACTCTGAGATATGCTGCTATTGAAACAAAGCCATCTGTAAATACTTCAGAAGTGTACCTTAATATAGGAAATGGGTGAATTCTTTTATACAAAGGGAGCATAATTACCACACTTCTGTGGGTATCTAATAGTTCTAAAATAACAGAATCCAGTTGAATGTATAAACATACCTACATCTCTTGTTCAAATATCTATAAACAATGATTTCTGGATACAAAAATGATCAAAGTTAAAAATGAAAACTTTTTTTTTTTTCTCATACAAATAGTAATGAAGTTCTTTTTATAAATATGTTTCATGTTTATACCACAACTATCTTGGACTCCAAAGACTTTGCTCAGAGAAAGCTATGCAAGTAACATCATATGCACACGGTTAAAGATGTGGAGTATTTGTCACATAATAGCAGTCTTAGGGGAAAGGAAAAAATAATTCCAGTTTGCATGAATAATACATTGAAACTTCAAGATTTAAAGATGAACTCATTGGATCAAGAAACTTGTCATTTGATTTGTTCACTGCTTTGAATACTTATTTTGAGAGAACAAAGGAAGAGTTAAAGCTCAAAAAGATTTTTAAAATGTTGCACAACAACTCCATTTCCATTCCAACAGAATGGAAATAGAGTTCAGACAGCTTCAGGTTGAGAATAAATTACTTAAATTACTACTACTGCCACTTCCCTGCTGATCCTTTACCTACTTTGAGGTATTTGCATAAAAATATGCATGCAAAATCTGAACGCTGTTACTGGTGGCCAAGGATATTAATTCTAGTCACAGAACAATACTGACTTGAGACTGTGCAGCCAATTTAATTAGGGTTTGATTCTGTTGTTAAAACCAATGAGACCCCACAGCACTTCAGTCTTAACTTACATCTAAAGTAAAAGATGGAAAGAAATAATAATTACAATGGTAATTTTAACAGCATCAGTGACATGAAAGTAAGATTTTATTAGATTAAGTGGGACTTGAGCTCAAAGCCTAAGGAGCACTCAGACCTCAGACAAATGTTGTACTGCCCTTAGTATAAGCCACAACAGCAGTTTCAATATTGAAATTATCTACACTTGCAAGATCACTGATTTAGCTATGCTTGTGCATACTTCATTAACATCTCTACAAGAAAAAGCGTCCCTAAAATGGAAAAAAAATGGAATACTAAATGCATTCCACATGAAATGGTTTCTAATTTGCTTTATCGCACACGTATGTAAGGGGAAAGAATCAGATGTTTCAGAATTACAGTGATAAATCTCTATATTTTCTTTTTCCGTTTCAGTTACTGATTCCTGTAACTTAAGGTGACACGAAAACGTAGAACAAGAGAATTGGGAGAAAAGTATAATTTGCAACAAATCTTTGTACTCATCACTGAGAAGGAAAGAAGGATGGTAATTTACTTTTACCAAAACAGGGAAGCACTGCCATTCACACATTTTAATAAGAGTTTCACAACTATTAGGACTTGGGTTTGGGTTGTTGTTTTTTTGTTTTTTTGTTTTTTTTATTGCTGTTGGAATATATTTTTTTTTATTATTATTAAATCAGTGACACGTTTAGCTTTCTAACAGCTATACTGACACTTAGCAAGTTCTCCTCATTTCTGCAGTCTTTCTAAACATTGCAGTTGGGGCTAACTTGGAAAATTCCCAAGTCTCTTTCGTTCTGCATTTCAGGTGGATGTCCTGTTTGCCCTTCCTGAATCCTTGGCGACTTCCTTTATTTTCCATTTTCCCAAAAATACATGAGCCTAAAATTCCTCTTTCTTCTGTGGAAACTGAGAACTGTCAATTTAACAAATTTCCTTTATAGAGATACAGTGTTTGCTTTTTTTTTTTCTGTTCATATCTATGTTCCCATTTTGAATTAAATTATACATAATTAGTAGTTTTTCTGTGTAAAGATGAATTTCAGACTCATTCAGCCATTCCTGCATTACCTATTACTGCACCTCTAGCAGTTCTTAATATAGATTCATTTATTTTTAACACAGAACTGGACAGATGACTTAAAACTTCCATCTGAGCACGTAAGAGATCTTTTCCTATAGAATGTGAATCTTTAAAGATCAGAGAGACTAGGTTGATCAGACTGCCTGCTAACACTTTCTGTTTGCCCTGCTTCTGGTTGCTTGTGACTTCACCACACTGACTGCCCACACTAAGTGCATGCATTCCACGTGCTTCATGACACTTACAGCCTCATTAATAAATAATTCACGTTTTCCAGAAGGTGAAGGAAAATGAATTGTGCTCATTACTTTTCTTAGAAAACGTGCATGTTCTTAAGAGTGGAATTTTAATATTTGGCAGAAAGCATTTGTCTAGCAACTATGTACCTATTGCTACCGCCAAGAATTTAAGAAGGAACTGAGGCCATTTAATTTTGGTCAGTGATGGTAGGAGAGGAGGGATGTAGGAGGTCAATTCATGTGCATCATGGGGCACCTCACAGTGAGACACATGATAGATCATGGCTGCTTCAGTCTCTCTGTGCAATTGGGCTTCTGGGGCAGTAAAGATGCTTTGCATAAGGAGAAGAGACCGTTGGCCTTTATTTCCTCCAATTAACCTATCCTTGGACTGATCAAAATTAAAAAGCCCTGACAAATATTAAGTTTGAAGACTTCTAATTTGCTCTTATGATCTAGGTCTCCAAATAATCCCCCGAGGGCAAGTATGATGGGTACAATGGCAAGCCAAAAAGCCCAGGGCTAGTGCTTGCCTCCACACTGCCTGGGCAGAAGGGAACAAACTGATGCTGAGCTCTCTACATCCCAGCCAACTGCCCTTAAACACAGGGCTGCAGTGTAAAAGCTGGAAACCCATCAGCATCAGTTATGACCCTGGACAGTAACAAATAAACTAGAAGTTTCCCATAAATTTAGTTCAAACTGCATTTTTCGGCAAACAGCTTCTGTCCAAGAAGACAGAAAGGTTTATCAGGCTCAAAAGTTAGCCTACTTACTGTCCTGCATTTCTCACTTCCTGATAGAATTTGTCCCTTTTTAACAGATTTTTTTTCTTGCAACTCCTTTTCTAAAACCGACCAATTAAAAGGTATTATACAACGATCACTTTCTAATGAAGTTCATACCAAAACAAAAGGACTGACTACCAAGCAGACCCACCACTACTTGGCATCAAAACAATATTGCAAACCTTTTGAGAGTTGACTGCCTTCCCCTCTCCCACTGCTTCTTCCAACGTACAATCCCAGTGCAAAACATCAGGGCTCAGCATAGCCTTAAAGCGAATCATAGAATCTTGAGTTGGATGGGACAATAAAAGGCCACCTGGTCCAACCCCCCTGCAACAACCAGGGACACCTACAGCTAGATCAGGGTGCTCAGCACCTGGTCCAGTCTGACCTGATGGGGCATCCACCACCTCTCTGGGCAATCTGTTCCAGTGGATAAATATTGCCTGTGAACCTAACCATAAATGTTTGATAACAAAAAAATGATGAATTAGCCCTCCCTAAGATTAAAAGAAAAAATTTAAATTATTTCTATTAAAGAAAGATAATGACAAGTGTACTGGTAGAGTCGCTAAGAAGACATATATTCACTTTGAAAATACAATCCAGATTTAAGATGTATTACTGAAATGGACCCAACCTGTACGACAGTTCAAGTCTTGAGCCCAGGAACATGCTCTCACCACATCCAGGCTCCCAGAGCATGATTAGAGGCCACAAGGTACCTATAAAATGTTCCTAAAATGATTCTGAGAGACAGCAGAGATCAGAAATAGCCTCACTCTACACCGAGTCTCCAGCTTTTAAGCTAAACCTGCCACACTGTACAAAATAACCAGATGCAACTCTCTGAAACCACTAAGCACAGTCTTGCAGTGATCATTCTCAGATCCAAACAAGAAGAAATCGGGCAGTGTAGAGCAATAAAATAACTGTTTTCTACATGTTCATTACAAACTGAGAAGTGTTTATATGTAAGATTTACATCAGCAGCAAACACAAGTGACCATCTATGCTGTGGCAACAGAAGCAGAGGTCCTGAACAGAATGCTAGACAGTTGACTCCTATTACATGCTCCTAGAAGTTAGCAGCACTACATTGTTTGATGCTGTGAACAACATGCTACAACCCTACATCATTCCTTCTAGGTATTTTTTTTAGCATTTTGAAAGGGTGCTTTTACTTCTTGTGCAGAGCACTTTAATGATGATCTACAAAATTTACAGTAATAATAAATACAATTTTATCCCTTCCAGTTTTCATTTTCCAGTCCTCTCTTAAATCATCTGCTTCATTGACCATTTACTTGGTTAATTTCACTGAATTATTAAATTGAGCCACAGAATATTACACTTTTATCTCTGAGCTTAGAAAGGTAGCTCATTATAGAACTTTAATAACTTTAAAATAGACTTCTTTAGAGAGGAAATGTTCTACAACATTTACCATAGACTGGGTGGCAGACTTTGCTTTTAGGAAAAAAACGAAATTTGTTTTGTTTTGCAATAAAAATCAGTGTGTTGTTAAAATCACATTCATTACAACATGGAAAGAAAAAAGCATCAGGCTGCACCACATAGGTATCCAAAACCCAAATGTGATCCAGGATTTCAGTGTGTTCATGTGTGTTGATTTTATGTCAGGCTACACCCAGCTTAGCTACAGCCTAGAATGCATAAAGTGGCACATCCACTCCACTCCCAGAAGCAGCTGCAGAGTTTCCAAGCTGCCCACTGGCACTGCATGGAGAGGTCAGTGAAGGGCTCACAGTTCCTACAGCAGCACTGCAGTGAGAACACAGAGGCAATGGAAAGCAGAGAATTGTTCTGGGATGTTTTAAGGCAGAAAGAGGAGCGCAGATTGAAGGGGACTGCTAATACCACATGGAAAGGCACTAAGAGCAGCTGAAAGCAGGATCTGTGGGAAGGAAAAGGATCAAGCGGAAGGCCATGGAAAAAGATAAAGACTGACTGTGTGTTAGGAAGAAAAAGACAATTCCGTCTTCTCCTGCAAGGAAGCTTCACACTACAGTAGCAGAAAACTGCTTATGCTGTGAGCAGGATGGAAAGATGAGGATATAAAGGGAAAAAGCAAACAAGAAGAAAAAAAGGTGGAAGTATGTGAAGGAGTATTTTCTTGTCAATAGTGGAGCAGTTACCATGGGACTCCCAACTGCAGAAAGGACACAGTGAGGGGGGAAAAAGCACATGGGAGGAAAAAGGACTGAGCAACACAAAGAGATGCAGAACACATTTCCTTTGCTTTCTCTCACAGCCCATCACAAAGCAGGTACTTGGCAAGGAGACCTAAGTTAAAAAGATTTCCATCAGTACGTTCACCTTTGGAGACTGCTGTGGAAGTGGCACATGACAACTATGGAATCACAGTCAAGCCTTCACCGCTCACATAGACAGACTCCAAGGCTCTGATTACCATTTCTGTTTCTACTGCAGCAACTGAGCCTGTTGGAAAATCAGGGAAATAACCAGGGAAACAGATTTACAATGACTATCTTAGCAGTTTCATTCCTCCCTTTTAAGAAACTATTCATCATCTCTCAACTAGTTGATTCACTCAAGGGTAAATAACCATTCAGGTGACCTAGAGCAACTTACATGTTTCTAAACTTAAGCTGAGTTTTACTAGTTGTCCCCAATTCCTAAACTGTAATTCACCTGTTACCCACTGAAGAGGTCAGAGCTTTAGCATGTTCAAAAATGTTTTCAACAGCTGTAAGATTTTGCTCTTAAAAGTATGTGAAACTAATGATAACCACATGAACAGGCTCTAGCAAAACTCCAGCTACAAATGCCTATGAGTATATTTTATTTCAAAGCTTGTGTCACAGACATCACATTAACTGGCTGTAATGAATAGCTCTTAACAAAAAAAAACTCTACCAGACATAGGATTAATAATCACTACAGCAGTTAATATTGACATTAAATATTCCAAACGTTAAATATGATGGTGTGTGTGTGTGATTTTCTCAAAAAATATCTGGTTTCATCTTAGTGAGGACTAGTTTTATTTGAGTTTTGTATTTAGTGTTTCCCAGCCCCGAGAAGTGAGGGAGCTATCATTTTTTAATACTGCTTTTTGTTTTCTGCAAAGCCCCCAGACATTGGAGAGCAGAAAATACTACAATTTCAAATTACCCTCAAAGAATAAAGCAGGGATTTATAAAAATCCCAAGAGTAGTTCAAGTGTATTACAGTAAGACCACAAGGCTCAATGCAGCACTGTGTTGGTGGTAGCTTAGGACCTGAAGGCAATGCAGCTACATTTTCTCAGTATTACACTTAATGTAATTAAACTACCTCCCAGCAGGGTTTATCAGCTTAGTCACAGCTTCACCGGACTGATTTCAACTCCAAAGAGGTGGGTTAATAAGTGGTTCAGAAATCCAAGTATTGCACTTCGGAGCACAATGTGCACAAGCCCAAGGTAAGGCAGATTTTGAGAAGCAGGATCTCTGGGCAGTTTCTGCTTCCAATGAACACAGTGAAAGCAGATTTAAGACAATGAAGACAACTGCCAGGCTCCTGATCCCAACACTTCAGGCCAGAAAACAAATTCCAGTGAAGAATTACCCAACATGAGCATCTGCTGGAAACCAGAACTTGCTTGTAGCCAGACATTTGCGTTGCTGATCAATTATTTGGCAAACATGAAAGCATTTTCAGTAGGATCACATTATGACAGCAATATTCTACAGGCTTCCCAGCATTTTATCACCGAATACAGTCAGAGCAGCTTTGCACTGAACAGTACATCACAGTTTTGAAACTTCAAAGTTGTCTTTTGAATTGTTGGCCTCATTTGGGTTATTCCTCCTTCCCTGCATCTTTGGGAAAGAGCAATGGTCAGAACTGCTCTCACCACTGCTGGATCTAGTAAGCTTCCAATGCCCATCCTGCCCAGCTCCTGCCAACTTACATTTTACATTATGCAACACCCACAGGGAACAAACCATTGAATGATTTAAGTGCCTGTCTGCTAGGAGAGAAGCTCTAATGTATTCTGAGCCAACGATGACAGCAATTCTTTATCAGCTACAGATATTATGGTTTGTTCCTTGAGTTCACACAGGTTCAGATTGCAAGGGTTTATCCTGTTACCAATTTGCACAGTGTTATTCTGGAGAAACTAATAATCATCAACCTACGTAAGAAGAGATTCAGCATTTGAAATTTTGTAGCAACATGTAAACACATTAATCTGGTAAAGCTTTAGAAAATATTTAGGGAATGCAACTCATGCCTAAAACTTGGTGCATGTATAGTGACTGCCAGGATGACACCTATACTAACAGGGAGAAATCACCTCTGTATCTGTTAATGCCATTCTGTGCCTTAATCAGAACTTTCAATTCTGGGAAAGCTTCAGAGCGTTAAGCCAATCATTTTAAGAAGCATTCTGGGAGAGCATCTCTGTTGTACAATTTGGTTATAAAATGGCTTACAAACAATAGCATCTAAACCACAGTGCCATCAGAGCTGGACTTCAGCACACAGTCTGCTGGCTGCAAGCACTGATAACTCTGCAGTACTGTCTGTAAAGTTACTAGAACTATTGTAAGTGAATTGCTTATAATCTGTCTTCAGACATAACTACATATCTAGTTTTACCAAGAGTACACAGCTCAGCACTTGTATTCAGTTAAATATCCACACAACTTAGTATTCATACACAAACTGTATGCCTGGCCACCCACCAAGATCAGTAATTCCATTTTAGAAGTTGTATGTCATTTTCATTCACACTGCAATCTCTGCACAACATTTATTTAGGTTATCTGTTTTATGCTTACAAAAAAATCTACCTCTTTTCCTCCAAGTAAGCTCGCATTACATGAATGCAGAGGATACATATGAAGGACCATTAAAGAAGATGATGTTCTTTGTTATCTAGTGTAAAATAAGGTTACGCTTTTAGTATATTTCCAATTTTTAAAAGCCATTCAAAGTTTTCTTCTAATTGAGCATATTCAATTGTATTCTGATCACTGGCAGCTTAGTAAGTCTCGCTGCTGCTGAGTTGGAGAGCACGTTCCTTTGAAATGCAGATAGAAGTAGACATGGAAGCAGCTCTTTCAAGTAAGAGCACAAGCTAATAACACCAGGACAACACGCTTAGGAAATGAGTAAATAAATCCATACATCATCCAATTGGCTCTGAGGGGCAGCACCAAAGCCAAGAGGTTTTCTACTAAGTTCTGCTACGGCCAGAGCAAGACAGACAGTGGCCATCCTCAGCACAAAACTACGTGACGTGGGCGCAATTATGCAGCAAACACTATCAGAGAGATTTCTGGAAGCATATTCCACTTGCACGCTGGGGCTCCCCAGGCTACCTGGCAAGGCAGTGTGCTGGGGTGGGGGAAGATCAACTAAATCACTGCAAGGAAGCAAGAAGACACCACCTGATGCAGAGCAACTTCTTGAAACCTGAAAAAATTGTATCAGGCTGCTGTGAATCACTGGATTATTAAGGTTGTAAAAGACCTCTAAGATCATCTAGTCCATCTGTCCACCTACTACCAATAATGCCCGCAAACCCTGACACTCAGTGCAGTATCTACCCTTTCCTTATACATCTGCATGCCTAACCACTCCTTGCAAGTTCTTCCTAATGCAACATGCATGTACCCATAGAAGTGCCCCAGTCAAATGGAGCTTTGGGTTTGCTGGTTTTTTTTCTGAGGAGAAATTTTTCAGGATTTCCAATTCCACAGCAGCCTTGCACCACATTCACAATCTAGAGTTCTTCTCAGAGCCTTTGGACAACTGTTACAGTATGGCTTTCTCCATTCATCGAGATTTGTAAGTCTCATTTGTTATTACAGTGCTCAGCAATGAAACCACTCCTCATCCAAAACTTCGAACCAAACGTACAAGTATAAAAATAGTTCTTTCTTGACCAATTGGCAAAAAATAAAAAAATAAAAACTGAATAAGAAGCAATGCTTTTTCCGTTGCCAAAAGGTTTGAAGCAATAAAGTGATTTTCTTCTGATACTGCCCCTGGAGCTTCAAACTGCGTATCTCAAATGGAAAACAGCAAAATAATGTATTTCTGGAGGCAGGTAATGAATTACACATTTGCAAAGTATAAATTCTACCAGTGTGACAAAACCAGACACATCATCTCAATAATCATTTCTTGTTATTAACTACTACTCATTTATCACCTGTTTGTACACAGACAGACATCTCTCATTTTGATATTCCCCTCATCAATCCTTTTTATTTCCCTCAGACTGACATTCCCTAAAAAAATTACCTAAAACCATTAACATTACCTACAGGTCCTGGCCGTATTAACCTGATCTAGCCCTGCAGTTTTGGCCTCCTGACAGCAAACACAGCTATGTCTCCAGGAACATCAACGCCTTTTTGTAAGCTCTCATCATCACTCTTAAAACAGTAAAAAGAACAGATTCAGGTACTGGTGTAACGTGAAGAATATACATATATTTTTTTGTAAATGCTAACTTTAGAAACAGTGCCATTACATGTTAATAAACTGCAGATTATTTTTAAAATACTTAATCGTAGTAGTGTAAAATGAATTTTAAGCAAACTAAATAAAAACAAGTTCACACAACCTTCTCAGAAGCCTTAGAATAAGCATGCCTACTGTGTAAAGTAAAGAAAAGCAATTACAAAACCACACCTGAGAAGCACAAACACAAAACTACCTTGAGGGCAATTCAAGAAAAAACACTAGGAAGCCACAACTGGAAAGCATTATCAGGAAACTATCTTAATTAAGAAAATATACAAGCCTTAATGGGAGGCCAATCAGACATAGGAAAGGGGTCAGACACCATTAGCACAGAGGTGCACAACTCTAGAAGCTGCCCATTACAGCTTAAGCAGACATGTCTTTGCACTGCAGGCAATAAATCCTACTGGTTTTGTGGTAAACACTGCTTGGGAATCAGAATTGTAGAACTGGTCTCTGATATCCTGTAGTGCTACACATGCTCACACTGCCTTACCACTGTGTGAAGGGAAACCCTACCAAAGCCTGTTTGTGGCCCATTATCTTATCCTCGTGGCAAGGAGGGAGTTTGGGTGGAGAAGTATTTGTGTGGGGAAGAGAGGAAATAAGGGAAAATGACAGCTTATTCCTCACTGAATCAAGTCTATTTTGTTTTTGCCTTCCCAGACTGTAGTTCTATTGGGTAACAAGCTAACTCCTCCTATTTTATGTTTTTTCTCCCCTGAAAACATCCAGTATACTAAAAACATTATTTCTGATGCCTAAAGATTACTACTGCCTTTCTAAGGCAATATTTGGGAAACACTAATTTCTAGCATAATTTTTTTAAGGAAGGGTTTCACCACTGAAAAAGTCTTTCAAGGCATCGTAATAAATCTAAATCTCTACAACATTCACTTATAGATTCATAGATTCATAAGGTTGGAAAGGACCTACAAGATCATCTAGTCCAACCATCCTCCTACCACCATCCCTACCAAGCTACTAAATCAAATCCCTGATTTGATTTGACTTCATGCTTGTAACTTTACCACTCACAAATTTGAGTCACAAAACAGACAAAATTGGCTTTTCAGCATCACTCAGGGCAGAAGGACAATTCCAGATCAACAGACAGCACTTTACCTTTAGACCATTACTTCCTCTCTACAGTAGTTAATAAAAGTGACTGATGAGAAAACAAAACCCTTCCTCTCTCCTGACTAAATTAATGCAGCACATAGAGCATCTTCGTTGTGCAGCATCCCTGTTGTGCTCATGCTTATAAAATCTGTGGCCTGTGTGATGCATACTTTTGTTAGACTTCCATTAAATCCACTCCATCACTGCTCACAATCCACTCACAAGGTGAACCTGCAGTACTGAGGATGGGAACTCTAAAAATTCTCTACTACTCAATTTCCAGCTTACACGCTAAGCAGTTAACATTGAAATAAAAAACATAAATTTAGCTAGAAATTTACTATAAATGTCAACAAGAATCAGAGGGGGGAAAAAAAAAAATCACTGCACAAACACCTAAAAATACATGCTATAAAGTATGAAACCATACTTTAAAATTCTCAGGCTATTTGGCATGAACCATAGCTCAATGAGATCAGGCTCAGCCAGAACCTCTGATGTTGGCTGCATCTTCTCCAAGTTCCATGAGTTATAGGATCTGTATGAAGAAAGCATGACTGGACAAAACAAGAAATGCAGAAAGAACTGTATCTGAATCAATCAGAAATGGTGCTCTCTGGTTTTCTTCCTTTACTTCAGTTAGCACAGAGCCATCTCAGCACCAAGCTATTCACAACACAATACTGCAACACTGAATTGGAAGACAACATAACAGCTCCCACAGTGGTGTTTTCTAGCCTTCAAAATGATACATCAGAAACGTACATCAAGGAAAGAATGCTTTTGCTTAAAAGGTATAATTTGAATCATTTTCCCCATTTAGTCAGGAAACAGATTCACATTAATGGCCTTAAGAGCTAAGTGCAACCTATACGTCTGTAAGTTTATAGTCCGTGTTATAAAAGGGAAAATTACTGGTTTAACAGCTATGAAGTTATTACTTAACAACATAATAATTTCAAGAAAAAGCATCTGCTGTATGTTTTCAAAAACAGTCTTTATGTAGAAAGAGATTAATACTTCTACTCTGCCCTGCATTTATGCACTTACTACTCTGAAAACATTTTTACAAATAATTACTTTACATTTACTACATGTTAAATGTGCCTGTGTATTTTAAATAGCTTCCTGTCTGTGGTGTTAAAATACATTGCTGCTTACAAGCCACAGTTTAAGAAGCAGTTTAAGTGGAACAGCATTACAGAAGGATTACTTTGGCTTTCAGCTACACATTACAGCTGTACCCTGAATTACATCAGTGATGCCAACAGGAGCTGAGACCCACCCTTCCAATGGTTTTAATTTGAATTTAAGGAAGGCCTATAAACTTTTAATTCAATTCCCCATTTAACGAGCACTGACAGCAGTCCTGTACTTCTGCTTTTATATTGTCTTTTACAGGCACAGAGGAAGACATTTTATGAGAAGAAATTGATGACATTATCAGTTCTTTGTTCTGCAGAGGTCAAGCAGGTATCAAATTCTCCATGAAATACCAGTTATCTTGATGGTCATTCAAACTAGACTAAGGTGCAAAAGCACAAGTATTGAGGAATTCAGAGACACAAACTGGATTTCTCATTACTCTTTTCGATTTCTGATCCCCCGTCAATATATGAAATTGGAAAGCTGCCTGCCTGATTACTTAGAACAATATAAGCAAACACTAATGTCATCTTCCACTATTCCAAAAAATAATAGAAGCTGAACAGGATACCAGGGCAGCATGGACCACTTCAGTCTCACTCCTTTCCATGTGAGGCAAAAGGCCACAACCATCTTTCCCACCATTTCCCTACTGGAAGCATAGCTACTCCAAGTGCATTATCCTTCTGAGGAGCCAACACTTTCTTACCAGTGTCATCACTGCTCAAGTAATAGACTGAAAGTGCAGATCAGAAGTATGTTACTATGAGACATTAAAGATGGCACACAAATGCGCTCCTATAAATGAAAAACACTGCAAAACCACTAAAGTTAAACTAAGAATACTAATCATAGAACAGTTTGGGTTGGAAGGGACCATTAAGATCATCTCGTTCCAACCCCTGCTACAGGCAAGGACACCACCACCTAGACCACTCTGCTCACAGCCCCATCCAGCCTGGCCTTCAATGTTTCTAGAGATGGGTACTCACATCCTCACTGGGCAACCAATTCCAGCGTCTCATCCCCTGTACAGTAAAGAATTTCTTCCTAATACCTAGTCTAAATCTACCCTATTCCAGTTTAAAACCATTTTTCCCTCATCCTGTTGCTACATATCCTTATAAAAAGTCCCTCCCCAGCCACTATAAGGTCTCCTTAGAGCCTTATCTTCTCCAGGCTGAAGAGCCCCAGCTCTCCCAGCCTGTCCTCACAGGGGAGGTGCTCAAGCCCTCCGATCATCTTCATGGCACTTACTCTGGACCTGCTCAAACAACTCCACACTAAGGGCATCTAAAATTAATAGACAGTTGATTAAATCTTTGCTTGTCTTTGAAAAAAGAAACAGAGACTCTTCAAATCGGCTTAGACCTGTGCTGTGCATCTCTCTCCTTATGAGTCTCATTTTCTTCTTTCTCTACAGTACATTTACAGTGCATTCCAGCTATATATCTATTACTCTCTCCTCTGATACAGGCTCAGGAACCCTTCCCTTTTCCTGGGGAGACGGGACAGCACCAGCTTTCTGCTGCCACCTCTTCCCAGCACAGTCATAGTGGGGAGAACCAGGGCGCATGACACTGTGAGAATCTTCATGCAGAAAGCTGTATTTGCACTGCTGGAAGACTGCTGCCCACCAACACTTCAGCAGAGGAAAAACAGCTGTCGTCGTGAAGCTAAGGAAACTAATAACCTAAGTTACAATAGATCTGTTTCAATAATGCATAAAGTCCTGCACCACTTCAGCTGTTCAGCCAGAGGCTAGCATCAAGTCTAATAGTTCACTTTCACCCATGCTACTTTCATTTCAAATTAATTTCTGACTGATCAGCCCAGTCTAATTACAGCAAGTTTTGCAATAGCCCTGTTGTAATGAATGCACATCTGCTACACCTGGAGTCAAATAAAATATGACACTTCTTTTTTCCTCTTCAAGTACCATCTCAAAATGACTCCAAGATAAAAATCTTGGATTTTGATAACTCAACTGTTTCACTTCTCTCCCAGCTCCATCACTGCTAATTCCTGCTTGCTCATGTTATACACAACACTGCTCCAAGTAAGCACAAGCTGTTCCTTTCAACCTGCAAATAAAACAGCGCAAACTGACAGTTCTCACCATTTTATTTATACCTTTTGCACCTCCTTGACTTCATTTCTCAGAGTTATCCCGTTAAAATAATGAGCTGATAATGAATTGCAAGAGATGTGCAACTAGCACCATTACATTGCACTCTGAACCCCTGATCCTCATGAAATCCTGAAGACTGGCCTTAATCTTCAAGTGCCTCCATGTGATTAATTAAATTACAAAGTTCCTGACAAAAAAGCAGATGTATTGTTTCAGTATTCTTGCTTCTAAATAGCTTTCGAGCGTTAGGGCGGCACACTGCTGTGGAATTTCGATGTGCTACCAGAAAGATAGATTTCTTAATTTATTGCTTTTCTCATTCTAGAGGCATTAAGTAGTGCAACAGGAGAAAATGCCTAGTAATTCTGGTCATAACAGCACTAAATGCAGCTCGTCTGCACCATGATATTCTCAACTCAAGCAGGCAAGTGCCCCAAAACAGATGAATTTCTCAGAGTTAAGATGTACATGTGTTCCCTTTTCCTGCTGCTAGTGCTCCAGCACCACTTACCTATGGGCTCGCTCCCTGTTCTCAAGTATCTCACAGCACACACATCTCCATCACCACCTTTACTTCAAAGAAGCAAGTACCAGAGGTTGGACACTGTGTGGAAGCAAGTCATTCAATTTTTCCAGCAGCAGCAGTAAATCTCCCCAGTAAGGTTACCAGGTACAAGTATATGTGAAAGACAACTAGCAAGCACAGGCTCTCTCCACGAACAAAAGAGGAACAAAGCATATTCAGAGTAAACATTCCACTTCTTTACCCTAAAGTAGCTAGGGGTTCAAGTCAAGGTACGAAACAGGGATCCTCTGGAAACATAGTAAGCTTTCAAATGTAGATTATGACAGGCAAATAAAAATTCAGGTACCAAACTGCTTGCCGTTTGTAAGCATTTGGCCTTTTTTTAAGAAAACACATTTGAGCTGTGATTCTTATCCTATTTATTCATAAAACATTCCAGTTAAGAGCAATGATATTGTACTGAAGTTATCTATATGTACAGACGCGTATACATACTTTTCTGTACCCTACTTAACAAGTTTGAGTGCTGCACTCATAGCAGACTTATATGATATTTGCCCAAACGATTCTCTCAATCCTTGAATCGTGCCATAATATTAGGTAGCTTTCAATAGATTGAAAATGTTACCACGAATTTCAAATATGTCAAGCACCCAGAGACTGTAGAGATGGAAATACATGCTTTAATTTACTCTGAAATGCTGTATTTTCTAGATTTTTTTTTAGCAATTCCTGCTACAGACATCAACATCTTTCCATCTGCTTTTTTTACACAATTATGATTGATTCTGGCTGGCTCATCACTATAGAAATTTATGCAGAATCAATATCATATTTATCCCACCGCACGGAGTTGTGCAGGCTGTTTGTACACCCTAGTGGAGAAAGCTGGCCAGTGCATTCTCCCAAAGAAATCCTACAGAACAAACTTCTAATAATAAACACAATATTACAATACAAGCCACGGAAAGAAGCAAAATAACCACTTGAGCAGACTTCAATATCAGAACTGTGATGGACAAGTTGATATGAAATGAAGCCCAAATGCTGCAAAGTTCAAAAGGTATGACTTGAGATAGCATTCTTTGCTCATCATCTCATTCTGTTGCTACATTTCCCCATAAACTTCAGGACGTAAGAACTACAGATTTAGCTAAAATAATTTACCAGTATGTTTCCAAATAATTTGTATTTTTACCAACGTTCAATTGAATGGAACTCCAAATAGTCATTCAGCATTTTCAATCTGTAGACCTGTTTTTGCTAACTGCTGAAGAAATACATAGCTCCAAGTGGACAAAATTCCCTCCCATCTTATCTGTCAAAGCTCTGCAATGGTTAATTCTCCTGTTACATCACTTCACACAGAAAATAAGATGAAAGTTTTCTACGTTTCCACATAGTTTTCATTTTAAATACATGCACTTACATGTCTTACCATATAATTGAACCTTACCACACAAGATACACTTGATTTTACATAAATGAGTTCAATCAAATCCTTATTTTAGTGGTTAACTGTTTCATCATAATGATTTTTTTTTTCTTTGATTTCGTTTTTATATGCTTTGCCATATCAATTCAACAGTACATGTGTTGATTGTTGTTATTTTTCCTCTTTGGAAAAATCAACTGTCAAACTACAGTTTACTGGATCATCACACTGTAAGGTAAGAACTCCATTTTGATACTTCTGAGTAACTGAGGCTGTTAGGAAAGAATCCCTCTGAAGAACATGCAGAGTTCCTTCTGCATTCCTCTAAGCCTATACACTTATTAATGGTCGGGATATCTTTCATCTGTATAATTAAAATGCTAATACCTACCACTGCATTTGGGTGCCTTTTAGAATTCTTTCCCTGCCAGACATGAATTAAGAACAGCTTTCTTAAATAATAACATTTCTCAACAGTTCATATTTAATATTTCTTGCCGTCGGTTTCTTTCACAACTTCATTTAGACAGGTGCTTTGTCAAATCCATCCTATCCTTCACAACTCACAAACAGCTGCCCTACCTCTGTTGGCCTTGATCCACAGTAATATGTTGAAAACAGAGATCCATTTTTCTTTCCAGACAGGGTGAATGGTTATCTGAAGTGAGAAGTCTCATTTCCCAGCATCTTTCATTGAAACTATTGCCCGATAATTATACTGAATGGAAAGTAACCATTCATCAAACCCATAATATATCACTTTATCATGGTGATCCTCTCCTTCATGTGAAACAGGAGGACAAAAAAGAATCAGCCAAACCAAACTCTATCACATCATAAAGTTTAAAGAAATTAAATGGATGAAATGCACTTTCCTCACATGGCAGAATGACTGAGGTCCAATAAATGTTAAACTACCTTCTGTCATTATATGAGATTATTTTAATCTCTCATCCTGACAATTCAAGCCCGCATAAATTCACTGACAATTTAAAATTATTAAACAAAAGTAAGGACAAAGTAACGATATTCTACATTTTTGCAAAATAGTATTTTTTGCTGGTACTCAATTTTATTTTAATTTTTGATCCTCCTATTGTCATTGTTCTGTCCACATATGAAGATCACCACATCTGACAACAATCTAACATGCATGTACTTTGGCTTATGCACTTCTGCTATATGCTTCTCCAAACAACATCCGAAGAAGACCAAGTGAGCCTGAAGGGCAGAGGTATGTGGCCAAGCCAGAAGGCTGACATTGCTACACGTTGGTGACAGTTCTCCATGCCCTACTCCTGCTGTAGAGACAGAGAACCTCATTAGGTCCTTCAGATGCTTTACTGAACTTTATCTACTATTTTAGATTTATGCTTGATTCAGTTAACTCCTGTTTTCCTATGGGTATTGTGTTAACTGTCAGCGACAGACCTTCAGCTAACATTTGTTGACTTAATAAGAGAACTACTGAGCAATTTAAAGAAACATGAGAGCTAACTGTCTTCCCTTGGTACTCCATTAGGGGCTCTACACAAAAGTAGGTTTCCTACAGGGAGGATGCTAGCACCTGAACCCACCTTAAAGACACGAGGATAGAGGTTCCTGCTTCTCCCATTAATTCTTTCAGTCAATACATGCATCTTCCCATGGCTTTTCCTCTCACCTCTCTCCATGATAAGGGGAAAGGATTTGCATGTGACAAATGCAGTATGAAACCTACTGTAAAATTTCTTCCCAAACACCTATAAATGACCTACAGGAAAGTTTAAGAAATCAGAATTGATTATAGAAAAACTGCATTAGCAGTGCTTGTGAAGAGTATTATCAAGGACTGGCATCAAATTCTTTCCTTCCCAGTGCTTGGTTGTGCAGCTCTAATCCCCCAGTGTAATAAGCCAAATAATCAGATACTGATTTTTTGTGAAGTTAAAATTTAATGATAAGAATTCAACAATCTTTACTTTTGCCCAAAGCCTTTTCAGTCAATTTATATGCTAAGTATTCCATAAATTATTGCAATATGTATTTTATAGTGATCATTGCTTTTACAAGATGTACCACATGAATAAATAATGTAGTTCATTATATTAATACTTTCAAATAAAGAAGATACTATTTCATTAAATATTTGATGTAATAAAATCTAAATTTTTTCAAAATATCTACATAGACACACACACAAGCATCTGTACAAACAGCAATTGTATATATCAGCAAGCAATTACTCAACTGAGTGATCCATCAGCTGCATAAAGACAGAAACAAAAAGATTCACAAAGTGGTGACAACATTTCCTTGCCCTTGTCTTCCATATTCACACTGCTGAGGTCATAGTCCCAACATCAGTGGGGATGCAAAGAGTGAAAAATAAGTGGATGTCAAAAGGGTGAAGTACTGTAGCTTGAGTTAGGAGTACATTTTTGATGTAATCCCCACATCACTGGGGTTACAGCACCGGGCAGGCAGGTCACCCCCAAGTGGGTCACAAGGTGCACATAGGACTGCTAACGGGGGCCCAATCCCACAGTCTACAGCCATGACCCAAAAATGCTGTCCAGTGCACATCCCACTACCATCAGCCTCTCCCTGCTGTGAAGACCACCATCACGTAGCTGCAGCACCTCCTTTGGAAAGCACTGTTCTAGCCACCAACTTCAGCTACACCAGCTCTTGCCCCACCTTATATTCCTAAGTGCATCTTGACTTTACATTTTCTGACCTTCTCTTAAGCTCTGCCATTAAATTAGTGTTCAGTCACCAAAAAAAAAAAAAAATCAGAAAACAGCACAAGATTAAAGCTATGTGCCCACCCTGCAGGTTATACATTGGAGATAAGCTTGCTACTGCCACAAATGCAGCAACTAAATCAAAGAGGCTAAACACTATCAACTCCAATTTACTATACACCTCTTCTTTTTAACCTAAGTCCTCCTCTTTGACCTTTCTTTCAATCTCTGGCTGTCCTTCATGTTTGCCACACGTTCAATGATTTCCACTCCTTCAGACACAAGGTACGAAGGGTATTTACAGCAGCTTTCACGTGGGCAGATTTTATTTGTTTTCAGCCTCAGCAGTGCATATGTCTTCTTAAGATGAGTGTTTCACTGTGGCAGAGATGCCCTAACAGTAGCTCCAGATTTATAAGGCTAAAGAGCAGCACAGCAATTTCCACCTCAATCCCCTGTAGAACCCTTCCTTCCTCCTGACTCCCTGCTGATAGTCAGTATGGGGATGTAAAACAACTGTGAAGCCTTTCACTAATGGACATTTCAAGTAACAACTTCTTATGAAAATGTAAAGAAGAAGAATATATTTTTACTTGTCAAGACTGCTTTGGAAAAGTGAAATGAGATTTGTATCGAGGGAGATGCAGCTCCAAGATTGGAGCACAATGGCATCTCTGCCAGTTGATACATATATATTTTTAATACTAACAAAAATAAAAGTACCTAACAATTCCATCAAAGACTTTTGCTAAAGCGAAATCATGTGTTATGTATTTTGTTGTATTTGCTTATTTATTCAAATCAAACCATCAGTGTCTAAGCAATAGAGGTGCAGGACAAAATTCCCATTACTTCAAAAGAAGTCTAAAATCAGCACCTGATGTTCTTATTCCACACTTAATGAATACACTTTTAGTCTAAAATAGCTCACCTTAAAACAACACATTCAGAAGAAACAAAAGTAAACTGCTTCTTCAACTTCTACTACTTACCCTGAGCACTACTCACAGTTGGGGAATTGCAGTATCAGAAGGACATAAAAATTTATTTTGCAATATATCTTCTAAAACAAGAGAAGAACAGGCATCACAGCACAGGCATCTCAGTAGATGCACACAGCACACAAAGCAGTTGAGCTTTCTGGACACATTCCTTTACGTTACTTCCTGCCAGCAACGCTGCAACAAACACAAGACACATCACTCCTATTTGCCTCATAGCAGTAAGAGATGCAGCACAATCAACCACTCCAAAAGTGCCCATCTCTCGACTACTACTGGACAGTTATGTAAAAAAAAAAAAAAAAAACCTAAAACTATAACAGATATACTGTAGCGCACAGCATCATTAGTTACCATAAAAGCTTTTTTGAAAAAGATCACTGTTGCTTTGCTATGAATTTTCTTTCTGCTTTTTCCCCTCAAAGTACTAACACCAGGTTTCAGTGCTAGCAAGGGGCAGCGGAGCCCAGGCCCTCCCACAGGCTCTCCAGGACTCTCCCATCCTCACTCAGCCCCAAAATACAGCTTTGGGACTGCCAGGCAACAGCATGCAGGGCTGCAGGCTTGCTCAGCTTCAGCTGTCTTTGAAGACGGCGGATTTTTGAGCCAATAAACTGAAAAGTTATTTATATGAAATGTGCCATTTCTCTAACACTTTAATTTCCCATTTACAGTCAATATTTATTCATATTTTCAGCCCATTTATGGCTGTCACAGGCAGTTAAAAAACAAAGTTATTGGTGCTTTAGCATTTTAGGCTAAGTGCTATAAATCAAAAATACACTTGAGTAAAAAATACACTTTCACAGCTGCAGAGTTCATGCCCAAAGGATTCTGCCTAAGGTACAGTTCTTATTTTCCTAGATCAGGGAAGAATTGGATAGACAAACAGGTACTTCTGCTTAGAAAATGATGCTCTGGGAACACAAAGTACAGAGCTGAACTGAGCTGCAGTGCCTTCAAATGAAAAAATAGTTGAAGTATGGCAACTTGATGTTAAGCAAATGATACTGATTTGTTAAGCACACTGCTTTGACTCAAAATGCTCTACTCAAAATACTCCATAAACTTTCTGAGTGAAGCACAGGTTCCAGAGGCTGACTAGCCTGGAACTTAAACATCTGCAAAACATGGAAAGGTGTGTCCTTAGGAATAGAGGCATTCAAGCCACAAGCAGCTTTACATCACTACAGAACACTGCTCCTAAACGTTACCTGTACCAAAAGCCTGTGGTCGCCTTTCCAGCACTACTGCAGGACAATTTCATAGTAATTTTGTGTCCTCCATTAAGCTTTGTGTAAGCCTTCTGCAGATCGTGTTTGGTTTTGATGGCTTCTTTTACCCTTCAGCAATCTGTTCTTACGCATCTTTTTACCCTTTGGCAATTCCCCTGTATTTATATATGCCAGAGTCTAAACAAGAACAGTTTTCCTCTAGTTGCACAGGTGCTGTATTTACACACATTTAAAAGGCAGAATTTAAACAGTCTCATTCATTTGCTCAGCAATTTCACTGATGATTTCATTCCTCCCTCCAAAACACTACACTTTTTTTCAGTCCATTAATAATTTTGTTGATATTGGATCTTTTCCTATGCAACTTCTTTCATCAATGTGCAATTGTAACTGTGAGCAATCTACATCCCAGTGAATATCAAGCATTCTTCTAACCTGCCATGGCACAAACTGGCACAACGCAGGCTGGACACATCCCTCTGGAGCAAATCCCAACTGAAAGATTTTTGTGGTGCAAATGTCAATCCAAGCTGATTCATCTACAGCAGTGAGCTTTTCAACCCGAGTATGATGCGCCACTAGAAGTTAATTTCATCCTAATCTGTTGAAGAGTAATATAACTGCAGACAAAGTCTGCTGTGCATTCAGGAACCTTACAGTCATCAAAAACACTCTGTATAAACTAATTAGGTGACACCATGCTAGTTCAGCTACTCGTGGAGTAACTTTGCAAAGCCCATAGATTTTAGCCTTATGATTACAAACTACATTGCTTAATTAACCAAGAGATAGAAAATCTAATATCGGTTCAGTTTTCAACACTCCAACAATTCTTTACAGCTAAAATACTTAGTAATTAGATGAAAAAACAACTGCAAATACCCTAACTATAATTTGACTGCAAAATATCAATACGACTGCCGCTGGAACACTGTTTTCCAAGAGACTCATTCTATATTTTAACAAGTTCAAAAGTTACACATGACTCCTTTCTTTTAAATACCTAAGTAGAAACTTTTCTTTTCCAGCAGGATGGATTTAATTACCACAACAAAGATACAGCACATACTTGAGTCATTCACCCAGTCTGCAGGAGCCAACCACTCTCAAAAGAGATCAGTCATTGTGAATCAAATCTAAGACAGAGTTTGTCTCATTGGAAATATACAAATATATATACATATATATATATATTTAGTTTATTATATTCACAGTAACAGTTTTCATGCACCTTTTACATATTATTAGTTTAACAGTGCTTTTATCTAATAGCATGTGCATGCCATAATTGATCTGAACACAGAAAAACTATACAAAATAATGCCTACAGAGGCGGTGTGATTGAATTCTTCATTCAATCTGCAGAAAAAGAATTTCCATCTGAAACTAAACTCCAATTTGCAATGCATAAAGTACAACTATTTATTACTTGTGTTATTTGTCACTTTTATAGAATTCACCACATTTTCCAGGCTATAGAATATCCTAGAATTATGCAGCAATGATGTATGTTATCATTATTTTTTCTTTGCCAATGTTTGGATTATACTCAGCAGCATGAAGCAGGGCTGATGCATAAACTGAATAAATAACAGCAACCTTCAACAGTAAATCTATGGAAGCTTCATTTACTTCATGATTCTATACACAATTTACAGAACATCTCATTGCAGTGACTGCTAAAAGTTGCTGCAAAGACTGCTCAGAGAGCAACTTCTTAGCAAACATTTCTACAGCAGCACTGCCATCAGGAACTGTCAACCAGATTCCATCTACAGACTCTCATTCAGAAGGCAAAAATATACATTAAAAAAAATTATTAAAAAACTCCACAGAAAAGTCACCATAATCAATATAATAGCACACTATGCCCCCTCTGCAGAAGTCATAACAAAGATCTGAACACCTAGTGTGTGTTTATTGACATCACTGCAATTCTTTGTGGAGGGAACATACATCACTTTTCCAAGCTGCACATCACACCTCAATGCCCAGGAAGCTCTAATCAATGCTCAAGACTGAAATGAATATACTTTCAGGCTTCCATAAGTGAGAACACGGAGCAATGCAACCACTGAGGCTCTTTTCCTTGAAACCAAGCAGTGTTTGTTTTATTTGAAATATCATGTTAAAAAAAAAAAAAAAGAGATAAACAGAAGTATCTACAGCTCAGAAAGGAACCATGATCAGACCCTGCATATTTAATGCATATAATTAAATATTACACACATCTTCCTTTAGTTGCTTGCTTTTTTAATTAAGGTAAAGAGGAATTCAATTTCATCACAGCACTTCAAAGCTTGTTTCCAATCTTGCTATTAGTTCAGTATTCCTCCATTTAAGGACAATGCCTTGGTTTTGCATGTGCAATTTGTTATTAGGATGCCTAAAGTAGGCATCCTGCTTCTTCCTGAGTGCCATAGGGCAGGAGCTGAAACAGTCTGAGCCATGTGGAGGGGACACACATAAGAACATTACTGTCAGCAGTGACAGGCAACAGCATTAGAGAGGGACTTAGAAAATAAGAGAGAAATAAGGAGTGGAAAAGACAACATGAGGGAAGAAACAAAAACGGAACAAAGGGAGAGCTAACAACTAGTAGTCTCTGTGGGACAGATTGCCAGAAGATCAGAAATGAGCAACAGCACAGCCACCTTTCAATTACACTGGGCTGTACCTGCATGAAACCAGAAGAGCCAGCTTCACGGTACAGCAGTTACCTCAGCATATCATTATTGTGACCACTCTCCCTCAGGATCTAACATTGAAATTAAGAAGTGTCCGGATAGTTTTTTCACCGTCAGTATTTCTCATAACAACAACTTTTGGTCAGTCTCTCAGCCCCCCAAAAAATTCAGGCCCGTCCCCAGGTAGGGATGAACACTGCAGTATCCCACAGCCCAAAACACATTCACACCAACGTTTGCCATCAGGAATGCTATCTTACAACTTCAGTCACTAGAAATCTGTCATTCTCCACTAAATCTCCCTGTGAGCACTGTGTGCTGATAACACCAAGAGATTTTGGTTCTAAAATTATTACCTAAGAAGTTTTTACCTGATCTGTAACCTCTACAGAAGGGAGATTAGTTAAGAAATTCTAGAGGTGAGAAAAGCAAAAGAGTGTACTGTGGGAAAGGGACAGCTCTCTATCTACCCGAAAAAGTGGTCAAAGATATGTTCCGAAAGCATACAATCAAACAAACCTGAAAATAAGTTGCAGGTTACTATAGCAAATAAAATACTTCAAGTGAAGACAACGGAGGATGTGATGAGGCATAAACTGGACAACAGGACAGCAGAATGAGAGCTGGCAAGGTATAACTTGCAGGAGCAGACAACATGCAGACGTCAAAAAGGGAAAGAAAAAAGCTTTGCAAAACGGGAGAAGCTTTGACACTTGCTTTGTAAGCTCAGATGATTAATATGGAGCCTAGTTTGTTGCCACTGAAATACTCATTTATCTCTGGATGTTTAGGACCCAACGTACTATGTAAGATTACTGTCTTAGTTTACCCTTATATTACACACCCTGAAGATGGATTATTCCTTATCATTTACAAATAAAGATATGCTTTTAATTAGAGAATGCCTCTGCTTCTCTGACCCAATGAATAACCCAAAGAAACAACAGAAAAGGGAAAGGAAAGCCACATGACAGCAACACTGGAGACACTTGATACCTACAATATCCATCTTTGTGACAGGCCATTGGTGGCACATACTGAAATAGTTCTCCTCTAATTACCTGAAGCTCTCAGCTAGATGGAGCTCCAAGTATTCAGGCTCTTAAGCCAGCAGCACCCACAGGAATAAAGTGCAAATGTTGGGGGATTTGCCCTCACTATCTCACCTATGAAAGCACTAAGAACACTATCTACTGTGAACTGTGTCTAGTGTCTTCTGATGTGACTCTGCTGAGCCCTGGAAAAGTTAATCTCTATCTCTTCAAATCCAACAAGGGTGCAATGTATGTGGCAGCAGTGTTTCCACACCACACGAATAACATAGCTAAAGATCATTTTATGACATAGCAGGACGAATCTGCTCAAGAAGTGCTAACAGCTGGGTGTGTCTATCTTTACACAGAAACGCTAAGGAGAAAAATGGCATTCTCTCAATTTTAGAGAATAAAAAGACTCTCCAGAATACTTAGGAAAAGTTGTCCTTTCTTTTTCCTCCCTCTCCTCTATACGACCTGACAGGAACTCATCAGGACAGCAAATTCCAACAGCCTTTCAAGGAAGATGCATTAGCAGCCACCTCCGCTATTTCCCCCCTCTGGGTAGTTCAGTCAGCTTACAACAGAACTGCTGTCACCAAGTAAGAAATGTTTACCTATTTTATCTCAGAACAGTAACTTCTGAATGCATTTTTGCTTCCACTGATAGTGTTTCATAATTCATCTGGTTAATCAGACAAGGAAGAAATAATCCATCCAGAACCTGAAATACAGGTTGGTGGCGTGACAAATACAGGTGAGGACCACTAAGGAGAAAGCAGACCTGTCAGCCTCCTCACTTACAGATCCAACAGGAGCCTCAGCACAAAGCCAAGTCTCAGAGTTTGGAAAGAATGTTCCTTTAACAGCCATTAATTACCACTCCAGGTCCAGCTCCTCTCACCAGATTCACTGAATTATTCCACATCAGGAAACTATCTTACTGACTGTATTAGATGCTGTGATGAAAAACTCAGTGATGTGCTCACAAGAAAAAGATAGCTCTTTCCTGCTTTTCAAGGCAAGTAAATGATGTCACATCCACAACCAGACAATAGAAGAAACATCAATTGCTCATACACTTGAAAATGTAATTGAATAGGAAAAGCACACGCGAATTGAAAAATAAGCTGACTTCCTTTACCAGCTATAAGCTCTGTTAGATGCATTTACAGGTAAAAAGAGTCTTGAGTTTCATGCAGCAAAACATACTCGCCACAACTCATTACTGATTTGGATTAATTACAATCCTTGCAGCAGAAGGAAAAACAAATTGCACTGTGCTGTCACCAGGAGGCACAGTCCATTTTTACAGCTTGTAGTTGCTTAATTTCAGAAGCAGAATCACAGAACTGAGTTGGAAGGGACCTTTATAGGCCCTCTAGTCCTACTCCCCTTAAGGGCAGTAGAATCAGAGGTTTTTAAACAGTTGTTTAAAACCACCTGGCCACTCCTTAGGGTGCTTTTCATCAGGGCAAGTGCCGCTTCCTGACCCCCTCCTCTGCCCTGCTCTACCTCGTAGCTGGAGGATGCTGGAAGGAAAGGGAATGCCCTTTGTGGAATAGGACTGAAGGGTGCACAGAGCAGCTGCTGGAGCACACCAGTGCACAGGGACTCAGTTGGATCCTTCATACAACCTGGATATATATATGCCAAACCTGGAGCTCTCTGGAGGCTTTCAGAAACCCCACAGTAATGATGCAATAATGCAGTGTCCTAGATTTATGTAATTTAATCAGAAGCATAAAACGCAGTTCTTTTATCATTTCATCACATGCCGTTAACATTAAAAAAGCACAGAAGAAAAATAAAGCGTTGTTTTTATCCAGAAACCTACATGTCAGTAAAAAATCCCATTCCTGCCCACTCAATTACTAACGTTTAAATGTAACAGCTCCAAAAATGCTTTGATAAATGCCATTAAGAAAATAGCTGGTTTCAGAGCGATATCATCTGAACATGATTCAATCTAAGTGTAGTACTGAATTGCTATGAAATTTGATGGCTAAAGTACTGTGTTTATAGTATTTTACGATAAAGTATTACAAATGATCTTATAAGTAGAATCACCAAATGATATAAAGCTGGAAAGACAAAGAAAAATGTTAATGTAACAGACGGCAGTTGGGGGACTACATCCACAGTATAGAACAAGTTATCTGGACTTGTATTCTCAAATATTTATTTATATAAGAAGAGAAGCAGACTGGCAGCCATCTGCATTTCTGACAACATCCAGATGAGATCCATTGCAGGCAGCAGGAGTTGGATGCTTTAGAAAAGACATTAGGCACTTTAGGCATTTAGGTGCCCAAATATTTCAGCATAGTGCCTTTAGTTTTCAAGAGCCTCAATCCTCTACTTGACAAATGAGAATAATTGCATTTGTCTAATTCAAAGGGGAATTGGAAAGAACCATTAAGACTGAGGTGTTTGGATATTACAGTAATAGGAAGTAACTATGATGACAGATGGACTGAGGGCGAAAAGAGTAGATGATGTATTATTGACAATACCTTTACTTCACATCTGTGAAAGTACAAGAGAGAGAAAGGAAAGACCAGGAAGTAAATGCAGATATATTAAGCAAACTATTCATAACTGAGATTTGACTATTTATACATAGGAAATAAGCAAGAGGAAAAAATCCACCCTTACTAAGTCCTAGGTTACCACTCCTAGCACACATCCTGACCTTTTCCATAAGAACACATAGAAAATACAGATACTTCAGTACTCTTCACGCTGTACCAAATCTGTTGTGAATCTTTTTCATGCTGCCCCTCATCTTCTTCACGGATTCAAGCTCCTTGTCACCATTTTTAGTGCCTACAGAACCATCCCAAACTATTAGGAACCTCTCCATCCTACTAACATTGATGGCTGTCAGACCTCCCCCTTACTCTCACAATACTCAACAAGTACAAGAAGTGGTAATGGACTTGAATCTGAGTGTCAGGAAAATCATACCAGCTAAAGACCAAAATTATTCCAAGAGAAGCAGATATAACCCCAATTAAATTCTGAACCAAGCACTTATTGTAGATTTACTGGAATCTTGTGGAGGTGGGAGGGAGAATCTATTGAAGGAAGAAAAAAATCCCATCCCTTAACAAACTTAGGACAGTGGTGATAAGAGAAGAAAAGAGGCAGTAAACGTAATAGAAAATTTCCTGTCTAGTCAGATGCACTGGAAGAGTTAAGAGGCCTTTTCCACTCTAGATTCTACATTTTTTGATGAATATGCCTAAAGCTTTATCGTGCCACAGCAGATCAAATAAAAGTATTTGAGAGATCCAAGTAATGTAAAGATTTATTTGTCCAATCCTATCTTAAGCATAAAATCAATCCAATCAGTAATTCACCAAAGCAATCAATTCTATGGCACTATAAAGGCTATAATAATATTTTAGGATGCTCCTTGAAGTAGTGCTTTTCACAGCTGCCAACATGGGTCACTCAATGCTGATCATAGAGCTACCCACCAAAGTATCACCTGCTTCCTCACCTGCAGAGCCACCAAATGTGCTTCAACCCCAACCAGAGCTTCTGCACTACACCCAGAATCACAGGTCACCATGAAACATTTAGAAAACTTCAACATGAATATGAACCTGTCTCCCTGCCTTTTCCCTTGGGGATGTCTTTGCTCTCCATACCTTTGCAGCTTACATGAGCTCGGATGGTGCCTATGGCCATGTCTGCAATGGTAACAACACAGCAAAAAAGTAAAACCTCACAAAGGTCCATATGCCTTCCAGAAGTAAACCATGTTCACTCCAGTAACATTCTTGCTTAGATTTTCAAGACAAATCAGGAGTTTGTTGTCAATCCCAAATGCCTGAATAGTCTTATGGATTCTGGACTGCTGAAGCAGTTAAAACTCAATAACAAGAACCCTCAATCACTCAGAGACAGGCCTAAGGATCAAGATGTGCAGTTCACAGAACAGTTTTGCCCTCAACACCCCTTTGCCCATCAGAATGGTCAAGGTGAAACAGCACAGGCTGTTGTGACAGCACAGTCACAATAGGTAAGAAGTGTGGATACACCTCTATTTCAAGATTTCTACTAAATAGCTAAAACAGTTACAGGTATGACCGCATTATGCCTTTATGTTTGTCCTTCGTGTCTTTATAAAGACCTTATTAGAAACTTAAGAAAACTGACTTTGCTTCGAAAGAAAATTCTTCACTATGATAAGTCAGCGTGGGAATGCTTTTGTGAATTATACAACATTTTTCCCTCATGGTGTTTTCTCTACCAGCTAAACTGTTCTGTTTTTCCCCTCCATTTGGTTCATTTTGGTCCTTTGATTTTCTCTACAATCAGACAAGTAGTTGTGTTCATATTCCTTCTGTTCCCCCTAGCAGCACTGTGTCAAAGGCGGGAAAGCACATCACAAATGCTATTATTGCTAGAAAATTCTAGTTCCAGTTCAATGACCAAAAGAGATGAAAAATTAATTTCAGGTCATCACCCCAAGCTGAGCAAGGCCTCCTGGGCCAGCAGGTTTATTCCTTTAAAGCTTCTCATTTTTGCGTCTTCAGCAAATTGTTTAAGTACACGTATAACACTTATGTCAAGGCCATTAATGAAGATATTAAACAAACCCATCTGAATTTTTTCGGACACTGTATTTATTGACTGGATTTTGTCCACCAAACTGCCTCACAGCACAGATGGAAGAACTTGCTTGGTGAGGCCTCTGAATCAGTAAGAGTACACATACTGCTGCCACTTGAGCTACATACTGTTTTGATCATTTTTCCATTGAATCCAAGCTGGAGCTACCTGCTGCCTGTTCTCTGGCACTACACATCATGTAGCGTATTTCATGTCAGCCTCTGGCTGAAAACAGCTGGAGCAGTAGAGGAAAAATACTGAAGTGATTTGAAAGTCATCCTTTGTCAACAAACAGCATTTTACTTCCAGCACTGAATTGATTCAAGATCAATTACTCTTTTTTCCCTCGTGCCACAGTATCATTTAGGTTGAGGCCTATTCTCAGATATTTTACCATCCTAGATTAAATATACAAATTAACATTTCTTCAGACAAAACAAAATGCACTTTCTTGCCCATTTTACTTCAACAGTTCTCTCTGTCCTGAAGCATTAAACTTGCTATCTTTCTCACTTTGATCTCATCATCACTTGAGAGCAGCACTTCTCGATCTTCGGACCCTACCAGAACGCCTTACCTCGCCACCTCTGGGTTGCAGTGATCTTTTTCCTTCCAGCAGCATCATACCATAGATGGACAAGTAGACCTACACATTTCTTTTTTACTTTCTCCAGCTCCTATTCAGATGAGGTTGGTATTTCCCAAGTCATGCAACTCTCTGTAGTCTCTCAGTTACTCAGGATCCCTCTCTTTAGCTTCATGTCTTCTGCAGATAATTCACACATACGAAACAAGACTGACCCCAGAACCATTCTCCAGGAAGCTCCACCCAAAAGCTCTTATTGCTCATTGCTATGTCCCCATAAAAGCTGCCCTACCACCACTACAGGCTATTGGCTCCTGAGGTCTCCTGCTCTGCACCACGATCTGGCATTTCCAGCTGCTTTGGCTTCCAATGGCTTAACTCACTGATGGGGTTCACTGTACACCCATAAGGTTATCAGTGTGGGCTACAGTATCATTCATGCTCTGTTTTTAAGTGGAAAGTTTAAGATACGTAATTATCTTCATCATCTCCCTTATCTTAGGCCTCTAATAGGATATAATGGGTAACATTTTTTTTCCTATCTCATCTTAAATGCATTAATATCAGAGAAATAAATTTGGATTAGCTACTAGAAGCTACATTTCCCTATCAAAACACTGCTGAAACAACATCCAGCCTTCACAAGCTGCCTTCACAAAATGGTAGTATTACATGCAACTAAGCAAATTACACTGGGTGTATTTAAACTTGTTAAGTCAGTCCCTTTGCTAACAGTGCATCAAAAGTCAAGGAATACAAATCAAAGAAGCCTGGAGTGCCATAATTATGACTTCTTCTTTCCCATTTTGCATTACATAACACTTATATCCAGCAGGAGCATGCTAAAGATTTCATCCAAACAGAAAGAAAAAGAAACCTGACAAGGAACACTGGGTTCCCTATACTGCATCTCACAGATTACCTTGCTTGAACAAAACTGAAAAACAAACACATGCTCTGCGCCATCAAAGCCATTCTACAAGTCAAAAGAACATGCTACAAGTCAAGCGTCTCCACTGTTTCCAGCTAAGTTACACCATGAAGTAATATAAAATAGAAATTTTTGTTTGATACGTGAGAAAATCACGGATGCTTACCCACAAGCAGGTCAAAGCCAGCCAGTAGATCTCTGAGGAAGTTTCTGATTCAGGGAAGATGATGAAATAAGCTGTCTTATGCATCAACTTGCATACATTCTAGCCATAAAGCTGGAAAAAGTAAAAGCCTTGCTAACAAATCTATTACTAGGAGAAAGTCTGCCCTCAGAGGTCAGGTCCAGCAAAGGGAGGCAGACAGCACCATGCACAGCCCCTATCCCTTCAGACAGACTTTTTTTGCTGGTACACACAGATGTAAAATCTTAACAAAGGGACAAATCTCAGTGCGACAGCACTGAATTTTAAGCCACCGGTTTTATCACTGGGAAGTGAGTGGATCTGAACTAGAATCTGTGGTCATAAAGACTCTTCAATGACTTAATTGAAATCACGTTCTCCATCAAAAATTAACCTGAGCAAACTATCCAAATTTAGCATGCTTGTTTTGCCAGTCTTAGGCTAATAATTTTGACCCTGATCTGTCATATTTCTTCACAGTACAGCATAAAAAAGTGATGTTGTTTTTGCCACCTTTTAGAGTTATTTCTGTGTAAGTTAATCAGGGCATTCCTCTACATTTCCAGGTAGAAATTCCTTACAACCTCACAGAGCAATTCAGTGAAGTCATTTCATATTCAATTAGTCAATACAATGAAAAAGAAAGCTTTAAGTTTGTGTTTAGACTCAGTTATACAATAAAATTTCAGAACCACTATTTCATAGAAAAACACTGTACAGTGGAACAATTTCAACATGGTACTGCATTAAAACACTTAGCAACACCAAATCTGTTTGTACAGCTTCCATAATTTTCAGTACAAAGAAACATTTTTATTAGGAAAAAAACTACTTTATTTTCAACCTACATAAGAGCAATCAAAGAACGTTAAGCCCTTGGTTTCACCATCCCCAGAGTACTTTTCAACCTACTCTGTATTTTAAATAATGGTAAAACATGTCACAGAGTTCTCATAAGGAAATATGGAAAGTGAATCACTAACAGTTCATTTTTTCTCCTCTCTCTCTGATTTAAAAGCCCAGCCTTTCAGGATGACTCCTGACATCATTCCTATTCATTACAAAACCCTACATTACTTTTACAAATATCTCACTAAATCAAAATTTGCACGTTGTGAACTGGAAATGGTCATTTACCAATATAAGCTAAGTGGATGATCTAAGCATTAATTAATCAGGTATTTTTAAAATACCCACATATCCTTTTAAAACTAATCATAGCTCAATCACAGGTAAGCTTCTCGTGTTGTCTGTCTCAACCAAAGAATAGCAATGCAACGCAGTGACGTGCCAGACTTACAATATCAAATGTTTGAAACGAATCTCGATGGCTACAACCAGCTCGAAAGAGCTGCCATGAAGTACTGGCATTTTTGTAAGTAATCAGAGAATCTTGCAGTTGGAAAGACATCAAACATCATCTAGTCCAACTCTAACCCATCCCACCATGCTCGCAAACCATGTCCCTCAGTGCCACGTCTCCATTGGTTCTTGAACACCTCCAGGGACACTGACTCCACCACTTCATTTGGCAGCCTGTTCCAAAACGTCAGCACCTTAATGAGGAAGCAGTTAGCAGCATCAACCTGTTTTCAAGGTCTTATTGAGTGTGGTCTCACTGCTGTATGTAAGGGAATGGAAGTATCATGCTCTCCTTCACAGTTTAACAGTCAAAAAATACTACTTCCTCAGCATTATTTAATGATGGCTAAGCTCACGCTGGCATTTTTCTCTCTCTGGGGTCATTAGCAGCTTGTTTTCCACTTGGCCCATGAGATCTTAAATTTGCAGGAGGTTGTTATCTCAAGACCACTAATTTCTTTCTAGTGGGTTTAAAAATTCTGACAGAATGACTGACTCCCAGGCTATGGAAAACAAAATCTTTGTTTCCCAGGAAAACCATAAACACAGGTTTTCCATGTTTAAAGATTTATGAGTGCCAGAAGTGGAATTCAAGGCCGAACATTCACAGAGGGGAAGATGAAGTCCAGCAAGCCTCATTTACACCTGGTTAACAGGTGAACTCTTCACTGAGCTCAGGGGCCCTGATTTACACCATGAGAAGTAGGCGTTGTACCATTTGCTCAGCTTTCATCACCTCCTTGCTGGATGCTACTTCTGTTCCAGGAAGACTGAAAAACTAATCATCTACATGTAGGGAAGATGACAGCAATCGAGATACAATTAAATCAATGTACATAAAATAAAAAAGGAAGAACAAAGAAAGGTTAATTTGAGTACCTCCCAAAATATCTGGTGAGTGGGTAAGAATGGCTGCAGGTCTTTACCTAGTTAGATCAACGCACAATTCCTTTTTAAAACTTCTGCATATTTAAGAACTTTGCACCCAATGTAATGCTCCATTTTGTAAGCATGATGTGTAGCGCATTTGGAAAACAAAGTTCCAGCTACAGAAAATTATGATTTATTACCAACCTGCCTGACTTTCTTTGCAAATGAAAACTTGTTTGCCTATAAGTGGACAGAGACTTCGCCACAATTTATCTTTCACGGTCTGTAAACGACCCTGCATGCAATAATTTCAACTACTGCTTTTCAGAAGGAGAACACAGCATTTTGTTCAGTCGAGTGTAAAAATACCACAAGTTGGTCTTCTAGATGTTTCTATTACAGAAGAGAAAAGCACATTCAACTTATGAGTAGAGGTTACTGAAAAACTTGGGGAAATGAAATCCTTGCAGTCATCCCTAAAAAAAAAAGAGAGAGAGAAACAAAGAAAGTCTGCCCTCTTTCCTTGTTTTGTGGTTAAGGTTTTAGGCTTTTGAATAACAAAATACAACAAACTCAAGTGCTTTAAGAACTGAACCATTCTTGTTTTAAGAGGTCTGAGCAGAGCTAAAGGAGGTATTTTTTTCATCTCAAGCCAGGAAAATGTCTTTTTTTTTCCTTTTTAATATCTCCCCCTAAAATGCACATATATTATATATATTCAATACATATATTCAGTGTTTACATATATATGCATGTATGCAGAAGAGTCAAGTGCTTCTTTTCAGCTTTCCTTCTGCAAATGTTTAATTTGACTTCCATTTATTTTTACAAATACGGTAATCATCAAATTATCAGAAAATGTTTTTTTCACAAAATTGCCCATGAAGTACAACTTTCACTCTTCCCACCATTTCAGAGCTTTCTTCCCATATTTCACAGACAAGGCAATGCACAGAAAGCAGCGCACTCTCATTTTTGCAGATCACTATGTTCCAGTTATTCAGTGCTGTCACAAATATTTTCCCAGATTCACAGCAGCATCAAATTCTACAGATTCTAGTGGGAAAATCAGGCAGCTAAAAGCAGGTCAAATTAAGTTATCAGCTATTCCATTACGTTCCTGGAATTACTTTGACACTTAAGATAAAAGAGGGCTTCAATTGACACGCATAACTAGCCACATTTTACAGCATTCTCTCCTGCAACTTTGGCCATATCAGCAAACATGAAACACTGCTGTGGCATCCTTGGAAGCCCACATCCTGGGGATGTTCAAAGGCACAGCAGTATTTTGAACACATCTCATTGGTTTTCAATACAGTGTAAATCATATTTTGAAATTCCAAAACCCCAAACAAGTAACTGTTTTGACAACAGTGGCTCTGCAGTTCGGAAAAGTCGATTTAAAAAACTAAAATTAATAAAAACACCATAAATGAGAAATGCAGAATTTCACAATTGTTTGCAATTAACATCTATACCCAAATTACTCCTTGAGAAATTCACCCTCTTCCATTTCCTTTCTATTTAAAGCGACAGACACAAGAAATCTGAAAATATGCTAGGAATAAATCATCCGATCTGCTCCTTTTATCTCTTTACTGTAAAAAAAATAAATATTAGTACAAAGATGAAAACAAACTCAGGAAGTGATGAAGGCAGCTCAGTGACAGAGCCCTGAGTACACCCTCACACACTGTTGAAGTGAGGGACCCCATAGGCATGCCAAGAAATGCTGCCACAGATCTCGACCACCAACACAACTGCAAGAATGACCTTTCAAATGGTGCTCGATTACTTTTCAAACCTGACTGCCAGATCCAGAGGGAACACTCTGTGGCCCCAGCTGATGTGGAAGGGATAAAAGCTGCAGGTTTTTGTCTTCACGTTTTTGAGACAAAATGTTTGATGTTACTCGGGAGGGACTCCTAGGGCACAGATTCCCACTCTCACTCAGCTCATCCAAGCAAGAAGAAAGATTTGGGGCTGAGAGCACGGCTGTGCTCCCTCTGGAGGACCACCAAGATCTCTGCATGGACACACACCAGGCAGTGCCATACCTACAGTGATCACTGGGACTTTGAAGCAAAACCATTTGCAAATAAATAAATGTCTCAGTCACATCACAGGGCCTAGAGAAGATGGTGCAGCCCAATTTAGGCAATAGTTTTCTGTACTTCCATTCTCTAAAGCCTCTCCCAGGTAGTATGTCTTCCATCCCCTCCTGTTTCTGAAACAACTGTGTGCTGACAAGAGTGTTTAGGAATGATCCTAAAGTGCTTTTAAAAGATGACATATGGAAATGAATAATGCAGATTTTTTTCTGAGTGTTCCTTTAGTAACCCAGCTCCCATCTAGAAACTATTTTTATGAGCACTCACCTGTACTCTCCACTGAGCATTGTGCCCAAAAGCCATTTTCATGTTTTTCTTCCAGTGTCATGATCTTATGCATTTATGCCCCTCCTGTCAACACATGCTGCCAGACAAAGGATCTATATCCAGCCCACTGGGCACAACGACTGCCAACGTTTGTAGAAAACCACACATCCTTTGTAATTTTACACGTAATGTTATCTGAGGTTTCAAAAAACTGTGAAAAACCTGGAATGGTACGGGTACGGGAATAAACTGTTCTGGGGAGTTTATTTTAAGACAGTCAAACAAGACTGAGAAATAACAAAACAGAGGGTAACAGCACAGGCATCGAAGACCAGAAATTACATCTGCAACAGATAACACCAACAAAGTGTGTGAAACTAGTTGTATATGGAATAAATTATTTATAAAGCAATTACATACAGTGTGATACCGAGTGAATATATTATATTTTCTTATGATCTACCCTTGCCAACACATTTCACATCAAAATAAATGCATATTTCCTGCTGAAAATACTTGCTGTTGCGCTGCCAGTTTTGGGGGTAAAATATTCCTTTCTCTAACACTTGCACATAAACTAAGGATTGTGCAGTAAGAGGAAGGCACAGACAGCACAGTCTGTGATGTTTTTCTGACATTTTACAGAAAAAAGTTTTCAGTAGCTAGTGATACAGTTTGTAATCTCTTGGAGATCCACAGGATAGCAGCCCTCTAAAATATTTTAAACCTCGCTGTCTTCATCTGTTTGTCCTTACAGCATGGTCTAGAAACTCAGCCCTTAGAAGTCTTTCTGGAGGCATCAGAATTAAAAGTTTTCATGGTGCATTAATGTACCTTAGAGGACATGGATTACTGTACAAATCAGATAATAAGTGTTTTGTTTCAGGGATGTTGATGTTGACCAGTTTCATTTTATTTGAAACAAAGCACAGATAATATTTTTACCTCTTTGTTCACTGTCAGTTCTGAAATACTCCTTTGCCTCTGATTTTCACTAACACACATCCACCACTGACACTGCAGAAGGGGAAACTGGACATGAGATGGGCTAAGCCATCGGTTGAGTGATAGTAAGTCAGAGAAGCAAGGGGTGTAGGGGTTTCTGCATTGCTGTCACTGCAGCCCAAAGTGGGTACTTACACTCTCAAGGACCTCTGTGCTGCAGCCTGATCAGACTAACCAGACTCAATCCAAACACAGAAGACTGCTGCCTACTGAGATAAGACTGGATGACCCTCCAAGTAGCAAGTATGTGATGCTACAGAAAGACAGTTCAGCATAATATGAGTATTTGGTTTTGAAAAGGTGAATCAGAGAGACAATATAATCAAGACTGCAGAGAATTCAAGTTGGGATGTTTTACCCATCCCTTCCAGGTCAGTGAGGCAGGTCTGCCTCCCAGCACAGCCACTGCTGATTCATCCCAGTCAGAACAGAAAGGCTGCATGGAAAAGGCCTGGTAATGTACAGCAACCAGCCAACCTGCCAGGAAACCTGACATCCTTCTTGAAAAGATTCTGGGTAACGTGAGTTGACAATACTGAGGTTATCTTCCCCTCTACTGTGTAAGCAACAACTGTTTGTAAGCTGCATCTTCTCAAGCACAATGCTGTCCTTGTCAACCACAGACACACTCCTCCCCTTTCAGCCTTCCTAAACCTCACTGAGATACACAGTGAGTGCAATCTGCTGATAACATTTGTGGTCAGAGTCTATTAAATGGCTCACGAAAAGAACTTTTAAGCTAGCTAATGAACTCCCAGTTCCACACAGATTTAGAGTTTACATATTCAGAAATTCTATTTAACTATATGTTGGAGCACAGAGATTGGTATTTTCTTTCCCAGGAGATTCTGGTGTAGTATCAGAGCAAAGTTAAAGAGTAAAAATGGAAATATGTATATTGTTCAATCCTGTTCCTCCACAGCACAAGAACAACGAAGACAGCAACTCCTGCTGAGAAAAAGAAAGTACTACTTAATTGGAAACATTAAGCTAAGTTAGAAACAGATGAAAACTGTAGCAAACTTCATATGCAGAACCGATTTATAATACATAGTAGTGCCCAGCTGTCAGCTGACCCCTGCAGAAATCCCTTATCTGCACCTGACGACTGGCACCTCTTTTCCCACTTCATCTCACCTCAGGAATCTCACAAAGCTTATTTTTCACTCTCTCCTGCTTTTCATGCTGTTGGTGCTGACAGCAACAGAAAGGCACAGCACCAAACAGTCTGCTTAACTTCTCATTTCAGAGAGTATGGCATCAATTTCAGTGTGCACTGATATATAGATGCAGGGAATAACCACACTGTAAATGGATAAACCACGTTAGTTATCATTAAATGGCAGGTCCTGGTGATGCACAGTTAAGAAAGGATTCCCTGTATGTAATCCTATATGTAAGATTTGTCTTTGGGCTTCAACTCTGGCCACCCTAGGAGTATGCAGCAGTAAGTTAATGGCTTGTCTGGTCCAAATTGGGAGCATAAAGAATCAGACCAGTTCCAGAAGTAACATGAGGCTCAGCAAGGAGAAAGCCCCACTGCTTCTCACCATAACGAGTGGCCACAGGGATCAATCGTCATGTCATGAAGTACATCCAGCACAGATCATTTACAAAATACGGTTTCAGCCCTTGCCTGAAGCAAGATCTCCAAAGGAAAACACCCTTAGTAATTTGTACATCAATTTATTGGCATTTTCCAGCAAGCCCAACCATCACCTAGCAGGTGAAATAGGGTGGTAGAACATAATATCATTGTTGAGTAATACAAAATAAACATTATCTCAGTATCTTTAGTTGTGTTGTTCTATAATTACTTCAGTGCTGTGAAATGTTCTTTGCATTTCAAAGCTAAGCATCCATATTTTAAGTAAAATCAAATGCAGGCTTCTAAGGTTTGCACCAAGGGCATTACTATAAGCAATTTACAGACGGTTGCAGCTCTGACTTCAGATAAGCACTTCTTTCTTTCTTGAAACGCTTAACTAAGAGGATGAGTTACACTAGTCACTTAACTCACTGCCGCTCTTTATCTGGCCCACGCTTTTGTGTTAGATCAATACTGAATGCCGCAAGACAAAAGCAAGACAATCAGACTGTTATTCCGCATTAGTGAGCCTACACGATGATGCCATTTAACTGCATTTAGGAAAATCTGTTTGTTTGTATGTGCTACAATGCTACACATCAATTAGTGCTGTCTCCCTGGCCAGACAGATCCCCGTGAGCACCCACAAAGCTACCTTTGAAACATACACTGCTTCATAAACCTTTATGAGAATGACACGATGGGTCTCCTATAGGAACTGTGTCATATGTGCCAACCAAAGTGATATTTCAGACACACCAAACTACCCCAAATGACACTGGATACCCACGTCCTATCTCCCTTGCCTTAGATGACAATCACTTCAGGGTCAGGGACCGTTTCTTCCCTGTTTTTATGAGCATTTATAAACAGTAAACTTCTCATCTGAGCAGAGGGACAGATAGGCTCAGTGAAAGTTTTGCACCAGAAGATATAGAAGAGAAAAAGTAGTGTATGCAGACCAGCAGTATTTTTGTCCTCACTATCAATCCACTTACAATCTTCATAAATCATTTCCCTCTCCCCATCTATTTTCTTTGCAGTTTAGCACGTAGATACAGGCTGCCTATTTAAGAGTGCCCTTATAAGCAGAAGCAATTATTAACTTTGGCTAAAAATCAGCAGTAACCTGAAAAATATTATATCCTGGGCTTTCCCTTCTTACAAGAAATAAATTAGTAGTAGCAAACTCCTCCAAAACCTCAAATTTTCAGTGTGGTTTCCCATTAAGACATGAATTTCCTCAGTCAAAAATGAACCCAAACCCACTAACAGTTGCCAACTTGTGGAAGGTTTGCAGTGATCTAGATTTCAGGCTCTGTTATGAAACTGTTTAAAGAAAAAAAAAAAAAAGGCTTGAGTAAGAATCCATAGAGCCTTAAATTCATTTTGTATCAGTCTGAATTAAAGCCATCTCAGTAATTAAAGACATGGAAGTTGTAATCACTAATGACAGCCTTCTGCAGAGCAATGTGGGGGTGGCAAAGGCACAAGCCACATCTCTTCCACAGGAGCAGGCCAGCTTGGGACAAAAACTCACGTTTGGTGACCTGGATGCTAATTCCACCACAAATTCCTCATGGAAAGGTAATGTATTATTTGCAAGTATTCCATCGTTGAAGGGATTTTTGTGCTGCAGCCTGTCTGCCTGCAACTCATCCTATCTGCCTGAATGTGCTGCTCATGCATAAGCATGATATTCCAGATATTCCAAAGCACAGCTCTGCAGTAGCTGCAGACACTGTAAAGGCAGACACCTTTCTAATTAAAAGCTTATTAAAGATTATGCATATGCTGTTATTAACCAGCTTGGATTCAGGCTTCAGTTCTGCCTCCCTGGACAGCTGCTCAGGATTGCTCAAAAACATGTCCTTTACAGCCATGTCTGCACCACCTGCTTCTGTGCCAATCCTGATGCTGTTGAAAATTTTTGCTATTTCTGATAAAATATTCCAACTATCTGAATTTTACTGCAGATACTCATACAGAGCTAGGCAGAGTAGGCAATTCCTTCTTTTCCAAAACTAACTTACATTACTTTTTCTATTACAGAAGCATACACTCAGTGCACAGGCACTCATTTCTTTTCAACTTCATTCATTTCTCGAAGAAACAAATTCATTTCCTGTACACTCACCAGACAGAGATAAGGCAGGGCTGCACAAGGGGATGGACTGGTTGAAGCAGATACAGCTGGAAGGAACATCACCACCTGCTCCTGCCATAAACTACTCAGGCCATCTTGAGAAGCCAGATGAAGGGCAAAAATAGACCCAATCAATCTGATACTGATGCTAATTCATCATTAGAAGCTGAAAAATTAGACTGTTCTCATCAAAAGAATACAAAATGTTGCTTCTAGCTTCTAAAGTCTCTAGTTTCCAACGGAAAAAATAACTAAAAATATCCTCAGCGCTGTCAAGGGAGTGAATCTAAAGAAAATATCATCTTTATCTCCAAGAAAAACCCTCAGAAGAGGCTCCCATGAGGTGACTGTATTCGTGAGCAGTGCCATAATGGTAGTGACAAGAGGTTTGGAAGGCAGACTCAGAAACTTCTGCCCATCCTGGACAGTGACAGACTTCTAACTCTCTGTAAGGCATGATTTTACAGCATTATGAATTTGTTTTGATTCTTAAGCATCAAAACTATCTGTTTTGCAAATCAGGTGGCACACTGGGTGTTTTACCACCATTTTTGGTAAAAATAACCTTTAATGGAAGTGTATTTTCTTTACGTGATACCTAGCAATATTAAAGCTTCAGAGTGGTTTTTCACTGCAACACTCTTCTGGTCCATTTCTGAAAAGCCCTGTAAGCCTTCTGCTGCTTGCCACTTTAACCCTACAAACTAATAAATCAGGGGGATGGAAAAAGAATGAGTATTTATTTGTTTACTTTTAAGACGTCTCCACATGCCCCCTGGCTTTAAGTTAAGGGAACAGGCTGTCATGTTTGAGTTACACAACCAGCTTTGAGATTTCTTGCTCATCTTAGAGAAAAAAAATGAAATATTTACAGCCCTTTAATCTCTAAGTCTTCAAAAATGTAAAGTATACAGACAACTCTTACTTTGAACTGTTATTAGAATAATCCATGCTCAAAACAAACGCTGTTTTTATCCTCTGTGATTTTCTTTGCGCAGCTAAATGTGCATCCCATTTTACACAGCCCTTAGGTCAACAGATAAGCATGAGTTTTTGGAGTCATGCTACTCAGAATCTCAGCAGTGAAGTACATGGGGGATTGCTACGGAAGCAAGTGTTAGTCATTCTTCCCTGGGTTTTATATCAGATTGATGATCATATCAAAGGAGGAAATATCAAACTTCTCAGCCGGATCATGTGAAGTGTTTTAAATTCAAGACAAATTCTCTCTCATTTGATTTTCACATACAGGAATCTATATTAACAACTTCTACTTAAAGACCCATTTCCATTTTAGACAATAACAGAAAACTTACAGTTCTAAAAGAAAGATTCAATGTAAAACATACAGGAACTCTGAAACTATTTTTCATAAAATCTATACTGAACTCTCCTTGCCCCCTTTAAATATCTTTAAATCTAATTTGGCATGTGCCCTGTCAGAGAAGGAAGGCATACCATGGATGGATTCTCTGACTCTTTTAGTTATGCTGCTTCATACCCCAGCCTACAACCCAGGAAGGAAGGAATCACATGAAGGAACGAACAGGAAGGAAAAGCATCTATTACTGCCACGACAGAAAGAATTCTCAAAGCAATTTCTACTGTATGAACTCTCAAGCTGAAGGGACTTTTCACTTCTGAAGATTTTTTATTTAGCAACAACAAAAAAGCCTGAAACAGCAAGTAACAGCTCTACACCAGCTTTGATATGCTGTTTTTCAGGCTAATTTAGCCTTCACTAAGACTGCATTCTGGAATTTGCATTGTAGAAAGTTTAAATAACCCAAAATATCAAGAAAATGCTTGCTGTGTGTCAAAGACAGATCTGATGTAGAAACTTTATTTTGCTTATGAACTCTCAGACCTATTTAAAGGATTTGGGATGTTAACATGTTAGGTTGTTGTAACACATATCAATGAAACAATCTTCCATTTATAAATGTTTAACTAAAATATTAATACAAAAAAAGGAGGAAAGTCTCCAATAGCAACTTCTCACATATATGGGGAAATATAATCTATAAAATCTATTTTAGAAAGGCTTTTGCAAACTTCCAGTTTAACCATCTATGACAAAGGCATTTGAGTCCAGTGGTTCCTTCCCACAGTTTGTGGCTGTATCTTCAGCCCTGCACCATCACTAACTCAGCTCCATGCCAGCTTTTCCTCCTCGGACGCCATGAATTCTGCAGAGGGCTGTCAGCTCCCTTGCTCCCTGCCCACACAAACACCACTTTTGGTACCATGGTTTAGCTGCAAAAAACCTAACTTCCAGCCCTGGAAGACCTCCAGAGTAAACCTCACCCAGAGGACATTAAGACAGGCCCAACCACTGGCAGACTACTAGTCTTAATTGTCCAAGAGCCTCCTACTTAAATGTGATTGAGAAGGAAGAAATCAGTGGGAGTCGTCTATCATCACAAAACCATAAATTCACCCATTGTTTTATATTATTTTAACATGCTTAAGCATCCATATTTTATCAGCACACCACTAAAGCATGTTATATATTCCACTAGCACATTCAGTATTCTGCAGAGAAATTACATCTCCAATAAGCCCTAGAGTTGGTCTCCAGGAAGCCATACTATCAAGTTGCCTAATAAGATCACTTGAAACACGTTCATTACACTCAACAACGCTTTTCGTTTCGTCATGCAACTTGGATCACATCTTGCCTTCAGGGGAAGAAGTGCAAAATCTTTTGAAGTCAAAAGTAAATACAAAACTACAGTATTAACAAACATAATTCAAACTCTTTCAGCAGAGACCTCAACGGACAGATTTTCCAACAATGTGGCATTTGTCACTGAAAGACAAGCAAGTCAATCAAATGCAGTTAGACAGGGAAGATTTCCATTTGATTTCTTGCTTACTTTTTCAGTCTCTACTTTGCTCCCACCCCTGCAAGTATATTTTATATAAAGAACTCACTTCCTCCTTTTTCTCGTCATATTATTTCTTCAGAAGAGGTTAATGCCAATAATACAAAACCTGGAAGAAACACTAAAAAGAAAAGATAACATTTTGCTCAAAAAACGCTAAACATTATTCATTAGGATATCATTTCTGAAGAATCCATTGGAGTTACCTAGGGCCATAATGTGAAATAACCTGATTCACAACATCATCAGAACTGCCAAAATCATTACTGACGAAGACAAAAAATAAATTCAAATGGGAAACTAGAGAAGCAGCAGTCATTTTAAAGCTTACACACAGGTTTTACATGGCAGTAATGAAAAGCACATAACCCCAAGAGACGTAAGTTCCACTTCTCCCACAGACACACACACATTGCAAACAGCCTGTTAGGTCAGACACGCAGCGTAAGAGGACAAAGTGATTATTTCCTGGCTAACCCACAAAGCAGATAATTAGTAACAATGAGCCATTCTGATAAGGAATAAAATGCTTGCCACCCAGATGAGACAGCTGATGAGTTTTGGCTGACCAGGGAGCTGTCATTCAATGGGGAAAGATGGGCTGACACAGGGCTATCCTTCATTTTGCTGAGTTTCTATCTTCTGATACCTTTTTTCCTTAGGGTTTAAACAAATTGTTGTCACTATTCTTCCTCCTAAATATTCTATCTCAGCTGTTTTACTTCCACTGCACTGAAATGAAATAGAAATCCTCAAAGTCCTGTCGTCTTTAGCACTAGCTCCTCCGCAGCCTTCAGCAAGACGTTATTTTCTTTACCTTGATCCCCACTGCGAAAGAGAATTAATTGCTCCTAGCTGTTCATCCTGTTGGCACATGGCAAGAACTTGACTGTTTCTTAAAGTGTTCTCTGGAAACGTAAATTGTCACCCAAGAAAAATTCTAAATACTGCAGACTTGAGTCAGGGAACCACATGCAAGAATACTTCTAAAGGGAATGAGACTTGACCAAATAATGATGTTGGGATTAGGCCAATAGCCAGTCTGTTATCCTGCTTTCATAGCCATCAGTGTTCTCCGTAACTCATAAAAAGTAAATTAGTTACACTAAAAAATAATTAATTTAGATGAGTTAATAGTGTGATTTTGGTACTTCTAACTATCAGTATTTTCTTGGAAACTTGCAGCATACTTTCTAACATCATACTGAGAAAGCACCAAGAAACCAAAATTTAACATTTTCCCGTAAGACCCCTTACTGAATGTAGTTACGCTGCTTTATCTTTTTTTGCTACCCTTTTCTTTTGGAAGTTTCATCAACTCAGCTCATTACCACTACCTTTTGATCTACATGAGACTCCTCAGCTGGAAGTAGAATGAAAAATACAATAGAGAAAAGTTAGCACAAAGTAAGGCATGATCCCACAGAACACACAGATGGTTCTGGCTCCTCCAGGCTGCCTCTGGTTGCCTGGGACTGGATCTTATTGACAACCCTGCTGCCTCTGCCAGTAATTTCAACTGTCCCATTTCTCTACTCTATGAAATACATAAGACTTCATTTTATGACAAAGATCTACTTTAGTTACACTTTAAAGGCTCCCAGCTGTCAACAATAGCATTTAACCACTAGCTGAAGACAAGAACTTCCATGCTTCCACAATCACCTTTTGGCTTCAGAACATATACTTAACACCTTTAGACCCAGAGATTGAGGACATCCAGTTCCAGTCTGGGTATTTTCTTGGAAACTCAAAATATTGGAGATGATGAAGAAAAAATAAAGCCATGTGTGGAATACAACGACTCAACACCTTTCAGGACTGGCCTCTCATAAACACCTACGGACACTATTTCTCACTCCATAATGCATTAGGAGTGCTTAAAATTGATTAATGACACACAATGTCTCAACATTTTACTGTTACCAAACATCACCACAAGCATTTCTGCTGAAAGTCTTTGATGGCTGAAAGCCTTTGATCCCATCCATCGTGCAATGACCACCATATGCAACACATCTCTCCATGTCAGAAGGTGTGTTCATTACTGTTCAGCAGTAACTTCATGAGACAGACAGCCAAGAGAATCTACACACTACACTGAAGAAAGCAACCAGACAGGCTTCCTTCTTTCTTTACTTACAATTTGCATTTATCTTTCAGTGTTCCAGTATGCATCTTTTCTGATATACTTCCTCTAAGATATTTTATTGCTTGTTTACAGTAATTTAGCTACTACATCAACCCCTTAGAAGACATATTTACTCAGCTACTTCATTTGGAACATGTTTTCTTTTACGTCTATTAATCTACATTGCACTTTTTCCAGCAGGATTGTAGCTATTCAATAATTTAAGCTTAGACATTACAAGACTGTCAAACATTCATGGTACTACCCTGGAGAGCTCTCACATTATCACATGTGCTATACTGATAGCTTTTCTGCATACCATTTTCCAGTTTTAAAATATAAATGCAAGTTGTGTGAATGTGGTCACACGCAGCCATGAGATGCAGATACTAAGAACAGACCAAAATTGGTGCTAAACTGTAACCCCACTCATTTCACTCCGCTGTTCTAAATCTCGGTATCATTAAGAACCAATCCACCAGGTTACAGATGCATACGCTCTATTTTATCCACAGAAAGAAGCTAGAAGAAGCAGTAGTGAGCTGCGAGCACATGGTGCTGCTCTCCAAAAAAGAACTGAGCTGAGCAAGAGCAACGGTTGAGAATTGTCAGTGTTTTTAAGAATACTGCAGCATAAAAATAAAACCCTGTCCAAAAATCTCTTGTTATCAGTTGTGGGCAATTTTCCAAAGCCTTGCAATGCATTTTTTTCTGCAGTATGCACAGCATTCATCAAATGGGAGCATACAGCACTTTCTCTGATTACAGTTTAAAAAAGAAGCATAAAAATCTTGAGGCTCAAATGATGTTTTTTCACTCAAACTCACCCTTGTTTTTATTTCTATGGCACTCATGTCAGCTTTATTTTGAACTCAGAATACCCAGAGGGTGACATATATACAGAAAAAAATACATTTTTATGGATCTTTCTCTACCTGAGAAGTCCACTTTTAAAAATCCTGCAGTGAGGATTTCTTTTTCCTTTATCAGAATTTGATGCTTACAGCTTTGGAAATAAAAAAAAATATATTTGTGTTTCAGGGGAAAAAGGGGATAGATTAGTTGAAACTTAAAAGCAAAAAGCCAATATGCTCTGTAAAAGCATTTTTAATTACAGGAATCTTCTTAGGTAGGGTGACCCAAATTCTCTATTGGCCTAGCTCTCTTGCAGCATCAGCAGAGTTATTTCAGCAAACAATCTGATGCAGAACACTTGTTCTGAACACTCTGCCTGCTACTAAGGGCACATTTATTTCACACAACTGCAGTCCCATAATTTGAGCTGTTCCAGGTATACATGCCAGGTGAGGGACCACTTCCAAAGCCATCAAACAGCACAGAGCAGGTCCCCACAGCTCCGTGCCCTGATTTGGCAGCTAAGGGCCAATTTCTTGACCTACAGTTTCAAGATCATTACAGAAACAGAAAAACCAATGCAATTTGGTCATAATTAACGAGATGCGTACCTTCCCCAGTATGACCACCAACCACAGGGTGTCAAAAATCACTGCAGCACACTAATAATCAAGGGGCCTAAACAGAACAGCCATCTAAAAATGATTCTCCTCATTTCTTAAGAGCCTTGAACAGTGCTTAATGTCATGACAGCACACTAAGAAGGTTTTCAGAATTATAAAACATTGCTCAAGAGTTTATATCTTAAAAAGACATTAGCTGCTTGATGCACACCTTCAGTAAATGGGACCTCATTTTGGATGCAGAAGCTGGGAAACATTTAGAGAGGATCAAATACAGAAAAACACCACTATTTCCGTAATTATTTTATGGATTTGTTTTCACTGGGCTTTTGTTTGCCCTCTGTAAATATTTGCATAATCGAGTTTCAGAGATATTCATGTTTCCAGAAAACACATTACAGCTGCTGAATTTTAAACCTGAGATTTTTTTGAACTCCAGACTACAACTATATCAAAAAAAAAGACTGCTTGTGGATGTAAAATGAGACCTTACTGGAGACAAGCATGAGGAATTCACAGCTCAAAAGTTATCACGGAGAAAGAGTCATTGGTAGTATCTATTTGTGTTTAACAGACAAATCCTTGGTTGTAGTAACCTCCTGAAGTCCAATACCTTTGAAAAATCAGTGAGAAATACTTACAGTATGGACACAGCCCTGTCATCTCCAAGTTGAAAGCAAAGAGCAAACTGAGTCTAACACCCGCAAGATGAAAACAGCTTAGGTAGGAGTCAGACGTACAACATGCCATCAGCAAGCACACCTCCTTGGTCACCAGAGTGGCTTCATTCACTTTTCCTCCTGTTCTTGTTACAACTGATTATTTTCACAACACTTGTCATCCATTCCCTCCACCCCCAGCTCCACAGAGCACAGGGTGGCACAGGGACAAAGCCACACTCTGTCCACTCCAGTCTGACCTATCTAAGGCCATGGCCTTACACTTGGAATTGTTGGAATTGGAAGGGACCCTAAAAGCCCATCTGGTCCAACTCCCCTGCAGTGAGCAGGGACACTTGCAGCTCAATTGAGTGCTCAGAGCCCCATCCACCTGACACCTGACCACATCTCTCTTATGCAAACAACCTACAGATATTTGCAGAAAGCTTCCTCCAGCCTCCAGAAGGGAAAGTGTTAAATGACTTTGCCTTAATTCCATGGGAAAACTCAAATGAATAAGGAGCAGAATCTCTTCCTGTCTAAACACTCGTACCATCAGAGGTAACAGAGCTCATGAGTCTGCTCCAAGCCCCAGTTTTCTGCTCCACCCCTTTAGACATTGAGCCCTACACCAAAAAGGTCAACTAAGTGACTATCGACATATGCATAAATTGCAACAGGAAAACTTTCAATCAATCGGTGCAGTGCTGCTAAGATGCTTTTACGGGTTCAGATTAGCAGAAGAGGGGAAAAAGGATCCTTGCAAGCAGCAGAAACCAATATGTCCCAGAAGGGGATGATGCACAGCCATTTCCTTTCACCCTTGCAGAGGAGCAAGGTTATGACAGAGATTCGATACACAGCCTGTCCTGATGCTCAGCAGCACACACTGGGTGGGCTTGAGCCTCTCTCTTCTCTGGTGATATCCAGCCCCTGCCCAAACACCATCACAGCCACATAGGAAATGAAGTCAGAAAAAGAAAAAGGAGGGCTCAGCTCTCACTCTCACACACAAGGGATGGTAAAAGCTGGTTTTTAAAGTGATTCTCACATCTGCAGGTCACCTCCGCAGCAAATATGAAGAGAAATGTTTGCGGCATTAATCCTACACTGACAGATAGATGAGATGTGGCCTTCAAGCTGAGTAAGTGTTCAGTGCTCTTAAGTGAAGAAGGAAAAAAAGTTTTTTTGTTTGTTTTTTTTTTAGATATATAGCTTGATTGGGAAGTTGGGGATTCTCCTGCCTAAGCAGTTAATTTTACAAGAGAAAAAAAATTTCAGAGTATAAACCTGATGTTCATCTCTAACATAAATAAGCTGGGGGATAGATACTTGCCTTATATTGCTGAAACCATAGGCCACAGAGCATAAATAATGCTGAAAAATCAACAGCATTTAAACAAAGCTTCTTTATGCCTTGAGCACACAGGGCACACCGAGGGGTTGGGTAACTTGCCATCATCTTCCCCAGCAGAGTGGGACTCAGCCCTAAGCAGTAACATCTGACAGTTTTAGAGACCACTTTCCCTTAAGCTTAACAGGTTGTGGTTCTGGAATCACACAGCACGTGGTAATGAATTCTCAAGCTACAGGAAAATAAAGTAACCTAAATGTGGTCCTTTGATGTAATAGCATCAACTTGTCCACACTTAGCATGCTGCCAAGCACCTGCACGTCTGCTGCAGTAAATCACAGGAGAATGCACGTTCTTGTTAACCAAATAGCATTCATTTTCATTTCTCTGCAATCATGTTAACATTAAAATTTGTAGAAATCTTTGAGTAGAAATGCTGCTGAATTACTATATCTGACATCATTTACACACAAAGGCAGCTCAGCTACTCCAAGAAATCATAGGCTTACTGTTCTTACTGGAATTTTCATTTGTATGAGCTTCATCAACTAAAATATTACAGACTAAGTTTAAAATAATTTATTATTTTGAAGATAATAAGAATTTAATACTTACATACTGCCATTGCCTCTCACAGTGCTAAAGCACTACTGCACAGGTATACATTTGAGATAAGAGTTCCAAAATAACTTTTGTGTGTGGAAAAAGCTGTATGACTACGGACATAACTTTCCCATCAAACTTATTATTACAGTCTCTGTTATTACAAAAATTAAGGGACCCAGTCACATCTAAAACTGCCACGTATGGGTTTGGAGGTTTCTTGCCTCTACTGCCTTACTAATCCAAAACATTATCATTAGAGATTCGAAAACTTTCTTCTCATTTGTAGCCTAAAAATCATTCACTTGACCAGCAACAATTCTACCTAGTCTTGTAGTCGATGTGGCTAAGAGTTTAAACATATATTCAACAAAAAAGAACAACGAGGTGTAGAAAGCCAACTGAGCGTGGGCAGAGCTGCAGAGCTTCCCCCAGCAAGAAGCCCATTAGCACTAACAGTGCCTTTCTCTGTTTTCTCTGTAAGTCTGTGGGTCTCTATGGGAATTTCAGTGTGACTAGACAGATCTAGCTGCATAATCTCATCTAAGAGCCAATATCCCTAGTGTGCCCTCTTAGCTGAAGCCAGAATGCCATACTCCAGCCTCATCTCCTTTGACTGGCCAGCTGCCTTTCCCAGCGCAATGTACAGTAGGAGCACAATGTGCAAATCTTATCATTCTGAATTTAAGAATGAAATACTGAACAAGATTAGTGCAGAATTATCTTCAAATCTTTATATTAGAACAGTTTTGGATTAAAGAATCAGAGAGCTGAAGTCCTCTGTCATTTGGGGCAGTGACAGATGGACAACACTTTCCTAAAAAGACACCATATCTTGAGAGAGTCAGACATGCTGCCATATTTCTTAAGGTAATGATTTGTGGTAGAAAAATTATTATTACAATCCATGGAAGTGCTAACCTATTATTGAATACAATTTATCACAGTTTTCACCTGCTTTTGTGTATGTTACTTTCAAAGTGAGGGCCTTCACTAAATTCCCAGTGTTACTGTTAAGTTAGATGCTATAAATTGTGTATGTATTAGAATACTTCAGCATGCATCTGCACAGTCATACACTACACACAAACTCTACAGCACACAATCAGTATGTAAAAATCTTACTATATATGCAAGTATCAAATAGCTTTTCTCTAATTGCTTTTCATTTGTACAAAAAGAGAAGGAAATTAGTAGTCAAACGTTCTAAAAGTCTATTGACCACTGGTACATGCAAGGAACGTAACATCAGTAGGTCTGCAACTGGCAGAGTACAAATAAAACACACCAGCACCTCCTCTCACCCTAAATTCAATCAAAAACAGTTCACTGAAATAGAAGAAAGGAAACTGCAGATGATATGGATGCAGGAGAGGACAAGATATCTTCAGGGAACAAGACTCAAGGTGCCCTGGAGCACGTCTATCAAGTTCCACTGTTGCTGTCCCCTAACTGCTTGCTACAAACTTCCAAGGAGAGACTGGGGAACAAGATAAGCACAAGGGCATTTACCTAACACTTAAGAAAATAGAAATATCTACTTTCTTCTACGCTGGATTTTGAGATGGACACTCCCAGCCTCTGGGCACAAGCTGGTACCACCTGGCACAGCGGTGTTCTTGTCCATTAAAGTATCCCTTTTTTATTCTTATATATTATTAAGCTGCCATCAGCGTCCATCCTAACAATAACCCTTGTGCCCTTTGTCATATATTATCCTGGATCATTCATAACTGTAATCTCAGTGAGTGTATCTGTTGGTTGACTTGGTTTTGATGTAACGGATTTCAAACTGTTCTCATTTCTGGAGATTTACTTCCCCAACAGCTGATAGATCTGAACCATTCCCACACATGCGCAAAGCCTATTTCATACACATCCTGCAGTCACGCACAGACGAAGTTTCCTGATGTCTCAACATGAAAAGCATTACTGAAATGTTACCCTCTTTTAAGTAAGTGCTTCTCAACCCAACTGTCAATAGGGAAACTGCCAGGACAGCACTATTCATCCATTACTGAGTGTTAAAACATGACTACAATATACCCAAAATGTAAATTTCCTGATAACGTCCCCAGATGCTGCTGAATGCTTCTGCAAAATCTTTGCTAAGGGCAGATCTGCATTTGCCTTTCATAGTTTACAATCTAAAAGCTAATGAATAAATTAAAAGTGAAAGGAAGGCGAAGAAGGGAGAGTACAAGGGTATAACATACATATTATATTGCACAGTAATTATTGTGCTTCTGAGATGCCAATTAGTAACTCCTGCCATGATCCAGCTCACAGCCAGATCGATACGAGGTTGATAAAGGCAAAAAGCCATGAGGTGCTGGAGAACGCCTTACTATTAGAGAATGTGGAAAACCACAGAAATACCTGCTTAACTCTTGTTGTTGTTAAGTGCAAACCCTGGTCCTGACTGTTAAAAGCAAGGCGTAAGTACTTCTCCACTGCCATAACCATAATTTCTGTGCAAATGTTTGATCTGAGAGACTTTCTATCGGCAGCACTGAGAATTCTTTCCTATTTTTGGTTATTTTTTCTTCTTTTTTTCCTCCCTCCCCCCTGCCCCCCCAACAAGGCAAACTACTCTTTAACAGACATTTCCCCTGTGGCAAAATCAATCAATGATTTGGCCATTTGCACAATATCAATGTTCTCAGCAGCAGCACGATGCTCCTGGAAGACCTGAACTGCTCAGAGCATTCACACGGGGAACTGAGAGCATACAGAATAAAGCCAGGTTCACCGCCTGGGGGTTGCTGAGCTCCAGGCTGCAGCCACACAGGAGTGAGGTGGGTGTTTAGCATTTCCAACCAGGCCCTAGGACTGTTCACTGCAGCTCTCAAGAGCGAAGCATCATTACTCACAGCAGTGCCAGCCAGGTACAAGGTGCAGCCCTTTCCAAAAAGCCACAAAAAGGCTTAGAGGTTAAGAGGTGACTTTAAGGCATTTTGCATTTTATCCCAATAGCTGGCTATCGTTGGGCTGCTTTTTTTCCCCATGTTACATGAGATTTCCTCTGTCAGCTCAGTGCTGTGTCGCTATAACTACTCTGGACACAACACAGCCCATCCTTGGGACTCTGGGATGCAGAGCCAAGCTCCCCTCACTCAGCACAAATGAGGGGAGAGCTGCAGGATGTACCCATGCCTTGGGCAAGTGCTCCTGTGCTTTGGTGGGGTGGCTCAAAAGTTCCAACAAGCACTGAGAAGCACAGTTACATTAATCATAACACGCAGCAGCTGAGATGCCATTAGTTTCTGTTTCGAGAGAAGCATAAATCACAACGAAAAGAGGAAAAAGGAGGGCTTACAAAGATCTCATTCCAGTAGGTGTTAAGTTTTTCTGTAACCTATTTTTCTTTCATTTCCATAATTTCTGGAATTAATGCTGTTTCTTGGCAAGACACGATTAATACGCAATTTCTGTCTGTCTGGTCACTAATGACACAGTTTAGAAATAATTTCCAACACGATGCCCTCATTACCATAGGGCAGCTCCTACCCATCATACAGACTTTCTCTTGCAATAGCCACCTGCTTAGCATGAAAGCACTTCAAACTATTTATCAAGCCCATTTTACACCTGACACATTGAATTAAGAGCAGAAAAATGAGATGGTTTTCTAATGGCACCAGTATTACTGTGCTGGCTGTAGAACGGACTCATGTCTTGGTGGCTCTGATTCACGTTCCCTCTATCTGAAGACTATTGACTTGTCTGGGTTGTTTGTTTTTTTGTTGTTGTTGTTGCAGTTCTTTTTGTTAATGGCATATTGATATCTGCTGTTGCTGTTTGTTGGTGCCTTGCCTTAGAAGTTCTGTCCAGTGAATTTAATAAACATTACTGCCAGGGAAAATGAGCATTGGCTGCAGCAAACATAGGAGAGGAATACTGCCCAGTGCACGGCCACTCCACATGGGTCCCTGTGCTTCCAGGGACAGATCCACAAAGAAAGAAGCCAATTTTACATTAAACACACTGAGCCTTTGAAGTGAGCAACGGCAATTCATCACTTCCAGCGACCTTGCACATTTCAGCATGAAATAACTGGCTGCTTATGGTACACCAGACTTCACTACACATTACCAAGTGATCATCAGAGCTACAGGTCAATCCCACTCCCTCCACGAGCCTACAGCATCCCTCACTACCAATCATGCACCTGAACTGCCAAGCAGCCTATATGGAAACGAAGGTGCCAGTAACATCTTTACACCTCTAATCCCCTCCTGCCTTGCCATTTCTTTTCTCAGCTGGATAAAGCCTCACTGACAGCCTGCTCGATCAAGGACCAACATCCCAATCCCACGGCACAGTCCCCACAGTGGTTTGGGGTGCATTCTCACCCCTTCACATCACTTTAGGGAAGCAACATTAAAAGCAGAAGGTTTCTCTACGTTACGATTTCACAACTAAGAATCAATCACCAAACGCAGGGTTGCTGCATTATCAGGCTATTACCAGAAAAAAATGAACTAGTAAGAAAAAATAAAGCACTTATTTCTACAGCAATGGTTTTCAGTGAATATAAATCTGTTCAGGGATTTCATTTCACGTTACACAGTGCATCACGGGGGCTCAGAAGCACGTCTGATGGAGATGAGATGCCGGGCATGGGGAAGCAGAGAGGAGTGAGCATCCTCCCCACAGTCAGTGACCTCTCAGCCCGTTGTCCCCATCATCACCCCCATCAGCCTTCAGCTCCGGGCAAACTTCGGGCACAGATCGGACACAGGGACGGCGAGCGCAGCCCTGCACGATGAACTTTCTCCCCTCCCGACCGCGTCTTACCTTAGCGGCCCTGGAGGAGTGGCACTGCACCTGGTGGTGGGACACCGTCGCCGTCTGGTTCATGGTGCCGGGCTGCAGCTCCGCGCCTCAGGGCTGCCGTGGGGCTGAAGCGGGTCGGGAGCGTCAGGAGCCGCCGCCTCGGCCGGGCGGAGCGTGCAGCCCCGGGCAGAGCCGAGCCCAGCCCAGCCCAGCCCAGCCCAGCCCAGCCCGGGATCGGCTCACGGCCAGAAGTTCCCGCGGAGCGCTCCCTCTGGAGCCGCCGCTCCTCCCGGCAGCGGGACGCGAGCATCAGCGCGCAATGAGGCGCGGCGTGACCGCCATGGCCGCGCTTTGGGAGGCACTGCGGCGGCTCCGGCCGCGCTTCAGCCCAACTAACTTTTGGTGCAGGCTGAAAGCCTTGCCCGGCAGCCACCAAAGGCTCCGGCACGGGTGCAGCTGGAGCGGCAGCCGGAGGACGTGGGTGCGAGGGCAGGTCGTGGCACGCAGAGCCCTGTGGTGAGGTAGAAACAAAATCAGCATTTCCAGGTGTGCTCTGGGCAGCTCAGTGAGGTCCCGTGTAGGTATCTGCTCTGGCTAAGCACCTGCCCGGAGCTGCAACACACCTCGAATTCTGTCCCTCCATGGATAGACTGGGAGCTTTGCAAGGACAGACATATGGTCAAACTGGGAGCTAGCTGCTACGGGAGCTACGAAACCTCCAAAGGGCTGTGGGGTCCCTGAGCTGCACCTGTAACCCTCATCTGACTTCAGCTGTGCTCCTGTGCTCACCATCAGAAGATTGGGAGTTTCTGTTCAACATCATCTCAGACCCAATCCCTCCATTTTGCACACTTCAACTCAGACTCAAAGTTGTCTCCAATGGAGGCCAACCGCAGAGGGAAGGAGTGCTGGGTGGGTCCCCACAAGCCCAGCTGCTGGAGCAGCCACAGTCACCTCCAGGCACTGCACTGGGGCTGGCCGCCTGCCCACACACCCTGTTTGCATTAACCTCCTTCACCTTATTGGATTTATTGGATTTTGAGCAATAAAAAACACATTTAGCAAGCGTATTAGGGGGCTGAGCAGTGCTTTCTCACCCCCCCCTCCCTCATACACAGACAGCAGTGAAGCTTTAATGGCTGTGGTCTAGAGGGAGGTGTCCCTGCCCATAGCAGGGGAATGGAACTGGGTGATCTTAAAAGGTCTTTTCCACCCCAAACCATTCCTGTGACTTTATGGATGGGAAAAAAAACTTAATACTGAGAAATGAGAGTCACGACTGTACCCCAAAATCTCCCAGGTTGGTGAAGAGGGGCAGGCATAGAGCACACATCTATGTCACTAAATAAGTCAGGAAGATTAAACTCACACCTTGTTCAGATGGAGCTATGGATATGTACAGGCTCCTGTAAGAACTCCGTGTTAATGTTTTTCTTTTGCTTGATGTTATGCTTCCCAGTGGCTGACATTCTGTGTGAGCCACAAAAGCAGTTTTAAGCCAAAACAAATCTTTTCCTTGCTAAGACAAAAAAATAAGAAGCTTGCGGAAAAAGCTGCCAAAGGGAGGGAGACGGGATCAATAATTTGCTGGCATTGTTTTTAAATTAACTTCTACATATTTGTATCTGCTCCTAGAGAGGACAAATGTCGCTGATGAACCTCCTGCTCCTACCAGGTGCGATCTAATGGCGTCATGAACCCACCCACGGTGATCAGGAGTTGAAACAACTCAACCAACATACCATTTATCATTGCAAGCTATCTCAGAAACACCTTGGACCAGTAGGGTGGGCTTCCAAAAGACACCAGCTGCCGTCCTCTGGTGCTGCCGTTCCTCTCCACCCCTCAGCTTCTGCTAATCCTCCTCTGGGAGTAATCCTCTTTGGGACTGACTGCGTAGTGCTGGCTGTTAAGTGCCAGTGCAAGTCATCACATCAACCCTGCAAAGAGCTTTTAAAAAGTATCAGCACCTTTAGGGTGCGATTAAATGAGTGAGTGATTACCAGAATATACTGGAGAATATTAACGCTCTCGTCCATACTGCAATGGAGAACGTGGTACCTGGAGCTGGCCCTCGGCACTTGGGATGGACTTCCTTCCTGAAATATTAAACAGAAAGAGTAAAGAAAACCATCACTATCAGCCAGGAAAACTGAGGAAACTCTCCAAGAACTTTAAATGAAGATCCCTGTTTCCAACTGCCACAAGGCTCTGCCATGGGACATAATAGTGCTCCCCAGGGCCCTGCCCTCAACCTGTTGTGAGGGCTCCTTAGACAGTTCTCCACTCACGTGCTCCCCTGCCTCCTTCTTTCAGAACCTTATTTTCTTTCAGAAACACCCAAAACACTTTATTTTTTGAGCTCCATGTCTTGAATTACAGTGTATGACTGTCATCCTCAGAAATAAAAAAAAAAAAAAAATCAGATTCTGTATTGGTAATTATTGTCATTGTACACTTCCGTCCTTTTCATTACCCCCAAACTCCCTCACAGTTTACCCTAATCAAGTTCTGAGATAGCCATTTTGAACAAACCCAAGGAAAATTTACACTGTTACTAAAAGGCATGCTTAAAACTTTGAACACCCAGCACAATACATGGATCTGATGAAGGAACCAGGGCATCCCAGTAGATATTCCTGTTCTGTACAAGCCAGCATCCACAGAAGTGTATGGGCAGATCTGTCACATTTACTTTCTGTTCTTATGCACTACGCTTGCTTTAAGAGAAAGCAGTTGCATGAATATTTGTGCCTCTTCTTAGAAATAAAAGATAGATTCAGATGCTCTGTAGCTGCACGTCGATTCCATCAATTAGTTTTCTGTACCACTGCAGGTGCACAGTGTAAAATTATTGCCAAAACGTTAAGAAGTCCTCCCTGTTACAACAGTAAGTTATTCCAACTGGATTTTGCCTGCATGCATGGGCTGTCCTAAAAACAGGCTCATCAAATCTCCATATCACTGACTTGTACAGAATGAAATTCAACAAAGAATCAATCTTCTTTCATCTCCCATGAAGTCCGTAGCAGACCCCAGGAGGAGAAGGCTCCATCTTACTGTTTTAGTAGAGAGTTTTCCCATCCATTTAGCCTTGTATCTGCATTATAAAAAGGCGAGCCTGACGGATTTGAATCTAATTTCATGCACAACTATTACTCACACCACTAACAGGATTCAATATTTCTACCACCAGAGAGCTCTGGGCTGAGTAATGGTTTCGCACACCTGTAGATTTGCAGGAGCACAGCTCACCACCTTCCTGCCTGCAAGCACTGCCACGTTCCCATGTTTATTGCACAGCACTTTGGAGCTCTCACAAAATACTGGAGACATGCCAGAAGTTGTGTTCAGTGCTCCTGTGTTTCTGTACCAGTTTATGCTTTTTTAAGCATTAAAATCTTTCTGACTGAGGAAGACACTGAACTTCATGCAGAACACTTAGTCTGCATGAACGTGACAGCCCTGTCCATCACTGGTCCTCTGGAAGGGCTCTTCAAGATGGGTCTGCATTGAAAATCCACAGTCCAGCGTGGCTTTAGTAAAGATTGCAGACTGGGACACCCACTAAAATGAAATAGCAATCAAGACCAAGGGTACCTGTCTAAGTAGGTTCCTCTCCCTTATCTTCAGCATACAGAAAGGGTCAACCAAAAGGCAACCTCAGTCCACAGCTGTAGCCGAACCTCTGAAACATCCAATTCCCACCCTCAGACCAAGTTCAGTCTTCCATGTATGCATACACCTTATAAACAGCCTTACAAAACTATCAAACTTATTACAACACAACTTGCTCTGATCCAGCCTTTAGTCCCCTCAATGTGGAGATGTCACCTCACGATTCCTTCAGCACCTGAGCTGAAAGATACCACAACATTCATCCTGAGCCACTGTGCTGGGCTGAGAAATTTTACCCCAAGCTGTTTCTATGTGGAAGAAACATCCTATCATCAGCTGGCAATAAATGAAAGATAGATTGCATATTAAAAGGGTTTGAAGTTTTCATTAATGGTTTGTAACTATAGAGACTGAAAGAGGGATTTCTGCATTAGAAGGCAGAGGCTGCAGGAAAGAACGATCCTTTCCAGATTAAAAACCAGGAAAGTTTAATGACAACAGCAACAAAATAAAAAAAAAGAAAAAAGAAAAAAGAAAAAAGAAAAAAGAAAAAAGAAAAAAAAAAAAGAGAGAGAAGCATTTTAGCTGAACACTGCATGGGAAAGAAACAAGGAATGGTTTCCATCAGAAATGAAAAGATGCTTTCTCTACCCAACTAAAAATCTCTTTCCCCTACAAGACACGCATTTCTGTCTCCACACTTTAAAGATGCTTTCACAAGACTCTCAGGATGCTACAGAAGGCCCCAACTCATTGGCACGTGTAGGAAATAGCTGATGAGTGATTAATCTTCTGCCTTTTCTTTCCTCAGAGTATTAATGTCTTGGTTTGACACAGCTTGTATAGGTGTATCTTTGTCATAGATGAAACAGTCATTTTAATTAAAAGGGATGAAATATAGGACAGCAGAAACCCTGCTGGAGGATCTGTGGGCCCAATTTCCTACTTCCACTTCAGTGTGGAGTTGGGGTCCAGGACTTGGTTGCTTTTACTGCCAGTGCTTGCAGGCACAAATGAAGCACGCTTCTCTAAGCCAGTCCTCTCCTCACATAACATCTCATCAGATGTGTGATGCCTTCTCAGTAAAGAAACGTTTATACTCCTTCTCTCTCTTTTCAATCCCAAGTCTGTCAGTCACAAGCCTCCACTGCTCAGCCATCACGACTGCTGCCACGCTGCAGCTGACAGGCTGTGGAAGTTTTGACTGCCCCAAATCACTGTGAATGTTTTCATTTCTTTTTTTTTGTTAGAACTATGGGGTGTTTCTATTCTCATTGCTGTATACCACTGTACTTTCACACATATACATCAGTGAGTTTCAGCGACATCAAATACTGCATCCAACTAGTTAGGAAATACTAGCTTGTCAATGAGACACAGCACTGCTGGCAGCTCATACCATTTAAGCACACACAGAAATCATTTCCATCCCTTTATATTCCAGTTACAACAAGCAGTGTGGGGCATCCCCTCTTCTACTTTGCAACAAACCACAGTGTCTTTCCATGGAGATCACACTTGGCATCACAACACTTAAAACTATCCAGGAAACGGGACACAAGACTGGAATGTTTTTTTCTCTCCCTTGGGCTTCGGTAAATGCCAGAGAGGTAATGAAACCCGTGGGACTCTAAGGGCTGGAAGGAATTTGTCAAAGAGAACAAGCAATATGTGTCAAAGACAACAAGTCATACATGTGTATCCTCCAGCTGTTTCTCAAATTTCCAGTAACCAACGGCAGCAACTGCATCATCCTGTCCTCTACTTAGGTGGAATGGCAACGTTTATGCTTATTGTGCTGCTGGAGGCTTCTAATAACACCTCCAATAACTGTAGGCAAGTGCTGTGCATTACATCCCCTTCTAACTGTAAGACAAATGCAACACAGCCATCTCACACACATAATAAAGGACATCATCTCCGAACGCATAATCCAACCATTATTTTGATTTCAGTATATTTTCTACATCATTCTGAAAATATGTTTTTATTACAGTGCATGATTTATCTAAAGCTGCTCTGGCAGGTAGAAGAAAAAGAGCAGAGAAATCAGAGGTGGCTTAACCAGGCTTATAAACCTGCTGTTTCAGTCTCAAAGATAAATTACACTGCGGGAGCACGTTCACTAAACATTCATGCTCTCCTTCTTGCCCTCCTACTTACGTTCAAAGAGTAGAATAGAAAAACATAAATCAAAGTCGCAGAACATATTTCTCCTCCAATTCCAAAGCTGACATATCTCTATGCTGGAATCATAACCCCCCACAATACAAATAAAAAGCACGGCCCAGCAATCACCACTTAAAAAAATAATTAAAGGCAACACTGTAATTTGCGCTTATCTAAAGCCTCTCACCCCAAGGATCCCAAAGTAATTTATACACAATACAGATGGGGCTGATACGAGAACAACAAAGGCAGGGGGCTGTTAAGGAATTAAGGGATGCTTTGTACTGTGCAGCTCTTTACCATCTAAAAACTTTAGCCAGTTATTCTACCAGCAGTTGGAACCAAGCTACAGATTTTTGTCCCAGATTTTGGAACAGCCTGGGTCCATACGGAAAGGCAAGTTCTGAGCTACAATTTTCATCAGTGAGTTTGAGAAATTAAGAAAGGAGTTGATCCAACACTGCCCATCAGATGTCACAGCCAGCTTCATGATGTGTTCATCCAAAGAGCTGCTAGGAATAACATAATCTGACTGCAGGTGTCCCAGTGCTGTCAACAGCATGGGGCCACAGAGGTACACACTGATCTTTAACCACAGGTGTGAAATTCATTTCCTAATCCCCAAATTGTAACCCTGAGGTGCTAGGTGAAAGGCATTTCAGGTAACTGTGCTCATTTGTATTTCAGAAATTAACTTTGGCAACCCACTTACATTTTGAAGGCAGTGTCCCTGTCAGGGAAACACAGAGTTTTTAATGACTGAATGAGAACAGTGCATGCAACAAGAGCTCAGCATCTGATCTGCATGGCTGATGTATTTGCGGTCATCACGAGTGCTACAGGCTTAGGAAGGAGGTAAAGCTAACTGTGCTTTTTGCAGTTCAGGGGTTTTGTATGGTTGTTTTGGATTTTTTAAGTAATGTAGCATCAAGAAAAAAAAAAATCTTACCCTGTGAGCTGCCTGCACAGCAGATTCCAGTTTCAACCCTGGGTGGCAACTGCAGAACGTCTCAGCAGGAAGGCAGAGTTTGCTACGCAAGAACACAGAGAGAAGAGGTTGGGTCAGTTTTTTTTTCATGTTTTGCCCCTTTTCTCACAATCCCTGGGCTGCTGGCAGCTGCTACTAACAACACACAAGACTCGAGAATTATTCAAGAATTATTCATAACGGGATGCTGGAGTCAGCAGATCACACTGCCTCTCACTGGATTTCTTTCCCTTGTTTCTCTGTTTCTTGGTTTGTTTGTTTTTTGTTGCTGTTTTTTGTGTGGTTTTTTTTTTGTTTGTTTGTTTGTTTGTTTTTTGGGGGTGGCAACAAAATTAATCTATTTATTTAATTAGATTATGGTCCTCAGAAACTGTAAGCATTCTGCGCTTACAGTTTGGCTTACAGATGCCAAAGAAAAAAACATTAATAAACAGCAGACCTCATAACAAGACCGATTTAAGCTACATTTTGAAACTATAACCCAAACAGACAAGGGTCATTTGTTCTGCAGTTATCACAGTGCTTCAGTCTGGGACTCACGTCTCCAAGAGTACAAAAACCATTTCTCTTAGTGGCTGCCTGAAGAAGCCATGCCTATGTGTATCACCTGGGGGTCTCACCTAGCACAAATTCGTTTCATCCATCCTAATTTCTTAACAAAGAGCTGCTGAGGGACTGGTCTTAGTCTGGAAATACACTGCCCAAGTGTCAGTGACAGCAAACTCTTTCTCTCCCATCCCCTCCAAAGCATCCAGAACAGAAAAGATTTCAGAACTGAGTTAGAGAAGGTGATAGAGGCAAACACAAAAAATACTGCACTGAAGGAGTAAGACTCTACAGTAAATTCTGGCTAAAACAGGCTCTGTGTTCACCTGTAATGTATACAGGAGTTAATTGCACAGTTCCGTCTTGTCTCATGTTCATATACTTATGAAAATGATTATTACATGGAGCTGTAGCGTGAGGAAGTGCATTATATAACCCCAGTGGTCCTACAAAACTTTATCCATGGTTTCTCTGCTCCCTTGGAAGGCAGCTATTGCAAGAAACTGGCCAGAAACAGCAAGGATTCTGATTATCAGCACAACAGGTCTTGCACTGAGTCTGGAATTTAATACAGAAACACTGCAGAGACCTGGTAACACGAGCATGCATTTGCCATTTGCTGTTTCTCTAATCATCACAAACCGACCTGGAAAGACTTCCTGGGGCACTGCTGTAGCAGATGACCAAATAACAAAGTCCATTACAGACTGCTTTGTTCTGACATTTCATCCCATGTAGTTATTTCTAGTTACAGAAACTTACAGTTTTCAGATAGAAAAGTCAGACACACTCCTGATGGCAGTATTTTTTACACTCTCAAGATATTGAAGAATTGGAAAGGAAGGAAAAGAGAGAGGTCCAAATGGCATCTTGCAGCCAAAGGGAACTTTATTTATTGGTTTCCTCCATGAGAAAAGACTTTTTTAGAGAAACCAAATTCTTCAAAACTTCCAGTGCTGAGTGCTGGCAGCCTCCAGAACACCAGGAGTTCTGGGAAGGAGCAAAAATCACAGTGCCAACAATACCCACTGAAGTACAATCAATAATGAATTTGGAGTATACATGGTTGTATGGAAAATGGTCTTCTGCAACTAACTTCACGCTGTCCTGCCAATAAAATACAAGCTTGGCCGTGCTGTTGGAATAGAAGTCTGTATCTCACTTGATTAGCTTCCAGAGATGCTTTAACTGTACAGAACAGTATGAGATTACACAACAGATTTCACACTAAATGGATGAAAATTATAGAACTGATATATCTTAAAACATAAATCTGAACGTAAGTATCTGTCCTACTGCAGTGCTACTGTACAGTTTGTATTCAGAAGAAGATAAAAGTGGTCATTAATAAAATTTATAGTAACATTAAAAACTATTGATGCAGTCAGTAACACTGGGAACTCTCCAATTATGTAAATCAATCGAAGGAGTAACACAGATTTTTAAACAGCAAGACGTCAGATATTATAGATCCTTAAAAGGTGGGAAACAGGACTGTCAGAGATGCTGGCAATAAAAGGACAGGAAATCCCCAGTGAAATGTAACTACCACCATTGAAAAGATAACATATAAAGAGGGAGAACTCAAAACAGCCTGAGAGAGACTTCCTTCACATTTCTTAAAGGATCCGTTGCAAGGACTGAGGTAATGTAAGAGGAGAGCTGCAGGAATTAAGAAGTATTAAGAAATGGAGCTCTTAGTGAAGTGCTCAATCTCTTAACCTCTTTAATTTCCATACCCAGACAGTTGGATCAGATGACCTTAATGGCCTTTTTCAATCTTTATGATTGTATCATTCTAAATGTTCACAAAGCAATGCATAATACACATATAACCTCCAAGAATGGGAAACTGAAACTAGAGAGAGACAAGAAATAATTTTATAAAACTAGTGTACTCAACCTTTGCTAATGGCTTGGACCAATGATGAGAGGAGGAGCAGGAGTCACCAGGACAAGCAGAGAACAGCCCATAGGGGCCCTCCCCCTCTGTGTTTGCAGGACTTTCCCAATGTTTTTAGGGCCCATAAGAATGCAAATGTCTTACAGCTCCTGCACTGCTGGGTAAACAGCTTGCTGGTTTGTTGTAAAGCATGTCCCCAAGGTAATACTCTTTCATTCCCTGTTAACTGTGTACCCAGCTTTACACAATTAATTAGGGAAGCATTCAAAGACCTAGATTTTAAACCACTTAATTAATAAGGAATGAGCATTTAATGGCTATTCCTCTCAGACTGTTTAATTTAATGAGAGAACTTGCAAGAAAAAGAAGCAAGAAAAATCGATTTAGCGTATAACAAATTGCAGCAGAAAACAGAACTGCCTGATATGAACATATGCATCAATTTGCTGTTGGAGCATCTCATAACATCGCTGTCAGAGCTGGGGCGATGACCTGTTTTTGGTGGCCATGACACCACTCACTATTTCCAACAACTTCTGTTACCCCCAGGGATGCCACTGTTCCCTTCTCACGTCCTAATAACAACATCCCAAAATACGAAGATAGACAAGCACCAGCACATGCCTCAGACTCCAGCAAAGGGAACCCAGGCCCCACCGAGCACTGTGCTCAAATACAAGCCACCAGCATTCATCTCATGATGTCACAGGAGGAGAGTGACTACCCAGAAGGAGATGCAATGCACGAAGCACTTAGTGCAGCAGCCAGCTGAGCAGTGTGAATTTGTGCAGGTCACTCTTATTTGAGCTAAACCTTTCTATTACAGGAAGAGAATCCTGGAACAGCGTTTCAGGTTCAAATTCTAAGAGCTGTCATGCTGACATCACTGCAAATGCAAAACTTCTTTTTGCATCAAGGGAAGGTCTGAATGCCAAATGATGGGAACATGCCCTTCTAAGTTGCTAGACATCTTGAGTTGTTTCCTTGTTTTCTTGCCACAAACAAGAAGAACTGTGACTGAATATTGCTCAATTAGGAACTGCATTTTTATAATAATAATCCTTAATCAAAACAAAGAGGGAAGGGGAAAATAATACTGAAAGCTTTTTGGCTTTCAGTGGGCAATCTGTATCCAAACCCTGGGAAGCTCTAAGCAACAAGGAAAACTGGTCATATTGGTCCAGAAAGCAGAGATACTGGCAGACACAGTGAGCATACTGTGGTACACAAGGAACAAAACGCAATCCCTGAGGCTACCCCAGGAAATGCTCATCCATCTAGCTACTGCCCTGTGCCAAAGAGGCAGGATTTAGCCCTGAACACATCTAAAAAATCACATTCAACCTTCAAAATATATGTATTTACTTAGGATAACCTCTCACTGTAGCACAAGTTATAGTATACACGATTATCTCCTTAGTTCAGGTTTTAAATTAATATGAGTAACTCTCGCATTTAAAAGCTCATTTTCCACATGTACAATGCTTCCAAACAGCTCTAAGAGAGAAATACCCAAGGGGCTAAATCCCATTTTAATTTAACGAAAAAAAAATATAGTTACATGAAGGACAAATATGAAACGTTAAACTGTGCTTGAGCCCACGAGGAGGAAAGAAAGAAGGGGTGAAACTACACGTGCATAAAAAAAAAAAGTTCAGCGCCCATCACTGAGCTTTAATATTGTTTGTTTCTACTGAGGGGAATGCAGAGGAAGAGGAACATGTTCCTGAAGTACTAGACCCGCCATGGAACAGGGGTGGTCCTCTCATCTGACATCAACTATGCTCCAAAAATTGCTCACAAAATGAAGCATGACCTTGGCACGATTCTCAGATCCTCTTTCCCCAAGCTCCACAATAACTTCCAACACCTTAATACTCCAGGACTTTGTTGGAAGAGAAGCAAGCACCTGGGATAGGGATCAAGTAATTATTAAAAGATCCTTGGCTATGGATGGTTCATGAGCTTCCTGTGATGGCAAGATGGATTTCTCTAGTCTCTGAAGACCAGACTATGCCTGACTACACTGCAGATGCCAATCCTCAGCAAGTAAAGTTATATTATTAGCCTTGATTTTGGTTGCCTGATGATACAGACCTGTAAATGAATGAAGTTTGCAATGGTGAACCTGAAAAAAAAAAACAAAAAAAAACCTCTCTTCTTACATCCAGTTTTCTTACATATTTTACCAAATTCATACAATTATAGAATGGCTCAGGTCGAATAGACCCTAAAGATCATCATGTCACTAAATTCACTGCATAGTCTAGACTGCCTTTTGTGGTACGAATTCCCCTATATGACAACAAATTCATAAATGAGTGTGTTTTGGCCTTCCTTCTGTATTTCTGTTCCCAACTTAGAAAGGTCAGAGGATTATAGCAAGAACATTTCCATGCACAAATATGAAAACTTTGAATGCTTTCATAGGAGACAGGAAAATGCTTGCAGTAAAATATGAATTAAGACTTGAGAAATGTGAGAGCAAGTTTTCTCTCTACTGATTTGACTCCATCTTTCTAAAGAAACGATTTGAATAAGTTAACAGACCTATTAAAATGGATCCCTCCTTTACATGAAAAATAGGAATTCTCTTGCGATGACTTGATATGGAACTCATCCCATGCAGTCACTTTCTGTTATGTGAAAAGCTACATGCATAAATGCATATGTGCTCTATGCTCACAAGCACTTGAAGTTGTGTATAGTGATAATTTAGTACACTTCTCCCCCCAAAATGTTATTGCTGCTCTTCCTGGAAGACAACAGCTGAGCAGGGAGCCCAGTGTGTGCCTGGTAACTCTGGTCCAAACGCCACAGCAAATCGAGTTTCCCTTCACCCCAAGCACAGCGCATTCCCCTTAGTCCCCAGGAATGCCAGCATCAGCTCTCCACCAAGAAAGGGCAGCGTGATGTACAGCTGTGCTGCTGTTTGAAAATACAAGTAGAGAGAATGCTGAGTGAATGGCACCAAAACGTAAGTAAAAAAAAAAAAAAAAAAAGGTACAAAAAGCAAACATCTACAAATGCTATCTTTAGATCCAGACACGATTTGTAGTGGCTCAACAGACCTTTTCTGTGAGACTATTTTTGTCAGTCTTAAAAATGTAAGATATATTCCTTATCAATTTTGATGGGAGTATATTTGAATCTCACCCAAAGATGAGCCATCTCAGATTTGTCACCCCAGAAATGATTTATCTCTTAAGATTTTCAATGTCATTGTTGATCTTGCTGCAGTCAGGCAAGTGTACTATTCCTCAGGGCTAAAGTTTTACTGTTGCTCAGAAGACATCATATTGTTGGGGTTTCTTCCTTAAGAAGCATTCACAAATTGAATATTTAGAAAGGTAGCTAAGTAACCTGTACTGGCACTTACATTAGTGGCAGTCCATTAACTCAGTGTTTACTGCACTGCATGTAACTAACAGCTCTGCAATTAAGTTCTGGCATAATACAGTATTTTAAAAGGCCACGGAAAAGGTGGGTATAAAATGAACCAGCAAAACTAGTCCTTCATCATTGCATTTACCCTTAAATGGTCACATCCTGAAAGATGGGCTCCCATGCTCTGGGACTGGGCTAAGCCTGTATGGCACCTGGCCCATCTCACAGCCAGGGTGGGTCTGCCCAACCTTAGTGATTCTGCGATCCTACAATTGTTTCTGACTCTTCCTGATGAGCTCCCAATGGGTAACAGGGAGAATTACTGTATCCAGTTCAGGTGTCAACACATCACTGAGGACGGATTTTCAGAAGCATAGGTCTGGATTTACCAGCAAGCACCGCACACTTTGGCTGTTCGTTACTACTTTTGATCTGTTCCAAAGAATAGTCCTGATCCTGTAACTCACTCTGAAAAGAGCATGAACCAGATCTCAGGCTAAATAATGCTAGTAACAATGCTAATTGTTTTCTTTTAATCTTAATAAAAGGCCATCATTTCTCCATTTGCATAATGGATATAATGCACATAACATCAATATAGACAGGGACCCACATCATTAGCAATGAAGTTACACTGTTGCATGGAACTATTAGAAATAAAAATAAATGTGACTCTGCAAAAAGCTTTTCACTTAGCAGACACGAAGCACGTGGAAGCTAATTTGTTCCCTATCACTATGTCTCAAGTTGGCAGCAGCCTCCTAAATCAAGCCCTATTTTATTCATAAGCATTATACTGCTCTCTCAGTAATTCTGCTTTTTAAAGCTAAGCAAACCACTCTGGTTTTTTAACTACCACAGATTTTGTTAGCATTGTCTGTAACATGAACGATTCAATTCACTGCATACTGGGATGGTGTATGTTCTCTTTCCCAAACCACGCTCCAGAAAAAGATCACTCTGAATTCTCAAATCTGCATGATGGTTGATTATCTGCTTTGTCACATAAATAATCCCAAAGAGCTCTTATTTGTTATACTTCATCCTTACATAATAACCAGAAACCTATTTCTGAAAAGCACTTAAGGAGCCAGCAGTGATCTAGAGTTGGAAGGCAAGTACAAAAAGCAGGAACAGTAAGAAATTAACGCAGCACTTAATCTGTTTTCTGCTTGTGCTGCACAGCAGACACTTCAAATGTGCTTGCTGTCCAATTAGTGCTTCTTTTTGCCTTTGGTATCACCTCAGATCAGGCTAATGAATGATAATTACTGATGGTTTAATATTGCTTCAATTATTTTGACACTAAGCAGATTTAGTCTTAATTTCTAGCATGTTAGTCTATTCAAACATTTTGTGTCTATATGTAAATACACATTCACATTACATATAAGTATTATGCACATCATATCTGTGAATTGAGGGGCTATCTCCTGTATTCCAGTCTCAAAAAAATCAATCTGAATCTCAGTAAAGCACATGCTTTACAAATCTGTATCCAAACGTTCCATCTGATCCTGCGGTGAAGCCTGAGCAAAGAGCAGGCAGCACTCTCATGGTTCAAGACACTTTCTGTGGTTCAGGAGCAGGCTCCAGGTACCCAGCAGCTTCACCAGTGCTGTGCAATGCCACTGCTCATACACTGACACTGTTCTCTCAGCTATACTTACAAGATCTCTTACAGTACAGAAGTAATTTATAGTATCTTGGGTACCCCTTGAGACCATTTCTCAATTGTATTATTGCTCTAGTCTAAGGCTTCCACCATTAACGGTATTCTGAGCATCTTTGCAATTAATTTAGCCAGGTCTCAGTCAACCAAAAAGTATAAATGCTCTCAGGTAGCACACAGTAGGCTAATTCACAGCCAGTGCAAATCCACAATGTTTTCTGGAGGCACTAGCTCTCAAGGCAAATATTCTCTTCATTGCTATGTCAGAATTTTCAATTGAAAACCAAGACTGAGCACACACACCTTAGAAACTCCTTTCTGAAGGTAAGCATATGAGGCATTTTTAGAGCTGTAAGGGCTTCCAAAATCCTGCCTAATCCACACACTGTCTTTCCCCATGCTTTGAGCCTGAAGTTCTAGCAATGGGAAACTTACTGTGCAGATTACCATCAGAAAATACTGGTTTTCTTGGGCTAAAAATCCAAACTCAAAAGCTAAATCTTCCTTTTTCCTATTTGCTTTCGATCCAATCAATATAGACAGCATTTGAATTCCTCCTCAAACTCTAACCAAGCTTAACTAAAACAGAACTTTCAGTGCTGAAAAGTTATCAACTGTTGTTACTGTTTCTACTGATTCAAATGGTTTTTGATCACATCTTCCTCCAGTATCTTTGTGAATTCATAGGATTTATTTCATTTAGACACAATCCGTAACTTACTGCTTTGATAGTTACCTGCATTCTTCCTGTATCCACTAAACCACTTAAATCAAACCAAGCCGTGTTACTTCCTGTGGGCTATAACAATGAAAAAAATACATTTTGAGCAGCAACTATCAACCTATCATAAACTTCAAAGAAACAAGAGAGTTTAAAAGTCACTATCTCCATTCTGCAGAATATATGACTAGACCTAAAATATTAAAATGTAAGAGAATCAATTATTGAACCACATTCTTTATTCAATGACACTTTTTGTCAATTAAGTCGAGCTTTGGTTTTTCTGGCTTCTTAAGGTCTATTTTATCATAATAGTTCTACATTTTGCACCTCTCCCTCAAGTTCAACAGTTTTAACTCTTCTATCACAGAGATAAGCTGCTTTCTAAGAATCTGTAATGAAAAATAAAACTGTTTTCGAAAAACTGCAAGAAGTTTTATTCATCATCTTTGTCATGTGTGGGATTTTCTTCAGATTGATCTTCTCTTTCCCAAAATAAATTCACTCGTGTTCATTCATTCTCCATGCTCGCACCTGGAAGCAGCACCAGTGTCAGTGGAAAAAGGATGGATATTCTCACAATACCACAACCTTACACCATTCTCTCCAACCTGTCTGAAGTGGTATTATTCTGTTAGGTTAATGTTAAACTGCAGTGATGCGTGATCTTCTAGTTAAACCTCTCTTTTCATTACTGACCCAGCACTGCCAATTCTCTCTGATGTGTCACATTATTTTAGACCATTCTGCCCATTTGGGGATGAAAGGTTTCAAAAGCATTCCCCTGATGCACATAGCCATTAACACTTCATGGCCCTCCTAGACAGCTGAAGAACAGGTGAGAAATACCCAAGCTAAGATGCTCCTGGGACAATGCTGACTGCAGCTGTGCTTAAAAACGTGCCCATCCCACATGCCTTTGCTTTCAAAGAAATGAAGTTAATACATTCCTACTAAATGCTATCTGCTCAGCATCATGTAAACATCAGGTTGTCCATGGTGGGTACAAGCTACCAACTTGCTGTTCCAGAGGACAAATCCTCCTAAAGAGGAGGATTCATTCCAAGCTGATGTACAAGACCATTTTGTATGCATGTCTGAGACTGACTTACAAATGGTGCTGTTCATGAAAGGCTAGCTTTCCCCCATCGTGTATAAAATATTAGAAAGGAAGAAAAGCATGGATACACCTCCTCCTTCAGAGCACCTTTTGACTCCTGATACCTTAGAAATGACATCTCTATGAAACATTTTTAATATGGTCAAAAATAAGTCTGCCATGAACTCAGAGAGAATTAATGGGCACCTCCGATTATCGTCTGTAACTCATTTATAGCACTCAAAATACCAAAGAGGCACTTCAGCATGTTATGAAACTGAAGCAGATGCTATTCTTGAGCATACAGCTGCTCACCCAGCAAACACAAAGCACAACGTTCAACACTCAGTTGTGGGCAGCCTGACTGGTCTGTCTGTCTGAGCAGCTCTTCTCAACCCTGCATGAAGGAAAATGAAACAGCTAACACATCACACAATTTACCCAGAGGTCAGGATGCACACCCCAGCTACTGACCCATGCCTGCACCTCACGAAGAGAAAGGTTAATGTACATTTTGTTTCTTAAACCCAGAGTTTTAAATGCAGATCTGTCAGAGTGGAAAAGACTGCTAAAATCGAGTCCAACCATCAGTCCATCAGCACCATGCCCCTAATGGTCACAGTGGACCTACATTCCTTACTTCTGTTTAATAAAGCATCAGCATCCTATAGCATCTCGAGGAAGTTAAGTTCTACCAAGCAATTATGGGCACTGTGAAAAATAACGTTTCTTTTTTAATGACAGGAAGGTACTTGCCACACACAGGGCAGGGCGACTCTCACCATTTACCAAGATCTGTACTTGTCACCTTGGGTGCACCATGAAACAGTCACTGCTGGGGATAAGAAAGGAAGTTGCTACCAAGAGGAAAACCAGTTATCTGCCTCTGTACTGAGGGGGAAGGGGCAACAGGCACAGACAAAATACTGAGAAAAACATTACCAAAATACTAAACATCCAGATCCTTGCCTTTAAATTCATGCAATCTGCAGCAGAAATGGATCTGTGTTTTCTTGGGTACAAAAATGGCTCATTCTGCTGGAGAGCACACTAGCAAAACACAGAAGCCTCATGTCATCTCTGTTAGCTACACGCTTGGCCTTGTCCTAAGTAATGGTCCTCATTGCTATCCCAGCACCTAACTCCCACACAGTTCCCAGCCTGGGCTTGAATCAGATTATCTGTTTGCAGGTACCACAGCAACGATTTCACCTGTTAGCTTCTGTAATCTATGGACTATTCCTAACTCTTAAAACATGCTGTTTGCAAGCTGGCCACAGAGTTTTTAGAGAGGAAAGAATTAAGGAAATTATTTGTCTTCCTTTTTTCTTTTTCCACATTTAAGTTGCTTACTAGCACACAACTGAAAGAATTACAAGTTCCCAGGTCATTCAGTAAGAGCCAGGGAGCTGCCTGTGCTCCAGGCTGAGCCATCACTCAGTACTGCAGCATTTCAGCAGCATGCTCTTTTTCTGACTTATTCTGGTTCTTGTATCTGTCCTTTCTCCAGAGCCTGAACACTTTCCTGTAACACATTAAGCAACATTAATATTATATGTCACCTCTGCAGTTCTCATGCTCACGTACGCAATAGAGAAGAATGCATTAATGTTAATGATCACTTCATACCTCCTCAATTCTTAACCCACTTCCAGCTTCTCAGGGCAGGGCTCCTCTACCAGTTAGACCATTTGGGCTTAGTGTTCATTCTGGCTTTGAAACGTTATGGCAGTGACACTCCTTATGGTTTAAGTAAAGCAATTAGTAACTTCTCTAAAGCAGTGTAGTTTAAGGATGCCCAGGTTCTGCAAGGCACTTGTGGCCGTTTCAAGCCAGTGGGCACCCAAAGGACAGAATGACAGCATGGGGTTGGGGCAACATGGTGCCTCCCCAGATATCCCAGCCCAGCAGACAGGAGGGCAGCAGCAGCCTGGGCCCACCAGCCCCATTTCTCTCCCCACCAACGCAGACTCCACTCAGCATGTCCCTCCCAGCTGCCTGAAGCCTGCAGGCAGTCTCTCCTCTGAACTGTCATTCCTTCCTTAGAAACCGTTTTTGAAAAGCCCTATCATGATGGAAAAAAAAATAAAATAAAATCCCCTATTAGTACTTATCTTTCCACTAACATGATTTCCAGTTGTTTGTAGGCTTTGTTTAATATCATCCTTTCAATTTAATGTTCTCGTTCTGAGATAAGAAAAACAATTCACTGCCTTACATTTCTTTTATCCATCCTAATTAGTTTTCTAATTAATTCATAACTCCAAAAGCCTTCATTTATTTCATGTTTCGATTTAACTTCGAGCTGCCATAATCAGATTAGCAATCAAACCCATTTTGAAAACATTTCTTCTCCCAGGAAGCTGGGAAAGCTTGCACAAAACTGCCTCTGTGAATCTAATAAGCTTACTGCTTCTGCTTTGTTCTCCCAGATCTAATTTTCAAGTTTGCAGACATCCCACTCCATCTGATGTGAACTTAACTCGCACAAGGAGGATTCTTTCCCCCAGCAACAGTGCTGTTATTATTAGTTATTTGCATTATGGCTCTTGGAAAGGAAACAAAGCTGCAGGGAGCTTAGTGCACCAAGTGTGTGGCACAGAGCACCCAGAGCCATGGGCTGAACCACGCTGCTGCTCCGTGGAGTCACTGCATACGTACCTGGAAAGAAGGTCTTCCACAATAAAGGGACACACAACTACAGATCAAATGCATACAGCAGAGCAGAAGCAGATATACATACTCTACTACTTCTACTACCAAGCTCTGGAGATGCTGGATGTTATCCCATAGTAACACTGCAGCAGTTTCCTAAAACTCCGAACACTGTCTCATGTTTGCTCTCACCTTCTGGCATTAAGTAATGCCACAAAAAAACAACTCAAAACCACCCAAACACACCACAGATTCAGGCCACAGTCACAGTCTCTTCAAAAACTTTTTAAATGAAAGAGCATGCTGTTTTCTTTTATATGTGCATGAAGAGAAAGGAAAAACTGAAGAAGTGACATGATTTCTTCGTTTACACAAAGAAAAGCAGCTGAAAGAGTCACCCAACTTCAGAGCAGGTCATGCAAATGCAAACAGATTCAAAGTATAAAGGTTATATAAAATCCAATTAAACATCCACCATCTCACCTCTAGAAATCCCTACAGCATCTGGCCAAGGTTAATGCCATAACAAAAACGTGAATGTAAGAGGAATTAAGTGTTGAGATCTGCTGTGTTACACTAGGACAAGTTTTGCTGGATAAAAGCCATTACGTGAGAGTTTTACCAAAGGTGGAAGGTTCACACATACAGATGAAGAAAGCCTTGAAGAAGACAGCTACAGAACAAGAATTCGTAGCAAATATAAACTGCCATGCATTTCTGTAACTAAAAAGTCTCTTTTGGTTTTCGAATCTTTCAGAAGAAATCTGAAGTGACATGACATGATGATTCAGTTTAAATTAAGTTGCTCGCATTAATCAACATTCATCTCTTTTTACCACAAGTCATTCAGCAGCACTGTCACCATTTCATCTTTTAAAAAGGGTTAACAATATTCAAAACAACTCCTGCTATAAAAGAACATTAAACATGTTTGCTCTCACTGAAGACCACATGCCCTGCTCATAGCAGCTTTCTGTGAATTCACAGTATTTTCAAGTTTGCACATCAGACATTGGAATGCACAAACTGCAGATTCAGGGCTGAGACGGCTACAAGCACAGCAGATTAAAAAAACATAAGACATTTTCCTTCTTCTAAAAACATTCCGCCATGCTCTCATGTAAAACATCACAGCAGCTGACAGTACCCAGATTACCATGTTTGTGTGGGCTGCAGGAAATAAACTCCCATTAATTTTTAGATAACTTCTGGATGCTGCGCGTGGCATGAAGTTCAATGCAATTTTTTTTCTTTTTTTTTTTTTGGCAAATAAAACTCATTCACAGTTCTTCTGCTTACAAAAGCAACCCAAGAGCATGCTCACAGCCCCCGCACAGTGAGTGCAGGCGTGATAGTGGAGCTCTGCTAAAGCACAGCACTCAGCTGCTTGCAACAGGGCCTTACTGATTCCCTAAGCATCTTCCAGGAAGGATTTAATACTTGCCATCATCTCCTTCTGCTGTGCATTCCTCTTCCTGACAAGTGAGATGGGATGAGTACACTTTCATTACTCTTTCTGTTTTGGCACCTCATGCTGTCAGCCAGCTTCAGGGAAAGCACAGTCCCTCAGGATCTGACAGGAATAAAAAAGAAAGAGGACCGAATTTGGCAAATGCAATCACTTTCAAAAGGCAATCCCATAAACTTTAGGCTGGAGTCTGACAGTACCTGCTGTCAGAGATGCTCACCCCTTTACAAACACCTACAGCTCCAGCAGTACTTACCATAGCCCACTACATCCCACCTTTATCAGAGGACATGGGAGAACAGAACAGCTCTGAGGAGCACATGACTGGCCATACATCCCAGTTCTCTGTTTGTGAAGGTGCCCCTTATGCTGCAGAAGATATGAACCTGTCACCAAGCACCTGGGAAATATTCATTGTTCATGCAACCAAGACATACTTGCAAGTCTCCGTTTATGTACTGCTCTGACAAAAGCCACTAAGTTACTCTTGCAAGCACCAGAGCCTCATTTTCGGACACCGAGATATTACAGCTCTCTTGCAGAGGTCGTAACTCAGTTGGCCTCACTTCAAAGTGCTTGATCCCTTTCCCAGGTCTTTTCCACAGTCACCCACATAAACTGGAATAGGAAGCCTGGAATTTTCATATCATGTATTTCACATGAGATGTAGGAACGTTTTCACCCAATTTTGTGCTCTTACGTGAAAGCGCTGATGACCGCATATAATCAGAGTATCACAGAATCATTAAGGCTGGAAAAGACCACTAAGATCATCTAGCCAAACCATCAACTGATCCCCAGCATGCCCACTAACCACGTCCCTCGAATCCATGGAGAAGTCTCATTTCAGCAGCTCTGTCTGTCCACTGACTGTGCAGGGATCCCAATGTGATGGCAACCCCAGTCTGGATGCCTCATATGAGATAAATTCAGTCCCCTCCATCATTTCCTTAATGCTAACACGCCCTGCACTGCTACTCACTCATCTTTGTGCTCATTCTTGTCCTTCACACTGCCACAGATGTGCAGAATGCACTGGTCCTTGCCATACAACCTCTAAAAACTGAAATCTTGATGGGCTTCTCTTGCCTCTGACCTTTGGGAGCAGAAAAGAGAAGAGAGTATTTATTTTACATTTGTGACACAGGTCTCAAAAGCCACAGTGGACTGAATAAGCAAATACAAATATTACTCTGTATGTATGAAAAATAACGTCAGTAGAGAACACCAGAGTATCTCTTTGAGACACTTCCTTACTGGGGGGAGAAATAAATTAAAGCGCACAATAAAATTTTTACAGCAGTTAGTGATTTCACTTCAGAAAACCTGCTAGGAACGTAGTTAATGGCATAATAAATTCTGTCTTTTTTTGTGAGAAATGATTATTTGGAGTTTTAAGGTATGATAATTTCTTATAAATCTTACCAGCCAGCTAGCACTTAATAAAGTGCAACTGCTTCACATCTTTCTGCACAAGAGCAGCAGCGCTGGGTCCTACTTGCACCAAATGCTCAGCTTTGCTTCCAGGCCAGTCCAAATCAGCTGCACACATACAGAAGAAACCACTTCTCTAAGTGTTAAGCAGCCAGAAGCAGTGGGGAGGGATCAGAGCACCCAAGATTTCTAAGCAGCGCTCCCAAGACCTTTTATTTTACTTCAGCTTCTTCCTGACTCATCTTATACGTTTCATTTTAACTGTAAGCAAGAAGCAGGTAATTTGACACTGGCACTTCTCAAATCAACACTCAAACCCATCTGCTGTGTATTCATCTTTCATGCTTTGGATACATGAAGGGTGTGAAGGATCTGAAAACTGTGAACCAAAACATTTGTCACCACTGCAGATGACACTACAATTCTACCCACTGACTGAGTTCAGAAGAGGAGTGAAGAGAGCTCCAAAATGTCAAAGCCAAGCAGCTGGAGATGGCTTGGGAAGTTTTGAAGAGTCTGGGGCACAAGTCTTACAAGGAGAGACCAAGGAACTGAAGTCGGCTGCCCAAGTAGGTGATGGAGTCACCATCCCTGGAGGTGTTCAAGGACTGTGGAGATGTGGCACTGAGGGACGTGGTCAGTGGGTATGGAGAGGATGGGGTGAGGTTGGAGTGGATGATCTTAGCTATCTTTTCCATCCTTCATGATTTTGGCCCAAGATGAAATACTGTACCATTAGATATTAAAGAGTTTACAGTTTAAATAAATACTGAAACGCTGTGTATGACAATCACATCTCAAACAGGACATTCCAGAGGTCTGAGCTCCAATTCCTGCTTCAGAGTTTCACTTTAAACCTGAACTCACCCAGAGCTTTACAGGGAGAGAGAATAAGAAGCTGAACCAGAGGTCAGCAGACTACAGTGATAAGCATCTAAGCACAGGAACGGAGGTTGCCCAGTTCTGAGTAAAAATTTGTGTTTGTCCATTATAATTCTTGTTCTAAGTTGTTACATACCCTTAAGACAAAAATGAATGCACTACAGGGTTTTGTTTAAACCTCACTGGAGTTTGAAGTGATTTGGATTTTGTCTCTGTGTGATTTCATCTCTTGCTCTTCTCACCGCCTACCAACAGACAGAAGCCAAAATCCCACTACAAAATCAAGCAGCTTCTATCTCCAGACATTAATTATCACAAACTCTCCATGAAGCTGGCAAGGAGTTCTGCCCTCTAGTTCTCAAACAGAAAGGCAAAAAACAACACAGCAACTTTTCAGAGACCAAGAGAACAATCATAGAGCCCAAGATGTGATTAAACATCTTCCCATGTTTTTATAAACTGAAAAGCAGCATTAAACACATCCCTACTTGAGTTGTGCTGGGCACTCAGTCAGCAAATACTGTAAATCACTCTTCTGGAAGTCAGTAGAATTGAACAAACTTACTTGTAACCAAGCCTTTCTGAAAAACAAATCGCTGAAAAACTCAGCAGTAAAAAATACAGCCCATGAAGCCTGTGCTCCCAAACAGCTCTGGTCCCACTCAGCTCTCCTGAGCCACAGTAAACCTCACCCTGAGCACTGCTGCCCTACACTGCCCTTCGCCTCCTGGTTTGTGTTAGGATTGTTCTTCAGGACATTACCTCAGCATCTATCCACAAGAATCATAGGATCATTTGAGTTGAAAGAGATCCTGAAATGTCATCTGGTGCAACTTCTCTGCAGTGAACAGGGATATCTACAGATCCATCAGGTTAGTCAGAGCCCAGCCAGCCTGATCTTTAGTGTCCCCAGGGAAAAGGGTGCCCTCACATCCCAGCAACCTGCTCCAGTGCCTCACCACCCTTACTGTAAAAAACATTTTCCTCATATCCAAACTGAGCCTCCCCCTTTTAGTTTGAAACCATGTTCCCTTGTCCAATCACAACAGACCCTGCTGATGAGTTTGTCCCTTTCTTACAGTTCTACCTTTTGGACAACCTGTGCTACAAGCTCCAAACCCCTGACCACAACATTTCACACCTTACCACAACAAAAATCCTGGCTCCAAGCACGAAGTATGCCACTTTTATCAAGTCTCCAAAGAGAAACCATAGCACAACGGAGAAACACTAAGATCCATGGGACTTGTAAGCCTTTATGTAGCTCCACTCTTGTGGTTCACCTTCTCAGCTACAGAAAGAGATCTATTTTTCTCCTTTTTTTCCTGTTCTTCAAGTCTTTTCCTTAAATAATAAATTTTAAAAAGGTAGATTTAAAAAAAAATCCTACTTCAAGTGAGAAATTTGGGAGCAAGAAACATGGTCAGCATGTAAAATTCGAGACATCTACTCCTAAAGAAAATAGAACATTTGAAAGCTTCTACTCAATTAGTGCTGCCAGTGCAAATTGTTTTCACTGGTAACGACATGATAAAATGTTAAACAGCAGGTGGGAACTCCATTACTAAACACCCAGGAGGAAACCAGAGGAAGATTTTTTTTTTTAATCTGCAGAGAATTGACCATTATTATAATTGAGTAACCTTCTTTAAAAAGAGAAACCAAGCTAAATTTTCCTGACCTTAATTGCTTCGCATAACTTTGTGTCATCTGTTATTGTTGTTCCTGCCCTAAGTGTCACTTGATATTCATGACAATCCATAAAGCCTATCACTTGTGATAATTGATATCATTAATATACATTCGTTGAAGGCTTTTCTGTAATCTTTAGCCAACCACACAGAATCTGAAATCAATGATCTGAACTATGCCATTAATAAGTTAGGTGTGGATGAGTTTTTTCTAAAAATATATTCTGGATGTTATTTAATTTTTATTATCCCAGTAGACAAACAATAACCTTACTGAGAGCTGGAAGAATAGTAGATGCATAAAGACAGAGGTTTCCTGCCTAAATACTGCTCTCAGACGTACAGAGCACACTGATTGCTATTTCCCCTGCAAGATCTGAGCCAAAGCCCACATAGCGGGCAGATGCCAAGGTCCAATTCCTCCTCCTGTGACTGAAATCCTCCCTCAATGACAGCATCCTCGGAGTGACGTGGCTGAAGACAAGATCTGGTTGACAACCTCTCTACAAACAAGACGCTGTCAAGCAGAATGCAACTTGATTTGTGCATTTGCAATGGAAACCATTTAAAATGTTTACTTACAAGCTCAGCACATTTGCAGAAAAGAAATTAAAAGATATTACAACCTAGAAAATTTTAATGCCATATTATGAGAAATGCTGTAAAGGCTATCACTGCACTACATAAACAGTGTTTCATTGTTTAAAGTAGAACGATTATAAATGGAAAAAGCAAATGGAAAAAGGTTGGGAAGGAAATGGCCCAACCCATCTCTAACTATGCCAACTGGGCACTGGCAGCACTGGTAACATGAAGAAACGGTGGTTGTAGGGTTGCTAGAATTTCCACACTTATTTTCCTTCATTACTGTGCAAATTTTTCCACTGGAGATCAAGATGGGCTTTGACTGGGTTATTTCTGTTTTGTATCACATTTTTCCATTGCAGCCTGATCCCTTCTCCTTGCTTTGCAGTGGACCACAAGGACTTATCTCCCTGTTTTCAATCACATGTCCTTTGGGAAAAAAGAGAACAAGGCAATCACACTGCAGTAGCCAGTTTTCATTCTCACCCTTAGAACCAGAGGAGCACCTTTAAGAGGATACAGCAGCATTTTGGCACCTGTTGACTTTAGCTTTCACTAAACCTCCTATCCTTGCGGCCTCCTTGAATTAATGGTGGCAGCTAGCACATGGCTGTCCTGGCTGACTACAAAGTTCAGACCGTTATTTCATACAAACTGCATTTCTGTATCCCTCTTTAAGAAGGTGTTTGTCTTCATTGTAAACTTAATTATTTTAATCGCCAGCCATAAGAGTTTGCTTTTATTAGCTTCAAAGCGTAGCATTTTCCCCTTCTACAATTACTAACTAACTCGCATACAAGAAAATACATTAAATTGATTTTCTACCTTAGAAAATACCTCAAGGAAAGGAAGGGATTGATTTTCCTCTGTAGGATACAAGACATTAATATTCTTAATCCAGCTGCTGCATTCACTTACATAGAGTTTGAAGAACTGTGCCATGAAAGTGAAATTAAATGTAGAATAGCAAAAATCACTCTTCTGTTATCTTCAAGTATTTAGTACTTTGGTGGGGCACAACATAAACCTTTAAGCATTATCTATACCCACTATTTTCCACAGGGTTCATCCTTATTTATGCCCCTTTCTGGGATGCTCTTTAGACATGACATATTTTGTCACATCTGATTTCAGTGAGCAGTCTCTGGGATGCAGAACTAGCCACAAAATTTGAACATGAATAGAAAAACTCATCCTGTTCTACTGTGGACTACAGTCCTCTACCACATGTCAACTCCATGAAAGTGTGTAACTGCGGATACAATTCACAGGCAACTTACAACATTTTATACGGGATCTGCACCATCCTTGACCATAAAAAAAAAGCCATGCGAATTTTCATAGTGCAAGGATGTAATTCTATCAAATTTAAATAAAACTCTTGGTCTGAATAAGGCAGGAAAAAAAAAAAGCTAGAAGTAACAGCTCTAAGCACTGTGAAGTTTGTAGCTTAAATGCTACATTAGAGCTTGGGCTAACCCTTAGTGAAATCATCCATCACCATATTCTCCCGAGGTCCTCATCACAGATGAGCTGCTGCCAAACAGAACGGGTGTCACATTTGCAAAAATGATTCCCAGCACTGCCTCCCTTCTCTGCTCTGCCTTGTACAAAGGGGAACCAATTCTCTGTGCTCTAAAAACCTGCACATGTTGAGTACTAAGCACTATGTTATCTGATGCATGTGCAAGAGAATCCATGCCTCATCACAACCCATTCCTGGGCTGATGGCAGGACCAAGGCAAGACAGCAGTGTGAGCCTGTGTCAGCAATGCCCCCAGAAAGGAGATTCGCTTCTGAGCATTCTGCTTCTCAGACATGACACTGGATTAGGTCGGGTTAACAAACACTAGGATCCTCTTTGATCAGTGCTTAGTAGAGTAGGTGGCAGGCAGATTAACCCATTTTGGATGGCATTTTCAGTGACTGTAAACAAAGCATCAGTAAAAGGTTGAATATAGTCCATCCTTCACACTGTAGAGAGATGCAGTCATTGATCTGGACATCAGGCTGCTGCATTACTGAAAGAAAGACTGATTATCACTGCATCTAAAGTGGCACAAGGCACAACTAAGAAACTTTTGACACAGCAACAACGCAGGCAGCTCCTATTTTAAGGAAAATACACTGGCTGTTAGCAGAAACTTGACTTTTTTCACTGTTACTCAACAGTGATCATCTGCAAATAAAAAAAAAAAAAAAAAAGATGATTAGTTTTAGCTTAATAGCTCTGAAATCAAACACAGGAATAGTCTTAACAAACTCTGGAGATTAAGCTCAAATAGGTTCCTTGAAATGCTTCAATAATAGCTACTGAAGTGATGTGAAGTCAAGAATCTCCTAGAAGGCCTCCATGCTCATCTGATGTTCATCATACACCAAAGAGCAAAGGAATCCACAAAAGGCATTCACAGATGCACTGTCAGCCACGCTGGTGAAATATCCCAGACTCATCCTGGGAGACATCAGCATTTACATCTCTCACATGAAAGAAAAGAACTACTCTGAAAATAAATAATCCTAATTTCCCCAAGATTTCAGATGTTCTCGAGGCCGTGCAAATACACAAGACAAAAATATTTCAAGTCTCACAACCAGCCACAGTCTCAAACACTTTGCACTCTTGCCAAGTTACCAGCTTCAGTGTCTGCAGGCACTGAGCCAGAACCACAATGTGACAGACCACTGAACATCATGGCTTATCCCCTGCCTGTGCTGCTGAGCAGAACAGCTCAGTTTCCAGGGAACAAGAACAGTTCTTGAAAACATTTCTAATAAATGAAGATACCTTCCTACGAGCACTGAAGGAAAATCATACTTGTGCCACACTTGCTCAGGTTATGCAGTCCTATTCAGTATCTCTACAGAAAGCAAGCTTGGCAATATTTGAGCTCTCCTACCAGCAAGATGCAGCTGATGCACAATTCAGCTACCCAGGGGGCTGAAAAAGATCAATCCATCCATAAGATCAAATGATTACAGCTGAATCCACACCAGGAGGGACTTCACACTGACAGATTGGAGAAAGACATGTTTGCAGACATAGCTCAATCCCTCCAGGGGCTGATGCTGCCTGCCAGCCATGGTCCCACAGACTGGTACAGACAAGGAGCACACCCCCATTCCCATCAGACAACAGCAGAAGTAATATGAGTTTCTATATCCCCTTGCAGAAAAGAAGCTTTCAGTCTATGAAAGAGCATCTTAGCACCAATCTGCATGCCTCTGTGTTAGTTGTTAGAGACTGTATAACAACCTACATAAGATGTGGAGCCATCGATATTCAAGAGGACACAGCCACATGGAGCAATAGCAGCCATCCTGATGTCCCACATTCTCCTGTAGCTGCCTAGAAAATCTTCTGGCCTCAGTAACAACCTCATCAAAATCCTCCAGTTTCCAGTGGCCTCAGGTTTAAGGCTACAGACCCAAGCTGTTTCTCAGGTGAGATGGCACCCTGTGCCGTGAGGGCTGTCCATGCAGAGGGTAGCACATCCCTGCTGTCTTGTACAGGACGTCTGAATGTGTCCTCTGCATGAAAACTCGAGAGAAAGAACAAGGCTTTGGTCATCCTTAGTGGGTGTATTCTAAGACGCATTGGGAAATATTTAGGGATTATAGCACAGAAACACATGCAAAACCTAACGAACAATAAAAATGTGAAATGTCACTGCATATCTGAGAGCAGTTCATAGTAAAATCATCACAAGCTGATGCTAGTTGTTTTTTTTTTTTTATTATATTAAGCTGTAAGCCTGGCAAATGTCACTCCTATAGCCTGTTTTCCACACGTGGCATCTTGTTACACACTTCAACCGAACATCCCAAAAAGAAGTCATTATCTGCAGTTATTCATTCTGGCACAAAGATCCCCAAATGAGGATTTCCAGCCACTGCTCACTTATAAATATAAACTCAAACACCTTAAAGCTATTAAGGAGACAGACAAAGTTTGCTTATTCTGCCCCGGGTACTTACATCACATCTGTTCTTCCCCAGAAATAGCATTACTGCTCCGCAGTTCAGAAGAGGCTGTAAATCAGCCCACGTGGAACAGGATATATTCACAGTTACCATTTGCTACTGCCAACCACTTACAGATTTCCAATAAACAGGTCTCATTCATTGTGAAAATTAGATAATTGAAACTGTCTCTCTGCTTCAAGGTTGCAGTCTCAGGTGATGCTTGCATGTTGCATGACAAGTAGGTGACAGACAGCAGCTGTAACTCACTCCCACTGTCCTCTGCTGCCCATTTGGTTTGTCAGTAAGGGGAGTGCTTTATGAGATACTGGAGGTGGTCGGTCAGCTTCTGTCACTTGCTATTCTGCCCAAGGAACACACTTTTTTCCCCTAGTACTATCTCTATCTCTGTAGAAATGCTGAACAATGATAAGAGAATGGAATTCTCATCAAAAGCACCAATCCCCAATCACTGTCACCTCTTCCATGTTGCAGATTGCTAACTATACACTATTATGCAGAAGTATGTCAGAGCTAGTATAGCAAATACTGCTAACAAATTGGTGTGCAGCCATTTCCACTGAAGAGTAACATATCTAATAAAGGATTAATTAAATCTGCCTTTCTGATTAAAATCTTAAGGGTAAAAATGAGTATTTTGTATTTGTCTGTGCAGTAGCAAAGGCAGAGAGCTTTGCTGATATACGAGGCGTTTGCACAAAGTACAGTCTAAGTAGATTTATGTGTATTTGTATCTCCAGAAGCTTCACATCCATTCAATTCATCTATATAATTTCTCATCAGCTAGGACCACATTTAAACTTCTTGCTCCCACAGAAGTCATTTAGCCACTAATTGTTCAAAACCCATATTCAAATACAGTATAAGAAAAGGCATCTTTCTCCATGATCTGAAAAAGAAAAAGTGAGTAGCATTATCAGACTAAACCCTCCCTCATTCAGCATTTCAAACAAATCAATAGATACAGAAGCAGATATTCTGACAGCTGATGGAGGTGGTGGTTGGATGATCTACCATGTACTTGCCAGACACAACGCTGCTGACAAGCCACTGTGCCTCACCATCAGAGGGACTGCTGCTTAGCCACAGCTGATACCATTTGTAATACTTCTATTTATTACTGTTTACATTCTAAGTCACTTCCCAATTCCATAAAATAACACGGAGATATGAGACACTGCTTTAAACTGCGCCCCATTAACTTGAAAACTTTTGATTCAAGAAGAACAGAACCAGAAAGCAACAAAATTGTCTAATTTTACTTTGTCATCAGTATTCTTAGCCACAGAAAAATCACATGCAATTTTACCACAATGTAAATCAAAGTTAGCCAGGAATTTTCAAAGGCTAATCTTTCCTTTTAATCCACAGGTGCCTGGCAGCTTCAGCATGCCTCTTACATGGAAACCAAGCAAAAGAAGCAAACTCTCTGTGCTCCTGCACTGACTAAAGAGCTGCCCCAAGTCATCCCCTATCACCTGTTGCTCCAGAGCTGGTTTCCTTTTGGAGAGCTTTGCACACAACCATTCATTTGAACATACGGAGTGCAACTCAACTCAGGAGAGCAGAACCTGAGTCCATCTTGGTGAATGCAGCCACACAGGGCAAAAGGGCTCTTGGTGGGGAGACAGACTCACAAAGAGCCACAGATGAGCTGAAGGTGGTACTCACACACCATTGGGATATGGAATATTTTCTCCCATCTTCAGCAAGCTCTAGAACCACACAGATTGGATTGGATTTACCTCTAGCATGCATTGTGTAAGGGGAAGTATAATCCCCATGTAGAAACACTTGTAAAATAACCGAATTCTCTCAAACTTCTGTTTCTTCATTAAGAATGATCTGTTTCTTCATTAAGAATGATCTGTTTTTTTAACAGAATCAGTCTGCGTTCAGCTCCTGTGAGATAATGCAAGCTCTGCAACAAGGAAGGACATACCCAAAGCATGCAAAGTGACTCTCTTCTGCTCTGATGCAGAATTTTGCTGCGGAGGCAGTTTTGGAAACAGACCATTTTCAGTGCACTCGCAAGACACAGAATTTCATGCAGTCCATGCTAACAAATGTGAGCATGCCAAAAGAACAGTCAACCCACATTAATTCTTCTACAGAATGAGAAAACATGAGAGAGTCTTAAGTTTCAGCTGGGGCAGAATTAGTTTTCAACAGTAAGCAACCCAGAAGCACCTAGTACTCTGCCTTTTTATCTTTTACAATACTTTCATGCCACATTCTGCATCATTCATTTCGAGATCAAAGTTCTATTCTTATTCTTACTAAGAATATTTGAACTATGATGTACCTGCAGAGAGATACATGATTGCTCTGTGAGAAAATGCTTTGAATATTGAAGCTGTTATGTCCTTTAACCATAAGCCAAGGGATCCACTGGACTTGTTAAAACTGAAATATGCAATACTGAAAAAAATTGTAATTTCAAGGGATGGTACTCAGTAAATGGTTTGATTCAAGTCATCTGCATGTGCTGCTTTCTGCAGACATCTTTCTGCATGAGGAACTTTGAGTTCAAACAGAATAAATGGAGAACTGGAACTCACGTTGGTGTTTTGTTCCACACAATGACCATTCAGATAGAAAAATCCCCACTGATGACAATTATTTACGGCCCTTGGTAAGGATAAGAAACAATTTTAACTGATTTATGAAGATTAGAATAATCCTGCCCTATAGGAAACAATTTATGTAAGCATATTCTAAAATAAATTTTACATCAGCAAAAAGATGAAATTCTGGCAGTGTGGCCACATAAGCAAAGAGTAGACACAATAGTATTGATTAAAATGTGCATAATAACCACTTAATTAAAAATGAATCATTCTGTATTACAGCCAATATAGTAATACACTTTCCAACCACTTCTACAAGATTAAGGCATTTCTAGTTTCGAAATATTTTTTATGTCCAAGTAGTTTACCAAATCAGAGGCTGAAATGTAAAACGCTTTTTCCATTAGTTTTAGGTAATTGAATGCAAAGTGCTGAGCAGTTAATCTTTCCAGGCAGGAAAAGCTGCTTGCTGTCAGATTTTATTAAGTTTTCTTTTCTTTTTCCCCCCCCCTTCACTCTTTGTAGAGTCAATAACAAGTGTCTAAACCAAGGAAACGATGTAGAGGTAGCGTTCAAAGGTAAGGATATGATAAGGTGGTGTTTGCATTCTGGATAATATGAGGAAGTCCAACATGTACACAGTAAGATTTTTCTCCATGTCAACTAATTAGCATGTTTATTGAATGCATTAATTATTCTGACAAGCTCATGGACTGTTGAGTGTGCTAACTCCTCATACACTCCCTTCCTACACCTTTCCAGGCACTGTTTACATGCCAGCAATCACAGGCAGGTTTCTGTATCTTATTAAATCCAAATGAAATAGTTATTTTCAACTCCAGCACGTATCAGAAGTTAAAAATAAACACGATTCAGTTTCAAAATACATATTTGTGTACAAGTAGCAAAATCTACTCAAAAGGCAAAGACAGCCAAAAGGACTGAGATTAAGAAGAGATGAACAGAAATGAAAATGGAAGAATGACACCTGTGGAATAACAAACCAAGCACAGCTGTTAAGATGTCTTACTTGTTACAACGATCAAGTTCATTTATTCTTATCACTAAATTATGTCTTCTGGATGAGGTAACTCAGGTTAGCTACGAGGCTTCCTCTTTCTCATGAGAAGAAAGGGGATCCAAGCCAGCAGTGAAGATCACCAGCCAAAACTCTATTACACAAAAGACCAGAAAAATCAAAGGGCAAAATAAATCGCTTAAAAATATATATTTACTTCATATTTAGAATTGCTGAGCATCTGTAAGTCCCATTTAAGTCACACGGAGCTGAGAGCATTGACAGCCATTGTAAATCAGGCTGGGTAGTGGCTAGGCCAACAGCTTAGCCAGTTTATCAAATCAAATTTAGAAGTTAATGATAGGAAGTTAAGAGTTCTCACAGGAGTGTTGTGACAAAAAAAAAAAAAAAAAAAATGTAAAGTTTAAGAAGAAAGCTCTCCAAATTCACAATGCAAACATTTACCAATCTGTTGTTACATATTTCCTTTTAAACAACTCATTTTCTCCGCAGTGTATCTGATATGCAAAATATTTCAGTGACAAGCAGAGGATTATAAGCAAGCCTGTACTAACAATTCAGTATTCAAGACACAAATATCACTACGAATATATATACATCAAAATGTGTCTCAGCAGTCTTAATTGTAGCCTCGTTGGCTTTTCTCAAGTATATATTGAATATCAAGGGAAAAATACATTCACAATCCTTTGACACTGACATGTTCAGGCTTATGAACAGTACAGATAAAACAACTCAGCTATTTTTTATTCTCATTTCTCCAAAGAAGTAGACAGTACCAAAGATTTTCAGTTGTCACTGGAATAAAGGATTGAGGGGGCACTATTTTCTTCTTTTAAGTTCAGAATGTTATAATTGCAGTCCTTACAAAAGATCCTTTAAATTGCAGTAAGAGTAGCCACTTGGACTTCATAACTGGTGCATACAAATCTTTTTTTGGTGAAGAAGCCAAGAGGGAGATTTTTACCATTAACTGAGCAATGCATGTAGATGGGAAGCATTTCTAAGATCAAGACTTCAGCTAGCAAAAACCACCTTAAAAAGCAATGAGAGTTAGACTGTGAATGCATGATTTTACCCTCAAGATTTTCCGTAAGATGCTTTCTGGAAAGGAAATTGCCCATCTGAGAAGAGATTGCTGATTACTAAATTAATGTAATTGGAGTGTGGCCTATCTGTTTCCTCCAAGAAGATCACAAGGCTTTGCCATGTATTTTCTTCTCAGCAAAGTCAAATGGACCCCATGGAGTTGGATCATAGTCTCTCTTCTTACAGACCTTGGACTGAGGATTGTTCCATAACCTCAGGCTGCACAGGTGGTTGATCAGCCCACCTCAATGTCAGCATTCTCCATCAAGTACCAATGGTAGCAGGAAAATACACAAATCTATTCATCCTCAGAAAGAAGTTACGTTTCTCACATGATTTATACTCCTCCGAACATCAATGATGTGCTGGCCCATCCCCCTGCCCCCTACTTGGTACTCTGCCACCAAGGTGGCAACTGTAGATATCAGCAACCTCAAGAAATGTCCCCTTGGCCATCCTGATCAGAAAATGGGACTGCTTCATCTCTACATATCATCTATCATACGGACAAGTTAAGCCCTGCAAAAACTACTTTCGAAACCCATTTTCTCAGTTTCAGCTGAACACAAAAGAAAACTGCTCCTGAAGCCACTGCATCTGGTGCTGTGTATCCCCAGCCCACAGATATTGAGAAAACACCTGGAGAAGTCCAAGCTGTCCTTCTGGTACTGCAGTGAGGGGCACAAACTTGACATGATTGCTCCAGCCCCATAGCTAAGCTACTGCAGTATCAATCCATTGATATATGGTCATTTCCTACTGAACAATACAAGCGTTTGAGCACCTCCTTGCACCTTGACTATGATCTTTTCACTCCTATGGACGTCTCTCAGTGAACACGAGTTTAGGAAACCACCACAAACTGCTGAAATCTTCAAGCCCAGCGAAGCAAGTTTATCTTAGTGTCTGCTGAACAAGCATACCAGGTAACTGCTTTGAGAATTGTTGCAGCCTAAAGAACAGTGAGGAATGATTTTAAGAGCATTCCTCAGGAACACTCAATAGTGCCATTTCTTTATTGACACGAAGGCCACTGCAAATGGTTGTGTTTTGTCACGGAATATGCCTCAAGAAGATCTGACTACTGAGATGCCATTAAATTAAAACTACTCATTGTGAAAAGTGACTCAAATCGCCCTATTTTTAAGTAAGTAAGAAGAAAAAATGTTTTTGTTCTTTCCTGTAATTTGTCATAGCCACACAAATCTATTGCAAGGCTTGACACTTCTTTGAAGAGTAATTTCTGAACTCATAAGGGAAAGATGAATCTACATTTCAAGTCACAAAAGAGACATCTCAGTGAAATAACGTTGCAAATCATCATCAGCACCCACACAACTAAGTGGACATTTTCCCTCTTTCAACACGAAGGACTTGCATCACTTTTATACCCTGTTTCCCAGTTCCAGAGTGCTTCTCAAATGAGAAGGAAAACAACAATCTGAAGACAGCCAGCATTTTTTTTTTTCCTCTCCGTATTTTCTAGAATTTCTTCACAAAGAACTACTTTTACTGCTTCCCTCCTCCCGGCCACCTTCACCTGGCTCACCCAAAGCAGATCACCATAAAATAGTTCTCACAACTTATCCCTAAGTTCTGGCTGAAGTAGGAAGCCTCTTTAGAAGAAAACACAAACATGTAGGTGAAATAAATGCACACCATTTTGCTTATATGTATAGTTTAACACAATGGTGCTGTGATCTCAGGGGAGATCTCAGGTAATTTGCCATGCTGTATGAACAGTATTTTCCATATGAAATTGTCTCTTTTTAGGACATTATGCCTTCTTCAATTGCATGGTATTTTCCCACTTGAGGTTCAGATAGAAGAACTTCCAAGGAACTCCATGCTTATACAAAAGAATGGCTTTATCTTCAACACTTCACTGGTAGAAGTCAGTGGAGTACAGCCAGAAGCTGATCCATGCAATTTTGTATGCATTCCATTACTAGTCAGGTATTCACTGCATCTCTAAGAGCATCTATCAGGGTAACAAGGAAGTCTTTTTGATTCCTTTATACTACGTGGTGTGCTTTGCCTGATTTATCCATGTATCCAGTCACTGAACAGGAAAGAAGCTGTTAAGCCCCAGAAACAGACTGTAATAAGCTTTTCAAGCAGCTGATATGAGAGAATAAAAAAGAACAGTTGTTTATATACTCTGGGAAGGTTTGCAAACATGGTTTAAACATGCAGTTATCTGTAAGACAGCGAGCATTCCATTTTACAGTAACAACAGCGTCAAAATTTTTGCTTGACTTTGTATCATAGCAACTAATGATGCTGTTGCTTTTTTTTCTAAATTCAGCTCACTAACAAAGTTAAGCAAAGAGTCAGGTTTGCCACTGAGCCACCACAGCGCAATGTAACCCCTCCCCAGATGGTGGGTTCAGTGCCTCCAGGCAGTGCTCGCTGGGGTTCAGCAAGTTCTGCATATGAGGTTTTAATATCTACAACAGGTTTTCCGACAGCACTAATATCATCTAAGTTCACTCCTCACTTTGTTTGGCAAAACACTTAACCACGTGTATACGGGTTTCTCTGAGGCTCCAGCAGTGCTCCTGTGGTGAGCAGCACGTTACTGAACTACATCACAAAAAATACATCAGAAATAAAAAGCCAACAGCAGGAATCCAACGAACTGTACTGTTAACATGAACATCCCAACAAAATAAGAAGGTACCTTTGGGAAGAGAATATTACTCTTACTTTGGCTCACAGATAAATCTTAATGGGTGAAGACAAACTAGCAAAGTCTAGATGGAAGGTGATCCTTAATATTCATGGAAAAGACAAATTACTCAAAAGAAGTGCTTTTTGTCATCTAGCAGTTAGGAAATTTTAAGGAACGTAAGTCTTAAAAGAAAAGTCATCTGTGACAAACTGCATTATTTCATCCAGAGGGGATAGTCACAGCAGGCTCTGAGATGTATGCAGCTCAGATGGGATCTATCCCAAGAACCAGTAAAAGCAATTCCATGGGAGAATCACGTAAATATGATCATTCCCTGGAAATACTACCACATGTCATTTTCTGTACTCCAAGAACACTAAGCTGATTCAGCAGCTGAAATTGATTTGATAACTTGGCTGAAGACACTCGTTTTGAAAAGCCTGACAGATGTACACTGTTCTTGGATTACTGAAACTCTGGGTCATGGTCTGCTGTTAATGAGTGGTACTTGCCTTGATTTAACGATCAGAGGTGATAAATTCATTCATTTATACTCTTTCAAAAGCCTCAGAAGCACCATCAAAATTATCAGGTCAGATTTCTTCTAGAAAACACAATGTCCGTTACAAGAATGAGAAGAGACAAACAACTCTCCAGTGAGCTCTAATGTAAACTGATAAGAACCACATGCTGAAGTGATACATAGCCTTGTGTCAGAACTCTACAGCATCGAATGTATAAAACAACCTTGCTTCTCTTTCTGTTCCTTTTCAATGTGCCTTACTCATGGCAATGGTAGCTCAACATCATGGTGATTTAGATACCATTCAGATGACATGGAAGCAAACTATCAGTTTCTTCAGTAGACAGCTTTCTACAAAGCCTAGCAGCAGTCTGTGTTGCCTTCAGTAAACACCACTGTCAGAAGAACTGAAACTTGCTGGGCTACTGACCGTGAACACATCCAGCTCTCAAGTTCTACTCAACTGATCACAAAAGCTTTCTACAGTCCCCTCCCCCACAAGCCTTGAAACATTGTGGTGGTTCAGGAAATTCATGTATGATTTAGAAGTGCAACACAATCCAAAAATATATCAAGAATGCTCTGTATCTGCAGGTGCCATTCTTGGACCAACTCTTTGCTAGGGGAGACCAGAAGAAGCCAGTGCTGTGTAGAGACGTGGGACTGTGTCATGTAAATAAATGATTTAAAGTTTCCTAACTTATGTTCTTGCCCTCCCAGGAGGCTAATCCTTTTTTTTAATTCACTGAACGGTCAGTGCAGCTGTTTCTCACAACTTTGTTTGTCTCACAGCATAAAGGAAACAGGCTAACAACTTGTTTTAGCTTCTGAGAAAGGTACGAACATGCCACCTGAACCCAAATACCTTTGAACTTGACAGCTACTTTCCAATAACAGCTCTAGCTGGCACTTAAAAAGGATCTAAAGTCACCCACCAGTATTTTCACTGAGCTGACTTGCACTGGCTTTAATGACTTGAATTATGTTACATAGAAAAATACCAATTTACAAATTAAACATAGTTTCCCCCTCATTCAAAGGGGACAAGAATTAGAAAGAAATGACCAACAGGAAGCAAGAAAAGTTAGAGTAAGATCTAGCGAAACAAGACTGAGATAAAGCTGTCAGGAGAAACAGTTCATTTAAACTTTGAAAATTGACTTGACTGCAGGAGACAAGAGTAATTTACACGTTAAGCCCACAAGCTTATTTAAAATTTATTTTGAAGTTACATATACTTGAAGCAAAAAGGTGAGAGAAGAGTTCATTGAATTTGTAAGCTGCCAAATCCAACTCTCCTTTGCAAGATCATCCAAGAAAGTTTGCCCCAGGCACACAAAAGAGAAAAAAAGCTTTCCTAAGTTCCTCTTATCTAAAAATCCTTCAAATACAATTCAAACAATTATGGAATCCTCTAGCTGAGTACTGTCATTTGTGAAATACATTAAGACTAGCATAACAAAAGGCCAAAAGGCTTTTTGTTTCCCATGCACAGTACGGCAGGCAGTGCCACATGTCTGGTCTTCCCTCAAAGTTTAAATGAGGCCAAACAGACAAGTCACTTCCAACTTCATCTAAGGAGCAAAACCATACCCTCAGTTACCAAACATCAAGGCAAAGTAGTCAGCAAGGAGGGTGTGCACAGCTCAATCTTGAGCTCTCATGAGTTCAGGATGAAGATCTCTTACCAAAAGCTCAGTAAAATCAATAAGTATCACAAGGTTAGAGTACCTCTGTCCTAGACGAAGAGGTGAGAGGAGTCTGAGTTGGTTTTTTTTTTTTTCCTTAAGGACTTCTCTTTCACCCTGCTCCCATGTCATTTTATCTGCAGAATTTGTGCAGTCTAATAAACAGGGCTGGTGCAGGGGGAGGCCTGCAAGAGTAACGCTTCGATATGCTCCTGCCGTCACCAGATGGTGGTCTAATGGGGGACTGTAAAACACTGCTGAGCAAAACTTTGAGTATTGATTAGCTATTGTTAGGATGACTAGAGCATTACCCAGAAAATAGCTTACTTTTCAAGAAAAAAATATTAAGTTTTTTGTATTTAAAATACTTATATTATTACAGAGTCTGTTTCAGCTTCAAATCAAACATATTTTAAAGATAAAATGACCATTATGATAATTATGGGGAAAAAAAAGATTCATCTGAAAAGCCAGAAGGTCAGAGCAGAACACACTTCCTCCTGCTCACAGCTAACCCCTCTGACTCCGTTATGATGGTAAAATTGCCATGAACTATTTTTGCACTGTTTTATTCTGCTATGTTTCAGTCCAAAATAACTCCATTTACTAACTGCATGACTGAGCCCTATTCATCAGTAAGGCAGGTGTATTGCTTGATAATGCAATAAGCTTTCCTGAACGTATGAGTTGTTTTATTCCTTTTATACCAGTAATCAGTTCCAAGAGAGTAATAAAAACAAAAGGTTTATTTCTTTTTTTTAACTGGTGATACAGTTGTAAATTATCATCCATCAGCAATAACTGTTGCCATTTAATAAAAAAAATAAACCTTTCCTTAATCTCGCATGGAACACAATAGATAAAAATAAACAATGATATTAAAGTTGGTGCCAAAATGAAGGATTGCTGCAACAGAGGATTTGCAGTGAAGTTATTTATGAAGATAACACAGGCAGCAAAGAAACTAGTTTAGTTCTAATAAAACAGATAATCCAAACTTTTCTGATCTATAAATAGTTGTAATAACCCCAACTTGTTCTCCTAAGACACGGCGAAGACTCAGAAAATTGGTCAGAAAAATGATTAAACAAAATTGAGGCTGAATACTCCTAATGGACACAGCCTCCACAGAAGAGATCCTCTGTCCTGTTCTGCTGTGCTCAAACCACCAGGCAACTGTTAAGATTTCTTCTTTGGAAGTTTTTTATCCACTCCATAGCTGAGCTAAACGTCAACTTGAAGTAACCAGCATGCAGACTGCTATTTCAAAGTCTACAGCTCGTGACCACTGCCAGACATGCACCATTTATAAAGACACACTCCAGAGGAAAAAGTACCGTCTTGAATAGTTGAAAAAAGCTCAACAAGAGAAGTCTAAACAGGCAAGCTTTCAAACTCTGTCAGCAAGTGCTACTGGATATGAACCCCTCTGCCAAGAGGTAGATTGCATGCAGGCTGTGTGGTGAAGCACTGACACATCAACAGAATTTCCAGGAATAACCAGAACAACTGAAAAAAAAATATAACCAAAGTTATGGCTGCACCTCTCCCTGCAGTCAGGTTACCTCTTTCAGCTCTCTCCCATCAGTGACCACCCCTTAGTTTCTCTCCAGCTAAAGGACCCCTTTGTGTTAGTTAGCCACTTTCAGACAGCAAATCCTCAGAGAGAAAAATGCCACACTTTTGTAATACACCAAGGTTTATAAATCTTTGGCAATTTCTCATCACGTTTTTGCAGAACAAGATGAAGAGCACAAGTATAGCTGCTGTGGAGGACTTCCCTTGGCAGCAGCAGAAGAGCCCTCCCCCAGCTGCTCACCCCAGGCCCCACCATCAGAACTCCTGCAGTGCCAGCAGAAGCAAAGGGAGACCAGCAGCTCAATCAATAAACAGTGCCAGTACGTATGAGCAGGTGATCATGTTTCCAAGAAAACTGACCAGCAGATGGACTGATGACTGCTGTCCAGGGAAGCTGATAAATTATCCTTTACCTTTAAGCTGGGTACAAACTCTCCTTCCCACCAGCACACTGGCCATCTGGCAATTGGACCATGAGCACTATCCAACAGGAGAGGCAAAACCACTTGTTTTTAAGGAGGGCAGCAAGATCCCAGAAGGCTCCTGCACCTCAATATGGCATGGCGATGGAAAAGGCAGCATGCAACTCTGAAGACATCAGCTGCTCCAGGGATCTCATCCAGGAGCACAACAACTGTAGACTCCGGTTAGGACAGTGCCCACGGCTTCCTCTAAAACCTGAAATTAAACGCTGGCTTTTCTAAATATAGAAATATGTTAATTACTAAAAAGACTCATTATGACCCAGCCATAAAATGTGTGATGATGCCTCTTTGTTTAAGATTTAAAAATAGAATGCATCTTCCTATTATTCCTTCTTGTGATTTATAAGCTTTATAAATCACTGGCACTCCATTAGCCTACACTGGTATATAAGGAAATAATAGTGTTATTTCATTACTTGAGAATTCCTCTTTCAGCTGCCCAACTCAAAGGCCAAGGGAGACACAGACGTGGAACTCCCTGGAGGAGAGGATAAAGACATGAGGGCCAGAGAGAACGCCAGTGAGGATACAAAGCACAGCCAAACGCAGTGTAGCATGACCACAAGTAGCAGTTTACTATCCACTCTCTCTCATTCACAAACCATGACAGACATCAGATCAACTGGCTTGATCCCCAGGCTTAGACACATTAGTCTGAAATTCAAACCCCAAAGCACCCACAGACCCTGAGGTCACACGCTTGGCTACTGGAAGTTACATTCAACTTTTCTGCCAACTGGACCACTTTTGAGAAAGGGTTCCACCAAAAAAAACAACAAAACTATATATTAGTACTTAACAGAAGGAATAAACCTATATTCCCTAACCACTGTCACTTTAAATGGATTAGGATTAAGCTTGGAGAAGTTATGTCTCAAAAATATTCTTAATAACACTTCCATTTCTTCAGGTCTCTTCTCAGGTTCTTCCTTCCTTTCACATAGTCCTTCCCTGTCGTCTGTACCTTGCAACCCAGAAACACAGCAGCTCTGTCCCCTTAACTTTTAGCCATCTTAAAAGCAAAGTTCTGCTGAAGGCTGATTCCTCAGGATAGCCAGAGCCTGGAGAAAGCATCTACCAAAAGATCCACCACAGACATTCAAAAGATATTAAAAATAAAAATCCTTACTGTGAGCATGCTTAAAAGGACCAAGTGCATCATTTGGCTGCTGCAAAGAGGCTCCAAAATTCTGTAATTAATGAACACTTATGAAGAGAGCCCCATGTACAAAGGCATCAGCTTGTGCTAAGAAGAGGGAAATTAACTGCAAACTTCTGCTAGAACAAGAAGTTCAGCCAGGCAGCCAATACAACACAGTAGGCTTTAGTATTTTGGCATGAGATGTCATACTCCATGAACTCACTCATTACATATCCTAAGAGTCATGACTTCCTTACTGAAGATGGAAAGTGAATTTATTAAATAGTCTCTAAAGATGGTACTACGTGCTTCAAATATTAGCAGCATAAAACTTACTCCACATTAACCATAGTAATTCCTCTGCACTTTATTATCTTAACAAACACACTTAGTATTTTCATAATAAGGAGAAAGTGATAAGGCAATTAGTAATTATTCAGAAAAAGCTTTGAAACTATTCAACACACCAGCAAAACCACACATTAGATTAGCTGGTTCTAAACGATAATCTCTCACAGATCTCAAATGATAGCTTTTGCATACCAGAGCAATAACATTATTCCCAGCTAGAAGGGAATAAAAATACACATTATTTTTATGTTGTGACAGTGAAAACTTCCCAGTTCCAATTCACATGTAGTTCAGTATTTTATGCACAAATGAAGGAAGCAAGCAGCATTTAAATGACAGAGTTATCAGTCTTTTTTGTATATTGCAGCTGTTTGGAAAGCCATAGGGCAAAGGCATTTGTATAAGAGATAAGCTCTGCCTGTAGAACAAATTAATGCTGGATTGTGAATTAAATGGCATGTCTTCGGACAGCTAATTAGCTTTGTGCTGCTCAATTAAGCTTTGAAAGAACATGTTGTGTTTCTTGATGGAAGAGAAAACATTTCCAGGCTGTTTCACATTCTCAGTGCTTTCTGTTTTGTTGGCTGAGAATTCCATGAAGAAATGAAGAAAACTCCGACCACTTTCCCAAACTAAAAATCAAAACCTAAACTACAAAGTACGCAAGAAAGTTACTTTCAGTAGCCCCAAAAATCTTTTATTTGATGTTAAATGTCTTAAGAATATAAGCTAGCTTGATATAATAGTGAAGAACCATAAACCCATATCTACAATGCTTTTCAAACTAGAAAAGGAAAAGGACATCCCCAAGGAAAGGGTATAGAAATTTTCTTATAGCTTCTAATGAGTTGTTAATACTGCATCTTCTTTCAGTCAATTCCAAATATTCCTCCTCCTTTTTTCTCAACTACCACCCCATAGGCATGCGTATCAAACACTCAAGGTAGATTTAGGTTCTCTATTCAACACTGTGAGAGAGATGTTAGAGGTTCTGATGCTGCTTCATTAAGAATTGTTGTTTCTCTTATTTCTATCTAAACTGAGACCTCAGAAGTAAGCAAAGTCCTACCAAGATCTGCTTTCCCTCAAGAACTTCAGTTCTACCTTTTCTCTGCTGGTAGACACTTAACAGCTCATTTTTCCTTCTCTTTCCTGCTTGCCAAGCTCAGAGTAGAAAAGCCTGGTTAAATTAGAATGAAGAGGAGGCTAAACTAATCCATCTTCACAGAAAGGAGTCACGATTTTCAAATCTAAAACCAAAGCTGAGCTTAACTCCAGGTATGAGACCTCTCATGTAGAATGAAAGCTCAATTTGTCTTTCCTAGTTAGATTTCCACTGCTCTGCACGGTCGTCTATTGTTGATCTACAAACTGAACACAGTATTTACTCAGTGTGAGCCCGTATCCACCAAAAGGAACGATTCTGTGATCAAATGCTGCCCTTCTGGCATAGCAGACATCAGAGACAAGAAGCCTCCCCTCAGATTTCTGTACTTGAGTGTTTTTCTTCATCCTGAATCTTAATAAACATATAATTTTTGTTATTACAAAATAAACAGTTGGCAATTCTGTCTTAAATACAAAGAAAGGTATAAATACACTTGCATTCATGTCTCTTTGCTCTGTCAAACACACCTCAGTGAGGAGCAAAGGAATAAGGCTTTCAAAACCAAACCAGGTGTTACATCTGCCATTTTAAGAACTTGCACAACAGTAAAGTGTTCAAATGGAAAAAGTGGCCTTGAAAACTTTGATCATCCCAGCTACTTACTCTCATATTACATCTGTTTTTTACTTGGCTGCTTATTTCTGCCTGGATCCTTCTTCAACATTCATATAACCAGATGCAATTAAGCAAACTCTGAACACACTTCAGATATGCCAGGCATTGTGAGTCTGTGTATAGCATCGAAGCGCTTCATACAGAAAGCTGTCAGAACCAAAATGCAGTATTTGTTCAAGTTGTATTTAGCACTTCCAGAGTGAACCTGACATGATGTCAAGAGTAAAAAAAAATCACTGAGAGCCAACCATGAAAGGAAGAGAGTTGGCTTTGTTCTGAGTCCAAGAAAACATCCAGCATCACTACTCTCCAAACTTTAGATGAATCCTGCCCCATTACATTATTCAGAGCCCTTGACATCACAGGCTGAGATCTGGAATATTTCAGAATGCACCAGCAATAGCTCTAAAACTGTTTAATGCTGTACTATACTACCTAGGCAAGTTCCACAGTGCCAGCTGCCAAATTACTTTTATGAAGGGAGCACGGATGAGAACAGTAGCTCCTTGAATGCTAAGACTGCGTATGTTAGAAGTCCCATGAAATGAAAACAAGATGCACATAAAAGCATGAGGAAGAAATAAGCTGAAAACCCACATTAACTGAAACCCAACAGTGTGTTTCTGAAGAAACAGGTTTTGAGCAGTGTAAAATACAATAGAGGATGCACAGCACCTTCTCTGGTTTTGTTTCTCAAGACTCCTGGTGAAACAAGCAAAGCTGCTGCCTTCCTTTACTGCCAGCCACTGCCCTCCCAATAAAGTCCTCTTTGGGCTTGGGAAGTTCCCTCTATGGAAAGCACAGGGCTGCAGGTAGGTTGCAGGAGTTATTTCAAACATTCTCACCCACACACAAAGACTGGTATCAGCAAAAACCTGGATAAAAGCTCGACTGTGCTGGATGCCAGACGTGTTCCATATTTCTTCTTTCATTATGGAAAATTATTTCATCTTGATTTTAAGAAATAGCGTGATCACGCTCTCAATTAACTCTGTGTTCAAGGTTTTCCATTAGCACAGTACAGAATAACTGCTACCCACTGTACCATCCCAGTGCTCTTTTCAAAGACACTGATTTACAGCAGAAAAGAATCATGCTTCTTGCCAGTTATAAAATCGCTAAGGTAAAGCTGAGAAGCAGGCACGTTAGCATTCATTTCATCTTCAGCTCCTTGTATTTCCCAAGGAGGCTGTGGCAGGCAGTTCAACATAAAAGAAAAGTTATTAAAAATTCCACATCCTTGAAGAAATCTTCATAACACTGATAATAAATTCAGTTTTCAAGTTGCTTAATACAGCCTTCTTCTGACTAACACAGTTAGTGTTAGCTTAAAGACCTTTTAAACTAATGACCTGGAAGGAATATTTCATTTGAATCTGTGCAAAATTTGAAGCATTGCTCCACAGCCTGATTTTCTCCATTTCTCAGTACCATTAGTAGTCCCTGAGCATCCATGTCTGCCATGGAAACTTACAGGAAAGAACAGGGTGATTCATAATGCAACGCAAGTGATTAGGTACAGAGGAATTCAGAAATATTAATAAGCTGCTGATCATATATTTAAAACAAAATCACGCATAAACAATGCCTCAGAACACCAATTTAAATATACAGGAGGTAAAATGATGGAAGTTTACTCACCTAAACCCCTAAGGACTGGAACATACAATAAATAAACTTCAGATTTTCTGGATTGGAGTCACTTCATTCATACAGATCATTTATAAAAATAGGACTCTGTTAACAGAAAAAGTAAGATTTCACAGAAAATCACGGCATGAATCCACATTAAAAATTAGTTTCTAGGTTTGTCCAACCCAGCTTTGCTTTGCTTCATACGTGGGTTTCATTAAACTATTTGCTGATGGAGCACCCAGACATGAGATTAACCTGCTTCCCAAAGCAGCAATTTAAAACACAGGAAAAAACAGCAACAATTTACAACAGTGCTCCCACAGCCCCTATCCAAAGCCTTTTGCAGGGATGAACCCTTCTTCTAATGTACCAAGAATGAATATATATATTTATTTTATTTTTCTACTTTATACAACTGCAAAAATTAGTTTCCTTCAAGTAAACATTTCTGTAAGTGATAGCTGCAACTTCATTACTGGTTTAATATGGGGCTTGTTACCAAATTCAAGAAGCAATACATTCCCACCTTAACTGAGCATGCATTTATGGACAACTTTTGGATACAATAGGGACATGGGCAAATACCTGAATAACTTTAGTTCCAGAGTGCTTTGATTAGCTGAGTTTTAGAGTAAAATATGTTACAATCAAGCCTCTAATACCCCTGGGAAAGAGAAAGGTCAAATAACTCTCATGGGTTTAAGTGAGACAGGAGCACTTCAGAGCCCAGTCTAAAGAAGACAGAACAAGTGAGAGGAGAAAGCCTTAACCCCACCTGTGAGAACTCAATCCCTGTAGGGGGCATCCTCCCTTGACTGGAACTGGAGTCCATAAAACTGCCCCTTGGTGTCATACACAGTGTGCCACTTGGAGAAGCATTCACTGCTGACCTCTGCCTGCTCCCATTAAAAATCAATGGGAAAGCTCCCACTGACTTTAGAAGCCCAAACGTGCAGCAGATCTACCCCATTATATGCACAGAAAGCAATTTCAGTCACACCATTTGTTTGAACAAAGCACCACCGTGCCTTAAGCACACCTATTTTCCAGTGAGCTACAGTGGCTGTTAGAGCACAAGCACAATCTGCCATCAACACATTAGAGTTTAATTGGATGGAGTTATTTACACAGTAACAACAAGGATTAAGACATAAACACAACAACACATTTCCTTAAGTCTATGACCAGCTGGTTCCACTGCAGGAGTAAAGAATACATGCCTTGCTTATTAGTTGACATGCTTTGCCAGGTCATTTAAGAAATATTTAGCAAGAAAATTCACCATTTTCAGAGGCTGAGACACTCAAGAGCTTGCAGGGGAGCCCATCAGCCAAGCATCCCCAACTTTTACAGGGCTGTGATAATCCCAGAAAGCAACAATCCAAAAGACAAGCTCCTTCAACAGAAGAAAACACTAACAGCACAGCTTTTAACCCTTACTCTTATTAGTTAGCCTCAGCAGAATGCTCCTAGAGAACTTCTGGCCAATTACCTTGAGGCTTGTGATCCACATCTCCTGGGGGACACAGCTATTAGCCACAGATGAGGATCAATCTATTTGCAGACTCATCTCCCCTCTTCTACCTACAGAACTACAGTATCTAAGAGAAGAGGAGGAGAGGCCAAATTTTGCTGTTCTACAGCACCTGAGGCTGAGCTGTGCCAAGAGAACTGGGTAGGCAGCAGCCACCTCCAGCAGCACCAGTAGCCCTCCATCCTCTGTTACACAAGAGAAAGAAAAACACAGCTCAACAAATAAGCACGGCTTGTGTTTGGGCCAAATTGTCATTCTCAGAGCGAGCTTTAGTATTGTTTGATATTCCTGTGTTACTGAGCTGGCACGTTGTGGCATCAGATATGTAAAATGTCACCGAGGCACACGATGACAAGCTGATGACAACCACATGCTGCTAAGAGCAAAGCTGCCCCTGCTGTGAGCAGCTACCAAGCCAGGTGCAGTAACAGCAAGGTGCAGATTTGAAGAAGCACAGCTTAATTCAGTGAGTTCAGTGTGCTGTCAGGAACAGGGGCTGTGATGCTCTGAGATGCCATACTAGAACATATCTAAACACAGCCTAAGAGATTAATTATTTCCTGAGAGCTATTTGCCAATTCGATCTCAGTATTTCTTTTAGTATATCTGCTTTCTAAACGAAACCTTATAACCTTTTAATCACATAATACTAATCCACCCTTGCTGGCTTGATTAGCACTAATCAGATGAAACATTCGACAGGACAAATGCACTCACATGAATTCCTCTTCAGTCACAGGCACAGACTGTTGGTGCCCCTTCTGCCAGAGTCAGTCTTGCAACTTGGAACCCTTGAGACTGCTGTCCAGCTCCATCTTGCCAATGAACTAAGTGTTACAGATGATTCTGGAAAACAAACTTTGAAGATATGCAACAATTAGCTTGATTCATTTCCAAATCAAACAAGTGCTTCTACGAATTCTTTGGCACGGTTATCTGAAGGTGGTAACTTTCTTCCCCTCCCAGTACAAGGGAATAACCCTTCCCAGTACAAAAAAAAAAGATATTTTCACTTTGAACTATCTATACCCAGAGGCTGTCTCTCTGGCCATCTGCTGGACACACCAGTCAGGCTAATCTCCAAATCACTTTCTCAGAAGCTGTGCTACAACTGTCTAGAAAACAGAATTAAGATTAAAAAGCCTCAATTCTCAGACATATTAACATTTTCATAAAGAATGTAACTCAATAGAAGGAAACACACCCCCAAACAAGCATCTTTCCCACCACGATACACTCCTGCAAGCATCTACAGGTAGGACACCGAGCTGATTTCCAGCACTTCCCACCCTTACTTTGAAAGATGAATCCAATTCCACGTATTTCCATGGAACGTTTCACGTGTTGACAAAGAAACATACCTTCCAGAAACTTCTAATAGCTTTACTCAGCATTATTTTGCTACACAAATACTCCCTGACAGTATTTGTTGCCATTCACCAAGATTCCACTGGAAGAAGGGAAATTCACCACAGGCCACTTCTTGTAAAGGGCTGCTGTCATATTAAGGTTCTTCCTCAGATATAATGGGGTTTTTTTGCTCTAATTTCTCCCCAAGACTTATATACACCTTATTCTATTGTGTTACATCCCTCAAGTAATCTGTTCAGTCAGTCCCTTGGGGTTAACAACTCATTGGATAGACCAGGCTAAATAAAGGCTTTTAGCCTTTTTAATGTTAGCAGTTCTGAAATAAATACACGTAAAAGCAGGTTTTTTGGTTTTGTTTTTGGCAAAATATGCTTTTATCTATATGGTTTACTTCCACTATTAGATGTGAACAATATTCTTCCACCTTCACTAAAACAACTGCACTCTGCTCCATCCATCCTCAGTGTCAGGCCCCACAAAAGCTCCGTTTGTCAAATTCAAGGCAGTGGCACACAGACACAGCACAAAACTTTTTCTTGAGATCTGGAAGCTGCTGTTGCATACATACCCTGCTAGTAGTTCAAAACTTGGATGTCCAAGCTAAGGGAAATTGAGAACGGCTTCCTAACATGCCTAACTCACTGCTTCAAAAGAAAAAGTAGGACACTTTTTTCCTGCTTTGAAGTATAATACAGAAACATGCTTAGTATATAATGAAGCATTTTCCTCTCTCTCTCTCCTCTTGTTGCCCATGGAAATCCAAGTAGTAATACCTTTACAACCACTGTAAAAATTGCAGTCAAGTTTAAGCCGAACAATCTCTCAAAAGATCCCTTAGGACAAAACCCAGAATGATCAAAGCCATACTCCATTCTCTGCCCGTGTTTAAATCCACAAACAAAAATCCATCCCTAGTTCACAGGAATAACGTGGAGGTTTGTGAAGTGTCCTCTTCCCTAAGTTGTTGAAAAAAATAAATCCATCAGTGCACAGAATTAGCAATTAAAATTAATTCATTTGGGCTTCCCTGAGCTAAAGACAAAGCAGCACTGCCTTCTAAACAAAATGCCTTTGATATCAATTACTGCCTCTACCTCTATGGGCCTTAGAAGATTGCCTTTCACTAGCAGAGAAGCTCAATTAAGCCCATTAAGACCCCCAGGGTGCTGGCATTGTCACCCAACCTCTCTTCCTCCTGTTTTGTAGAATCACTGAGACTCACTGCCTGCACTCATTTGTTTTTCAGAACTTACATTTGATGACTTCAGATAGGAATTATCCAGACCGAAGTACTGCAGTAATTTGTATAGTAGCTACATGGTGTTTCTGTGACATTCACCTTGGTCTGAAAATCTCACATGCTCCAATGAAGGGGCAGAAAAAGATGGGGGGGACATATCTCAATTTTTCCCTCCAAAACACATCTTCAATCACACTCTGTATAATGAATTAGAGGAAAAAAAATCCCAAAATGTTTGTTTTAAAGAAAGCCCATGTCCTAAGGGTATGAGTAAGCCTTGAGTCCAGTTTGTGTCTTAAAATCCAACAGAGCAATGGAGTGGATTTGTTTTGTAACTACATACAACATATCTTGTCAAAGAACAGCGAGAGTGTAACACTGTGCAATCTGACAAAAACTCATTCCTCAGCATTAGCTTTATGAGTTACCAGGGATAAATCCTCTCTGGCAGGAATGATTTAGTACCATTCATTTCTGTACTGAGTTCTCCCTGAGGAAGTGGATTTTGTTTTAGCTCCTCGTATGTTTGTTGACAGAGCCTTCACTAGGGCTTACCTGCAATAATTTCAAGGCCTTTAAGAGTCAGGCTGAGAGAAAACATGATTTTACTTCTGTTGAGAGAGCAGGAGCCAAGGAGCAGGCTCCAAAGCTTGTTTTTCACCCCACCCCATGGCCTTAAGCACAGGTAACAGCACAGTAGCTTGCTGCACATGGGTAAAGGAGAAATGGTCCAGGCCAATTTCTTAGTTCAGCATTAACCCCACATTATACCCAGCAAGCACTCTGCAAACTAAATATTCCTGTGCATTTCTTCCATTACCCTTCCAAATGAAAGCACAGAAGTATGAGTTAGTATTAGGCTGTACTGTTGAGGCTGTAGTGAGATCCAACATTTCCATCACCCTTGCTCATCAGGTTAATAGCTTCGATGTGGCAACCCCACAGGCTGCTAGATGACCTTATCCTAGTAATAATGGAGAACAAGCTTCTTGCTACAGGTCTAATTCAAGTTATCCTCCTGGGCTTCTCACCTGCTCACAGTTGCTGCCCAAAGAGCAAGCTGTGCTGCAGTCAAATCAACCTGCTCCCAGCTGAGCTCACCTACACACTCGATCTGTCTTTGCAAGCAGAGGTGCCAACACCAATGCCTTTAGCATCCTAAAAAGAGACTATATTAAATGCATTATGAGTGATCCTGAAGGACTTAGTGGTTTGCATGTTAAGCTGTACAAGCACGCTTCCTGCAGGCTCCCAATGACTTAAAGACACTCGTTTCATAAGACAAAGCCCTAAGTTACCCTCACACCTCTCCATTTCCTATCAGAATTGCTGGGGTTGTAGTCAAGCCCAAGAGCTGAGCATTGTTGGTATGAAAAAAGACCAAATATTCTTCAGAGTACTCGGCCTTTGAAATCATGTTTACCCAGCCCTGCTGAACCAGAGACAAGAACACCTTCAAGGCACGCACACACTTAGCCTAACATCCCTGCCCTGCACAAGAACACTGCTGGGGAACTGAACAGCAAGCAGAGCAACAAATTCAGCATGCAATTTGCAGTGGGCTACTTGATACAGAGTAAAACAGAATTGGTGAAGCTCTGTTATATATTGCATCTAAGATATTTCCCAAGGCGTAGGCAATTTAAAAAGAATAATCCAAATGAATGTTATTGGTATTTTCTGACAAAACTAAAATAACATACGAGATCTTCCACACTCAGTACACATCAAAATATGCAAAACACTACAGTTAAGTGTTTGTTTCTGCGTGTTTCACCCCAATGTCGTTCAGCCCTTGGCAAATCCTGCAAGTATTCTCAGCAGCTGCTGTTACACACGGATATACATTATTTATGCACAGTGCATACTCATAAGGCCAAGATCTTTGCCACACTCAAGTCTCTGAGCACAACATGAAAGTGCTGGCTTGCACAGAGATACCTTAACACAGGTCCCACACAGGCTCTTCCCAGCCCACTGTCTTGCTAACTGCAGCCCTGGAACATGCAACTGTTGGAAAGGTCACACCAGGAGCAAGCAGGACTGCAGTCAGGAGGCAGTGCTGACCCAGAGCACACAGCCCCAAAGCAGCAAATAATTCGGGGGTGGCAAAATGGTTAAAGCCATTTTAATCCCTCTGCCCCTTGGCTGCACCTTCTACACTCTGCCTCCTACACACAACCAACTCCTGCCCACAGTCTGCTTGAGTCATGTGAGATAGGTGCTGTAGAATGAGGGGTGCTAATAATGAGGGGCACATCTCACACAGAAGAGGCACAATCTGCATTAGTCACCTTACACAACCAAAGGCTGACATAAAAACTGATCCACTCACACTCCCTAGGGAAACACTGCTTATGCAAGCAGCACACGGAGGTCCTGTGAACATTTCCACAGTGCCTGGTCCTGAGCTTGGGCCCCATGCATTGGATGTTGGGCAAAGAGACCAAAACCACACTGCCATCCCATACAGCAAACACAACAATAAAGAAATGCATCCAGTGCTCCACTTAGGAGTTAGCACATTTCACAAGAATACACATAAATACTAACTGCAGCATACAGATGGAAAAAAAGGACAACGCGGCACACTAAGTGTCTCATACACATTACCCAGCTGGCTGCATTCGAGGCAGGGAACAGGCAAAGATCAGGTTTGTATTGTTTTATGTAAAATTAAATGCAATGCAAATTCAAAACAATAGAGAGCCCACCCATGCAGTCACACCTTGCTTCTCATTAGCATGTAGCAAACTCACTTAAAAGTCTTTTACCATCAATTTGTCTCTGCTTGCTTTTACAAAAGTCAATTCTTCCAGAGAGCCTACCAGAACAATTAAAGATGCAAGCTGCAGTGTCTTCAGGATGTGCTGTTTCTCAATAGACCTCTGCTCAATTAATCAGACAAAGAGTTTGGCAACATCACCATCTGTACACTGGTGTCAAGGACATTACCTGTGTGTCAATCCTATAATCAACTCAATTTGCTAAGCTCCCAAGTTCCTCACCACAGCCTTTAGTCTTCCTGAGATGGAAATAAAGCCCACTGGTTAATCATGACAAGAATGGATTTTGCTGTAATTGACAGTGACAAAAGTAAAAAATAAATACTGAAACTAAGTGCCAGTGAGAAATGTGTGCGCTTCTCCACTGGATTCCATTCCAAACTCTGCAGCAGGTCCCTAAACCCAGGAACTCATTCAGTTTCATAAACCAGGTTTTGCAGAGTGCCACAAACACCTCCCTATACCACAGCCACTCTGCAGGGCCTGGATAACCCCACGCTGACACAAGCCACACCAAACTGACTGCTAGCAGCTGCAGCCCCAGGACAGATGAGGGCAGCTCTTCTTGGTGCTACTGGGGCAAAGTGATGGGGGAGACACAGCCTGGATGGGATAAGGCCAACATAGTCCACCTGCCTAGGGCTGCACTGCCTCCAGGTTTGAGTGGTTGGGGCCTAAAGCAAGCTGCACTCAGCTTGTGGTGCTTGGGCACAGCTTTGCAGTGTATCCAGATACACAGCATGGATTGGAGAACAGACCCCCAATCACTTCATTAAGAGTGGTCCTCACCTTACATTCTGCGCGTAACATGAGTGGTGAATCTGGAAACCTGCGCACCTGCTTTAAAACGTGATGCTTTATTTGAACCCCAGTAGTACTGTCACACTTTGGCGTCACAAAATGCAACACCCAGGCACAACACATCACTCCTGTTAGAGGCAAAGTGCAGGAGAGGACAGGGGCACTGCAGGACCAAAGGTCTAACAGAACACCACTGCCAGACTCCCAGTACTCAGCTGCATAACACACTGCTATTTTATCGTAACATAAGTTGTTAAGACATCTACATAAGCACAAGGAGAGAAGAAACTATTTACATTGAAGGTCTATTACTCAGAGCCACAGCAATGATTGAAATGAGTGCTATTTACTGTTTCATCCTTCTCAGCATTCACACATCTAGCCCTCATCCCATAAAGTTCCAAAGCAGCCAAGGCCAGCATTCACAAGCAAAACTCATCTAGAAAAAAAGCTTAATAATGATTGCTTTTATTTGCACCCTGCTGTCACCCCCAGTGGGCGCAGCCCAACAGCAGATGTCTGCTCTGACATCAAGGCCTACTTCTGGCTTATTAAAACCATAACCAGCTCATCAAAACATCTCAGGAAACTACACCAATTTCAGAGCTATCGGCTGTGGATCATAGATTTAAAGGGCCACCAGGAGAACACAACGGGAATCTGTTCCTTTGCAAAGGATGTACGCTCAGACTTCATAGTGCAATAATAACATAATCAAGAAGCAGGATGTGTGTGGTAACGAGCGTGGATACCCTGCCTTATCATTGGCCTGGGAGCTAGGGAATATACTTGTGCTTCCAGGCACATTTTTCTCTCTGGAAACTTGCCATTAAGCCTTGTTGGATGTAAAAGTAAGACTCTGCATTTACAGTGGGTACCTGAGAACTTGCTTTAGCTTCTCTGGGCACCCACAGGAGGCTGAAGATTTCATATTCGTTCCTCAGAACAAATTGAGTATAATGAAATTAAGCAACTTGCTAAAGGATACTTCACCACGCTTCAGCAAACAAGTGAAATTAACAGGAACAGGGCTGGCACCCTCATATACCATACTACAACTCCTTAAGATTCTGAGGGTCCAATAAAAGAAACATCCCATTACTCACAAGGATCAAAAGATCTCTGGACACTGTTCTGCAACCAGTGACAGACATGCCAAAAAGCTGATTATTCTGTTACGAGCACATTCCTGCAAAAAACACTGCATGAAGAAGGCTAGCACGTACAAAGCAGCAGTGACTGACAGACACTGTTAATACTCCTCATTATACTGATCCATTTTGTGTCAGATTTCTGCATCTTACACATGTAAGAGGTTCTCTGTAATAAACACAGGAACCTTTCCTAGGCTTGCTTTTCCCACCAATAGACACTGCTCACGTTCCTGAACCTGCACGGTGGTCTCTCACAACACCTAGCATACACCATCACTGATCCAGCAGCTCACAAGCTGCTCTTACACATGCTGTAGGTACACCGTAAATTCTCAGACCCTGCTGTCCAACAGCATTATAAAAATCCTTCAGAGCTAAGTTTAAACATTAATGGCTAACTGCTATGCAAGTCAACTGCACTGTTTGTATTACCAAATGTCGTATCTAATTCCCTGTTATGAACTCTTGAAATAAAATCATGCGACAATTACACAATCTGTTTGAAACTTGACAAATGTATCCCCAGTACGTGTGATTTATGAAGACGATGTGTTGCCATTGCATAACGGTGGTACTTAATGGAAGCAGTAAAGCTGTTTCCTCTGCTCTGATAACCACAGTGATTTCTTACACTACTGATTAAGCAATAGATAATGTGGGCATTTCAGAAACCATACACGCTACAGATTTGTTCCAGGCTGTTCAGAAGTTATGGTCTGTCTATCTAACCAGCCCTTTAGAAGGTAAGAGTGTCATCTGGGCTGTTTCACTTGCTCCTACCCAATTTAAAGCTGCTGTGAGAGATTTATGCTTAGAGTAATCTATAGTTTGGTCTCTTTTTGCAAGAACAGCTGTTTATCAGAAAATTAACGACTTGGCAGCTATGGTGTGAGACACTAGTAGTGCCAACCCTAGTTTCCTGCAGGAACTTCAGGTCAGTCACCTCTGAGGATGTGACTCCCACACCTGAGAACTGCTGTAAGGTATTTCACTGGTCATTAGCTAGATGATGAGCAAACCCTGCTACTCAGAGGTGACAGCAACAGCAATTACGGCACAGGCAGCAAAGGGCACCACAATGGCATCTTCTGTGCTCCCTCTTTGGGTTCGAACTCTCCCTCCCTCCAACTCTTACTCCCTTTGAAAGGGAATAAGAAAATACAGAACAGCACTGCAATCCAACCCCATGGGACTGACCTGAGCAATACCCCTCCTTCCCCAAGTACTTGGGGTGCAGGAGGAAATCAACAGAATTCACAATGACTCTACAATAGAGCCGTAATACAAAAGCCCTTAGTGCCAAACATCAGCAGTAGATGATAGATAGATAGATAGATAGATAGATAGATAGATAGATAATTCTTGTGACAAACAACTTTGGATTGAGCCACATAACAATATACTGTCTTCTGTACTAGTATCAACAAAGAAAATGATCCTGAAGGTAACAATAACAAATACAAACAGTAGTAGACCATGGACAACCAAGTCCTCCAACCATCCCGTGATACCACACTGAGCTAACCAGCTATCCAACTCCGTATCCACAATAATTAATTAATCATCTCCTGTAACTCTTTTATACTCCTGTTAAATATTCCGAATAGTCATTAAGATTCATGCAACACGTACCCTCAAAATCCTCACATCTATGCCTTTGTGCTAACACCAGAAAACCGACTGCAGCTCGACTCTAAATGGAGAAACTGACAACACAGAGTGCCTTATTAACTGCTCTTGGGGGGGAACCCCAGGTTCTCCCCCTTACACAGTTTTTTTATTAGCTCATTCCACTACAGCTTGACAAGTACCTTCCACACCCTTGGGTGCATTTAGCAATAACGGCATGGCTTACTCTGAGTGCATTTTTGATTGTCAAATACACCAAAAACAGTACACAACGATTCCCAGGATGTGAAATTTGTGAAGCCGTAACTGTGCTCCTCATCCCCTCCTCCTGGTTCTTAGTTACTGAAATCAAAGCTGTTCCTTCGGCCATGTGCGTGAATGTGAACTTTTTATTCTACTCCACCTCTCATCCCGCAAAGGCTCAGAAGGCGTTCAGTGCTGCGACAAGCTCCATGAGCAGGCTGCGTTACAGCTGCAGGAGGGTCAAATAAGGCAAAGCCTCCATCCTTACAGCGCTGAATTTCAGGGCTGTTGGCCGAGGTGGCTCGGAACCCTGCTCCCGCTATTTAACACCTCTTGTCTCCGCCGGTGGCCGCGCTTCATGTTGCGGATTATTAAGGGGAGCGGCTGGCGGCAATCGGGCCGTGCCCATCCCCAACAGGGGATCCGTATCGGGTCGCTCCGAATCCCCGAGCGCTTCGTCCTCACACGAGCACCGCCAACGATCTTTCCATAGCAACCTTTGTGCGGGGTTCAGCGGCAGACAGGCTAATTGGTCACCGTCACACGGCGCTAATAGCTGTGCCCACAAGGCATTACCCAACAACGCCTGACTAAATAGCGCTCCCAGCCCGCAAAGAACCGCCTTGCGGACCTCTCCTATTAAGTCCCAATGAAACGGGCTCCACCCTTAGGGTCCAATCTCCCTTACCAAGACCGGGAATGCTTACGGGTCGTGGAGAGAATGTGGGATTTGCTGAATGCTGCTTCTGCAGACGCTCTCGCCCCATCCCGCCCCACCTGCTCACCTCTCGGCCCATCGCAAGACAGCGTCCCTCTGCCAACGGAGCCAACCCGCTTCACCACGACGCCATAAGCGCCATAACACGAAGACCCTTCAAGGCGCGGCATCAGCACAATATATAGACAACTCTTGTGATAAACAACTTCGGATTGGGCCACATCGGCCAAGCGACTGCTTCTCATTCGTTGCCTCGCTCCTCACCTTTCCTTCTCATTGGTCCCACTCTTCCCTCCTGTCTCCAAGATAAAGTCTCCTGACCTTCATCTGACCCCAAGGCTCACCGCTTCTACTACAAGTCCTACGCAGCCTTCTAATCGTCCATACTTAAAGCGCCTCAACTCAGTGTTTCTAGGGCCGAAGGAGCGTGTGCTGTCCTGCAACAGCCTCCTGCCCTGAGCAGGGCTCTTCAGTAGCCCAACCACGTTTATTCCCCTTCCCAGGCTGAAAAGGGCCCCCTAATAGGACACTAACAGGAGTGTGGCGCCAAGCAGCAACACCTGCTGCTGGGCGTTTACTGTGTCACTTACTGAAGTAGGGCTGGCCCTCAGGAGTCAGGCATGTCCAGGCCAACACCCCCCCCCCCACACACACACACACACAAAAAAAAGGCGATTTCTCTATTTTTTTCCTAAGCACTGAAGTGTTAAATCTATTAGCAATCACACTCCTGAAGAAAACATCAATAATTCTTCTGGTAAAAACGTTTCATGTGCGAGGCCTCGACATCTGCTGCCTCAAGAGAAAAAAGTAAAACTTAGTAAAGGTATAAACAGTTCTTATAAACACCTTATAATACAAGCCAGAATAAAGTGCAGCAGAAGTTGCTTAAGAGTGATATAGTACTTAAGGACAGCCCTACCAACCACCTATTACATTATTTTCTTACCTCCTTTCCCCACACCCCCATGAGAAGGTAAACCTCATCTCGATTGCTTCAATCTCATAACTTACACGTATAGCAGAAGATCATATTAATTGTTTCTGGGCTCAAATCTAATGCTGGTAAGATGCTAACAATTTAAACGAGACCCTCCAATTCCTACACACTAATGCAGAGAGTTCAGTAATTTCTTTAGCTTTGTTCGTTCTGCCAATCCATGCTTCATAATGCTGGCTCCATTAATGAGCAGCTAAACAATATTGCCCCGCTGATGATTCGTCCCTGTGCTGCCTATGAAATGTCATTTGGAATGGCCTGAGCTCACTAAAAGGGCCCTGAAAACACATTCACAAGCAGCACTTCATTTTATTCCCAATTGCTATGTGTAACAGGAATACGTATTCATATTTCTATAGGCTGTATACAAAAAGGCATCCAGAAGTGATCAGTGCACACTGTCAAACAAGAAGTGGAAAATCTCATTAGTACAGTTTACATTCAATGAACATACATGTTCTTTGAGTGTATCAGTGCAAAAATTAGGGCCTGAAGAGGAACTCTAACCTGCTCAGTTCATGCCTTTCCATTGATACTAGACCTGGAGAGACAAAAAATGAACATTTACTACTCAGAACCGATGTTAAACGAAATTAATAAAAAGAAGTGACTTAAGATGGAACTTTCAGAAGCACAAGAGTCATATTTGCTTACAAGTGGCAGGACAAATGAGCAGATATTCATTCATGTTGCTGGAAAATTGCTTACAATAGGGAGAAGAAAAAAAAAATTGTGGCTGGCATGGGGAATTGCTGTGCTGTTCTCAAAGTTCTGGCAGCTTTTCAGTATGCCTCAATTGCATCATTTTTTCCTGATAGCAATAGAACTATTACAGACAGATTTTTCTAGCAGCAACTTGTTCACCTTCCCTATAGATACACCAATGAAGTTGCCCAGTTCTTTCAGTCTATATTTACCATACAAAAGTCACACTAATAATGGTTGCTATAAATGAGATGAGTGCCTTGGCACCCTGTGAAACACATCACTAAAACTTTTATATTTGCAATGCGTATTTGATTAGTTGCAGAATTTAGAATTTCATCTTTGAAAGAAATAGATGTTTGGGGATGCAATAGAAAAAAATTAAGCCTTATGGATTATGGATACACTTGAGCTGAACTAATGAGAAGTAATTACGGAGAGATCAGCAGCTAGGAATTCCCCACTGAAATGAGAAGCAAGCTGGCAGAGAACTCCAATACTGATTCTAAAAGGTCTTAGTGAGAAATTCAGTCCTTAGAAGTTCTGTGTTTTTTTTGTTTTTTTCCTTTTTTTTTTTTTATACATATTGAAGTTCATTTTGTAGTAGACTATATAGTCAGATTAAAAAATTTTGTGACAAGCATTTATTTTGAACTGGATTTAATTCTCTTTTAAGTAAATATGGCTCATTTGAAAACAAGACTGGAAAAACAAGGTTTCTCCCTGAACTTTGTTCTGACTCAATAATTTAGGTTGTAATCCTTCCTAAAGAAAGCATCTAATGGTACAGTAAAGAACTGGTAGTCAGTTAGAAGAAACAGAAAGCATGGTCCTAAGGAGAGACCGTACAACAAAGAGTTAGCACCTGCATTGCCAGTAAGGTCAAGGAAAGGACTGATCAGCAAAGTACCGTCCTCATCAGCATCACAAAGACGTCAAACCTGGAGCCGGGGGAAACATTTTACTCCGTATTCTATAGCTAGATCTCTATCAGTGTCCAAAACAAGGAATGTTTTACTTGTGTGCTTTTCTCTTGACTTTCTTTTAACTACGCAAGAATTCTGGGAGGTTAATTTGGATAATCCCTGTCCGCTAGAATTTCAAGTTAATCCATTTTGAAACTAGTAATTATTTTTCTTTGATAGATGGGTGAATTTAAATCGAAGAAAATTGTACTCAATAATGAAGTAGTTATGTTTGCTATGATTTAAACGGCACAAATACTTCGATTTAGGTCCACTAGAAAAATTAAATGAGGAGACTATTCATACCTGGGTTTCTTCAAGGAAATAGCAAAGAGTTTTTAAAGTATTCTAATTCCAGCTGTGTGACTTCTCTCTCTACCCTTTCTGTTGAGTCCCTGGCCCCACAATTTCTGAAGGAAAACTTGACGTTGACAAGGCTGAGAAATGAAGTATAATTATTACTGCCATTACTTATTCCCAGTAAGATCTCAAAGAAAACCTCAACTCAGTGAAGAAGGAGAGGGGAAAAAAAATAATAAAGCAACATCCAGCTTTTCACTTTCAGTAGTATTTTATTGAGTCTTTGGGCTGAAGCATGAAATTCAGCGACACAGTTCATTTCTGTATTGACCAATATAATCTGAGAGGAACCTGACTGAAAGCATTTCACTGTGCCTGTATGGAAGCAGAACAGTAAAACATCAACATGAAGCAATGAGTAGTTCTATGGGAATGCAAATAATCATCAGAATTAGCATTTAAAATATTTATAAAACAAAATTTCAGGTCAACACATTCTATTTCACATCCAATTATTATATAACAGTTATGATAGTAGTCACTGACACACCTAAACTTTCACAGTTAGCATTTCTAACTACAAACTAAACGTCTGCCACATAAATGCTCTGACGTTCCGTTGAAGTGCTTTTACTCTGTACGTTAGCAGAGATGACATTTTAAAAAGGTACATTTCATTGGGTAAGGCACTTCAGGAGGGAGGACTGAAATTCTTCCTCTCCAGGATATGACAAATTTCATCTCAAACGAGGCTGTAAACCATGACAAACACAAGTATAGCAATGTAAGGGCAGCAAAACTACCAAATGGGCCTTAACAGGGAAAGATGTGAAAAAAGGGTTCTGGTAGTTTCAAACTTCACAGACACTTATTTTTAGATCAGAATTGCTCTTTACTTCTTTATCAGGTATAGATGGATGAGAAGAACGTCAGCACAGGCATAAAGAGGTAATGCATACAGCTCCAAAAGGTGTTTTCCACAGCGACCTCATGTCTAACAGGAAAGATAAGATGGATGTAAACTCCCAAAAGTGGAAAAGAAACACATCAAAACCTAGCAGGCAATTCCCTCTTGCTTGCTAAGAGACTGCTACCTGCCCATCTGTGCTGGTTTTGTATTTTTTTGTGCAAGTGATGCAGCAAACACCAGAGCAGATGCAAGGTATGTGGGGAAAATACACACCCAGAAGCCTAACTCCCCCATTTTGGTGGTGTGGAATCATTGTGATTTTTCACCTCCTGAATCCACACCCCCAAACTTAGGAGTATACCCACTATCCCAGACAACACATTTAATGGCAGTTCTGAGTCAAGCTGAAATCCATTTTCTATCTATGAATCCCGAAGCAGTGGAAGATTCATTTTTTCAATATTCCCCAAGTCACAGAGCACAGCTCCTCTGTATTTCACATTATTCCTTCACAACTGAAGGATCACCTCATCTAGAGGCTCATAGAACATTCAAAAAATATTTTGATGAAAGGCCTACTTGACTTTTGATGAATATTTTCCCTCCAGCCATTCCCTTTCTCCAGCTGCACTTCAGCTGAAGCTGCATTTGGTCTAAGTTGTTATTTATTGCTCCATAGCAGCTCACATGGCAAGAGACAAGTTACTATTGACTGACACCCTCAGTCTCATCCTCTGCTGTTAGATGTGCATAAACCACTGCAAGGTAAACACAGAAAGGAGTGCAGGAAGGGTGCTACTCATGGCAGAGGGTCTTAATTCATGGTGAGAAATGAAATAAATGAGAACCAATAATCATGCACACCTCCTCACACGAGAGCAGTTTATAGGAAGGAAAACGGTTTAGAAGGTCTGAAAAGCACACTCCTGCTTCAACCACACTGAGATTTAAGTTTGCTTTCAGAAAAAATTACTATGGACAAAGCATCATGAAAGCCATATTTTTCTCCCGTGTGTGGATCAACCATAACCATAGGACAGTAACTGCAGCTGTTGCCCACATCCCTGCTAGATGTGCAGGGTCCTCAGTAGATAATTTCAGGTAACAACAAAGACAAACCATGAAGTGATTTACCACAGTGATCTGGTGCACTCATGTTAGCATCCCACCTTCCTGGGACTGCTGCACCACCAGGGAAATGCTAAGGGCTTCTCCAGCCAGAAGGAGATGCAGAGTATAGATACACAGGCCAACACTTTCATTAAAATTACTAAGTAAAAGCATTTACAGCTACATTTATCAGTCTCTGAAAGCACAGAGAGGAAATATCTGAAGCTTTTCTCTCCTAAACTGCTTCTGGATGAATACATCATTTTCACCCAGAGGAAGAAAAGCACTTTTGCTATCACACCCAGCTAGCACACATTTATCTGTTGATGTACAGTCAGGGGGGAATTCTGATACAGGTGACTCACACACCGTGTTTCTGACAGAAAGGCAATCCCAGGCTCATAAGGTTCATAGAAGCTGTCAGAGACCCGATAGCTATGAGCACGTGCTTAAACCCTACGGCACCTACAGGCAGGTAGAGGTTAAATGCTTGCTGAACTGGATAACAGCATTCAAATGATAGCAGACCCCGAACACATCTCATCATTTGAGGATTACAAAAAAATTCTGACACCTGACAACTTAAAATTCCTTGTTTGCCATCAGCCAGTGAAAAGTGTAACTTATGGCTTGCATAGCTAGGTTCACACAGCCTGAAATGAGACTGTATTATCATCTGCATCCACGTTTGTTTCTGCATAACTGCTTATTTACAGCCCTGCTGCATGAGACCCCAAAGCAAGCAGCCAAAGCAAATGCTCAAGAAAAACTCAAGTTCTTCCATTGGCAATTGCAAGAGAAGCTTTACTTAGAGAAGTAAAACACTTAGGAAAGAATAAAAATACCCAAAAAAGAAAACAGAAGTATGAGCTAGAAGATTGCTACCAAGGATAATGACTTCTTATTACAGCATGTTTGCTTTTTTGAGCTTTATGAAATGAATTGCCACTGAAGCCCATGCAAAACTCTGACCACACCACAGAAATTCAGACCACAAAAAAATAAATAAAAACTATTTTTTTTCTGGTAAATTGCTTTGCCAATGTTTGTGTTTCTTAAACAAATGCTTGAAGTCCTTCAAAGACAAAAATCAATGTCCACAGTTTCAATACAGCAATCCCAATGCCAAGAAGTAATTGCAGATTATTAGATTTGCTATTTTACTGGAAACACCCACACTGACGATAAATTCTTACACTGCTCAGTCTGGATGCTCAACCACATCCAACATTAGAAGGAATGATGAGCTTAATTAGACAAGGCACGTGACATCATGCCAGCTACTTGCACTCAATGGCTCTATCTTTAGACTCCCAGAACACATACACACATACCTTTATCTCTCTGTTTTTCTCCTCTTCCCTCAGGGGACGCCTTCCCAGGGCTGACCCCCTCTGCCACCACCCTGCCTAGAGCTGAGTGAAGGCCCACCTTGTGCCCAAGGCAGCCTGATAAGCACAACCCTCCCACCATTCCCTACATCTCCTCAGCCAACCGTGCTGCTGCTAAGGGCTAAATGGCCCAGCTGGGGAACCCAACACTCAGCAGGTGTTAGAGGGCATCAGTCCCCTGGAATAACACTGGGAGAAGAGTCCTGAGCCAGCCACAGGTGCAGGTGTAGCAGTGTTCAGGATTATTGGCCCCTATACCTGTGCAATGGCTTGGTGTGCCCTGTGTACGTGTGTGTGCATCAGGAAGGCTGAGCTTTGCCTCCTGTCAGCCGCCCCAGCTTTCTAGGGGATTTAACACTGTTAAATAATGCATTGCTGATATTAGAGGCAAGAAACAGCTTCCGCCATAAACTGGTCAAATTTAATCAGAACCATTCATCAGAAGGCAGCGAGGCCGCGCAGGCCGAAATGTTTATATCAGTTTGACACCAGAACTCTTGCTCAACAAAGTTACGCTTTTTGCTTAAGGAATAACAGCAGCTTTTGGTCCTGAATTGCATTTCTTTTCACTTCCAGAGTTTGTTTTCTGCAGAATTTTACAGTGAAGCTGATTTCCACGATGCAAAGCTATGCAAGCTCATTCATCGACTTTCGAAGGTTCACGTTTCTGTTGCAGAAAATCGTTACCCCTTGAGGGCGAATAAGAAAAGGGTTGTTAAACTGCGGCTAAGAAAGGACCCTGCAGCCTCGAGAATGCTGAGAAATAGGGCAGAAAAGATAGAAGAGGAAAATGAGAAGTTCCTTCACAAGCCTCGTTAGCACCTTCCTCTTCACTGCTTTCTTTTATTTATCGTTTCAGCTGTACAGAAAACCATCTCACAGATCATTTTTGTGAAGTGAAGCATTTATGCTTTTCCTGTGTCCCAACCCAGCTGCTGTAAACAGAAGAGCTCTTCAAATCTCGTGCTATTACTGAATAGAGAGCAGAAAGCAGATTCTGGCAGAGACTGCAGGGCAGCACCAGAGCAGGCCGCATCCATGGAGTTAATGAACTCGGGGAGTGAAACTGTGAAAGGAACGAATATCCCAAAATTAATGAAATTTTTCATTTCATTAGGAAGTGAATACTCTTTCTTTTTATTCTACATCATCGAAACCATAAAGATGGCCCCTACGGAGGGAGACGACTCGTCTGAAAAACTGATTTCATCTTTATCCATTATCTTTCTAAAAGCAGCGTCTTAGTGCCTGTGCTGTGAGTGTTCCCTGGAGAGCCAACAGGATTCCTTAATGGACTCTGTGCCAGGCTGGGGGAGGATGGCTCCGGTGCTCATTTCCACACACAGCTTCACCCGATGCTATAAATGTAGCACTGGAGCTGCGGAAAAATAATAGAAATTGTCGGTTATTGCCCTGCATGTGGGAACCTCTCTTTTTCAGTGTGCGCAGATGGGTATCCTACACAGGCACAACACTGGTGCAAATGTCTGTATTTCTATGTAGCACTGGGAGGAAACCATTCCTCCCTGAGCCATCAAACTCCATAGCAGCCATTACTTTTTCCCCATGGGCTTAAACAGCGGTCACGTTATCATCTCTTTTTTGATAATCTAAGCAGTTGAAACTCATTAAGGCATTTACTCGGTGCACGTATGGTACTTACACACTACTTCTGTGTCTGTTGAGGTACTTCCTCTGCAGGCATCGTGATAAACAAACAAGGCACGCAACACAGGTATTCTGCTGATGAGTCTTTGGTGCAATCCGAGCTCCCACTGCCACTCAGCAATACCACTTTGCTAATGAGGAGATCAGCATCAGTGCAGCTGAGACCAACCTCATGTTTAGTGGGCACGGTGGGGGTGGGTCACTGGTTGGACTGAATGCTATTAGGGGTCTTTTCCAACCTTAATAAGTCTCTAATTCTTTCAAGATAAATACGTCTTCATAGCTCAGCTGATGTGGCACTTTGCAACACAAGAGAGACATAGGAAGAAGAAAATGGCCTTGGATGCCATCCTCAGATAGAAGAGGGAGTGTGGATTCTATATCCACACATCTGCAGAGCTGTGGATGCCATCCCAATGGGGTTCATGTTTGTAATTGGACGGCGTTTTGATAATCTCTGGAGAAATTAAAGGAAATGTGGTTGTAGTGAAAGATTTGTTTGTATTTTCAGTGCACCTTGTGAGATCCCACCAGCATTCACCCTTAGTCTCGTCTCAAGTCAGGAGCAAGTAATTCATTTTAGCTTCTACATTTTATGCGATCTACAGCTGCAGAATTAGAAACCAGAGCCAAAATAAATGACAAAAATAAAACAAGTGCCAGAAAGACATTGTTTCTCATCTGAGCGGGAGGCAGCAAATGGAAACGCTGGGCAGAGCCTGACGGGCTTCCTGCGGGAAACAGGAGGACAGCATCTTTCCATCACTGAAACCATCTGGGAAATGGCTGCTCTCTGCAGCTCCTTGTTTCTCGCCTTCTCTGAAGTTGGGGCAGCTGTTTCTCAGGGGCTCGCTGTAGCTTGTGACTTGGCAAACAGGGGACGTGCAGTCAGGAACAGCAGTGGCTGCTGGCCTCGTGCTCTCTGCCGTGCAGGGGTCAGCGCTGAGCAAGGCGTTGAGTTAATATTTTGGAGTTTACAACTGAAGACGACAGAAGAGCTGCAGGAGGGGAGACTAAAAGCTTTAAGAGGGCTTTTTTGGGGGATAGGCTCGGTATCAGAGAAACTATCTTCAGATGAGATTTTTTTTTAACAGTTTGGAAACTTCTAAAGCTCTTTTTGGTTTATTTCTTGTTTCCCAGTCAGACCAGGCCTTATCTTCTGTCTGGTTCTTACTGGAACTGATTTTTAATTCAGACGACTCCACCTCCAGGTCGTCCTGTCAGCTCAAGAGGAGCAGCCATTACGTTTCTTCTTGAGCTTGGAATGTATTTTTCATTTTGCAGCCATAGAAATCAGCTCTCTGTGCTCCCAGAAGAGCAGTGTTTACAAGAAATGCACATCCTGAGCCGCAGAAGAGCAGAAAGCAGCACTAAGCGACCGCCTGGCAGGAAGCCTGCTCACAGCAGCTCTCCCTGTGCTTTGGGGCAGCGTGCAGGAGTCCAAGGAGCTCCCTGGGATGGGGAATGAGGCCGCTGGGCTTCGCAGTGCTGCCACAAACACGGGCTCTGGTTTCAGAGACCTGATAGCTTTAGCTGCAGCGACTCAAAATATGTTTCTGTACCCCTAAAGCCCTTCACCTGCTGCTCTCAAACCGGGCTGGGTTCAGTCCCTCACACAGGGTCCCAGGGTTTATGCTGAACAGCTGAACTCAGAGTTTCTGCCTTTTTTATTTTGTGCGTGTGTTCAGAGCTCTGCCCATCCCAGCACTGCAGATTTCTCCTGTCTATTTCCCATTTGTTCTTCTGCCCCACTCAGGCTCCTCGCATAGGGATGTTCAAGCTACTAGAAAAGCCCAAGTCACCTCAGGCAGAGCTGAGCCTGTGCTGATTCACAGCATCTGCTTTTTGGGGTTCAGTATTCTCATTTTCTTCTCCTATCGCACAACGTCTTTTTCTATTTTTAAATACACCAAACATTTATTGCTTCAAATGCTGTGTGATCATTCTGTATCTTTGTTTTTCTCCTTCTTCTTTCAGCAGAAGCATCAGCCAGTACACAGCCCCTTTAATCACTAAATAGATCTGTAGTATAGATCACCTGAACGATTCCCGTGCTGAGATGTAAAGAGACGTGAGCGAGCACAAAGTTCTGGACTTTAAGAAGGGGATCAGATGCAAAAACAAGTCACGTTCATGGACAATCCACAAGGAGCTGCAGCAGTTCTGCCATGCATTTAGCTCAAGTCCAGCAGGAGGATAATGGTTCTGGTTTGACATGCAAAAGCAAGGACGAGCAGAGCCCATCTCTGCTATTTCTCAGCACACACAGAGCTTGGGCACGGCTGTTCTGTGCTGCCCAGCAGACCACATTGTCTTTCTGTCTACCTGCACACTTTTCTCCTGGCTGCTCTGTCCTGATCTGTTCACAAGGCAGATTAGGGGATTCTGCTCAGAGAAACACCTGGAGGTGGAAGGGGAATTACTAAAGATGTCACCGCAGAACGCTGCCGTGATTTCTAGCTGCCCCAGGGCAGCCCACCCCACAGGCAGCAGCATTGCAAGTCCCTTCCTGGGATGCTCCAGGACACTGCCTCAGCTGTCTGCAGATAGGGGATCGCTGAGACAACTTTTCCACGTTGTGGAGATGATAAGATGGGAAATTTAGGTCTGCCTTCCTTATAAGCCTGCGTAATACCATTTCTTTATCTCTGGGAGATGCTATTGCAGACTTCCAGCACCCGAGGGACACATAAGCAGGAGGAGGACCGACTTTTTACATGAGCAGACAGCAACAGGACAAGAGGGAATGGCTTTAAAGTGGAAGGGGAGAGACTAAGGTCAGATGTCAGGAGAAAATTCTGTATTCAGAAAGTGGTGAGACCCTGGTATGGATACCATGATCTCTTTCTGCCAACTGCAGCATCTCTATTCACTATCACTGCAGCCCAGGAAACCCTTGCTTTAAATCTTTGCCTGCCTGAAAAGGGTGTGCAGGCTGAGCCATGCCAACACTGCCTCCTCTCCCCAACCCCAAAGAGGAAGAAGCAGGGTGAGGCAGCCCTGGTTTCTCTAATTAATGCAGTAACATCGGTTGAAGCATTTTAGCAGGTGCCAAAGGGACAGCTTAGGAGCAGCATTACTTAACACACTCCCTGCCATGTGGCTATGGGAATTAGTGGCAAATTAATGACATTTGTAGGAGAGACTAATTCAGAGGCAGAGCCTGGAGAGGATTATGAAGTCAGATGGGTATCAGCTAAATGAGACTGCAAAAAGACCAATTTGTGTTGTTTTATTCGGGAAGAAAGCAAAGGTTAGAGAGCAATAAAGGAGATGCAAGAAGAATGGGCACTTAATAAAGTGAGGTCACTGAGCAGAGACCCTCATCTCTGGTAGCCTCATGCTTCCCTGGTGGTAAATGCAAAATACTGTGTAGTGCTGGGGTGGCTTCAGCATGAGCAGTTCTTTCCCAAAGTACACCGACCCCAGAGGCAGTGAGTGGGGATGCAGCCCTTGGCACAGTGCTCTCCTAGCTCCCATGGAAAGAAATGCTCAGGTGAGCCAAAGGAAGAGATGGGGACGACTTCACAAATAGAAGAGCTGGTACAAGATGAGCTGAGGCTGCATCAACAGACATCTCACTGACAAAGAGCTAAAATTACAACTCCCGTTGTGCAGTTCCTTGACCAATTATTGTGCAGTTTCAATTTCCCTCTCATTTTCCAACCTCATCTGCAGGCAGCAACCCCTGCGGGGAGGTCTGCCAGCTCCCTGCTCCACACGCTTGCTTTCTGGCTGTGTAGATTCTGCATTTCTTGTAGGAAGGTGCCATCCCGTGGCTGAATGCTAAACCCTCACTGCTTCGCCTCGGAGCTCCTTCCAGCCAGAGCCACCTCAGACAATCGATAACGAGCAGACACAGCTCAGCACTGCCAGCACCCACAGCCCGCACAAAGCGATGGTGTGACCCTCGCTGCTTTGAGAGCTGGCTTCCTCTTTACTCACAGGGATGCTCCACCTGCTGCCCGTCCCCGGGGACAGCTCTTGTGCTGGCCACTGTGATCAGCACAAGCTGAAGGACAGCAAAGGGCTTCTGAACTTACCTGGTACTTTCCTTGGCGGACATGTTTCACGTGGTCCCTGTGGCTCACCTCACCTACACGGCTGCTCAAGCTTGGATCTGGAATTACAGGCACAGAATGGTGACGTAAGCCAATTCCTGAGCTATTCCTACTCTGCAGGTCCCAAGGCGAACTCGGCCTCCTCCTCTTTATGGGTTTCTCCCATTTTTCACCAAAACAGTGCAAGTGAAGCAGCCACGGAGGCCGTGCATCGCTTCCAACCCACATCTTACTCTGAAAGAACTGCCTTTCGACACATCCTCACTAAAAAAGGGATTCGGTCAACTTAAGGTGTGCTTACTGTCAGGTATTGGACAGCATGCTGCTCTCCAGACCTCATCTGTGTGAGCTGAGGTTGAAAACACACAGCCAGAGTTACTCCTGCCCAGTATTACTGAGCCTCTACATGAGGCATGCTGAATGCACAGTGAAAACTGCACCTGCATTTAAGGCAGGACTCCAGAAAAGGAGAGGGAAACTGTACCTTGGCTATAAAATACCTTCTATTTACTCCTTAAGGAGCAGAAGGATAAAGTATTTTCATTTTCAATGCCTAAACGTGTACCATACTTCAGATGTTTACTTCAAATCCCACAGGGTACCCACCCCTCCAACTCTGGAGAGGGATGGCCACCCAGCAAAGCAGGCGGTGCGTTTGTGAGGGGTATCATCTTCCAGAAGTTCAACCAGAGAAATGCAGTGCCCACACGAGCAGCAGACCTGAGAGAGCCACTGGAGGAGGCCATCCCCCTTCCTGCCAGACAAGGCTGCCAGGCAGCCTCACCCATACATAAGAGGACTCTGTGCGCATCTCTGTACCACGAATGATTCTTCACAGTGAATTTTCAAGACCTCACTGCAGTGGAAAAATGGCTGCATTACCTTCAGGACGCTGCAAGCCTAACAATTGCAGTGGAATTCCAGTCATTAAAGCATGATACAGTTGCAAAAGCAGAGGATCGTTGGAAAAGAACTTATATTAATCTCTTTATTTTACATATATTTGCCTACAGGCCTTACCACGTGAATTAGTCAGCAGTTTTGACTCAAAAAGCCATTATCTGAAAACTCTCAATGCTACGTATACAAGAACTGTATGGCTGACCAGGAGAGGTTAAGAACAGTTTTTTGTAACACGATTATTTGGCTTTGTCTTTGCACCAAGGTTCTATTCAGATCCAGCACATGAATTTTTATAATATTTACCTGTAAAAAGAGCTTTCCGTGTCCACCCTTGATTTGTGTCTCATTTATCATGCTTTGATGCAACTGAAAGCTCTGTTAAAAAAAACACCTTGAGGAATCTTGTCAGTTCAGGAGAAGAAACCAAGAGATCTCCCTCTTGTGGTCTTCCGTGTAAACAACCTGAACTATATTTTCAGCGTCTGAAGCAGATTTTTCTACCAAATATTAACAGAATTTGCAAGTAATTTCACTCAATATACGAAGCTTTCTTCCTAGAAAGAATGAGAGAGATACTGTTTTCACTTCACTTTTTATCTACATGGTATTTTCTGGCAGAAAAACCATCGAGATTCCGAAGGCAGCACTGCCACCTGTATGCCACCACTTGAAAGGAAATGGCAAAATCAAGTTACAGAATGAAGCAGATGAACAAACCTAACAATGGAGATGTTCGATTTATATAGGTAAGCGCTGTCCAGATGAACACAAACTGCCATTCTAACAAGTTCACACTTCAGTTTATACAATGCACAGAATGATTTCTACCTTACAAGCCAATCTTACTCTTCAAAAACCATAGCAGATATGTAGGAACCCGTGCTCACAACTTCCCACGTAATGACATTAACAAGTCTGACACAAACATAAAAAGAAAATTTGTGCCTTTATTGGAATGGTGTTAGGCCTTAAATACACCAATTTTGATAACCTGATTATTTGGTTTCAATTAGAAATGACACTACAGAACTGCAATACTGGTCCAAGTCTCGTCTTCCTTTCTTATTATTATTTTTTTTGTTTTTTAAAGCAAGAGATAGAATGAAAACGCACCGAGTAATCAGAAAGCACTATGCAGGCATCGGTTAATCCAAGACAGTAGCTTCTTAGTTCCAAAAGCACTCGCATGGCATGGAACCCAGGATTTAGACTGGCTGTGATCTGCAACAACTAGTTGCACGACTCACGATGACTTCTCTTTTGAATTTATTTTTAAGATGGTCACTGGTAAACTCTTTTTTTCCCCTCAAATATTACAGTTTCTTTAATCCGTTTTTTTTTTTTTCCTCAAAGTATAAAAAAGTAAGAAATATAAACAAGCTCCAGCTTGACACCCATGAAAGGGCGCAGCTGAAGCATTAGAGAGCTGACTATCTATACACTGTCAAATCCCATCAGATCTTGGATAATTCATTAATATACAAAATATCAGGGCACAGAAAGAACTAAAATCCACTTTGTTACGCACAGGTTCAAATAATCAATCTAAAGAAAAAAAAAAACGTGATCATTTTGGCTTTCCACTACATCCGCATGTTGAGACACTTATTAAAATAACCTTGTTTAATTGTGTTTGGTCTTTTCCTTATTGTCAAGTCATGTTTGTTATCTTAATACCGGCCATCAGACAAACAAGTAATCAGAAAGACTCCTCCCCGCCTCCCTATCCCTGACCTCTGCAGGGTCAGCTTTAAGACATAACTCCAAACACTGGGTTGTGACGACAGATGCTAGGACCAATTTCTTCATAGTCTTTTTTGGTATGGCATACTTGGTAGAATTCGGGCTGTAAAGGGGAAGAGAAAAAAGGTCAGCGGTGTTCACACCTTAGCTTAGCAACACTAACATTTATACAGCAAACCGGAAAGGAACCAAAACAGATAACTTCTGGGCCCTGAAATTTATGTCATTTGTCACATGGCCAAACACCAGTGCAAAAACGTAATTCTGTCACAAAATCTAAATGCACAATTTAAAACTACATCACACAGAAAAGTGTGATTCAGCTTCTGTTTGCCCTTCCAGATCTTAAAAGCCTAGGGGTAATGGGCAACATTTGTTACTCAAAGATCATCAGCAAGTTAGAAACTGCATTTATTATGATTTAAGGGAAAGATGAGAACTCCAGAAACACACCCAGGGCTAAAACATATTCAGCTTCATAGCTAACTTACTGTGGAAGCCAGCATTGATCCTCCAAACCAGACGGCGTATCTCTGCATGTGGTGCGTAATGACTTGTACATCGATGGGCTTAGGCTGCAGAAGGCAGACAAAACTGGATGTATGTAAATGTATTTAATTCTTGGTGGTAGAAAACCAGTATTTTAAAAGGACTGTATGTTCCAAGCTTGCCTCTCACAAACTATCATCTTTCCTAAATGCTGGGAATGGAAATATGCAATTGTACTAACAGGTTTTCAGTTGTACAACCCTAAGAACTAAGTGGTGATTTAGTAGCAAGAGCTATTTATGTTATCAGATATTAAAAGACACTTGCATTCACGTTGATTCTCTCCTAAGAGCTCTGCACTGGTTTCTCCTCTCTGATTACCCACCTTCATCTTTCCAAAATACACTTCATAGAAACATACATTCTTAAATTTCTCATTGTTATTTTAACAATGTATTACTTAGAGATTAATGAGGAAAAAAAAGTAGCTATGACAGAAAATCACAGCTTTGCTAAGAACTGCAACATAAAGTCAGTCTCACAAATAGAATCCAGAACATTAGGGAAGCTAGGAAACCGTGTAACAAACTTCAGGTCTGTCTACATGGCACATTACAAAGATGCACTTAAAAAAATACTGTTGGAACAGGTCTAGCTATTTCAGTAATGAAAAATAAATGAGGAAAATCCCTTCATTTTTGAATAAAAAAACCCCAAACCTCTAATTTTAACCTGTTAGTGTCTTTTATGTGTTCTAAGTTACCACAAAAAAAAAAATGCAAACATTGGATCAGAGGTCAAAAGTAGAAAGAACCTCAATTGAGAAGAGAGATGCACTGGCTACAGGAACTAACCTTCAGTCTGCCTCCACTAAGTTCTTCACTAAGTTTCAGTCTGGCATCAACAGTTCTTTTCAAGTCCCGCTGTAAACGGCGCCCAAAGTCCCTGAACATGGTTGAGCCTCCAGAGAGGACAATATTCTGTTTAGGGTAAAAATAAATAAGTTAATGCAATTTAAAAATTACATGTTTCTAAATACATCTCCAGCTTTATTCAGTTCTTAAATTCCTTCCACTTAACAGAAAAATGGTTTCCTTTCTACTTCTAGGATGTTTTCTAAGTTTCCAACGGATTTCAATACAAATCATCCACCTAGAACAAGGACTGAAGATAAAAATTTGTTTTAGCTACTGACCTTATAAAGAGGACGTCTAACATCAATGGGACAATTCTGAATAACTTCGTCTACTACTTCTGAGATTGGTTGCGTGAAGTCTGGATTAGCAAACTACAATCAGGAATAAAAACAGCCAAGTCAACACGCAGAACCACACACAGCGAAGAACAGAAGGCTAAAAGTAAGGGGAAAAAGAATAAACCATCCTACAGCAGTGGGGACGTAGGGAAAAAACTGACCAACTAGATACACTGGTTATATCTGCTGGCATTTTAAAAGGAAAGAATATGTGCTCTTCCACATCACAAACACTGAAACAGCAGAAAAAACAACAGAAATCCCTTTGGATAGAAAAAGTATGGGCTCAGGACAGGGGAAAGCCTTATTCTCGTTTAAGTTTTCCCCACACTGGAACAGAGATTAACATTAGCCAGTATCTGGTATCTATTTAGAAACATGGAGAAAATGTAACTCAAATAACTACTTCACTAATTTACAAATACTATTTGTAGGATATCATCTAAAACGCACTGAGAATGAAGCGAAGACAATTCACACCAACTTACCTCAGGATGGAAAAATATCTCTGGCCCCAGGAATCTTTCATAGCCAACATCAATCGTAAACTCTTTCTTTGAGATAGCATTAATTCCAGTATACTGTTTAATCCACTTTGTACCATCTGTGTCATACTTGTTAAATTCTTTTACTAAGTCAGGGCAAACGTAACTAAAACGTTCCTGGAAAGTAAACACGTACAGTTAGAAGCTCACACCATGTATTCTGCCATTCTTTATTTAACATACTTTTAGAAGGATAGCAACTATTAAAAGCTCTGAAGTTGGCAAATACAGAATCTGCCTCAAGAATGGCTGAACTGACATCTACTGCGCAGTTTGATTATGGCTCTGATCCTAGAGATCGTTTCTGTGTAGAGCTGAAAGCAGCACATCTTGCAGGGTTAAATTACTTTTTCTTCCCCTCTCCAATCCCTATAATGTTGAGAAATGAGTTCTGAAGTACACTGAAGAATGCCATAGAAACAATGCTTAAGTCTCTTTGAAGCTGAGTATCTTTCAAGAGAGCTTTGTACTGTGAAAAAGAACACATCGGCACTAAGCAAGAATAAGCTCTTTACATTACACATCCCACAAGAATACTTCCTACACACATTACAACAATAATAATAAAGGGGAGGGTCAAGTGAAGAAAATCCTGGGCCAAAGGGAATATAGCTCAGCAACACACCTTAAGATGCACGCGTTTAATGTTACAGAGATCATTTTACATTCATTAGAAACACCACTGTTAGGTGGAAGGAAATGACTTCGAGAGATTGTGTTTTTAATAACTGCTATCAAACTCAAATCTGGAACAACATTAACACTTGCAGCGCTCACACTACCTTCACTGCTTTAGCTGTTTCCAAGGATTGCTCAGGAGGAATTCCTACTTCTCGCTCTCTCAGCAGCTGCTGAATGAAGTATGTTATATCTCGCCCTGCAATTGGAATGTGTTTGATACAGCTGCCAATCACGTATCCTTCAGCCTGGAAATAAGATTAATTGGGAGAAAGATATTGACAAGCATTCCTTCCAACAAAGTTTACAACGGAGAAAGCCACAGTGTCAACACCTATTCACTACAGATGTGAGAGTGAAGCCTCACTATTCCTTGGCCTTTATTTTCCCTTTAAAATGAAGTTACTCTTACCATCTTAACATCAAGGAACCTTATAGCATACAATATTACTTCAGAATAAATGATGTGACTCCATATACACGGTCACGATACAATTCACGTGAACCATGATGAATTTTCTGTAAGCAGGGAGAAAATGCATCATTGGAGCACACTAACTGAGCTGGCTTATAGCACCAGGCTGGCATATACTCATCCATCAGCCTACCCTTACAAGTCATACTCAACCTAGAGGACAGCACTGGGACGTTGAAAACATCCACTCTAAATGCAGAAACCAAAAGCAGTCAAAACAGAACTCCACAACACATGAGAAGCTCAACTGCTTTAAGCAGCAATTTGTAGAATATCAGTTAAGTTTGTACAATTAAAAAGACAGCTAAATGAGCTTTGGAATCCCAACTTTTTTGTAAGCCTTATTAAAAATATGCCATCTCAGACAAACAGTCTGAACAAACAGCCTCTGTATTCCCCAAGATCAATTTCTACATTACAGCAGAGTTTTGATCACAATCAAAGCTACACTTTGGTATAACAAATAAAAAAACCACCTCAGGTTACTGTGGCAGGGTAAAGCTTTCTAATTTTTACAGACTAAAAATGTATGCAGTCTAACTTCATTTTTCATTGTACGAGCAGTCAATGGAAAAAAATATACTCTGACAAACTCAAGGTGGAGAAAAGCTCTTCCAAGAGTTCACATGTTTGGCAGTGCAGGAAAAAATCCCCCATACCTACAACCCTGGAAGCTATCTGACCTCTTTCATGACTCCTAGCTATATGTTAAGATTGTAAAAACGAAAACTTCAGAGAACTGAAGGACAAACTGTTCTCCAGTTTGGTCGTTTCTATAGCTTTTAAGTCTACTTACCACAGGAATGACATGAGTGACACCATCACCGCTGTCTATAACTGTGCCAGTCAGTGTCCGTTCTCCTACTTGTCTTGACGTCCAAGACGCAGCTAAGGCAAGGACAGCCTTGTAAAAAAGAACACACAATATGATTCTTAGAGAAAAGACTGCATTGCAGATGTCACCTTTCACTGCTGCTTCCAACACTGCCTTCTGAGAAGCTCCAGCTAATGAGCATTCCAGGTACTTGAAAATATTTCACTTAATATTACATAGTGCTTTCTTCTCCTTATCTCCAAGTTACAAATTTCCAGCTCAAGTGTCATTCTTGGCTATTCTGCAGGTTATGAACAAATATCTCCCAGAATTACGTTATCCTTTCAAATCTAAAATGCACTGGAACAAAATAAGTGCCTCCTTAGGACAGCTTGAAGTATTTTAGCATGTGTTTCAACAGGAAAAACCTTTGTTTGAAATCTTGTTTACAAAACAAGTCCCATTAGTCTGCTTTCAATTTTTTCCCGTTGACAGAAACTTCCTCTTAGCAGTTCCTAAGAAAATGCGTTTGAAATCCTCTTGTGGTAACTTACAGCATGCAAAACTGATTTTGTAATGTGTATATACAATAGCTTTCAAACAAAAAAAAAGACTGCACAAGTGGAGCTTTTGCCTTCTGATGCTTTTTAAGCATGTTCTAAATAAAAACCCTTTTTGCTACTTCATCTTGAAGGGGACTGAGTATTTAGTAAACTACCATAACTATGGTGAGTTTTGCTTCACGTGCAGCAAGACATATTGTGTCTAGAGCCCTTACTCTATATGTAGAGCTGAGTACAATACACAGATAAACACCTAGCAGCAGGAACAGCAACCAAAAGCACATTACAAAGCTCCAAGCATTACTCAAGACTTTAAAAAGCTCTGCTCTTACCTGAACGGCAATATATAGTCCCGGAACGTTGAAAGACTCAAACATGATTTCAGCAGTATATTCTCTATTTTCTGGAGTATTTAATGGAGGTTCGGTCTATGAAATAAGGAAAAGCATTTTTCTTGCATTCTAATTAAACATTTAAACTTCTTCCACAAATCACCAAGGGCTAAACGTTGAAAGGTGAGTCACTCAAGAATGGCATGTAAAAATAGCAAAGTGCAAAGTGCAGTATTAGATGTAGATGGTGTAATGCAGAAGATCTGGGAACACCCATGACACAAACAGAATTTATGCAAGTCACACTGCAAAAGCACAAGGATTTGGATGCAAGCAGAAAAAGCAGAAATGAGAAACATTAATTACTATTAAGGAATTTGCATTAGTGGTCCCATGTGTAGCTTGATCAGCTTATTATAATACATGCTTTCACATAGAAATAAAGGACCGTAAACATAACCATGTCAAATGCTAGATTTTAGTTCATGAAGCACAGAAATTAATCAGGAATTCACTGAAGAAAAAAGCTATTTTTCTTCGAGGCGATGAGTATAAAATTGAAGAAATGTGCTACACAGAGTAACTAGAAATATACTCTAAATTTCATAAGAGTGATTTCATGATTTCATCTTTCATTCATGCATACTATCAACCCTCTCTTCTAAAGGAGCACTTTGAATAGTACCAGCGTACTGGAGAAAAAGCATCTATCTTTTTTTATACCAAACACATTAAGGGTAAAGGCAGGAGGGAGACAGATTCTTCATAATAGTGGTACAAGAGGTCACTGAGGCCAAGAGCAACATGGGAAATTCTCATTACTTATTAGGAAGGAAAAAGGGCAATGTGAGGGCTGGTCAGGCAGTGGGAGAAGAGCCCACATGCTATGGCACATCAGCACTCGGAGATACTCAAAGCTTGGATGAATGGCCCTGAGCAACCACATCTAATTCCTTCTGCTTCAAGGGTGCAGCTGTATTACATTCACAATTCCAAACTTGTGATATACATTTCATGCTTAAAATTTCAATGCCTTTAAATGAAATGCCGAGGATCAGGAGCATTCAGAACATCTGACCCCAATTCAGACCCTGACATGACCTTGTATTACAATCAATCCTTCTGAATTTCGTAAAGAAATGAAAAAATTTCACTCTAGATACACTATCCAGGCGGCAGTACTATAAAAACAATTCCTGCAATTACATGAAGTCAAAACATAGAAGCACTTAAATATAAGCACCATTGCTGAGTTCAGTGGATAAATATAATAAAAGAGGGAGGGGACAGAGGTGTGTAGGGGTGAAAAATAAGGAAAGAAAAAAGGCTTGCATTTGAGACTCACTGGCTTTTAGCATTTTCAGAAAGTTAAAGAAATGTGAATGCGATAAGCTGGAAAAATCCACATAATTTATATTTCCTTTGTTTTTCAAGATAAGAACATTCATACTTGAGAATTATTCCACAAATCAGGACAAAACTCTTGTCATATACTATTTTGTAGGCACAACATAATTTTACCTACCAAAAGAAAATAATGGTCCTCGGGTTCTGCCCTTAAATACTTAAAGATTACTTGCTCCATAAACCTTTCCATCAGGTCCCAGTCTTCAACTATACCATGGCGGATGGGCCACTGTTACAGAACAATACCAAAATGTAACTGGAAACAAACTTGATAAGCAGTGCTTTCAATTCCATTAGAGGTATATTATCAACATCTAAAAACCTTGCGTTACGTTGTCCCTATCCCAACCTGACGTCTATTTGAAATTCTGATCTTCAGAAAACAACACATTAAGTGTTTCTCAGTACACAAGAATGGTGATACCAGAAACAGCGGGAAGAGGATAAACCTTAGGATCCCCTTAGGCCAGTATCCTGATTCTGACATGGCTCATAGAATCTTCTATCTCCACCTAACACTCTCAGCCACCCTTCACTTCAAAAGAAATACGGTGTTATTAAATACTGTGGGTCCTCCCTCCCCAGTTCCCACAGGCCCTTGAAGGTCAGCAAAACCGATTTCATATCAAACCTTTACAGTAAGTAAGGAAGTAAGATTTCCACCCAAAAAGCAGTGATAATCTTTTTCTGTACACCTGATGATTTCTAAGAGTATTGGAAAATTTAAATGTCTCTCAGTACCTTGGTTGCATAAGTTGGTTTTTCTATTGCTTCATCTCCAATAAAGAAGTCTAAATCATCAACACCTTTCAAAACTCTTCTTTGTGCTTGATCAACCACTTTTGCTGATTCTTTGATAGCAATACCTTTAACAAAGAAAACAAATGATATTTTAGATTATACATCCAGCACTGTGAAAAAAAAGGAACCTTCAGATTGTGAAATAGGAAAATACTGCCATTATATTCATCCTTTCATTCAGGCATAAGCACAGAAAAGCTGATACATTAATAATTTGAATTCTAATCATAGATAGATGTAACCAAGATGGAGAAAGTAACACAGCACAGATCTAAATACTGATTTAATTGTCAGGCACTCAACAGGCAACCAGGGAGATAAGGCAGAAAAAGATTCACTGATGGTACCCCTTAAGATTCCATTTTCTTCAACAAATTAATTGATATTCTTCATACCCATCCACTAACAGCTAAAAGAAAAGAAGGCAGCAGTAGGGTTTACACAAAGAGCAAGAAAAAAAACCCAACACATTACCATCATATATTTACTTCACTTCCACCAATTTCATTTGTGGACATGTTATCAAAATGAGGTACAGCACAAACAAAAAGGACTGAAAAGCAACTTAAGAGAAAACACGCACAAGACAACAGGAAGGAAGAAACAGGAAAGGACATAACACAAAAAAAAACAAAGTTGGAAAGAAATAAAAGGAATATTTTGTAAAGAATAGAATTTATATGGTTACATCATGCATCTTGAAATAGACTTTTCCATGTCTGTTTAATTTCTTCCTTAAAATCCTGCTCCTGTTTTATCATTAAGGACAGGATGGAGAACTTCATTTAATACCATAAATCTCTTTCACTTCAAGGAATAGTCGGCAAAAGTTAAGAGACAGCATCTTGGTAATTTGTTCCTTCCAAGATAATTACTCACTATAAATAAAGAAAAAAAAACTGAAGAGAAATAGTTCTAAGGCAAAACACAAAACCTAGGGAAGATGGATCAGTGATGAGATACCACAGGAACACAGATGTTCCTTTCTTTCCTCTTTAGCATCAGCTCCCAGACTACCAGGATCACAGTGCTAGCAAAACCCGCTCTATTTTTTCCAAGCCTTAAAATGCTGCCCTCTACACAAGTGGGAAATTTGAAGAAATAAGAACCAAGTATTAATATCAGCCCCTATTACTTAGAAGTTGCCACCTGAAAGCTCTCAAAGGCAGTTATTTCAGTCCTCACCTTCACCTAAGAAGCGCTGTTTGATCAGAACCAAGCCAAGCTCACAGAGCCTGTGGTCACACAGCTACAGGATTTGGAAACACGTAGCATGCGAAGCTAATGCACTTAGGTATACTGGGAGGCCACATTCTTCTCCCCTTTCCTCCTTTCTGTGCAGTTAAAGAAGAGCTGCACAGCAAGTGAAACCAAAGTGTTGCAGAAAACTGAACAAGATATAGCAAAAAGCATTATTTTGAGCTCTTCAGGAGGAAAACTGCATCATACCACAACTTCTGTAGCTGCTTACAGGAGAGGAGAGAGGAAGCAAGAGGGTGGGAACCAAAAAAGCAAAGGGGTAGGTCAGAAGAAGCAGCTGAAGTTGTGCAGAAGGAGATGTTGCAAGGCCAGTGTTTGCTGCATGCAAAAACATCTTGCCAAATATTTCTCAGTGCTTGCAGACTCGGGGACAGCTTTGCTGTGCAGATGTATGTTATCTTCATGTAGATTCAAGTAAGTCATCAGCACTTGCCACATCATTCTAAAAGCTTTCATACCCCACAGGCTTCACTCTGCTGCAGTCTGAGAGCGCTCGACACACAGCTGGTCAGTGCTGGTTGTGAAAGTCAGAAGTGAGAAGTAAATAACCAGAACTGAGAACTACGGCGTGAAAACACAAACAGGAACATAAATCTTGCTTTAACAGCGTTGAAGGTAGGCAGCACTCCAACATTACTGCAGGGCCTTTGGCTTTGGGTGGACTGGCACAAGAAAATGAACTTTCAGGAAAAAAATAACAATGTGTGTTTAACTACTACTCTTTTTTTTTTCCCTTTTAGATAAGAAAAGGTCATCTAGCACATCAATTACCACAGATAGTTTCAAACTGATAATAAATTTGGAGAACTCCTGGCTTGTTGAAATACGTTGACTATTTTAATCCCATTGCCCTGACCTGTATAAAGTGAAAGGAAAATCAAGCAAGACAAATGATCTGCTAGATCTTACAAGCAGACAGCAATGAAAACAGTGAACAAGTTTCTTTAAAGAACTGACCCACTGTTTTCTCACTTCACTTTCCATCTAAGTATTTGTCATCTCTACAGGAGCATACTGAGAATTAAGCCAAGACCACAACATAAAAGAGCGAGATAAAACTTTGTTAAGACCAGGACTGAGTGAGATAAGCAGCAAGTGAGCAATGGAGAAGGAATGCTGCTCTGACTGGTTCCCCAGCAAGCAGTTTCTAAAAGGAAAAAAGAAAAAACACAAATAGATAAAACAAAGTGACCACATGACCATTCCTGGAAATCAAAGAAGAAACCAAAACACATCTTAACTGTGGATAATGTTGCAACATCAAAGCACGTTCAGAAGATCCAAGATTTTGTAATATTTGAAGTTAATTGCTGTTATGCTCCATCTTCGGTTTCTCTCATGTGGATTACATCTGTGCTGATCTACTTTATACGAGGCAGAGGATTAATGTAAACTCAAAGCTGGTGCAATTACCTAAACTCAACTACAGTACAAATGAGGAAAAGGCCTTTAAGAGAACTGCAGGCAAAGACCATTTCAGCTGTAGGAATATTCAGTCCAAAGTGCTTTTAAAAAGAATTAGAGTATATAAATATACTGTATCAAAAAGCTATCCAAAACCTCAATTCCCCACCCAAGCTCTTCCTACTCTGTTTTAACAGGATCTCTTCTGTATAAATTTGTAGAAGAAAGTAATCTTCAAATGAAATGAACCAAGTCTGAATGTGCAGGAAAAAGGCATGCAAGCCATAACTGGCTGAAATTAAACACTACTTTTCTATATTAAATTAAAACTCGTTATGAAGTATCAAGAGTAATCTCAGCCATTTTTCATGTGGTTCAGTAAATCTAATGTTAAAACTAAGTTTTTGTGTGAAGGATCAAACTGTCAGTTGTATTTTATAAGCCATAGCATAAATGATACGGTATTTGGAAAAACCAATGAATACAGAAGTACAGATCTGAAGCCGACAGAGATGGAAAGGATTCTCTGGTGTATTAAAAGAGAAGAACACACTGAGATTGTAATATCTTCCTGTGAAAATAACTTTTTGAAGCATGTTTTGTACCCAACCAGAGAGCCTGAACTACCAGAAGCTCTCTTCTGCACTGACTGTGCTTAAGTGTTGTTACTTCCAGCTCTTTTCCTGTCCTATTTACAAGGAAAATGGTGTGCACTAATTATTTCTTTTTACCAGGATGTAATTACTTGAGTACTTTGGCTGAGACAAACAATGACAAAATGCCAAGTGGTGTAGAAGGTCAAAAGGTGAAGCATTTCTAAAGAAAACTGATGGAGCTCCACTCTCCAGACCGCAGCTGCATCCCTTCCAGTGGCGAAGCATTTCAGAAGACACGGAGTAGCACAGCTGTGATACTGAGATATACTTGGAAAGCACAGCAGCAAAAATCCTAAGATTAAAACATCCCTTTATTATTATTATTTCCTTAGTTATGACCACCTGAAGTGATTTCTGATTTATCAGCAGGGGAAGATCCCACTAACAATAAATACAGCTGTACCAATGTTTCACATTTGAAGTCAACTTCTTAAGGACTGAAATCATATTAGTAAGCTACTTTAATGAATGTATCTTCCTAAACTGAGGATCAGTTACAAAAGGCAACAGGTCTGAAAATAGCTCTGAGTGATGATCTCACTCAATTTTAACTACTCTTTTGTATGGCAGGTGCCATTGCAAACATGATAAAAAGAATCAGTGTAAACTATTAAGTGTAATTTCAGTACTTAAATACAAGTAAGAAATACTTACAGGAAGGAATAATGAACTGTGGCTCAGTGTTTCCGGCATATCCGAGCTTTGTATACCTGTAAAGGCAAGAAAAGCTTGGGTTGTAACATTTAATACCACAAATAAGGATCACTCTTTAAAAGAAAAGGGAAATTTGATCTTTGTGATGTGGAAAGAGAGGCGGGTTCATTGAAAACCTTTTTGAGAGGTAAACCAATACTTCCTATTACAGAACACTGCTAAGTTCTCCTCAAGTGGAACTGCACTACTAAACACAAAGTATGTCATCCAGTTTATCAACACTTAGGAGCAAAATCAGATGCTGAAGAGGCTGTTCCTCCCTGCACAGCCATCAGCAGCTTCATAACATATTTCCAGTTGCAACTGCCAACTATAGGGGAAAAATTCCCCTTGCCCATAGGCCACCAGCCAGGTGTGCTGCAGGGCTGACACTGCTCATCCACAACATGCCTCATGGCTGTTAGCAGCAGTCAGAGGCAGCAGCAGCAAGAGAAATCCTGTTTAATACATGAAAAATAGTCCTAATGCATTGCATTTGTACTGCCAACAGGAATTTGTGCACATCAGCACAGGGTCAGAAGTGCTAAAGACAGGAGCAGGTGCTTATGCAGGACCTCATCTAAAAACGAAAAGCACTCAAACATTTTAAAAGCTGTAAAAACCACCTTCTCCATAACCCGTTAACAGGTGGGGCTCACAGAACACCCCAGGTTGGAAGGGATGCATAAGGATCGCTGAGTTCAGCTGCAGAAAAAGTTCAGTGTCATACTGACCAACTCTTACTGAATAAGAAAGAGCAAAATCAAATACTTAATGGAAAAGGAAGTTAAACGACCTGAAGAAACGTACACTTCACACAGATCAGTATTACGTATTGCACATGCCTGAACGTGGGGTAGGGAACTCACATTCTGCAGGCTCGAGTTATATGAAAACCATTTCTGCAGTTTTTCTCAGCCATCCAGTTCCTAAAGGCAATCTCAGGTGAAGAACCCCATAGTTTGATGCTCCTATAACCAGCCCATGCAGAATAAAGCTTCCAGTTCTGACAGAAAGTGAAGAAGGCCAGCAAATACTGACTCACTCCCTCCACCTTGCCATGCAAACTAGGAACTGCAGCACACGGGATTTTAAAGCTAATCCTACAGAGGAACTTTGGACCCTGAAGGCAACAAACACCTCCCACTAAACCAGAAGTGCCTTCACAAGAAAAAAATGGAAATAAAAAATCACTGTTGGGCTGTTCAATTGCATATTTCAAAGCAAAGAAAAGCTGATCTGTTGCAGGTAACATACTGTGTGGTTGCTTGTGGTGTTGGAAACCACCCAGTGTACACACATCCAGCAAGCTGAAAACACCCAAGCTGCATTTTAAATAAAAAGGCCGCATTCAGATATAAAATCAGCACATCTAAAAATACTGTGGCCTACTCAGCAGAAAAAAAAAAGGTCTTCTGACACATGGAAAAAAGTTTCCCATCTTCAGACTTCCAAATAAGGAAAGAAAAAACACAAAGAAGAAAACCACATGGATTCTGGTGCCTGAATAATAAAGCATTAGAGCAGCAGCTCTCCAACGTAGCTCTCGGTGCAAGGGTTCACATTTCCAGTACATCACAGCTTCCTTGCCAGGCTATTCTCTACAGCAGGATGTCACCATCACCTACACACAGGTCAGGGCAGTAACCTGGCCTGACCTTCTCTGGCTCCTGAGGCCTTCCCCTGCCCTCAGTGAGCAGTGCCAACGTGCTCTGTGCAGTGCCAGGGACAGGGGAACACACCAACGGAACAATGAGCTGCAGCATCACATAACCATCTCCATACGGACTCAAGCTGCAGCAGGGTTAGAGAAAAAGAAGCTTAAAAATGCAACGAAGCGAACAGAAATCTTCACCTTTCCAAATGTGAGGTCTAATAAAAGCTTTCTTTAATTTACTTTGCAAAAAGGAATACTGCTCAGATTGATCTGAACTGTACTACGGTTCCTATTTGAAGCAAACTGTTTTTATATCACACAGGAAAAGAAGTGGTACCCTGGGCAAGCTGGATTTTACAACATGTGACTCCACAAAGCAGTTCACACACGGCAACATGTGTCTGAGTAATGGATGATTCACGGGGCAACGAGGCACACCCTGTCTTATATGGAAGAAATGCTGATATAAGGATTGATAAGGCAGCACCGACATTGCATTCCTCCAGCAAGTCACAGCTCTGCTTGTTGCTGCAAAAGGCAACAGGAGCTCCTTCCATGGAGCAAGGCAGACAGGCGGGCACAAGAGAGAACTCAGTTTTCCAACAGTGAATTGGAGGCACTGAGCAGCAGAAGAGGAAGGCACTGTACAGCCTGGTACAGAATACGAGTTACCCATGCAGGTTTCTAGTAAAGTCTGGCAAATGATAACGTGTCAAGGGGAGCAGCAGTGATTACTGCACATTACCCTGTGCACGGGACCACATCCCAGCCGTGTAAAAGAAACACGCTGAGTGGTTTAAGAGAAGCCATCTCCACCCATACTCCTGCCCAGCCAATTCCCACTGACCCCACCAGCTTCCCTGATCCCTGTGCTGGCCTCAGTGTCACTCCCAGGATCCAACCCCAAGAACATAACTGAGAAACTGTCTGGATGGGACCATTCCTTGGAACAACCAAGAGCAAAGAGAAGCCCCCAGCCAACAAGGCTGTTATGTAAAACAGAGAACACTGAACAATGATATCAAGTCTGCTGCCTTTGCAAATGAACTGCCTTCATTAGCACAGCCCCCTTAATCTCCTACTTAAAATCCAAACTAATAGCCTCATTTCTCCCATAACACCACAAAAGCAAGTTCTCTGCATACGCTACTTGAACACCAGCACAGACCACTTTAATATCTGCACGTGAACCTGCTTGCTAAAACAAAGTTCACCTTTAAAAGCTGCTTTATCATGCTTGATACACCATGCTGCATAACTAACGTTACAGAAGTACACAAAACACTACTTTAATAATTTCTATATATTAAGTTTCAGGCATTTTTTGCTTTTACATTGTGTACTGGTACTATTAAGTAAATGACATGAACGGCTCAAGATAAAAACAAGGAGTGCAATTCACAGTTCAGACAGGACAAATGCCACTTCAGCTTCCTGAAGTGTGTAAATGCTTTGCTGTAGGTGTGTATGTAACAGCAAAATTAACTTCTGGAAAGTTACCCCAGCTTTATTGGCTGCTTTTCTTCTGTCATCCTTCTCGAAATCCAGATGAGCCTGAAAAACCTGGGAAGCACTTATTTCCTGAGCCCCACAGATAGAAATGCCAGCAAACAGATGGTGAAGCAGAGAAAAGCCATGCTACCCCTTTAAGAAGCTCCAGCACCAGGTGCAAACTGCTTAAGCAGCAGCAGATCATCAGCAGTCCCCAAAGGTACCGATTAAATTAGGAAAATGGGACTTGCATTAATAAATCAGTTTACTATCTCTTTTCAAGTGTCCTTGGTAAAACACAAGACAGCAAAAGTCTCCGGAATGAGTCATGCCCTTCAATACCACTTTATAACTTCAGTGAATATAGATCTTTTTTCACACATCACTGCTCCACTTTTTTTAATAGCAGCTGCTCACATCCAGCTTTAAAAACATCCATTGGTCAGAAACGTTTTAAGCAATCAATAGTGAAAGCTGAAGAATTAGCTCCACAAATGGAAAAACAGGATTAGAAATGCTCTTACATTTTCATTTCCTGTTAAGACACCATGGGGTGGTAAAGAGGGATATTTTCAAGACACCAGGGCACCCCAAAATTGACAAAAAAATTAGAAAGGTTAACATCTCTTCACATAACTGACGAAAAAATACACTTCTGCTTTTTATTAGAGCTCCATCTACACCTTGAAGTAAAGATACCAGCATCACACTTGTGAAACGTTGCTCGAGGAGGTGACTAAAGCCACAGACACGGCCACAAGGTGCACAAGAGGAAAAAAAAGCAGCAGCAGCACCTACTGCAGAAAATCCAGAACGAGTTCAGATGCATCTTACAACCTGGAAAATCCTAATAGCAGCAGTCTGGAGAGGTGACAGCACTCCCAGGCTGCACTGCTCCTAGCTTTACTAACACTCGGGCAGAACAGAAGAGAATCTATGTTCACATTTGTCCCGTGTTTACTTGCATCAGTAATTTAAATAAAAACCCACCAACCACACTGAGATCTTGACTGCAGAAGCTCTCCTCATGTGAACAGCAAGATGCATTTATCACTGAGAAACCCCACGTTATGACTGAGTCATGTAAAGCATACCTGAAACCCACCCTGTATTTAAACCAACGAACTGCAGGCCGGGCCCTGATGATAACAGCTCAGTGTGTAATGCCAGGCAATTTTATTCGTACTATCCAATTCAGACATTTAATGCTTACACATCCTTCAGCGCAGGAAAGGATTAGCTTTGCTTTGAACACATTTTCTTCAAAGTAAGAGAAGCAAAACGCCGTGGATATTATCTTTGTATAATGAAAGCAGTTTGTGTTGGCAAACGCAGAATGCTCTCTTTTTCCTTACTGCTTCCTTTGAGACCTTTCTGCTAAATCATTTTAACAAGCATCTTAACAGTGCCTCCGTGTTACACCACACCCACACAACACAAACTGATATCGCTGCTTTTTATTTTTTTCCCCAGTAAATTTGCTTTTAATTTGTGTGTAATTTCCTTGAGTGCTCTCGGCAGCCTGATGTGCCATGTGAAGAGTCCAAGTAACACAGGAACAAAACCCCAAGTTCAGAAGTCATCACAGCTCATCTCTTATGCTATAAATTTCTTACAAGGAGGAGACCGCCTTGGCAGTTTTCTACATCATTTGCTCAAAAAAAGGCAAAGTCTGCAGACATTAAAAAAAGAAAAGTCATCTATGTATAATCTTCAACAGCTGAAACAAGAAGGATTTGATCAATCTAACATTTCCAAGTATGCAAAACTTTGTGCCTGAAGACACTTATCACCAACACCTCGCAGCAGCGAGCCCATGCATACTGCATAGGCAAAACCTTGAAGCCACGATGCAGAGCCACAGCTTACAGAAACCTGAGGAATTGGGATGTTTTGTCAAACAAATGCAATGCAGTGGCCGAAACCACAGTTACATCAGATGAAGAGAGATGATCACTTGTGCTTGCTACTTGAGAGCTCCAGCCCTGAATCAATAGGACCTCTGCGGTCACCCCAATCTCACCAGGAAAACCTCAGCAGAGTTAAGCTGAAACCCAGCAGGCCAACGAGTCACAGTGAGGAGCTGAGGAGCCTGCAGCAAGCCCTGGGAGACAACCTGGGCCCAGAGCACTGCCCACCACCCCTAGCAGGTAGCCAGGTGTTTGGTATCAAGAACACACACGCATTAAAATACCAGTGTATATATGTATCGTGTTACACCACACTTTTAATAAGAAATGGCTTGGAATTAGAAACAGTTGTCTTGGAGAAAGACGTGCCCTACTAAGCTGCAGACAAAAATACATCACTGACTTTTGGTTTAATAAAAGAAGCAGGGCTCATGTAGTGAGATCACACGCATTCTCGAGTCTGCAAATATGCAGTCAGACTGTGAAAGTTCTTGCAGATGATAAACAGCACGAGGAAACCTACAGCAAGTCATGACAAAAAAGTGACTATTGAGAAGATTGATGAGTTGCTGCATCAACTGAATGATTAACATTTGGATTCATGCATTGGTAGCAGGATACAACTGGAACAGAGCGTTAGCAGACAACCTCCCGACTGCAGCAAACAGCCAGCACACAGCTGCAGCCACTCACAGCCATCACATGAGAATAATAAGGAGAGGAAAGAAGCCCCGAGGAGGGAAGAAAAAAGGAATCTAAGTTTACCTAGAGTTTTTCTGTCTAGTTCTAAAAGTGCAAGCTCATGCTCAGAACAAGGAGATGAAAAATGAATCCTACAGAACGTCAGCGGATGAAATAAGGACTTCTCATAGTGGATATAATCCTCCCTGGCAACCAATTCCTTTAAAAGAAGTTAAGGAAATACATCAGCAGAACACCTGGAAATGACAGAAACTTCTCTCTTACACTTGAAGTAACTCCAATATGGGCACTTACAGGTTTGTAGTCCAAGCAGTCATTTTAAGGGTCTACTCAATGAGATGTGTTAGATCTGTACACCTAGATATATCTGTATCAGTCCAATGACTGCAACAAAGATTTCTTTTATCTAAGCAAAGCAAAAGAACAAAAACTTCATTAGTGATTATGATTTGGTTTGCCTTTGGATTTAATTTTTTCATTCAAATATTTGAAGAGTAACATCCAAGATTAAAGAAATGGGCTGCAATAAAAGCCTTTTCACCTTTCCTAAATCAAGTCTGCTGTGATGTTTCAACATCTCATTTCATCATGCTGAATTTTTCAGTTGCATAAACTAGAAGAGCAACTGCAAAGTTTCTTGTACGCACCCATACAGTAACACAGAAGATGGATTACCACTCAGGAGCTAGTCCAGTATTTCTGAATTCACTGAGCCAGTGCCTTCAGCAATTCAGTCGCCCAAACAGGCATCACATTCATGCAGCCATCCTGCTTTCTGGGCAAAGCGTTCAGCCAAGGTAACAACCAACAACCAAACAACAAGCAGAGCACCTGCCCTGTGCCACCACATCCCCCCCAGACCTTCCATCACCACCAGGCCACACTCCAGCCCCACTTATTGTGAATGCTTCCCACACACAGCAAGGAGCTGCACATCAAGGGGACTCATTGATCATTAAATTCAGCCCATGGATACAAAGTAGTTTCCCCTCCACTCACAAGTGTTTCCCTCTATCCCAACCCTTTTTTTTCCCCCCCTAAGCACCAAGCTTAAGTAGTAAGAAAAGCACAGTAAGACAGAAGGGCATCACAAATCTTAGATAGATTCTGACATGAATTCAGATCAGATGTAAACTGATTCACTGTAACAGAACAGTTACACAGAAAAAAAGAATGTAAAGGAAACAGTGTGTACGTAAAGAATATACATTTCAAACCCACTTCCAGTAACTCCTGATTATATTCTACGTTCTGTGCATTTATAGCATAACAAGGATTGTGATATACCAGATTTAGAGGCACCAGAGGTCCACAGAACCCACTGCAATTATTTAAAACAGCTGTGGTTTTATTTAAACTGTAAAAGCCAATCTAGCACAGCACCTTTTTTCATGCTAAGGATGAAGCATTTCCTCCTCCCTCCCTGACCACTCATTCGCTGGCAAGAAAAAGATGTTCTTAAAATCCTGGAAGACTATTTTTCCATATTCCATTAAGGAATGACTTTGTTCATGCTTTCCATTCTGAAAAATGACTTCTGGGATGACACAAAATAGAGAAAATTCATCCCAAAAGAGAATGCTTTCATGGACACTGGAACCCCTGAAAGGTCAGGACAAGACATCTAATGGAAACATTAACAAATATTAACTGTTAGGACATCACAGTGCTGAAATAATTCACAGAATAGAAGTCAGGATTTGAAAATCTGCAGGAATAGCCCAAGTTCTAATGTTTGAAAAGAAAACTCTATTCAAGGCCTGATGTAAGATAAAGTTTAAGGAAATTTATGTCAAGTAGTTAAGATGTTAAATATCTGAAGCCGCAGATCAAACAAAATGTAGGTTATTACTTCCCTTTGCCTTGGTTTTATAGCACTGATTTCTCACCTCATGCATATTTGCTGTCTATTGAAGATGATTAGATTTTCATAGATCTCATGCATTGACACTACCAGGTCAAAACCAAAAAGACAAATAGATCAGCACTGTCTTGTCATAACCTTTCCCTTTAGAAAGCACTCAACCAATGAGAACTTTGATCTGCGTAAGAGTATGAGGGCATGCAGGTGTTGCATGAAGATTAACCAGGCAAGTACCTGCTCTGCTGCACACACACCCAAGGAACTCGAAACAGACACAGCTCCAGCATCTCTATGTATCACACGCTGCAGATTAGCCTTTCTCCATCTGCAGGAAAGCTGGTTGCACAAACTCCCCAGGAAACTCACAGAAAAGCTGGTAGCTGCAAGACAACCTGGAAATGCCAGGCAGCCTTCTCTTCCAGGCTCTCAGCTGTCCTTGTGGGACTCAAGTACCTCTGTCATGAACAGCACAGCACGGCTTCCTCAGATCAGCTCAAATCAACCCTCAATTTTCCTCCAGCATGCAGGAAAGAAAAGGAAGAAAAAACAACACACTCATTTCTGTAGCCTGCATAATGGAAGTAAGGCAGGGACCTGCTTGGCACATCAGAGGAGACCCCCAAAAGGCAACTACAAAACATTTTTCCCACAAAAATCACATGAGCCCATTTACTCAGAGGAATAACATAAACGACCATGCCTCCAAAACAAATTCTGGGGTACATTAGAAAAAAAAAATTACTCAGTGACAATACACAAGCATAAGTTGGTCACGGATCCACCTGGGAGCTACAACTGCGTAAAGCCTGCGGAAAATGGAAGGTGTTGAACAGAAAACACAAATGCTCTCCTTCAAGCTGCTTTCACTGCTAAAATTAAGTTCTCATTTCAGATCCGCGGTGGGTTACACAGCCACTTATTTCAGTGCAACTGTAGAGCCATTAATTTGAACACTTGCAATTAGCTGCCACCCAGATGAGCTAATTCAGGGTTACACGAGTTCATACTAAGAAAAGAAGTTCACAATGCTTGCAGAAAGACAGCTAAAATCTAGATGTCAGCCTAATCAAGCTCAGTTCTGAAGCGGCGTAGGAAGAGCTTTTAATCACGATTTTCAGGCTGTTCTGTGCTCACCCATGAAGACTGCAAGAACGATTCAAACACACAAAGATACAGAGTAGAAGACTCCAGCCTAAGAGGCTTTTCCTTTCTCTGGTATGTTGTTTGTATACCTTATGGACATAAATCCATGTATTTCTTCTTATTTTGTATACACACTAAATCTCAGATGCATAATTCACAGCATACATACAAGTCAGTGAACGTCATAAAAGTCAACCAGTGCTGAAACTGAGAAGTGGAGTTTTGGACATGTGAAAGACAGGCACTACTTCAGAGCTCACTGTTGAGGAGACAGGGTGCCTGCAATCTGGAGAGAGAAGGGAAAGAAAGGAGTTCACAACAGCCAAGTTAAATCACGTTCAGCATTAACACAAACAACTGCTTCCTGACAGTAACATCTACAACACTGCGTTATAGGTGCAATAAACAAAACTATGCCAGGCAACTCTATTAATTATAGAAAGAAATAACCGTTTTTAACAACTGCTTTAAAGTAATTCTGCTCTTCTGATATGCCATTTCCACATCCATAACCTCATTATGCAATTAAGAAGCAGCAGCTTCACATAAGTAGGTCTTTTCAGGCAGCCATCAGGTATTTACCTGCTCTTACTGGGCGCTCGTTACCTTGTTTTCTAGATAGCAGGTTTGGTCAAGCAAAGAATGCACAGGAACTCGTGAAGAATGTGCCTCTCCAAATAACAAGTGTAACACTGGAAGAATTACTGCTGCACCCACTGCCATGCCACTGACTTCACCCATCTGCCTGCTCCAGCTGCATGACATATACCTGGACCATCCCAAAAACATCTGACTAACTGTTAAAACATCAGACAACAGGTATGGTGCTCTCCCCCTAAGCCTTTCTGTGCTTTGCTCCTTTTATGCTTTGAGATGGGCTCTTAGCATATGTCTGATCTGTGCAGGCTGATGCTGAGGAGAACAAGTGAGCCACCTGCCCCCTCTCCTCTCTCACCCTTCTCCTTCCCCTCGATGTCAGCTGGCAAAAAAGAAACACCAATCCCTCACATCAACACCCAACTGAACCTGTGCCTACATGCATGAATGACATGCAGGAAGACAGCCTTAACGTCTATCTGCCCTTTTGCTCTCCAAAACATCCCATACTTATTGGAAAACTAGGGCACAAAACCTTGCCTGCTCTTAACAAGACAGTCCCTTCCAACCTTTCTGTACCCGTTATACTTTTTAAGTCTCTCCCTGTCTTCAGGGCCTCTCTCTAACCTGTCTTGCCTACAAAATCAAAGACAGAGAACGCCGTAGCTGAGATCTCAGCTGATCTGTACAGAGCACATTTATGTAGTGACACAAAACAAGATGGGGCAGGAAGGGGTGCACCAGAAGACAAAAATACAAAGAGAGGAGGGAGGGTTGCACTGGAAGAAGCACTCAGTGTGCTCATGCTACCACATCCTATTTCACTACTACAGCTCCTTCACTACATCCTTTCTCACACCCATTTCCCCTTTGTCTCAGGCATTAGATTTTTCCTTTGTTCATTTTGTTAATTCACCCCTTCACACCTTTATCTACTGAAATCAGTGAACTCTAACATACCAAATTCTCTGTCTTTTTCCAAATTTAAAAGTCTCTATCCCCGATTTTGTGGAACAGAACTTCAAGAAAGAGGAACCTCACACTAAGAAACGCATCAGAAACAGAAGTCAGGAGAGCAGAACTGTCTGTGCCATTTTCAAAGAAATGCAGACTGATGGTAAAACAGCACATCACAGAGACCTCTGAAGAACAGAATAAGTAAGAGAAGAGTAGGGAGATTTGGTCAGGAGTATATAACAGAACATGAGAGCAATCCCTGCACAGCGAGACTGACTAATGGTGCACTCACGTACTGACATTCTCTGAGAGGGTTTGTTCTTCACCCTCAGGTCCCTCAGTATGCCTCTCACATTAAGATGATGGTGTGGTTTCTAGCATGCTGTTTGTGGCAAACAACACTAAAAGCTCTGACTGAATTGCTTGACTCCAGCGATTACGATTTCTACTCCCAACCCACCCCCACCATGCCTGCTAACCACGTCCTTCAGCAGCAAATCTCCACAGCTCTTGATCTACCACCTGCCTGGGCAGCCTGCTCCAATTCATAACCACTCTTTCCAAGAAGAAACTTCCTAACATCCAACCTGAACCTCCACCGGCAGAACTCGAGGCTGTTACATCTTGTTCTATCGCACATTACCCAGGAGAAGAGGCCCATCCATCATATTACAGCTGTATGCTTCCACTACAAACAGCCACACGCTCTCATTCCTGCTGTGTTTATCCCACTGACTTCTCCACACAAATATTAGGACAGACACAGCAGCTCTTCTTTCAAGACAGACTTATTAACATCTTAAACCGAGTGGATTCTCTGGAAGGGAAGGTGAGGACGTGCTTTCAGTTTCAGAAGCACACCGTAAATATCCATCCCCAGGCTGAATTCACCCAAACGCCACCTATTACTTGCAGGAAGATGGATGAGAAACAAAACAGAAGGACACGTTTCAGAACCATCAGCGCTAGCGGAAGAGCTGTGCCCACACACCGGCACTTCTCCTCCCAGTAAGAACCCAGCGCAGAAGGGCTCGAATGAAACATTCTATCCGTATAACCGCGCTGCAGAGAGCGGCTGTGCTGCGGTTTTCGCTTCCTGAGCGCTGCAGCTTGCGGCCCAGTGACCCTGGCAGCAGCCAGGCCGGGCTGCGGGGCCGAACCCCCGCGGCTCCGTCCCCAGCGGGCCGTGCTTCGCGCGGCACACCACCGGCATCCCGTCCTCTTCACCTTACGGCGCGCTGCTCAATAAAAAGAAGAGTTTCTAAAACGCGTTTGCTTCAGGTTTGACACCGAAAACTGCCTTATAAGGTATAAAAGCCCGAAAGCAGGAAGAGGCTTTGACAAAACTAAGGAAGTTCCTCTGCGCTTGCTCACTGGCGGGGGAGGGGTTCTCATTTTTTTTTTTTTTCCCCTCCTCTCCTCTCCTCTGCCCCTTCCACTGAGAGAAGAAACGCGGAGTAAATGACACGAGCCGCACACGCACAAAATCACCGCCGCGGGCGCGCTGGCCGGGCAGCGGCTCCGAGCACAGCCGGGCTCACCTCAGCGCCCGGCACCGCGGGCAGCGGGCGCGGCCCCGCGGCCTCCCGGGCTGCGAGCCGGGGCCGCCCCTCCGGCAGCGGAGAGAGCGGCGCGGCGCTGCCCGGCGCTGCCCGGCCCGGCCCTCCCGTGCCGCCGCACGCCCCCCCCGCCGCCATCTCCGGCGGCGGCGGCCCCTCCCCGCCGGCACCGAGCTGTCAGCGGCGCTCACCCCGTGCCGCAGTCCACCACACAGGCCGGAAGCCGCCCTGCCATGCTCCTCGGTAGCGACGGTGCTGGGGACGGCGGGCAGCCCTGCGCGCGCTCCGGCTTCGCTCGGCTCCGGCTCAGGGGGCGAGGGCACTTCCGCAAGGCGGGCGCTCCTCCTCCCCGCCCGCACGCACGGCCCGGCGAGCCCAAGATGGCTGAGCCGCCCCTCCCTGAGCGCGGCGTTGGAGAGGGCGGGCGCGACAAACTCTCTTTGACGTCTGATCTCGTGGTTGCGCCCCTGAGAGGCGGTGCGAAGTGGAGCGGGCGGGAGGCTTTTCTTTTTTTTTTTAATCCCAATTGAATCACGAGAACAACGGCAAATCATCTAGATGGTTGTCGCGGCGCCTCGGTGTCTCTGTTTATGGTTGTAAAGATAAGCAGAAATAGGGGCAAGTAGTCTTTTTCGGGGTACGGCTTGGAGAAGCTGATCACAGCAAAGGACGATAATACTTGTGCATGGCAACAAAGGTGCTACTCCCTGCTGGTTTATCTTCAGGGCCAGATATATTACACAAACAGAGAACAGAACTTAGAAATGGGGGTGGGCATAAATCAAACTAATCCAAGAACGAGGATGCAGCTAAACCTGTCGATGAGAAAGCAGGACAGACATCCTGTTGTCCCAACAAGATAACCAAACAGATGTCTCTCTCAAACAAAACACCCACAGGAATGGTGAGGAGCTCTCCCCAATTCAAGGTTTGAAAACTGACCCTTAGGTTTAATCCCCTCGATAACCAGAGTTCGGAATGCGATGACTATGCTTGTGCTATACCTTTAAATATGTATTAGTTTCTCTCTCTGGTGTGCATGTTGTGTGGAGAGATCCCCCATGCACCCAGCGCTGTAATAAAGGGAATACCTGCTTGACATATTGCATTGGGGTGTTAAGTTACTCTGTCAGATTTCTCAGCATCACAATCCCTATCTACTTTAGAGCCCCTCCGGCTCAGTATGAAGGGAGGAAAGATTGTATTTTAATGCTGGAAAGCTGAGAGAAGGCAGGGCAGGCTTCTGTGGTGGGAAGAGTGCTAAAATGCTAAAAATGACGAGGTGATGGCTTCCTGCAGCCCCTGCAGGTGAGGGCTCTGGACAGCTGCCCCTGCCATGGAGAGCCTTCTCTGTAGAAATTGCCATGCAAACGCAGAAGTCTCATTCTTTCTTCTGCTTTTTGGTGTTCCCAGAAGCACTTCTAGCTTCCCTTAGCACTGCTCACAAGCAAAATGCTGTGATGCATGTGACAGCCCACCCTCCTGCTTCCCTTCCAACAATTTGAGTCCTTCAGACATCTCCTAACCTACAGGCATCCAAAGGTCTGAGGTCCACATCCTACCCTGCTGTCCTCTAAATAAGACCTCTATGCTCCAATATCAAGTTACAAGTTACTGCCCCAGTCAGTCATCCCAGCAAAACCACCAAAGGGATGGATGGCATCCACTGCTTCCAGGGTTTGGTCATAGACCTGGGGCAGTGCTCTGAGGCAGGCTCAAGATCATGAATTGCTCACAGTTTCCTGTAGGAGAGATACCACACTGTTATTTTCTGCTGAGTGTAGCTACAGTACGTGACTAATTAGCTTCACCTCTGTCAGCCTTTCATACATGCAATGTGTATGCTCTTTCCCTTTCTGTTACTCACTCTCTCTTGTAAGCAAAAGCACACAAACCTTCAAATAAGAGTAGTTTGTCCACAACAGAGATGGCAGAAATGCGATGAACGGGTAAATTAAATCAGTGTACTATAAGACTGCAGGACCAATGGCATTAGCTGTCAGCTGGAAATGACGAGGGATGGGGAGCTATGAGGGTTGATGATGCAGCTCATCCTACCCTCATCCTCCTTTCCAAAATGTTTGCATCCCAAAAGGGGCAGCAGCACATCCTGCTGGGGTTCTGACCCTCAGGTGGAAAAACATAAAAAGCTTGAAATGCCATTCTTCTCCTTTTCACCTTCCACAGGGCTTTGGTGTTTGAAAGGCAGACTGTTGTGTTCAGCAGATCTGGCCTCACAGTATTCTGTGTACGCACACTATTTTTTGTTTGCTATCAATGTATTTTAATGTTTCAGCTCTTGTGATATTGTGGGTTTTTCTCTATCCTTTACTTGCTGCTACAGCCTCAGCAATAGGAGGATGCATTTGATGGCAAAATCTGATGTCCTGCTAAAGACAAATTTGGTTGCCTATCCAGAGGAGGAGCTTTTTAGGGCTCACAGATTCCTTAATGGGACTTAATGGCTTTAAGTAATGGCCCTTAATGGCTTTAATCAGCCCCAGCAGGGACCTCCACCCACACTCCCTGCCCTGGGGTGCAGGAGCCACATAAAAGTCCTGGGCTGTTAACTCACGGAGCTTTGCTGTATTGAATGCGTGGTTTGACTACGGCTTCCTGGTTTGTATCTTAAGTTTGCTTTGTCCCTATAGGTAACTTGATCACCCTGCTGATCATAGGACTGTCTATGACTCTGGTTGCCATTACTGGCACTGTTCTTTATCTGCAGGCTGATCTCCTTGGTTTGATTTTGGACCTGTCTCAGGAGGTTGTCTGATGATGCATCCGTGCTTCCTTGTTTAAGCATCGGTGCTCTTCACTGAGGTTAAGCTATCTTTACATAAGGATTGTCTCATCCCTTGAGTTACCCCTCCTGTAGGGTTAGGCAAGAATCAGAACTAGTGCAAAAGGAAGGGTTAATTATATTGTCCTTGGGTTGAGATTGGAGGGAATGAAGCATCTGTTTTTGTAGCTGCTAGAACAGTTCACTGGCAGAGTCAAACTACCATCTGGCTTCTGCGTGCTGCCATGGCTTCCTGAAGAACACAAGGAACAAATGGAGATACTCAGAATATTAACGTTTTTATTTTCATATCAAAGCAATTTATGAATAGAAATGAATCACTTCACAGATAATGAACAGGATTTCTGAAGGATATCTGTAGGCTGTGAGCTATCCTGTGCTAGAAGATGAAAAAAAATTAATAACTGACAGATTTTCAGAGAAAGTGTAAATAGTCCCTTTTACATTTATTTGTCTGTGCGTATGTGCATAAGCACTTATTTATTTAAAATAAATACAGACAGTATATGATGTACCATATGAACTTTTCACTTTCTTCTTTACCTGCTGTTCAGGATTATATATGTCCAGGTACTAATGCTCTGTCTGGCACATGGAGCCTCAGAGTGAGAGGAGCTGAGTGTTCCAGTTACAGCAGTTCAGGGAAGCCTGGATAGGAACATGACAGAAGGGCCAAAAAGCTGTGACACGCAGAAAGCATGGAGCTGGCAGGTATTGACCTCGATGTGCAGTTTATAGGGCAAGCCACAGAGGGGATCAGCACTGCTTAGTTTGCTAAGTGTAGTGGCTTCTGAACAGCACAACTGTCCTTGTACCATAGCTGACTGTTCTTTATTACCTAATATTTCCAAATGATGATAAACTTTAATAGTCAAGTCAAAGGACAGGCAATAGAACTAATATAAAAGTATGCTGAGGACATTTTGCTAAAAGAGGAATTGTTTCACTATAGCAGATTAAATCCAACCAAAAAAAGCAATCCTCACAAGGTACTCCGTAGAAAATGTCTTGCAGATGGATTTATTTTTCTCACTGTCAACAGGGACATTTTCGTGAGGTTGCAGGATACAGAGTGTAAAGGAAAAAATACAGCACAGAAAGTGAAACAAATCTCCACTGTGACCTCTTGCTATCAGTTTCTGTTCTTACTGAGGCTGTTTTAAGAACAACAGTGGAAAAAGCAGAACTATGTGATTTTGTTTCACTAAATTATAGTTGAATTCACATTTGAGAAAACAAGAGATTAGGACTTCTCTCGCACTGAGGTGCTAAGTCAATTGAAGCCTTACAAGAAAGCGTTGGAAGACTGAACTGTCTCCGGCCATGAGCTCTTGTGTTCCATTTTATTCGTCTTCAAGTGGCTGTGGATCAAGGCCCCAGTCCAATAAACTAAAGGTACAAGTATTCTCTCTAAGCAGTATTATCCCAGTTCAACACAGACATGTTTGCTGTACTTCTCAGCAGAATTCAAGCAGATCAATCTAACTTTCAGTATTGATTCCTGTACAGACCCTTTGTAGTTTCATGCGCTGGCACTTGGCACCTCAGTTATCTTGGTGGAAATTTCCATTGTAGGAATCCTGTATTCAAATAACAAAATAGAGCCTATAAAGCTCCAACTCAGCTATATCCAGCAGGATTGCTATGCTGAATAACGTGCTTCAAAACTTTCTAGCTTTTAAATGTTATCTCTTATTCATTTCTTCAGTACAGGAACAGTGGGAAATGCGATTCTGTCTGTATTAATGGTATAATTTTCTGAATCTTTTCCTCCTAGCTTGGTCAGTTACAACAATATGTAAAACTTCTCACTGTTTCAGGGTGTACTGGGAACTGAATGTTTAATACATAGAGTCAATGCTTTAATATGTTCTCATTCTCTCCAGTAGAACTACAGTAAACCTCTAAATTGCCTTTACCTGGAATTATCCTGTACAGCTACCATGATCCACCAGTGTCATCATTCTGTGATGCATCAGTGTCTAGCTGATAAACCCAGCTGAATTACGGGTGACCTTTTCCTGAATATCCACAGTAAGATAATTAATTAGCACTGGAGAGCACACTCCTTGTGTTGCTGTCTCCGCTTTGAGGTAGTTTACAATGTAAATAGAGAACAAGAGAACACAGATGAATACAAATGCATAAGGAATGAGAAAAGTTGAGAAGAAAAGTGATACCCTTAGTCAGGAAGCAAACACAGGAGCAGTCTAGCAGCTAGACTTGGAGGGAGGTAATTTTCAGATGACAGCTTCATCCAATTGTACATTAAAAAATGCCTTGTGGCCCCAAGCTTTTCCACAGTACTGGCACAACTCTGGCAGTATTATATATTGAAATGTCATGAGCCTTTCAGCTCGAAGAAGAGCACATCTAGGCAGAAGCATTACAGATCACATAGTGAACTAAGTGGGAAGCTTTTCAGCAGCCTGCTCAATCTGGATCACTTTCATACAGGTAATGGCCTGCTCTTGAGCATGCAGAAAGAACAATTATGTGAGCCCACATATAGATCAAGGCACAGTGAAGTGCAAGGAGTAAGAAGACACAAAAAGAAGTAAAAGTTGCAGGGGTGCAGGAATGTAGGAAATGCTGAGGAGAATGTGATTAAAATAGGATGAGAACCTGATCTTGTCTGAGTCAGTATGCTGCCATTCAGACTGGCATAAATTGAATTTAACAGGTGGGTGAATTTCCACTGCATCACACCAAACATCTTTTAAGCCCAGCTAAAACTGACAATAAAAGCTAGAGAAACAATCAAGGAAAATCAGGTCTAGATTATCCATTAAACAACATTTACTGCATGTATTTCTTAAAAAGCACTTTGCTTAATAATTTATCCACCGTGCTCTGATTACCATAAATAAGTTTTAGTAATTGGTGATGGAAAAATACAGAGCTAAATAAGAAAACACCCTCTACTGTGATATTTGACATATGTGAGTTTCTTCCAGGAAGGGCCACAAGCGAAATTATAATGCTACTGGTTGATTTTGGCATAGCTCTAGCAACAGCCATATGGAAGGCATGTAATTTCGTGGAGCTGAACACAGTGAAGTCATCACAATTACCAGGATCTCATTTGATGTGGCTGCTCTCCAAGGTTTCTGACTTCAACGAACAAAAAGAAATTAATTTTCAAAATACAATTAGTCCAACTATATATATATTTCTTCAAAATAACAAATGGGAGAGAAAAAAAACAACTGTTATGATAATTTGTGCAGTGAAACAAGCATGTGAGAAAGAAACTTATAAATGGGAGCCTGTTTATATCCTTAATATTATGGTGATGACACCTCTACTGCCTATTGTATTTGCTAGGAATTGCAACAAAATGATAAAAAAGATAAACCAGAAAATATAAAGGAATAATTTAATTGAAAATGTGGTGACTTAAATAGGAACATGATATTCTGGATAGAGGCAAAATCTGCAAAAGAAACACTGAATTCCCATTTAAAGTTTGCATTTTCATTAAAAAATAATTTTTTTTCTTCTTACTCTTACTCTGTGGTCAATCATAACAAGTACAACTCTTCTTTATGATGTTTGTGAGGAAATTAGGAGCGTGATGCTGCAGCATTCCCAGAATAACAAAATGCCATATATTCTCTGCTTTTGTATCATATCCATACTGCACAGATTCCACACAGTTAACTAACATGTGGCTTTGCCCTGACCAGAAAATTTGTACTGAAGATGTGTGTTCTGAGTACCTAATCTGTATCATTACTTTTTCCATAGGATTTCTAGATACTGTATGCTTAACAGAGGAGAGAACATCAGTCACAGCTTTGAGAATCTACTTGCCTTAGTGGCTGGATGTATGTTAGGCATCTGCTTCCATGTTCACCTAGTCACAAAGCATTGACTGGACTAAAATTAAAGATAACTTGCCAACGGATGTAAAACACCTGCTTTAATTTAATGTTTTTTGTTTTGTTTTTTTTTAATATATTATTCAAATATATTAATTGTGCTAAACCACACCAGTATGTCATGACTTGGTAATTTTTCCATTTAGCACCCACTGTGGCAATCTGCATCCAGTGGTGTTTCCAGCAAAGCACTGGTGTAAAAACAAGCCTTAAAAATGTGGCAAGTGCAGAAGTGCCAGATCACAGGTGCTTAGAACACAGGAAGCAAGCTTCCAAGTGGGCCATTCATGAAAGCAGGAACATGATAATTCAGAGTGTGCAATGATGCTGTGGATTTCTGACCCCAAACCATGCTGCCCAGAACCTTCAGAGCTGCTCAGATACTCAAAGCTGCAAACAATTGAATTTGACAGGTAAACAAGTTTCTGTTCTGGAAGACTTGTTCTGACTTTAACAGATGTTTACCAAATTTTGAGAGGGTTTTGGAGCCATCATTTGACCTCCTATTCTAAATTGCTTTTTGTAAGAGGATGCTTTGCATTACACTTTTTAGGTTTTTTTTCTTAATTTGTGACCTTTGGAAAAGAACGACTGCTCCTCAGCTGATCCAAACTATTGACCCCTCTGATGAGCTTTATAGAAGACAACAGAAGTTAAAGACCACTGAATCACAAATACTGTTGTAGTGCCGCATTATTTGTTTTGTACTTAGTTCAAGATAACTAGGGGAGGAATATTGGGAACTTACATAGACAGATGTCCTTCTCTGGATCAAGCAGAGTGCTTGTTAAAAATGGCACTGCCATTCCAATCAGATGGATAATAACATCCACAGTTTTAATGGCTGAGACAAGAGTGAACAGTTTGTTTCAGATTTGATTTGTTTCAGACAAAAAGAGAAGTAACTAAAAATATCACTCTCTGATGGGTTAAATGATGTGTCTGCTTTCTCTCCAGCTGAATAAGGAATGCTCCCTCCAGCAGAGCTGGGAGATAGCAATGGACAGCTCACTCAGTATCTTTTCCAGTTAACACATCTATCTGGAGCCCAAGTTTGACTATGAACACTTCAAAAATACTGTGTTCTGTAAAAGTAATAACAATAATAATCTATTTCTAGTGCCAATGTTGCACATGCAAAAATGGAAACAACTTCAGATCACTATTTCTGAGTGCTGGGTACCTCTACACTGGGTTTATTCAGCCTATCTGTAATACACCAAGAAGTCAGCTCTTAACTGATTTCTATGGAATTGACATTTCTTGCTTGTCCTGCTGATAGACAACAGGAAATTCTGCTGGAATAATGCTTCAATTGATCATAGAAAGAATAAGAGATGATTTGTAGCTCTACATTGATGTGTCAGCCTTTGCCACAATTGTACAGGTGTCTCTGAAGACCAGAGATGACCTGTGAGAAAGAACATGTGTAGTATCATAGATCTTAGAATCACCAAAGCTGGAAAAGAGATCATCCAGTCCAACCATCCACCTATCATCAATAGTTCTCTCTAAGCTGTGTTCCTCAACATCTGTCCAAGCGTTTCACTCCCTCTACTGTTTTTGAAACACTGTGTTAGACAAATACTGCAGCAAACAATACTGATGATTGTGTAAGCTGGCCAAAATCTTCAGGTAACTTGAATGATCATAGAATCATAGAATGGTTTGGGTCGGAAGAGCCTTCAGGGATCATTGTTCCACAACCCTGCCGCCACTACACCAACTAACGTTAACATACTTCTTTGGAGCACTACGTTCTTTTTCAAGTTGGCATATCAGCTTGAAAGCCAATCACCTTTCACCATTCTGACTTACTATCTAAAGCCAAGGCACTGACAAAGCCCAGAATCAATAGTTCTGTCATTGCAACTTCTCATCTGATAAACTTAAGGCTTAGGAGTGTGTTCTGGAAAGACTTGTTACTTTATAGGATGTGAAAACTAGAAACTTTTCTTCCTCTATTTCCCTGCAGAACAACTTCCAGTTTAATCCCTTTGTGTATGCGATAGGTACGACCTATTTGAACAGTACGCCTGTAATGCTCATACTTTATGAATCAATACCAAACATTTGTTCCTTTGCTTTAAGCCCTTTTTATGAGAGTACCTGATTTATCTGGAATATTACGCTTGCCCAGCAAGGGATCAGTTAACTATCACCATATTGGGCAATGCTGCAATTCACTTTGAATAGTACCTTATGTTGCAATTAGCCTCAGTGAATCACTGTGATTATTCATACAGGAATGTACAAAAGCACAAATATCAAAATCTGTTCTATGTTCTCCAGAATATACAGGGTTAGGCAGACTGTGAAGCTCTATGCTGGTCAAACTGCCTGGCTTGACCTCTAGAAATCTGGTTCTATGGTAATCAATGTAAGTAAAAAACATTTGACTCAAAATTAAGGTTCATTTTTTCCTTTGATTGACTCTCCTGGCAGAGCAGGTACCCACACATGCACTTCAGCTATCTTTGGTATTCACATGATTCCCCCTTGCCAACCTGTTTGAAGGTTACACGTGAGTCCCCTCCTAAGCAGATTATTTTTCTTAGTAGCGTGGTGAATCTGTGATTCAGAACATTTCTGCTTGGGTAGGCTTCCAAATGCTTTGTTTTTTTAATTGCCATTTTAAACATATTAATTATGATAACAGTTCATCAACTGAAAATAAAGGAGTGATAGCAGTTTATTCACACTTTTAGTCTGGAAAAAAAAATAAAAAAACATGTCCCCTGCCCACCCCTCCCCCCCAAAAAAAAAAAATTCTGTAAGAGTAAAGAGACTCAGGTAGGTGACAGCTGGATCAGATGAGTTCTCACCTCATCTGTAATCTCATTACTAGATAATATTAGCAAGAACTGTTCAGGAGGAAGCAGAAAAGGCCCTGGATTCTGTTTAATTTTCTAAAGATATTAAAAGTAAGGCTTGATAAGAAGCTACATTGCAAAAATATTTGTGGTTTTTGCTTTAAGACATCCACAGTGTAACTTTATTCCTTTGAGTACTGGTAGTAGTCATATTAACAAGTATAGGTCTTATTGAAAACAACAGACTCCTAAGGATAGAAGTTCTAAAGCTCTGGCATAAGATAAAGCAGGTAACAATAGGAACCATGCAACAGCTCAGCAAGGGTAAGAAATCCAAATGTTAGCAAATATAACAAAATGGAAACAATAACTATCAAAATCTTAACTTGAAATATGCCCAGATTTTGATGTTTTAATTACAATATGCAAAAATTGGATCAGAAGGCAGCGAGGATATGGAGCAATAGAGCCATTGCCTCGGCCAACAGTGGCTTCATGCAAAATGTAGGATGTAAGAACATACCAAGGAAAGCTGGGGGAGACACATAAAACAAGACCCATTAAAACATAGACAGTGAAAAGGTGATGAAGTAGAATAACTGGTAGAAGTCATGCAGTATGATTATCAACCAGTGGGCTAACAGAGCAAAACAAAGCATTTTATTTTACACTCAGAAACTACCTAAATAAATCTTTAACAGCTAACATTCTGCACTGCAACTGGTTCAAAGAAGGAATTAGACTAGTTAGTAGGTCTGTCAAGAGCTATCAAACACAATGGCTGAATTACAGCATATAAAGATACTGTAAACCATTTATTTTTAAAAAAACAAGGACGTACCATGTGCCAACTCCTCTGCAATTGTCTTGCTTCCAAAACCCTTTTCCCAGCTACCTATTACCAGTCATTGTGGAGATGTGATTCTGAGTGGGATGGATTTCTGCATTCAACTCAACTGAACAGAGAAAACTGCTGCAATGCATTCTGGTCTCGCACACTTAGACTGCATCCTTTTCATTAGGAGAAGAATGGGTTGAAATTGAGTTTCTCAGTTTACATTTTAATACAATTTCTACTGCTGCTTCATTGTTCATCAAAGATCTGCTCCAAATCTTTCTGAAGCATTTATCTAAAATAAACATATAAAATTCCTTTGTAAAGATCTATCATGAGCCTCACAGAAGTATTAAATTTCCCTCTTGAGATCTGATCTGCTTCATCCAAACCATTCTCCTAAGCAGAGCATACAAGAGCAGAAACTAAATTCTAATGTTCTATATAAATGTAATTTATCAGTCTGTAAAATAAAATTGAGGAGATTTTCTCTTACAAAAATGTTACAGCGCTGCTGAGAAGTAAATCTAATTTTGCCTTGAGATTTATGTACCTAAAATATTCACCACGACAAAAATAAATACACAGCATATTTGCAGTACAATAAAAGAGAGTTCTATTGCATGGCATTATGCTAACTAATTCTAAAAAAGAACAGCCAAAAAAAAAAAAAAAAAGGGGAAATCATTCTTACAGCAGTTTCCTTCAGAGAAGACACAAGATCAGCATGTGAACTTTTACAATAGGAAGCAAACTTCTTAGTCAAGAGCTAAGAATACAAGAGTCTTGTGATATTTCTAGGTGTAGAAATACACAGGCTTGTGGGCTCTTTACAACATTGTCAATGCCCATTTTTTTATTTCAAATGCCTTAAGAATCACAGCCTAAGTTCCTCTTCGTGTGATGAAGAAATGTCTGGCACTCCACCTTAAGCACCAGAGTTTGCTCAGTCAAAATGTTTAAACGCAAAACATTCAGCTGTGTCACTGCAAGGAGATGCAAATAGCACTGCCTCACTAGGGCTAAAACCTGCACACAAGAGAGGACTCTGAGCTTTGGTTCACATGCTTTCCACTACCAAAGACCGAGAAGAAAACACGTAACGTCTGTGCATCTGCAGATATTTTGCCAGGTGCAGTGCTGAGCTTCATGACACCTTTTCCAGAGCTCTTCCATCACTGCATGATCAGGCAGGACAGAAAAAGCTGAGAACGTGCCCCTTCCCTCTCACCTTGGTCGCTCTCCCTGTTCGCACGAACACATGCAGCTTCACATTAGCAAAGGATTTAACTGTCACTCCATTTTCATATAAATTATGCATCAAAAAATTGCAAAATATCTGCTCAGTAACTAAGTGCCATTAGCTGTAAAAAGGCATGATCTACCTGCAGCCTCTCCGTCAGTGCTGCAGTCATAGCTCTTTGGATCTCTTCTTGGGTTTTGCCACACATTAACTCACTGACCTTGGGTGAGCCATGACTGAGTCCCAGCATAAACACTTAGAGGAAGGAAATGCAAGATCAAAATAAAATCAGAAGCTGTGAGATGCATACACACTTTCATAATAATGTTCTGCATCATTCTCAGGCCCTCCAAGTTCTATGGAAAACACGAGTTGTAGAGGACTGTTGTTTTGCTACAGTTATGAGAAATGAATTTTATCTGTAATTTCCTTCCAAAGCTGTGAAGTGAAAATTTAATATAAAAGCACCTTCCTGCGTGCTTTGGCTTGAAGGCAGAAGAGTCAGGACCAAAGCACAATGAATCGATACGGCGTTATTTATAACGTGCACTCAGAATACATTTAAAGAAAGATAGTTTGAACCATGAGCTAATTCACCAGATTTCCTGGAGTGCTCAGACCACAAGTGCTTCAGGGCAGGTACTGTTTATCACATTACTTCTAAGAAGCAGTTAGGAGGCACCAAGCGTGTCCTAGTGCTACCACGAGTTCTTAGGTTTCTCTTCTCCTCCTACGAAGCATCTTTGCTCTGTATTGTTAACAAGGTACGCATCTGGAAATTAATCTTAACAGTTTTAGTACGTTCAACGTCCATCCTGTTTCACTTTTTATCCCAGTAAAGCTGTGCTGACAGCAAGGCAGACACCTCCTTGGAGGATTAATTCGCTGGCACTACTTCCACGTCCTCCAAGCTTTTGTATCGCAACCCGTGCAGATATTGTATTTCTGACAGATAATTTCTGCTATTTCCGTGTATTTTAGGCCATTTCTCAGGGGTCTCGCCGTTTGTTTTTTCTCTTCCCTCTTTATGACACGCCGGTTTCAAGCTCCATCCTACTCCTCCAGCCCCTAGCTACTGCTGTGACCGCGTTCTGCTCCTCCACGGGGCTTTTTTATTAGATCTCTGCAGAAACGCTCGGTAATGACTATCACGAGGAACTCCTCAGCCACCACAGCCGTTCCCGCTCCAGTCAGACAGAACCGCAGCCCCGCCGGGTCCTTCATCCGCTGCGGACCCCAGCACCGCACAGCCGGGCAGGGCGGCAAGCGGAGCGCCGAGCGCCTCGATGGGCCCAGCCCCGGGGCGGGGCGGCTGCTCGCTCGCTCTCTCGCGGCCTCGGGGATGGATTCTCGGCCGCCGGTGTCGGCGCGGCACCATCTTGGGAGGGCGGGAGGAAGGGGCGGACCGCCGGCGGAGCTGCGGGCCCTGCGCGGCGCTCAGGTACCTCCGCGGGCAGGGGGCGGCCGTGCGCGGGGGAGAGGAGGGGAGGCGGGCGGCGGTCCCCCCGCCCGGCCCCGCCGCGTGTCAGCTGTCGCGGGAGGGAGGCCTCCCTGCCCGGCCCCGACCCCGGCCCACGGCGCTGAGGGGCGAGGCCCGGCCCGCAGCCTGCCCGGGGTCGGGGGTGTCTTCTCCCCGTCCTTCTGCCCGGTTGTCCTCTCCGTGGCTCTCAGCCCACACGCTGTATGTGTGAGCGAGGCAGCAGGGCCGTATTTCTCTCTCCTCAGCCTTCCGCTGCCTTCAGGGAATTCACTCGCTTCCCCTTCCTCTGTTCCTGCCGCTGTTACCCGGAGATAACCGGGCAGGAAGAGAAGAGCCCCTTCAGACTCGCGTCTCTGGGAGCCGTGTTTTTGCAGCCTGTCGGAGGGCTGACGTGCAGTTTGGAAGGCCGCTGTGTTCGCTGTTACCAGAGCTCGGCGGCTGTTTGTCCTGTGACACAGTGCGATATGTTTAGGTCTCGCTTTCGACAAGATTAGATGGGCAACTCGTGAGGTAGATGTCACTCGTTGTTCCTAGCGAGCTGTTAAGTCTATAATTACAGGTGTCTAACAGATGTCTCGGTGCGTGATTACACTGAAAGAGCTTAGGCAGCCTGACGTTGATTTTTTTTCTTCTGCTATTGAAGGAAAAGAAGAACCGGACAACATTGGTCCTGCTTGCCTGAAGCTGCCGTGTTTGATTGATTGATGTGGCGATAGATGTCCATGCCCAGCAGCACATAGTCATGCTGGGATGCTGTACGTATGTTTACCAGTACTGTATTCAAGCAGATTCCTAAAGTGTCTCTTGATGTTAAGCTAAGTTTTCTCTCTCTTTGTTGGTAATAAACTTTAGTGTATTATCTCTGCGCATTTTGGACTTCTCTAACTTTTTATGTAGCGCTATTTTGGCATGAAAAGCTTTGGTCCTTAAATGAAGTCGTTTGCCTTGTGTTCTGCAGGAAGCTTGTCTTGAGTGAGGATTACAGGGCTTCAGAGAGCACGGCTGCCAAGTTGCATTAAGTCTTACCTCTCTATCTCTTCTGAAGCTCTGGCTTTTACTATCTCCCAGTGGTACCCCTTGAGAGCATAGGTCAAAGCTGTGTTAGATTAATGTTGCTGTAATGTATGCTGTTAGATTTAGAAGGATGAGTTTAATGTTTCTGCCAGTTTACTCTCACCTTTTTTTTTTTTCCTGCTCAGAGGCAATGCATTGTTTCTGTTTATCTTATCTTGAAAGCAATCAAACCTGAAATGAGAATCACCTGATGGTGACAGTACATGTTCAGGGAGTGAGGGGGTTCTCCTAGAACTTGTGGGATTGGAGCAGCCAGTATAACTGGAAAAACTAAAGCTGTTCCTTCCATGGGTAAAGCTTGGTATGCTGTCTTTCATATTATATTTACACAAGATTATTTCACATACAAGGAAGAATTTCAAGTTGAGTTGCTCTGTTTGTGGTTTGTGACTGAGCTTCTCTCCTGGGTATCATGTTATTCTTCTGAAATACTTCTTTGGGAGTTTAGTTTTCTTCATAAAACACCTCGGGGCAGTGCTCCTGCGTTACAATGATTTTTCAGTTCTTTTTCTCATAAGGTTCTCTTCCCTAGTCATCAATACAGTGAAAGTGCATATCTTGTGAACTTCATGTGGTTTTCCCTTTTAGGACTGAACTTTTAATGGGAAGAGGAGGGGAAGAAAAAGTGATGTGCCCACTGAAATACGTAGTGCTGTAGGAACAAGGCTGCACATTAAGTGTCGCTCTAGTTATGTATTTGTGTATAACTATATATATATATTGAGACGTTCAAGACCCACCTGGACTCCCACCTGTGCAACCTGGGGGCTAGGGAGCTGCTTTGGCAGGGGGGTTGGACTTTGATGATCTCTAGAGGTCCCTTCCAACCCCTACAATTCTATGATTCTGTGGAATTAAAGTGGTGACTGAAGTGATCTAGGATACTGTTACTATTTGAAAAGCAGAATACAACAACATGACAAGAATTGGTAAATATGCTTTTTTTTCTTTTTTTTCCCCCCAGATCTTCACGTAACTGGCTGAAAAATGGTTGCACAAGATGGCAATCCCAACTCTAACACTATTAAAATGGTAAATAGAATTGGAAAGACTTAAAAAGGTAGCCAGGCTATTTGCTGAAAATTATAATGACATAAAGAATTGCATTTAAAATGAACATTCCCTTAAATATTTACATTCACTCAGTGTATTAGAAGTTATACCACATGTCAAGCATATTTCCTAATAATGGAAGCAGAAGGCAAACATAGGCTAGAGTGTCTGCTAGATGTAACAGGGTGAAATATTGTATTTACTTCTAACACATCATTTCTGTTTCAAACAGTGTGTTTCCTGGTTGCTAAAGTTTATCATAACCCTGTGCGCTTTATTAATTAAATATTTTGAAAGGAGAAAGCTTTGCTTTTCAAGACAGGAGTCTGAAAGAAGCAGTACTGTTGGCTTCCTTCTCTTGGGAGCTTCTTGAATTCTGTTAATAAGGAAGGAAGGGGGCAGTGATCTTTGGACCTAAGACAGTAAATGATCCTCTTTTCATGCAGTTCAGCGTTGTTTTGCTAGCATTTTGATGTGGACCAATTGTTAGAAGCAAACAGATACAGAACCTTAACATCTAGGCTTTGAATTACAGTAGATACTCAGTAGGTGCTTGTTGGACTTTCAGATTTGCAAATATTTTCTAAAATTAAGTAATAATAACATGCAAACACAGCTTTTCAGAGTTTTTTTTCTTTTTCTTTAGGATATTATCTTCACTGTGACATGATCTGTGAAAGCTGTTAGTGTTTTCTGTTTGTGTTTTATGCTTACTGTGGAAGGTACGTATGAGTAAAACAGACCTGTGTTCAGTTTTGTCAGTTAATTGCTGTCATTGTGCAGAAGCTAAATATGGAGAAGTGTGTCTAACTGTGGTATGTTTCTAGTTTGGGAGTGCTTGTTCTTTGTCAGTAAGTAGGATAACGTGTCAGAAACTTCCCAAAATAATAGTTGGTATGTCTTTGAATGGAAGATGCATCTTGCTGTGCAGTCAAGACTTGTTTGTTACCTGTTCTTGAGTTTTTTTCCTTATTAGGGAAGAATGATTTATTAGGCCCTCAAATGTTAAGGGGACACCGTAGTCGAAAGAGCAAATCCTGACAAGGAATTGGACTTTTTTTTATGGATCCTTTGTGACGTTTTTATGCCTGGCTTCAGTTTTGGTTCCATGTTATGCAAGCGTGTGAGCGATCTGTAGGCTATATATAAGAATACTAATATAATGGCTTGTAGGAGATTAGTCTCAGTAAAATGGCAGCACAGTTGGTACAGCATAGTACACAGTATCTATTAAACCAATTCCTAAAATCTCAAACAACCCTCATAGGATTTCAAGCACCACAACCTTAGATTCCTGAGGTTTAAAATAATATCCCTATTTTTCTCTTTGAAAACAAATGCTTTCTCCCTTATATTCTGTATTGAACAGAGATTGCAGTTCCTTGCTGAGTCTTTCATAACTTTGCTCCTGTCTACTTACAGACTTTGGCTGCTTTTGTCAATCCCCATTCTATCAGGGGAGCAGAATAATTACCCAGAACTAATGCCCACACATGGAATATATCAGCATAGATCTAACGGTATAATTATACTTCAGGAACTCTGCTTGATGATCTCTTTCTTTGGAAAGAAGCCCTTTGAGAAGTGGAGAAAGAAAAAGTGGATGTGGCAAAGACTATTTACTGAAGAAAAGACATGAATCAAAAAAGGAAATACCGTCACAATCTCAAAAGCACTCATTCATTCTAGGGAACCTGCTTTGGCAGGACAGTTAAGAGTAGATGGTCTCCAGAGGTCATTTCCAACCCCTATGGTTGTAAGATAAGTAAGATGATTAATCTGATAAAAAACCCTTGTCTGGGAAAAAAAAAAAAGTAATTTAAACTCCTATAACTATATTAACAAAGCAGTTAATAGACCTGTCTTTGCTGGAAGAGTCAGGATTTGCTCCCCAAAGGTGAATCACTCTTTGGCTACTTGAAGACTGTGTATTTGACTTTTTTGTGCTGATAAACAGCAAAGAACACTAAATGTTCTGTAGCAAATAAACTCTTAATGCATTTATTTTTAAATAGACAAAGAGATTAATGTGAATAATAGGACTACCATGTGCGTGTTACTGATTTTCGTTAAAAGGATTTGTAAATGAGTGGACAGAACTGTAGGACATCCAACTCTGTCCCATATATAGACTTGTATTTGTGACTTTTAAGGATAAAATGTGAGGTTGCCTTAAGTTGAAGTCTTAAAATTGGCACTCGTAAGGCAGTATCATAAGACTGAATCACTCTTGGGTAGCATTATTGAAAATAAGAATGCATGTAGATCTGGTGTGCTCATGATTAATGCTTGAGTTACAAGGCAGGCAGGATTTAAAAAAAATTGTTTGGAAAGAATTTATCGAACTCTTAACACTTAATGAAAGCGCTAAATTAATATTTAATTTTAATGCAAGCTGCTGCAAAGTCAAGCCCTCTGAGGAGAGAATGTGCCATTCTTTTGGCCAACCCAAGCAATAGCAGTTCTGGGTTTTTTTTTTGTGGTTACTTTGCACTTTGGATAAAACAGAAGTACTCTGCCTACTGAGAGAAAAGGAAAGAAGGCAGATGTATGCACTGCAGCTCTGCTCGTCTCCTGCATAAATTGTAGTTTTCCTTCTAAATAACCATCTTCTAAATGCCAATTTTTGCTGCATACTTCTGCTCTTTCAGTAGTCTCAGTTTCAACAGAAGCAGTTAACCAATAAGCTTTTAAACCCAGCTGTGCTTTTGTGACAGTTCATCAGACTTGCTCTAATTGAGAACTGTTGCTACCTTGAACAAAGGCACTGCTGCATGCTTTACCTACTTCTGTGGTAGAACAGTAGATGAAGTTGTTGAAAAGTCTAGATTTACTTTATAATCACGCATCACATCTCTGAAAGACTCATACCAGATCTGTTGAAGATATACTTTCTAATAAACACTAGCACGTGTTTCATGGCATAGTGGGTCCATTTCATATTGGTGAAACACTTTGCTTTTTTTCAAGTTGTTTTATTTTTTTCTTTTTACTTGCTGTCTGTAAACTGGGTTTTATTCCTTTATTCTGAATAGATTACAAATGGTGTGGGTTTTTATCATGAATCGAATGAGCTCCCAGAGCAGTTCATCTTCTCAGCGTAGAAGGATGGCTCTAGGAATTGTCATTCTTCTCCTTGTTGATGTGATATGGGTTGCCTCTTCAGAACTCACTTCTGTAAGTATTGCTCCATGCATCTTAAAGAATTCTATTTGGGAGGAAAAGCTCATCAGGAGTATAGTCCCTCCTTTTTAATGTTCTTTTCAGTAGGGGGAAGACAGCATCCTTTAGGTTACTGAAGTCACAAGTTATGAACAAGCTCAACTCAGTGCCTGCTGGTTTCAGTATAGGAGATGTTAATGACAGTTTTAAAATGAAACAAAAGAGGCTCATAAAAATGTACTGTAATTAGGGAATTCATTTTGTTTATTGCCATTTTGATTAAATAATTCCTAAGCCTTTCCTGAGGAGTAAATGAATCGCAGCATTACAGGTTAGGTAGTTTGGTAGACTTTAGTACAGAACAACTGTAAGTTTAGGATCAAAGGCCTTGTGTGTTATGGAGCTACAGCCTGTAATTGTAGAAAAGTTGGGTTATTTGGACCATATATTCAGTCTTAAAACTGGTCTGCTATTTACTTAACATTAAGTTTTAGGACCTTAAGCAGAGCTTTAGCAATAGAAATTGAATTTTTAATAAGTTCTTCTTAAATTCAGGTTCCTGGACACTTGGAATTATGTTTTGAATCAGTTTAGAAATGAGACATATAAAAGTGTTGATGCTCTAACATGCTGTTACATTAACATAAAATTTTTCCAATGACCTGATGGAATCGCTGTTGATACTGATATATTACTTAAAATAGTATTCTCTGGTCTGTGATTGCTGTGTTACTGCTTTTAAAATTGGTCTTTTATTTAGGAATATTTGCATATAACTGCATTTTTGGTCCTAACTGTGTTCAGTAGCAAATCAGTATGTTGGTTTATAAGTGGTGGCATCCTACCATGGATGATATTTAAGATGGTTAGGGGGGAGGGTGTCCCCAGAACAGGTAGGACCCCTTGTCATTTGATAGTGATTGCCAAGACTTGGAACATTATGATTTTGGAAACTAGGCTGTCCTGTGCCATATATGCTTGAAACTGTTCATTCATTTTCATGAGTTCTGACATAACCATTAATTTTGGATACTGCAATTATTTTCTTCCCACAGTATGTTTTTACAAAGTACAACAAACCTTTTTTCAGTACGTTTGCAAAAACATCTATGTTTGTTCTATACCTCTTGGGATTTATTGTTTGGAAACCGTGGAGGCAGCAGTGTACTCGTGGATTTCGAGGAAGGCATGCAGCTTTTGTAAGTATTTAAACTTTGGATTTGCTTAGTGCTGTAGAAGCTTGTACAGAATAATCTAAAATAGGCAATTGAAACTTGAATACTTGTTAAACAATGTTTTAATCAAGCATTTACAAGCTGAATCATGGCGCAGGCAGTGAAGACAATTGTAGTAGTCTCAGGAGAGTAAAGAACTAAAGGTAGAAAAGTATCAAGTATGTGAGGAATGGTAAGAAATGATCTACTGAGCCAGAGCATCGCCCACTGAGCCTCATACTTGAGCTTAAACAGTTGCAGAGGATGATTCTTTTCTAGAAGAGCTGATGAGCCTCGCTGTTGTGGGCCCTTCTACTTCCCCTACATCTGTAACCAATTGAGTTAGTATTGGAACATTGTAGTTAAGTTTTATTAATGACTCTTTTTGTGTCTGGCAGAGCTATGAACTGGTTTTTGAAGAGATTTTGAGGTTTTTAAAGTTGTATTTAGGAAATATAGTAGAGCTGGTTTTTTTTCTTTCTTTTGTTTTATTTTTGCTCTTCTTAACCTTGTACTTGGTAACTTTAATGTGCATGAATGACCTTCTGTTGCTCATCCTAGAACAGAGCACAGTTTGTGCTAGAGTCTAAAATTATTACAGAAGCAGAGAGACATTTTCCAAGGAAGTGAAAGATGTTGAAGAGCGCTAGTTCCGTGCCAGTGTTTCAGAATGCTGAGCAGCAGGACTCAGGAAACAGTGAGGCATGTGGCCTAATGCTCATCTGCACTCGAGTAATAGAAAAGGTGATCCAAGAACATGTAGTTAATAGCATCTCTTTGTAGAAATGAGCTGCATGAAAAAAAAACTGATTTCAGACTTCACTGATAGTGACAGCTGTACATATAATCTACTTAAATAAATGATGATTAACTTCTGTGGGTTTTTCCTTTTTTTTTCTTTTTTTTTCTCTTTCCCTTTAAATCTTGCCTCAAGTACATGGGTAACATTTAGAGTTGGTTGTTACCTTGATATGATTTTTGGTAGACCAGCCTACAGGTTCTTACTGGCAGTAATAAGGATGATGTGTGCACTGAAGTACAATTGTTTGTACAGAGCAGTTAATTAAATTAACTAATGTGAGCAGGTGAGTAGGATGAGGGGCTGCTGTACAGAGGGTGTTGCGTAGTGGTTATATAGACCACTGAATCCAGTGCAGTATTGTGTCAAAGGCAGAAATACAATTGTCTTGTCTTGAGAACTGAGCAGCAGTGAGTAAAGGTGCTGAATCTGTTTCATGTGTGGCACTTATGAGGTCACTGTTGGAATGCCATTATACTGTGCAGTAAGAAATAAGGTTGTTTGTTTTTTTTTTTGCAGAGCTTTTTTTTTTCCAAGGAGTTTAGTTAAATATTCAACAATATAATTACTCCAAGTGCCTTTAAAATACCTTGTGTTTATCATCCTGAACAAAAATGGCGCGCTTACAGATTGTTAGTTCAACTTTGATTGTTTAAGTAAAGATACCTTACTTATAAATCAAAGACTTTATTTAGCAGATAGCATTTATTACCAGAACTGTCCAACAACCAACTGCCCACTGGGGAACAGGGGCAGCAGTGCTTGTTAGCGTGTGGAAAGGAAGAAGAAAAATAATAGTTGACCTCATCCTAATTGAAATATTATTAGAACTAAGTCAAGGGTTCCATGTTTTTGTGCAAAGGAGCATTGCCTCAGTAAACAAAACCAGAAGATTACTGTAAAATATGTGCAGTAACTTAGGGGAGTGTTTCACTAACTGAACTTCATACATTGTGACATTCTACCAGCCTGATCCTGCACTGATATCTGGGTATTGCACTCAGAGGAGTCACTCAGGGAATTGCTGAAATCAAGTTATATTCTGAATGTCTGAGCCCCATTAGTTATTGGAGATGGGAATGAAGAGGGGAAGGAATTGGAACAGAACTATGGAAAAAAACATTAAAAAACTTGTTAGTGTAATCATAAATCTTTACATTTAAGTTTCTTTTAATTAGTTTGCAGATGCTGAAAGTTATTTTGCTGCTTGTACAACAGATAATGCTGTAAACAGTTCTCTGGTAAGTTCCTTAATTTGTGAAGGTTGGTGCTTTATATTTTAACACAGCAGTATTATCCTGACTTCTTGTCTTTAAAGTGTGATCTACTTTAATGTAATACCTTTTGGATAAGGAAAATAGTAACCTAAATATTAGTGGTAAGTACTGCAAATAATGCTATTGCATGTTATATAATGAAACAGCTATTTAAATGTTTCAGTAGTACTTTAAGAAATATTTATAGTGCAAAAAGCAAATGTTTAGATGTTCAGATCAGTAGCTGCCAAAGCAAAACGTTAAGAATTAGTAGTAAAGCCAAAGATCTTTCAAGACAAATAAACAGTGTTCAGTTAGCTGAATATCTTGTGTGCTGTGTTCCTGCATTGCAGTTGGGGTGAAATGGGCTGCCTCCTTCCTTCCAGTGGATGAAGTGGGTGCAGTTGAATCATATGCCAGTACTGGTGTTCTGCTGATAAGCCAGATGGCATTTTTGTAGTGATTTTCATTGTCCATAAATGATGATTTGTTATGCTCCTGTTGCTTGCAGACTGCTGCTTAATCTGCATGCAGAAATTGGAGGCCCCATCCAGAAATGAATTCAAAACATGTAACTTTATGTGGAGCTCACGCTGTCTCTGTAATAGTGTAGGGGATGGCAATTGAGCACTGACACAGTATGTAATTTATATTTTATACTGAATGAGGAGTCGAGGAAAGATTTTTCACAAGTATTCATCATTTCATTCTTTGATATTTCAACTTAATTTATTTATCCACATTTAAAAAATAATCTTGTTAGTTTGCTCAATGCATTAAGATCACCTGACCCTAGAAGTAGGATTCATTGCAAAATAATTTTGCATTAATTTCAACTCTCAATAAAAATCCTGGTCCTAAACAAGGAGCCTAATAAAAATACAGCTACTGGAACATTCTTATTATTTTACCTCTACAGCTTATTAATTTAATAAGCAGCTTAACTCTTTTCTTGTTGGAAGTTTGTTGAAACTCATGCAAAATGTCTTCAGTACTGGAGTTTTGTTTCCAGACATGTGTTTTTGACATCTAGTTGTAGTTCACCAGTTTCACATAGATTCGTTTTTCTATGAATGTTCTGCATTTTATGTTTCTAGTTTAGCATTTGAACAGAGGCTATAGATCTAGGGAAGCCTCTGTGATTTATTGTTTTTTCATTTTAAATCAGTAGGTTTGAATTTTTCAGGGATGACCTTTGTGTTCTTGAGGGTATACGCAAAAGCACAATTGTAAAATGCAGCAGTCAAATACCAGTACGTTGAGTGTAAGGTGTAGATAATAATATAAGCATTCTTGACATTCAATTAAATACAGTTTTTTATGTTCACCAATCTTTGTTGTATGTACTTTCAAAGAATTTAATTCTACTGCTTATAAGTTAAATCCTGCTTAACTGTATTTTACTTACAATGCATCTTTTCAGAGTGAACCTTTATATGTTCCTGTAAAGTTCCACGATTTGCCAACTGAAAAAAGTGGCAGTAATAATAGTGATGCAGAGAAAAGTGAGTAAAGATTTTCTGGAATGCTGAAATGTTCTTGGATTTATTTTCTTCTTTGTTGGTATAACTGCTGTCATGTTGCAGGACTTACCTTTGATTTTTTTTCTTTTCTTTCTCCCTCCCTCTTCCCCTTTAATTTCATGATGCATGAATTGCAGTCTTATATTTACTTTCAGGTAGAGAAAACATAGGCCTATCGTTCAGTTTACCTTTCTTGGTCACTACAGATCCAGCCTATGTTTATCTCAAGGGACCATCTGGGTTCAGTACTTGTGATTCTTTCCTTCTGGGCTTGTATGACCAGCAGCAGTGAGTCAGCCTCTGGAAAAAGCTATTGTCCTTTTTAGAGCAGGAGCAAAGCAGTCAAAGTAAGAATTTTATCAGTCTATGTGCATTCTGATTTTATTTGAGCTTTACTATCATTTGATAGTAGCTGAAACAGGCCTAGCTGTCCCAGATAATTAAAGAAGTGTTGGCTGTCAAAGAGTCCAACTGTGTCATCCTCAGCAAAAGGGTCCCTGGTCATAAAGGGGAAAGTCTCTTAATTTCTTTAGAAGTGCTTTGTTAGGCTCTGCTGTCTGTGGTAACAGGCACCAATCACTTGATTGCGTGAGCTAGAAGGTTTTTTCTTTTTTTGTAATTCAGAAAATGAGATATTGCTTCATATCAAATCAAGTTAATGTGTGTATAATGTTTTCTTTCCATATGGAAATAATACCACAAGAATCTTATAAATGAAATCTGCAACTAGTGCTGATATTCAGATTAGTTAGGGGGTGGATTTGAAGTGAGGAAGTGACCTTATGATCTCTGCTAAGCTTTGACACCTGTTGAGCACTCTCATACTCTGAGTAACTGGTCTTGCAGTTAGGTATAGTTGTGTGTTAATTCAGCTAAATTTCTTTGTTAGATAAATAGTCAATCTTGCATGTGATATTTATCAATACAGAATAATCCTTAACTAAAACTTCATGGCTGTCTTGTGGGTATTTTTGACAGGAAAGATGCTGTTTTCAGTGATGTGATTATTATTACTATTTTTTGTGGATGGACAGCTGCACTCATTTAAAGCAGTGATTGTACTTTGCCTGGGTAGCAGCCTACCAAATAGCAAATAGTGCTGTAAGAAATAAAAAGAGTGGGAAGTCTTCTGTTTGAATAAAAACTTGTCATTAACTGAGGACTATTGTAATTAATGCTGTATTAAAGCATCCTAGTTTTATTTGCATGTTGTGGTGGTTTGAAAAGTTTAATGATCGTGTGCAACCTTTTTCTTCTTTTCCTTCAGCTCCCAAAAAGCCTCGTGTGAGGTTCAGTAATATCATGGAGATTCGGCAGCTCCCTTCGAGCCATGCGCTGGAAGCAAAGCTGTCTCGCATGTCATACCCAACTGTTAAGGAGCAGGAGTCACTATTAAAAACTGTAGGAAAACTCACTGCAACTCAAGTAGCAAAAATTAGCTTTTTCTTTTGCTTTGTGGTATGTGCTCTGTTTTTTGTGGTTGTTTTTTTTGTTCTAGAAAACTACAGATGCAATTAACGCTTGTATAATAACAGTGAAAATTACCTATAGAGTACTGAGAGGAATTGTATTCTTCATGCCTCTTTTTCTAAAAAATACTGTAGATAGTATAACCTGTCTCATGCTGAACAGAAGCCTGCAACTCCTTAAAAGGAGGGTGATAAAAAGAAATCCTGGGCTTTTAGTTAGCTGTAAGGTCAGTTGTAAAGATGCACTGATTTCCACGCTTTCAGGTCCTGTTGTCCAACACTGGATATGTTTAATGCAGCAAAATCTGGACTTAGATCTACACAGTCTCTTTCCACGATCAGTGAAAGTGATCTGAATGTATTTCCATGTATATACACACACACATTTCCTAGACTAAAGTCATTACATTCATAACAGATCCTTTTCATCCCATTCATGGGTGCAGCTACAAATAGCATGTCTGTGTATTTCTTCCTGGACAGCACTAATTGCCTTGTCTAAGACTTCAGAGAGTAGCTTTCTTGTGAATTGGAGATTTTCTTAATGAGAATAAAGAGATCTTTAAACATTTGCTGCTCTTTATATTTGAGGCAATTGACAGGCATGAATCTTTCAAAAGTTTTTTGAGGCATTGAGTGTAAGTGCTGTTTGTTTTTTAGAATGAAGATTAGGCTGACTAATGTTCCGTGTATCTCCAGAAATTTCTTTGCAGCCTGTGTGCAGTAATTATCTTGTTTTGCAAGTTCTTCAAGATAAAAGTACCTTTAGATAATGTGTTACCATTATGTTATTTAATTATGTTGAAGTTCTGAAGTATATTATTCCATTATTATACATGTAGCTGAATGAGGTTGGTTTAATTTAGTTCTAATTTTGTCTGTTGCATATTGTTTTCCTCATTCTCCAGTGGTTCTTGGCAAATTTCTCTTACCAAGAAGCTTTATCAGATACCCAAGTTGCTATAGTGAACATCTTGTCTTCAACCTCTGGTAGGTTTCAGTTGCACAATCAGATCTGCATTATAAAGCTTTATAACATAAAATCATTTTTGGTTCTTTACATATTGCTTGTGTAATGTTTTAGCTGTGTTTTTGGGGGGATGATGAGGCTTAAAACTATTGGAAAAAATATATTCTACATGTCACTATGTAATTGTAAAATCTTAGGCTTTCTTTATAATTTCACTGCTTTTTGCCTTTCAAGGAGTGTATGTCTGAGTATTTAAAGAACTATACTATGTTTGAAGGAAAGGTGGTATAACTTTTTGTCAAAAATAGGTACAATTCAGAGTAAAGTAATCTTGGTAATTTAAAAAAAGACTTCTTGAGTGTATGGAACTTTAACCATCTAAGTATTGTATATTCAACTATAGTTTTTTTAATACTTTCAAATATTAGCTTTAAAATTCCTGTTTTGAGTTGTTTTATAAGGAATAATTTTAAAAGCACGCTGACTTTTCAGGCTTCCTGTTGTTTGTTAGGATGTTAGCTGTTCTCACTTGAGTGCGTATTTATTTGTTCATTTAAGAATTCAGGTCGTCATGTATTGGTTTCATAATAGTTCCAATTAAGATTATGGGTGCTAAGATCACATATTTGAAACAAGTATGTGAAATATAAAGTGTAAAGTGTCAGTGCAGTTTTCTGAGCAAACTAGTAGCAAATCTGAATTGTATAAACTCACTTTGTCTTGCAGGGCTTTTTACTTTAATCTTAGCTGCAGTCTTTCCAAGTAACAGTGGAGATAGATTTACTCTGTCCAAATTATTGGCAGTTTTTTTAAGGTAAGATAATGCAACAGAACATTTAATCAAAAACTCTGTGAAATGCTGAGAAGGCAAATGCTCTTACGGTGCCTGCGACAGTATATTGATGTACTTTTAAATCCTTGCTCCTCAGGCAAATTGAGGAAAATGTCTTTTTAAATACTGCATGTTGTGAACAGTTATCAAATTTGTGCTCACATAGAAATAAGATTCATCGAGTTTCTGTTGGAAATGTGTGGATACTTTTTGAACTGTGATTTCTCCACATACCCTGGAAAAATGGAGGTGGCTTGACATGTGATGTCTTGTCAGCCTGCTTTGTTAGATGCCTGGTGCATTGTATAGGGGAGTGGGTTTTTTTGTTTTATAGCTTTGGATAAGGCCTTAACAATACAGTATTGTTTTGTCTGTGCCAAAAGTCGGTTGTTATGGTTAATTAAGACCATGAAAAGATTGAACTTCTCTATGAAATTGTTCTCCTCCTTCCTTTTTATCATCTTTTTTAAAAAGCTTTTGTGTTTTAAGTAGCGTTTTGCATTTCTTCTTTTTTGCTAGCATTGGTGGTGTGGTACTTGTTAACCTTTCTGGATCTGAGAAATCTCCTGGAAGAGATACAATAGGTATTTACTTACTTTATAACTGTAGATTGTGTGGTGATGAGGACCATCTTTTGACAGTACTCAGTATGTTGTACTGAAGTTGTGTTTCATACTTAAGACTTCATGAGCTGTTTCTGTAGTTCCAGCTTCTGACTCTGGTTTATAGCTTGATTTGAGTTAGTTTACGTTTTTGAGCTTTCTGTATTTTCCATACTCTTTACATATTGATGGATTTCATAACAAAGAATTTGCATCTCTGTCATATAATTATAATAGGTATGTGTTTTGAACAGTTGATCCTAATGTGTGTAACACTTAACATGTCTTAAGCTGGTGTTTTTCATCTTTGCAGGCTCCCTTTGGTCTCTTGTAGGAGCAATGCTGTATGCTGTGTACATAGTGATGATAAAAAGAAAAGTAGATAGAGAAGATAAACTCGATATACCAATGTTCTTTGGTAAGAATAAAGTCAACGTTATTGAAAGTTTTAATTCAGTGTCATTAAGTTCTTTGCTTTCAGGCAGATAATTTGTATGAATGGTTAAAGGGCTTAGAAGAGCTGTGGAAGTAGAGGCTTATTGTTGCCGTGGTTAATGAGTACTTAGGAAACTAGTTGTGTGAGAGGTTCCTTGTTTATCCTCCCAGCAACGAAAGATAACATTACCCGTAGGAATGTGGACAGACCCTTTTGATTCAGTGGCTCTTTTTTTGTTAGTTTCAAAACTGTAAATATCCGACGTATGTGTTGCTTGTTTGTATAAGGAAAAGTTTCTTCATCCCTCTCTCTGAAAGACTTTGAAATCTTGTTTTGTTGCTTCTTGTGTGCGCGTTGTCAGAATAGAAGAGTTTGAGATTTCAGTTGTTGAAGCTGAAGGGTATTTATTTTGATTAACTGTTTTTAAATTTAGGTTTTGTAGGACTGTTCAATCTGTTGCTGCTGTGGCCGGGGTTTTTCCTGCTTCACTATACCGGCTTTGAAGCGTTTGAGTTTCCCAGTAAACTGATCTGGATGTGCATTGTTATTAACGGCCTTATTGGAACAGTTCTGTCAGAGTTCCTCTGGTTATGGTATGTACTATTCACGTACATTTCACAAAATAAATTGTCTTAACTGTGTCAGCAGATATTGAGATGCCAAATAGTTAGGGTTTTTGCTTTCTAGCTTGAGTTGCAGGGTGTCGTCCATAACATCATGATGTCCTGTTTAAGAGCAACAGCTGACTTTAAAAAGCAAGTGATGTGTGCTCTGGAGAATTTATTAAGATATTGTGAGTATAGTTCACCCTTGCAACCCACAGTCCTGTGATTCTGTAGAACCCACATTTTTGAGATGATTTTGGTACTATAGAGTCACAGTGGCAATGGGATAGCATGAATTTCTGTTTTAACAGTTCTTTTGTTTCTGGGGGCAAGAACACGTATACACAGATGTTTTTAAAATACACATGCTGCTGCGTGGTTACTGAGAGTGATGGTCCAGTCTAAGAGCTGCTTTTTATGTCCAGTTGCTTAATTCTAGAAGTTTGGACTGGGACTGATCTCAGAGTTCATGCTGACTTCACCCATGTGTGTGTCCAGTGTGGCACTAGTACTGTCTTTCTTGGGATGTGAATAATAATGTCTAACTCCTTCACATTCCTCCAACTGAATCTTAAAAGCTTAATCAATTTCCTTCTGCGGCTTGACATATTGCTTTAGTTGTCTTTTGACTTTGAGGTAAGACTTGTTTTCTTTTGTAATTATTATTCTATTATTATTTCCTAGGGGCTGCTTTCTTACCTCATCGCTGATAGGCACACTTGCGCTGAGCCTTACGATACCTCTGTCCATCATAGCTGACATGTGCATGCAAAAGGTAATGTATTGCTGAGTGTGGAGCAACGTTAACAGAATCAAACCTTTTTCAATGACAGTGTTATTTTAAATGATGCATACAATGAGTGATGTTTTGCTTTTATTTGTCACTTATCATTTTACGGAATAGGTGTGGATTGCCTATCTTGAAAATACTGTTAGTGATGAAATCAAAATTCTCTATGTTAATGGCAGAGGCATGAAAAAGCTGCAAGGCTTAATTGCACGTTGTTAGGCTCCTGTGTAACTGTCCCCAATTGAAGTTTGTGGGTTTCATTGTTACTGAGCTAATGACTGTGGATAAACCCTGCGTACAAGCAAAGAAAAAAAATCAGATAACCATTTTAGAATAGGAGCTATACGAAGTTAGCTTATTTTATTCTTAAAGCTTTACCCATATTTTTCTTCTCATGCAGATTGGGTAGAATTCTCAGTTTTTAAATATTTATTTATGCATGAATTCCAATTCTGAGTATTTGAATTTAATATTTAATCAGTGGCAAGGAATACAAAATTCTTAATTTAATATGAATAACGATTATTTTGCATACTCTTCAAGCATACAATTACTGTCTTTTTGTCTTTAAGTTGAAGTCAAGGGATTGTTTTATCTTCTGAAGGCAAGATCAGTTAGTTTCCGGTCTTTACTTTGGATTTAAATCCATACTGTTAAAATTTTAACCTCCAAAGTTTAATTTTAATTTGAAAGTTAAACCATCTGTTTAACTTTTGGAAATAGCTTTCGAGCTCATTTCCTTTCTAATGCATTTGTTGTTCAAGTGATATTCATTGAAAATAGTGACTTCTTTGGCAGGGCACCCCCACCTAGTCCAGCATGGCTAGAAGTTTCACACCTCTCAGTGTAGATGCAGGTGTCTGCAACATAGCTAAACTGTAAGCATTGCCTTTGCATGCTTGCTTGCATTTTCACCATTGGTAGCACCTGTATGTCATTTACATTAGGTGTGCATTTACTCATTTGGGATGGAGAGGCTGCAAGAAGATGGCTTAGGTTTTTGTTTTTTACTTTTTAAGAACGTTAGGGGTTAAATTATGTGCTTGGTAATGTGCTCTCTGTGAATTGGTCAGCATTTGAGCACGTAGGCCTAACTACAGTCTGACCAAAATACAGGCAGTTGAAGAACTGGGATGATAAATCGTTGTGTGAATCAGGAAGCAACTTAGTCACATAATAGCTAAGCTGAAGGTGGTAAATGACAGAACTATCCAAACTCAGAATGAAGCATACAGTACTACTGAATTTTTGGGTGACTCGTGGTCACAGTCTGTAGACTACTACTTGCTTTTACACTGCTTAGATTTTTCTAGAGTCCTTAAGCAAATAAATCTGCGTTGTGTTTTCACACAGAGCTTACAGTGTGGGAAATATGAGGAGGCAAAAATTCTGACAATACCTGGTACATGACTTAAACTGAGCATTTTCTGAGTAGTGTCTTTCCAGAGCAAAAGTGGCTCAGATGTTATCTCTGGTAGTAACTGAAAACAAATCAGACTGTACTACATTTGAGCTTTCTTGTGCAAACAAGCACAACCCTAAAAGAAACAGAAGACATTAGTCAATGATCTTTGCACTTAGAATAGCTCATGCCAAAAAGAACCCACTGTATTTCACTCTTGCCTAATATCTGTGGATTTTGAGGAAGTAAAGCAGAAGAAGGATAAAAAATAATAAAAGGAAAGAAGGAAAGCCAAATTGGAAATTAAAAGGAGACACAGACCCTGAATAAATACTGATGTGTTGAAAATTCAATTTTCAGTTTGCCTTGTGTTAGTATTAGCTAAGCATTCAACATGGAAATACAGCAAAAACTTGCATTTATTCTACCTACAGTAAAGCACTCGGTGGTAGGATAAGTGCATTCATTTTGCTGTTAATATCTGCAGTGTACTCTTGTGATATAAACTAACAAGGGTGTAAATACTTCATGATGGATATTAAGGAAACAAAGGGGAAAGAAATTTCATATTTCAAAGAAAACCTGAACACTTCAGTGACATGGGATAAGGTTTATATGTGAGCAGGTTTTAGCAGCAAACATAGTTGTGTTTTAGGTGTGTGTTGATCTCTGGACGTTTTATATATAGAACTGTGTGTGCAAATAAGTTTTTAGATATAGCAGTATACAACTGTATATACATATATAAGGAAAACTTAGACTGTTTTCTGAAGTAATTCATCTAAACTTTCTTCTGGAGTACACTGAGCACTGGAATATGCTTTTCTAATACTCTGGAAAGTGTTTCTGCTCTTGGCTTTTTAATCTGAGTAAACACAGAGCCCGCATCCTTAAAAATGAGTTTCTTCTTCATGTACTCATACAATATTGAGGCACTGGAAACAGTAGAATCATCTTTTAAAACATTGTTGGATGACTTTCAGTTGATATTGGTAACTTGAGGAAAACTTAAATTTTTAACTCCCTTTAAAGTTATCACTATTATCACTGTGTTACTCCATTTAATGTGTATTTGGTATTTATGAAAAAAAACCAACAAAAAACAACAAAACCAACCACATGTACTTAACTGTTAATCTGCTTCCTTCACACCTTGTGTCTCACTTGTTCTTTTCATATTCCTGACTTCTAAATCTTCACTTTCTTGTGTTGTCTCTGTTAATGTGCATCTTTCATAACCCGAACGTTCATGTATCTTCCACTCCATCCCCTTTTCTTCCCATTTGTCACACCTGGCTCTTTCTGGTGGTTCTGCCCCACATACTTGCTATTTTCCATTTCTCTTAGTTATCTCTGCCTTGTGTGAGAAGTCTGCCTTGTCTTCCTCTGGGTAAATCCAGTACCTTACTTTTCTCTGGCAGCTGTCCACCAGGTGATGCCTCATACTACATCTAACAACTGCAGCTTACTAGATTTTGAGAGTGAGCGTCAGTACTTGATGTCTGGTTTCAAGCTAACTTTTCTCCTCTGAAACTCCGATTGTGTCCCCACCAGAGGGAGCTGTGCTTATGTTTCATTGCTCTGTCGTCCTTAAGGATGTTTTGTATGCACTTGTAATTCTTGCACCCTTGACTTTTGCAACCTTCTACAATTTTAAGTCTACAACTGCCTCGGATGATTGCTAGTAGTTGTATCTGTACGAGGAGAATTTAGTTCGAATTGGATAGTAATGTGCTCTGTTTTTTTAAACTACAATAACAAAAAAAGCTAACTTTCCAGTTGTATTATCTTACCTGTGGGCACTGGTTTCAGCAGTGACTGTTCAGACAGGATGTTCAGGGACAGCAGTCAGGTGCACAGTCTGCGTGGTGAGCTCTTACGTCCTCATTCACACCACAACTCATTCTGGATGTTTGGCTGTGTGGAGCAGAAGGAAGGTTATTCACCTATTAGAAGTAGCAGTGACTATAGAAATTGTACCAAATAAGTTGCAGAAATATTTGTAGTATTTCAACCAATTCAAAGGAACTGAAAGTGCATCTTTAAACTTTTAAGTCAGTTTGATAATAATTATTTCTAATTCATAGTGTGCTTTTTTAGAAACACTGTTGAATGACTGATGTTTGCATTTGATTCCAGGTGCAGTTTTCCTGGCTGTTTTTTGCAGGGGCAGTCCCTGTATTTTTTTCTTTTTTCATCGTTACTCTCCTATGTCATTATAACAACTGGGATCCTGTGATGGTGGGAATCAGAAGAGTGTTTGCCTTTATTTGTAGAAAACATCGAATTCAGAGGTAGGGCAATCACAAAATCCCATTCTCATCTCTCCTTTACCCTTTCCAGTATGCTGTAGCCTTCTGTAAGCCACAGCACTCAGATGAAAATAGATACAGCATAAGATGACCTTAGTGGTTAATTTTCTTTTGAGCAGTATTTGCCAGTCCATTTATTAACTTATGTACTGCTCAGAAAATGGGAATACTTAAAGTCTGTTCCTATTTCCAGAGAAGTTTTCTAGCAGCTATCAGTTGTTACGGTATCTGCATACAGTGAAAGGTAAGTCTTAACTTTGTGAGTGGGATTTGTATGTCTTTAGTGGCTGCAGTTCAAACAGTTGTCACACACTTGTACTTAATGGGCTCGTTTGTAGCCAGCTTTATTACCGTGTAATTAAAAAATAGTTTTTTTTTTCTTTTAAGAATGCCGGAAGAAAGTGAGCAGTGTGAAAGTCTTATTCCTATGCACAGTGTTTCACAGGATGGAGATAGTTGCTGTTCATAGACAAAAGGTAATGAACGATACAGTAAAAAGTGAGGATTGATTTTTTAATGATGGCATTTGTTACATAAAAACACATCTTTCCAAAACATGCAGTTAATCTTGTTCTGAGTTGATAGGTAACGTGTTAAAGAAATGTCAAAATGACTTTTATTCTATACCAAGCATAGCATTGTGCCAAGCATTACCTTTATTCTGCTTTCAGTGGGTGAAGGTGCAGTACATTGCAATGGCATTACCTAGGAATAACTTGGGAGTTTGGCACATAATAAGGTAGTGGGGCACTACGCACAAACCTCTGAGAGGAATATTATTTGCTGTATAACAACAGAATTAAAAATATACTAATGAGTGATCATGATATCTTAAGCTTTGAACAAGCTCTTTCCTTTGTTTAGTAGTGAGTTGGAAGTTAACATGTATAGCAGTTAACTTTTTGTAATCTTTAACTGTGTAGCACTGATAACATTTCTCTTTTTTTGCTTAGTTTAAAAATGGATTGATGCCTAGTGAAGAGACAATCTTCTGGAAAAGTCCCAAAGGAGTAATGTTTCAGTGCCTATTCTGATTTTTTAGTAAAAATAAGAAGTTTCGTTCTTGTGAAACTGTAAACATCTTTCTTGCTTTCATCTGGTTTTATAAATGAACTAATTTACTCCACGCATATCAACGTAGGGGATCTTAGTCCATCTGAGCAACCAACCTGCCTTACTACACTGAGCTGGTGAAGTTACTTGACAAAATCAAGAAAATGAATGCTGTTAAGTGATTTCTTTCTCTTTTTAACTCTCAATTTTGTTAAATGCTGGACAACATTATTTTAAAAAGTACTTTCAGATGAGTTATGTAAATAAGTTTGCAGGTCATCACGTCTTACAGGCTTTCAGATGAAAAGCTAAATAGATACGTTACCTGGAGTAGGTACAAATTAACTTTTTTATGTTGTATAAACTATTTGCATATTAATAGAGGAAAATAGTAAAATAATTTATTAAGCGGACTCTTGTAATTATTAAGGCAAGATCTTTGTACAGCCCTAGAACACTACATATATATTGTCTTACCCCACTTTGAGAAGCCTTGTAACGGCAATGGGTGCCGCTGTTTAAAAAATCTTGTGTTTCATAATGATCTGGGATGTTTAAAATCTTACTGAATGAAAGAATATTTATCATTACAGTACATTTGGGTGTACATTCTCAAAAACAGTCCCTCAAGAGGACCAATCCTTCTGATCTGTAACCCATAGTGATTCCAGATGATTTCATATGGAAGGCTTAATTTGAAATGTTTCATTTCTATAGCTGCCAACTTAGGAAAGAGATCACAGTAAGTTGTTAAAGTTTTCAGTTGTGGGTTGGCACTACAGCAAACTACTAAACAATGTGAAAGCTAAAAATAATTGATTTTTTTTTTTTTTTTTTGCAGTTGCATTAATAAATTTATTCTAAAACTGATCGTTTTCAATGCAACTTGTATCTTCCTTCTACCACAGCTTTTGTCCTGTTTGGTTCTGGGATTTATGAATAATTGCTTAAAGGACATTTGAAATAAATCAGTGACATTTTCCAATTTCTGGCCTATAAGACACTTCTATTTAAAAAAGAAAAAGCTTTTGATAGATTTTGTTTTCTTCTAATGAATATAGGACAGATTTTCAGGCAATAGTACATCCACATCACAAGACTATTAATAACAGTGTATTCTTATCTTTCTATACAGATATGAAAAGATAACAAAGCAAACATCTTTTCATGTTTTTAGTTTCTAGTAATGATCCTTCCAAGAGGTGATTGGATGATGTAACTGGTAGCCTAGATGTAGTGCAGGAAAGCAACATGTTTAGTTTGAAGGACTGATTCAACCAGCAGCTGGAATGTCAAATTCTGTATGTAGAGAAGGAAAAAGACATTGGGGGAAAAAGTGAATCTGGAGGTTGTTCTTGTTTATTAATTTTTTTCCTTCCATTTCTTGATACTGAACTACATTGTTTCAATTATCTGAGGTGTCTTTTGAGATAGTAAGTCTGTATTTGGATACCTGAAATAGTTTTTAAACTGAAAAAAACAAAAACAAACAAAAAAATAAAACAAACAACCCAGAGAAACGTAAGTTTATTAAATTTACATAGGCATTTTGAAAAACTTCTCATTGCGTTTGGAAAGCCCAGTAGTATGGGAGTTGAAAATACAGTAAGTAAAACTAATTTTATGTTTGACTTCATTAGAATTTTCAGAGATTTCATTGGTAAAAGGAGATTGCAAAAGGAGATGGGGATTTTTTTTCTAAATTAGGGCAAATTAGAAGATGTGAATTTCAGCCATTAACAACAGGTTTAAACCCATTCCTGTATAGCATCTAACCAGTGACAGCTTCATCAAACTAACTCTAGGAGGGCTGAGTTTGCTTTCAAATGGGCAATAATAGTACTTTCAGCAAAATATTTTAGTAGTGTCTTTTGAAACTGGTCATTCTGGATTGATAATGTGTTGTGGGCAGTTGCCATTCATATCTGTCCTGATGTTCATGACTTAAAATGAAAGCTTATCGTAGCTTTCTGTGTATATGACTTCTGTTAAATGGCATTATAATGTTAGATTTGGAACAAAGAGCTAGGAGAATGTTCTTCTGTCCCTGACCTAATTAATTGTTCTGTTCAGAAAAGTCAGTGTTAGGGCCTTCCTGCTGTTTTGTTTTTTTGACAAAAGGTGTGTTCATCTTTTTTCAAGGTATTTACTATTTTAATCTTATGGCACTTCATAGCTTAAACATTTTTTTTTAATTGCAGTCCTTTAAAAAATAAAAAGCAAAGAAAAGATAAAATAAACTATTCTTCTTGAAACACCATGGATTTTTAAGCAGTGGTGCCCCTGTGGTTGCAAGAAATATACGTCGGTTTTATTTACTGAGGTTATGATGTGTAACGTTGTTCCTGTGTTTAATAGAATGTGATTTTTTCTATAAAATCTTGTGATTTTTAGTACGATAATATTTTATAAATATATTGTCTTATTTGAAATGTAAATTGCATAGTTCTCTAATGGGTGCTTGGTAAATGCACAAGAGATTTAGCTTTGATTCTCAGGTACCTCTGATGTAATGGTGACATACTGGTATTTTTTTTTTTCCTCGTGACACAACTGGAATGTGAAGGGGCTCTTGCAGATGCTTTACCATTGTGTGCTAGCATAAATTGTCGCTCTTACTGTTTTACTTTGGGGATGTCTTTATTCTGACTTGCTTCTTGTGGGAAGCACGTAGGCTTTAAGAAGGAAAAAAGATTTTTTAATTCAAGCATTTCTTTGAGTGTCATTGGATACCTAAAGAACGGTGATTTCCCATGCCTTCAGAATTGAAAATGGGTACTACATGCATTGTTCTGTCAAACAGTTAACTAATTCCTGCAGTCCTATCAGACAAACCATGAATTTCTTCTGTGAGTGAGATTATTTGTTCCGTTTTTATATATAGAAGAAATTAGGACAATTTGCTAAATGCCATGTATCCTGTCTTAGCTGTTAGGGTTCTGATGAGTCTTGTCTTGTTTAGTCTACTGTGCCCTGCAACCCAGAACAAAGGAGGAAAAATCAATTCAATTTTTCTCACTACTTTGTTAGGTTTCAGTTATCCCAAAAATGAGAGGTGCTGTGGATGTAATACTGATCCAGCAGTTACTTGGAAAGTATGGAGCACAAGGATGGCACTAAAGTCATGGAGGGCCCAATATTTCTGTTGTCATTGTGCACCATATTTCTTTATGTTGGCTTTTTGCTCATGGAAATCGTTGTGGAGCATGTAGTATGTAGCTGATCCAGCCTGCCATGGAGCTGTGCTAGAGTACTCTGCACACAGCAACCAAGGAGCTGCAGGCTGGGGTGCACAAGTATTTTTGTCACTGTGTGGTATTTAGGTATGGTATTCCTCAAATGAGAAACCATGGTGCTGCGTGTGATACTTGACCCAGTATGCTGCTGCATGTGTTGCATACCATGTGACATCCTAGCAAAAATGGAAGAGACAGTGAATTGCTTTTCTTTGGTGTGTGCTGTTGTAATTGTCATTCTCTTTCACTGTGCTTAGGCACTGTTATTTACTAGTATAATTGCCTTAAGTAAGATGGTGTAATAATTTCTTTCATAGTTCTCAGTTCCATCTCTTTTTGCAATGTGTCATCATTGCTATTCCCTACTAAAAGAACCTCCTATCTTAGGAAGAACTTACTGAGCTTAAGCTAAGGTTATCAGAGGAGGAGGAAGAGTAGTTAAACTGAATGGTTGAATGAACTGTGACACATGGAACTGGGTGAGCCACAGTATGGCAGAGTGTTGTTTGTAATTGAAGCTATAGGAAGAAGCACACTCAAAAATCAAGAAGCCTGTGTTAAAAGCAGAAAGTTGAGTCAGTGACTTACTGTAGAATGGTACTTTCAATCAGTTTTCTTTATTCTGTGCAAGCTTTGAGTTGCAGTTTCTATTAGAACTGTGTTATAGTGTCTGCCTACCTGTGATTGCAATGGTATTTAAGTGTTGATGGCTCATTAATAGTTGTTATGCATGATTTTTTTTCTTTCTAATCCAGGATTGCATTACTTGTGTGTTTATTGCATGGCATGATTTCTCAGGGAAATACAGATGCTAGCATGCATTGTGAGAGTTGGTAACTAAGTCCTGCATTTAAAATTGTTACGAACTTTCAGGTTTTGCTCAGACACTTCACATCAAATGACTTTCATGTTGAATTGCTTCTGGTTTATTAGGTGAATCACAATGAAACTGTTAACAGCATTTTAAGGTGTCTGTAGAATGCACTCTGCCCAATATTTCATTAGCTTTTGGATATGTGTTCATTTGAATTGACTCTGCAAGTTGTGTGTTGTTTTTTTTTTTCCTGCTTTAGTGTAATATGTGCCATATACATTAACAGTTGCCTGAGACACAACAGCGACATTAACTTCCAGAGTTGGACAATGCTACAATAACACAGTCTGATTCTGGGGTAGAGTACCAGTATAAATATTCTAACATATTTGCTTGTATCATTAAATTTTTACAAAGTGTGCTTACTTTGGGGATTTTTGTCTGCTTTTCCAGTAAAGTTACTTTGTCTAGACTGGGATTTGATCCAAAGCCCACCAGCATTATAGGTAGCATTAATAAAATAAAACTTCCTTGAAATACTCAGCAGTCAGGTTGACCTTTATGCCTTTGCAGTGTTTTTATCTGCAGCATACATGGCGAGTAGTTTCCTTTAAGACTTCACTAATATAAAAGTTGAGGGATTTAGTATTGGGGAGAATGGTAAACATACCACTGTTACTGATCACAAAATGTATTTCCCTATAGCCAGCATGCAGCTTAATTATTCAGAAGGCAGATTTGTCTTGCTACATGACTTTTCTTTAGAACCAGCAGTATAGGAAACATTAACCACTTTGCTTAATTGTATTGTATTCTTTTCAATACTGAGAATGTGATCGTAGCCCTGAGGATCAACTTCTTGATGATCTCTGATTTGACTTTTGCATTTTCTTTGCCCAGAATGCAACAGGACTTTTCCTGGCTTCTTAAACTACTGTAACTGTACTCTCAGTGCCCTGATCATCTGTATTGTCATGTACCTAACATAAAACATGTAATTCTAATGTAAACGTAGCCAGTCAGCTGTGTCTTCTCACTGTCCTTCCAGCTGATGTATTGCACTGTTACATCTGGTATTAACAGGCAACGGGACAACTTCTGGATTGCCCACCATGGTGAGGAGTGTGTCCACAGTTTAGCTGTTTAGTTCTTCAGCAGCTGAGTTAAGTAACTGTTTCTCAGTTTCTGAAGTTCTATCTGGATTTCTTGTGTTTTTCATTAACTTTTGAGTTTTGGAAGGTGCACAGTTCTTTGCCATCTTCCACGGAACACATGTGACTCAATGGTGGAGTGGCCTCACATGATAGTACAGGGATGCCTTTGTGACTTTGATCATGTTCCTGGAGCTTTTCCACAGGTTATTTTAACAAAATATTGATCGAGCTAAGGGAGAAAGTAGCCATATAGCGTAGAGCTAATTTTATAACATGCAAAATAGTTTTGCTGTTGTTAAATATCCCTCAGTGTATTACTGATGTTGCCAGCCCACAAGTTTTCTGTTAAATGTGATCCTTCTCTATAAATTGAAACTTTTTTTTGGTGTAAATTGAACTAGATCTGCTATCACAATGATTGATTTCTAAAATATTTCAGAATCTCTTCCTTTCTACCTTTAGCTAGAGGAACAGCAGGGGATTTCCATCCAAATGTATCTTTTTCCTATGGGAGAAGAAGGCATTTAAAAAAAAAACAAAACAACATAAGAAATTGAAAATAATCTTATTGAGCAGCATGTGGGATCCAGCTGTAAGACTGCTGAGGTAATTGCCTGTATAGCACAGTTAAATATAAGACATGCTCAGGCAATAATTGTGCAATGGATGCATATCTCTGATCTTGTTTTAATGTAGAATGCAGGTGTTTGGGCTCTCCTCTCTTTGTGCTGAAGCTGGATGCTTAAGTCCTGCGATCGTAAAAATCATGGAAGAATTTTATCTGCAGCAATATTGTACATGCTAAGGATTTCCTTGGTTTTGCTTTGGGATTCTTACGTATTTTTTTTTATGAAGACCTAAGCATTCCATGTATAAATCAGTTACAAATGGATGATCTGCCTATTAATTGCAAATGTAGAGAGCCATTGACACAAAGTTATCACGAAAGCTTAGGCAGTTGGTCAGGGTGACGTTGTTTGAATAGAATTAGAGAAGTGCAACGAGCGTGCAATATGGACTTGAACGTTTACAACTGAATGGGTCCTTGTAAACGATGTATGATTTATTCAGGTTCTCCTTGGGATGGGTATTAGTAAAACAAAATTACATCTGAAACTTCAGATATCTACGCTGATTGGTTTGGTTACATTTGTAAAACTGGTGCATTGGAAAATGCATGAAGCCAGTAGCTAGCACCTTTGGTCCTTTTGGCGTTACATCTTGTACTAAATTTCAGCTCTGTAATTTGAAGAGCGCTCTGAAATCGCTTCAGCTGAAGAACTTTAACATGATTAAAAACTTTTGTTTGCATGGAGTTTGAATGGTTTGCTGATAATTCAGATGTTCTGAGAGCACAGATAGTTCCAGGTATACATTCTTTATGAAATGTGTTATGCATAAGCTTTTAACATTTTCCTGAGTAAGACCAGAACCTGAACTGCCTGATGCATATTGCATTTGCACCTAAATACTTGATTTCAGAATGTGTTAAACCGTGTCTATTTTTGATAAGAAACAGCATTTTAATCCTATTTCCATTTAATAAGAAGTATGTTCACACAGAGGAAAATCACAGTCGTGGCTTGATGCAGTGATTTATGCAAGAAAACAGCAGGATGGCAGTAGTAACTCTGAAATGAAGATGCAAGTCTCTTCAGAAACTCTGGCTTCTTGTTCTTTCCTTCCTTCTGTACTAAATAAGTGTCTTCATTATTCCTGATTTGAACAGGTGAAGCAAGGACCAGAACTTTTACCCTTTTTATTTTTTAAAAGTGACGTTGATTTTTGCCTGCAGTGTCTTTGTCATATCACTTCATTTTCTGAAGGGGATTCAGTTGAATGAGAAGTACAGAATAAGTATTTTTAATTAAAATCAAATTTAAGCTATTAATAATTTTGAAATTCTCGATATGAATAGAGATCTAATGAATAAAAATTATAGGCCTATATTGCAAATACCAAATACTGCTTATATTTTTTTTAACGAAATCAGTATATATGTGATTATTTGAAACATGTAAAAAGTGACAATAGGGAAATCATTCTTATGTTGATAGATTTATAAATTGAAATTATTAATATCCAATACCAAAACCCTATAAAAGGGCTAATGAAAAGACAATGTAATGTATTCTGATGAACAGCCTGTGTAACACAATCGATGGGTGCGATGTTTTTTGTTCTGTATCATATTTATTATGTGTAAGTAAGCCAATAAAGATTATGAATCATATTTTCTTAACATGAATTGGTATTTGGCTGGGGTTTATGTTTAATGCATTTCATACCATTAAGAAAAACAGAGTGGTCTCTAAAGATTGCTACCTTGGGAGTACGGCACAGTGGCAGGAAGGTCTTGAGTTGGTCCACCTAAGTCCCCTCTTTCCCTCTTAAAGGTGAGTCAGAGGATGTCTTCTTTTACCTGAAGTCAGCTGCGATGTCAGAAGGCTATAATTTGGTGTGGTAATTAAGTAGTGAGGTATCAATTTTTAATTCATGGCTCCCGATGATTTTACTGCTGCGTTTCATCAGCAGGGGGAGCTACTGTAATATCCATCTGTTGCGTTCCTCAACTGAAAGAAGTGTCGAAAGCAGTAAAATGCAATTAACTTATCTGTTTATCATCCTTGATCCTTACAGTTAAACAGGACTAGATACTGGCTTATTTTCATGCAGTTGGACTTTCAGTGTCTTTAATTATTAAAAAATCTCTTGGGATCATAGCCCTCACCTAAATATTTAATTAGAAAAAGTATTTTGCTACCATAGGCTCGAAGTTTTTTTCTGAATTGTTTAATTAGTGTATTTAATCAGTTCTGCACAGGTATAGCAAGATGCAGGTTTTGGCATTGAAGCAAGAATATACTTGCTATGCATATCTGGGTTGCTCCAAAAGTAATGCGTCCTATTTAATTCCATGGAAACAACAGCAGATACAAAGAACACAATAATGCTCTTTAAACAGTCTTTTGGTTCCAGCCCTTTGTTTCATATGCACTTCCATTACAGATGCCATTTTGCCACGTGTCAACAAGATGTAACTGTTGGTGGGAAGGCTCAGTCTCTACTCCCACACCACTAACATCAGCCTCTGACATTGTGGACCAGTAAAAGATGAGGCATTACTTTTGGAGCAGGCCTTGTAGATAAGCAAAGGTTCAGTATGACACCACTGACAATGCAGACACCGAGTAAGTGAATCTTATAGCAGTATTTCTTAAAAGAAAATGATTAAATACAAACACATACTTGTATGGGAACTGATGAATCAGGGCCTGAACCACTGATTGATCACCTGAGAGCACTGAGTCAGCCACAGGAGCACAGGTGAAGGCAATGTACCTTGATTGGAAGGGGTGGAGTCTGGCTCCACTTCTCCCAGACCCCATTTAAGAGCTGACCACCACTGGGGAAGGATCTCTTGTTGGAGATCCCTCCTGTGCGGAGTTATTGGTGAACCTCAACCATCTGCAAAAGGTGAGCCTCTCTTTATTTACTGGTTGTCTGTTTGCCATTCAGATAAGCCTAGCAAAACATTCCATCCTCCTCACTATTTTCTCTGAATATTATTCTTTGGGGTTGTTCACCCTACAATACCAAATACAAATAACAATGCAGAGAGGGAAAGGAGGAGCATGGATGTTTGCTGATTTCTGAAATCTAATCACCTGTAGTAAACAAGCATGATGTAATCAAAACAGTTATTTAATGGAAGTTGCAATTACGGTGGCTGCACTGTCTTGTGTATGTTTCATTACCAGGAAGAGCCATTAAAATTGATGAGCAGCAGACTTCTTTAAATACAGTAGGCTAATGAATTGTGGTGAGAATCATTTCTGCTCTAAGAAAGACTTGTAAAAATCGATTGAAATTGTTACTTATCCAACATTTTATTCTTGACATCGAATGGACACGTATCACGTAATTACTTTCTTTTCCAGTGTGGGAAGATCTGTGTGGTGTCTTTCAGCATTTGGCAAAGAGCTTTAAGAGACAGTAAATGGAACAAAATCTCTTAGTCAACACTACTGCACTTCAGTAGTTCAGTTTTAATGTTTTTTTTTTTTTTTAAGCTAATTAACATAGTTCATCTCATTAATGCCTGACAAACAACAGGGATTCTTGAGTACGTATTAAGAATCTGAAGCAAGTTGGTATTAACAATTCCTGTATGCTTACAAGCAGAACATGACAATTACATGCCCGTTCTTCCTAGAGTCCTAACTGATGGCTGATATCACAGCTGCTTTGTGATCCCTCGTTTTCAGTTATACAGGTGCATGAAGAAGTGGAATAATTCTTTCATTGTTGGCAAGTTCTCTCCCTAAACATAACCCTGACAACCTAAGGTTGTGCCCAGTGTACAACAGGCAGTTTAAATGACCAGGGCAACTGGTCACAAAGCCGTGTTAGATAGACTTTTCCACAGAAGTTTGATAAAGATGTGTCGAGGCCCATTAGGGTTTTTTCACTCCCTTATCTAAAACTTGACTCAGTGTGAAGGGGTAAGTTAATGCAGGCTATGCTTTTGTGTCTCTGGGATGTAATTTGTTGGAATACTCTCTTAGTCTGTATTCTCTTGGGTTTTAGAAGTTGCATTTCATACATGACACAGCCTTTACCAGAAGTTTGATGTCACTGCTAGGGGAGGTTTAAAGCTTCTGAAAAAGATGATGTTCAAACAGTTTCAAAGATTTTATTCTGCTCTTGGTAGTATGTATGTGGGGGACATTGCTTTTATTCATATCTGCAAACCAACCATATCCCATTTGTATTGATTTAAGAAACAAATCCACAAAGCTTAAGGTTTCCAAAGAAGCCATTGTTTATTATGTCAGTGTGAACTCTTACTTTCCTCCCCTATTTCACCCTCCTTCCCACCCCTATCATCTCTGGTTTGTGGGACTGCAAGCTTTGAGCGCTTACTTTTGGCAGTGCTTATCCACTGTCTTACAACTTGCTGCAACTTGAAGGTATTCACACCACAGTGGTTCCTTAATGACTTAAGTTGATTATTCTTTGTGGGAAGCTTAGTGCTGTATCATTTACAGGGTTCTTTGATTTAGCTGCTAGGATGCTGGAACATCCCTTCAGAACTAAGAGCAGATACAGTGTGGATTTCCCATATAGGAGGTAGCTCTTGCAAAAGGAGGCAGCCTGAGACAATTATTTCTAACCCTATATGTTCATTTTTGGATTCAGGGTCAGCTAAGAAGTGGAGATTGTGGTACAGATTCAAGACAGAAACAATTTTATGAGAATCTTAACTGTTACATGAACAGTCACTAAATAAGCTTGAAGTTCTTAGGGATGAAAAACTTCATCACCCCAAAACTGAAATAGTAGAAAAAAAAATACATATATATTTTGAATACGTTATAACAGACATTGCCTTGAGGGATATGACAAAGAGGTTTGATGCAGTTTCTGTCATGAAATAAACTAATATGTCAGCTCTCTGGCAAAGTCATTCCTCCAAACACCTAGTTAATGTCTTCAATGATGCATCTAGGTACCGGTCTGCCAATCTACTTTTTCCTTTTGCAGATGATTTTTAAAATTGCCACATTTGTTTCCCTTTAAATTCCTCATTTTTCCCCTTTCTCCTCTCAGCTTTTTTTTTTAAAGTGTTTAATGCTAAATTGCTTGCGAAATTGGCAACAGAGGCGTGCTAGCAATATAATGCAGAGGCACAAGTACAGAGTAGAGAATACCAGCTTTGAGTATTTCTGCTGTCATAGCATACTGTTTAAATCTGAATGTATATGATAGCCTTGAACTATATATTCAAGAAAGCTCTTAACAGAATTTCTTGTTTTCACATAATATTTGGGAACTTGCTATTCTACATTTTAAAAACATTGTACAGCAGATAATAGTTTTGAGGTAAATGTTATGTGTAAATGCAACACAAAATGGACTCCTGGGAAACTGTGATGTTACAGTAAGCTCTGTACTGTTCCCTCTCAGTTTGGCTTGTACCATGGACTGGATGTTTTATGTTGGTGTTCTGAACATCAAGGGGTGAACAGAAAGCTACTATTACAAATGCTTGTAAGACCAGTTGGACCATGCTGAGCACAGCACTCTTTATTTAGGTTTAAATTCAAAGAGAGGTCTGCAATCCTGGAGAGCCACCTTTACTGCTGTAACACAGGCCCTTTAGCCTTACTGTAGTGTAAGTCCACCTACATAGCTTAACCAGGAGATAGCTCTGAGAACATGATAAAACTGAGCCTAGTCTCCATGCAGTGTTTTCAATGTTTAGTTATTCTGATTGGTTTAAAAGTACTGAAATTACTTTTACAGTCAATATCCCTTAGCCCAGATCCATCAAAACACCTGAGAATTGTCTGCATATTTGTTTTTCTGTTCTAGAAAAATCTGCATATGATAAAATAAAAATAAAAATTAGAAAGCATCCTGGTGGCAATAGCATTTCATCACTCTCTGCCTACAATCTATTGAGACTAAATTTTTGCTTCCTCTGAGCTACTTCACTGCCTCAAAGCCAATTCACGTGCCTCTAAATATGCTTCTGCTGCAGTCTGCAAATTACCAAGCTCAGGTTAGGTAGGAGAAATTCCTCTGCTGTTAAATGGACTGAGTATAGTGGTACCCTAGTGTGGTTTTTGTCTGTTTTTTAATCACGTGGTAGTCCAACAAACCTACTGCATTTCTCTTTTCTTCATCTTTGTATGCACAAACATACTCCTTGGAGATGGTCTAGCTTCCAGAAGTCTGAAATGTGTGTCTTTTACAGGAGGGCTAATTACCAACATATAAATTGTTCTCTGAAGATGCATCTCAGATATTACCCCTTCCTCACATACTTGCCTTCCCATCGAGCTGTGATATTTCTGTAGTTTATGGGCTTTAAAAATAGGATGTCCCTCCCTCTGGTCTTAATTTGCTGCTGCACTGGGAGAGTTTTTTCACTTTCTTTTGCAGACAGAGTGGGCTTTTGGAGAACTCAGGATAGCTGAAAATTCTCTGCAGGTATGGCGAGAAGCCGCTTGCTGTGCACGCTGACTTTGAGTTCAGCAGCATCCCCCTGAGCCTCTGCTCAGGTGAACAAAATTCCACACATTCCAAGCAAGTTACAGGTTGGGTGGGCCTATTTCAGGCAGGCAGCTGAGAGGAGGTTCTTGCTGTATGCAGTTATTGTAGCGTCCTGGCAAAAACACGACCTTGACATCGTAATCACATTAGCAGAAGCTCATGTTGGTGCTGTTTCATTTTGATCTACTTAGGCGTCTCTGCAGACTTGCTTTGACGCTGCCTTTGTCTCATCTGGATGTTACAGCATAAACGCCTCCTAAATCTGTTTAGGAGAACCATCCCATACAGCCTGCATGCTGTAATCATTGATGTGACCGTGGAAATAAGCAGACCTGATGGGAAAAATGTTGCAGCAATGACCGTCTGGCTTGTTGCTGTGTGTGCCCTGGCTGCTTGTCAGAGGGGCTCAGCTTTTATTCTCCAATTTGAAGTTTACTGTACAAATATTGTTCAGTTTTGAAGTATAAATCCTCTTTCTGCAGGGCTTGGCTTGCAAGCCAGCCCTGCAATGAGTGGATGTGATGATATTTTGTAACCTGGAGTCATTATTTTCCTGAGAAAGGAGCCTGGCTTCTTTGTCTGAAAGCAAGAATGGCTGCTTTAGTAAAAGGTCATGAAGTTATCAGAGAGAGCTAAAAGATAACGAAATGAGGAGTATTTAATACAAAGTAATCCAAGAATAACACATCTTTGTTTCTGTAGTCTTTTTGGCACGTGTCCATCACATATGACAGTCTTCAAGGTACTCTCAGCTTCGCTATAGACAACACAAAGCATTTTGCATGAAAAAAGAAAGTGAATTCAAATAGGCTGGATCTGTTGTTGCTCCAGGAATGATATATATATATATTTTTTTGAAAACAGAGTGAAACAGCATACAGATTGGGAAAGAAAAATACAAATTTCTTGTACAGAGTTAATTCTGGCTTGCAGCCTCACTGCTGGAGAATGATAGGGCAGCAGTGGCCTTATCAGCTGTGTGGATGCTGTTTGCAAGTGAGGGCCAGGCTGCTGGAAATGGTTGCTTTTCAGAGCTGCCCTCCTGGCCTGCAGGTGTCCAAGACGCAGGCTTAGCAGCCTGAGCCCAACTCTCATTAGAGACAAGAGATACGGAGTAGGAGAGCAGCTGACAGAGGGAAAAGGATTCACATCGGGGTGAGGGCAGTATCAGAAATTCAGTATCTGTTTTCCTGGTGGTCTGTGGGTTGCTCAAGCTGATGGAGATGATGTTTCTGATGGTTTTATCTTTCTTTTCTCATCTGGTGAGGACTTCCTCAAATATCAGGGCCAAGAGATCTGGATTGTGTCCTGCTATCTCAGGAGCTCTTCAGGAGAAAGAGCAAATTCTGTTTGGAGTTCATCTATGTATGTGTGTCTAATAAAGATCTTCTGTAGCTGTTCCAAAAGGATTAGCTGTGAGTAACTACCACTGTGTTTTTGGAAGAATTTATTTTTAATCTTGGCATGCCATCTTTGTTCTGCTTTCTAGTTGATTCTCTTCTTACTTACAATCAGAGCACAGTTTTTGGCAATGTCAACTTTTCAGACACTTTGTGTGCTTTCTCTGTGCAACAGCAGTGAGGCTTAGGCCCTGCAGGCCTAGTTGTGAGAGTGTACGGAGAAAGGATTTACCTTACTGAAGCTGGTGAGAAAATACCATCTTCAAAGGCAGGGATAAAAGAATGCTATTTTGGGAGATGCTGGGCATTCATAAATGGAAGTGCATGCGTGATGCATCTTTATACATCACTTTCAGAACAAAAATGCTCTATTTACAGAAGCTGTAGTACTATTAAATTCTCATGAGATCTGTCCCTTTCCAGTCTCCATTATAGTACCTATAATGTTTGGGAATCTGAGTGTTTTGCAGTGGGGCCTCGTTCAGCTGCTCTCTGTGTGGTGTCATTCCTCCAGGTAAACGTGTGGGCAAAATGATTGTCAGGCATCAAATAGCAGGCACAGTGCACTTAAACACTGTGGATTTCATACCAATGAGTGAGCGTGCACTGTTCGTTCTCATACAGTGTGAACACAGCTTTCCTGTTTTTCTAGGAGTTTTTACCAGGCATCACGATGGTCTTAATTATTCAGTAGCCATTAAGAGCCCCTAAGACTGCAATAAGGAGCAGGTTTCCTAAATGTGAAATATGGAAGTGTTTCCTAGGCTATTTTAGTGCTAATTCTATACACTTTTTTTCTCAGAGCTTGAGCTTTAATCGCCACAACTGTGGAAAAATTGGAGCAAATTGAGGAATGCATTTGGGCCATAGAGACAAAATTGTGAATTGGCATTTAATTGTGGAAAGTGATTCTGTAACAGGTCGTTACAGATTTTTCAATCGGTATGAGTCAGTGAGCTTTTATGGTAACAAAATTGCACAGTAGGCTTTAATTGTGCATAATTATTGCACTGCATGGTGTGGAGTGCTATATTCTAGATGTTCAACTTCGTTCTGTTATGTATTTTATTGAACTCTCTGAAGAAGTATACCTGATGGTGTCTGATAGATGCTTGTTTAACCTGATGGTGTCTGATAGATGCTTGTTTAATCTCATGGCTTTTTTTTTTTTAATGTGAAAAATTGAAGTAATTAGAATAGAATACTTCTCTGTTGTTCAGTTTTCAGATGACTAATAGTACTTTGCGGGCTACCTGTGGGCTTCTGCTAAAACTAGTTGGAGTCTTGGTTCTGTTTTCAGCTGCAAGAATCATACAAAAGGACTTTAGGGCTTAGGAGTGTCTTTAAATATTACAGAGTTCAGTTTTGTTTTGTTTTTGTAAATTCATCTGTGTAGTATTCAGAGCGAGTGGTACTTGGTGGACTTGCAGCTTCTTACTTCAGTAATCAGAAGTAGGCTTTTCCAATGTAATTATTTTTTGTTCCTGATCCGTGTGCTGGATCTGACCAGTGCATCCAGCTGAAACACAGCCTGTGATTCAGGATTAGGGAAATGTTATTTCCTCCTCCATAAGTAAAATATTTTCATCACTGTGGACCTAGCGATTACAAAATCCCATTGTGCTGGTTTTTATTTCCTCCTGCTAAGCTTTCAAGCCATCAGAAGTGATCTGGTTTTTTTGTTTTTGTTTTTTTCCCCTCCATCTTTTCACCAAAGATGGAGCCTGGGCTGGCACACTGTTGCTCTCATGAATTTAATGTCACAGCTCTTGTTCACTGAACAGCCTGATTATGATAACTGTGAGATGTGATGTTATTGTGGCAAAACAACTTTGGGTTTGGGGCTCAGGTTTTTGGGGGGAATTAAAATGATGCAGTCTGATGTTACTGTAATGTCTCTACCAAAAGATTCTGTAGTTATCTTTCCCCGTTGAGAATGAAAGTACTGGATAATAAGCAAGAGCTCCAGCAGATCTTTTCCCTACCTGTATCGATAAGTTGCCATCCTTATAATGTAGATAACACACAACACTCCTCATTCTTGTTAGCATCATCTAGCATGGCCACTTCAGCTGGCCTCAAAGAGCAAACCACAGGAAGAATGGATTGATTGCACTGTTGCAAAGCCTTTTTTGCTGTTCTTGTGAAAATGAAGAAGCAAAGAGAGCTTTATTTTTCTCATCATCTCTTCAGTATTCCTCCGAGGCATTCAGAAGAATGTTGTTACAGATGGGGATAAGCTAGGCAGAGTTTTTGTCCCCTTCCTGCCTCGTTACATCTGTACCTCCCTGTTCCTGTAGTTCAAAGGGAACATGTGATAATCCTCTAATTGCTTTATGGTTCTTTATGATGAATGTGTACAATCGGTAACAGTGCAGGATCGTTGGCATCCCACCAATTTGTGGATTTTACTGGGAGGTGCTGCACTGCTTCTGTCAGTGGGTACAAAGCTCGTGTCCTGCCTGACGCCTGCCTTCCCTTGGTGCTCCCACACGCCTCTGGGAGAACACGAGGGGAAGGAAGTATTTGAACGTATTGTAAGACTCCTCTCTTTTATAGGCACTAACTGTGAAGTGGGGTCTGACGCTCAGCTAAATAAGGTCATTTTACTATATGGCAGGTTTAAATATCTGTTTACTTTAAGAGCTATTGCACTTCAACTGAGTGCAATGATAATCGTGTCAAGATCATCAAGTCTTTGACAATGTGTTATAGAACTGCATCAGCTCTGAAGCTTCAGTCAGGTTTGTGGCTTTTTTAGACTGTTCCTGTATTATTTTTATTTTTTCTTGCTATAGTTTATAGTGACAGGAGAAAGAACGAGCAAGGAGGGGAAAAAAAAAAAAAAGGAAGGAAATCTTACTGATTTTCTTACTGCCTTAGAAGAGAATCTGGATGCAATCCCAGATCATACATCTGCCCCTCTAATGTACATCTCAAATAATATTAATATCAAGTCAGACATCTGCTTGCTAGATGTGTTCAGCTGCTTCCATGTGTGGTGCTGCTGCTGCATCTGCAGAGAACAACCTGAGCTTCCTCATGATTTTAGCAAGGGACACAAAGGGGAAGGGCAGCTACCACACTTGGGCTGGCCACCTGATTCAGACAGGTCTATCTGGCATTTCACTCTTCAGTTTTCATCCCTCTTGCTCTGACAGCCATCGTGTTTTCTAGCACACATCCGCAGTCAGGTTGTGCTTCTGAATTTCAAAAGCAATTAAAACCGGTTTCTCAACATGTTGTTCACTGGATAGAAGCCAGCACTAAGGTCCTGATGAATCTCTGGTGGGAGATCAGGCAATTTTTCCGTACCAAAGCTTGAAGAAAATAGCAGCTGGCTGGCCTGCACTAGCTACTCAGGCTTGCTTCTTTAATCGTTCTTATCCAATTCTGATAAATTAAATTTGCCTAAACATTCACAGCCTTTGAAAGGGAAGGGAAACTTCTTCGTAGCTTAACTGAAGTGACAGGCTGAGGCAGGATATTGAAAAGGTTTACTGGTTTTATTTATTCATATAAGCGTATTTATATGTCTGTATTTTGCTAATACTTCTAACTATAAGGTAGTTATGGGGTGGGAAAATCTTTCCTGAAATTGCTGCATCGTCAGTGTAGAAATAACACTGATATTCAATATGTCCCTCCTTTCAGGTTCCTTTTCCAAAAGATTTCTGGTTACCTGGCAACCTATAAATGAAGTCTTTGACTTTTAAATAATACTTCATTCAGGTACAAAAAAGCAAGATTTTTCCAAAGCTGAAATGCCAAAGGGCTATCTGAAGTGCACAGCAGTCCTCGCAGTGCCTATGGAGCTGACCACTGATACTCACACACACAAATGTGAAAGAAGCAATTTGCTAAACTCTTTAGTGGCTGTGTGGATTCGATTGTGAGTACAGACAGCATGTATTTTCCTAGCTGATTATTAAATTCAATTTGCAGATTCTTATTTAAGGTCGCGTTGCTGTTCAATACGTAAATCATATTCTTCATCTCCTCAAGGAAATCCAAGCATTTGCTGCTCCCTGTCTCCTTTGGCTTCTCCATCATATTGGCTGGGGTTTCTGAAGTATGGAAGAAGAGAGGGATAAAAAGATAAAGACAATTTAAGTTGGCATTATCCTGACCAGCCAAATATTTTGGAAGAGAGAGCCCAGCTCTGCTTTCCTCCTTCTGCTCTCATCTTAGAAGATGGAGCCTAATGCTGTGTATATATTACCCACATTTACCCACTGAGCTGAAAGCCCCAAATAGAGCTTAGTCAGGATGTACTAGTTTTTCTGCCATCACTGAAACTATGCCTCAGGTACATCTTAGGTAGCAGCAGCCTTGTTCTACAGAAGTAATCCAGTGTAAGTCAAACCTTTGTTACCACTCTATGCTAACAGGCATCAGTGGATGCAGTTGATTTCAGTTCTAATCCCCTGCAACTAGACCTTCCTCCCTAACTGGTTTTGTGATGAATTTTGTGCTAGAGAAGCTTTTAGAATGCATCGTGCTGTGGTGAATCCGTGAGGCAGGTGAGCTGCCTCAGAGCAGTCTCCTCTAATGATTGTCTCTCTGATGTTTAGCACCTGGGCAGCAGTTGCAATGCAGCCCTGCCAGCAGGGAGCTGCCCTGGGACCAGTACCTTGTTTTATGCAGTTCCCAAAGAGTCCCACCGTGGCTGTGAGTTTCTGTTCTTAACTTGGCCTTTCCCTTTAAAGTCTGAGTGTTGAAAGTCTTCTTCAAGTACCAGTACTTTTACTGTGGAAATACAGTGAAGGTCACTGTGAAATATCTTGAACGTTCAAGCCAAAAATTTTATTTCCACAACTTCATTGTGGCAGCAGTGTCAGTGTAGTAGAACAACTTAATCAAAGGTTTGTACCAATGTCTGAAGTTCACAGTAATCTGATAGCGTGCAAAGATAACTGTAGGACAAGCCATACAGCTTGGCACTGAAGCATTACCGTGGTACAAAGGATATTGTTTGGCAAGCCACTGTAGGATGTGAAATCTAGCTTTGCAGTTTTTGGTTGACAAATGCACTGACAACTTCTTTAACGTACGTGAGAGTCACAAGCCATCCTTTGGACGTTTTAGTACAATCTGAGTCCTTGGGGATCAAAATTGGTGCAGAAAACAGCCTATGTATGATTAACAACAGCTACACTTTTTCTAGCAGTGTGCTTGTGTTGGCTGTTCAGATAAGGTGAAACTGATAACATATTTATTGTGTGTTTTGCTGTGTCTGTTCTTCTGGTGGAAGAGCTCTGAACTTATAGAATGAAGGCTTCAGATCTGTTTCAGAAGATGGAAAAGGCTTAATTTTCTGTCATTACAGACATGGTCAGCTATCTTTATAAGCAATGTAAGACAGAGACAGAACACAGGGAAGAGTCCTTTCACACAGTCACTGCAGTTCCTAGGAAATAAGTTAGCAATTGGCACCTCAGTATCAGTACATTTAGTTATGTCAGACTATAAGAAATGTAGCTTTGTTCTGTTGGAGTTTGGCCTCCTCAGCTTGCATTTCTTTTCATGCCTACCAAAAAATACATATACCCAAAAGTACAAAACAGCCTACATCAAAGCTAATACATCAGTTTGCTAAAATTGCAGATGGAAGTGATTCATCACTTTTAGGTACTGGCTTCCTACTACTAATTCAGAAACAGTGAAGAGGTGTGGGGGAGCTAGAAAAGCTCATTACAGTCTTTTTTCATTCATAATTCAGTTGGATCTGGACCCAAACCTGTTGAGGAATTATTGCAGTTGATTGCAATAGGATTGTATTATCTGGCCCTTTCCTACACGCACAGAGAAAAGAAAAGCTTAGAAGCGAAATACAGCCATGTGGTGCAATAGAATATTCCAATCAAATCATAGCCAAATCCTTCAGACTCTGCTCAGGCATTAGGCTGGTTCTGTTTGTAATGATTCAGAAATACTCAATATTCAGTGAAGTTTGCTGTTCAGTGCCACAGCAGGATGACTAAAACAAATTTAAAGCAGCAGATTTGGCTATCTTGTAATCCACAAAAGTTTAAATGAGTTTCTTCAAATGCCATTTCTGTCCTTGTGATAATTTTTTTTTCTTTTTAATCATGAAATGTGGGGTAAAGTTGTTAACATAACAGCATATTACAAAAGCTTAAAAAGCCTTCCATGGGTGAGGAGCAGTATGCTTAGTATTGTGTCAGTCTTGGGCAAAATAATGGAAAAGTTGTTAAGGGATTAAAATGATAGAGATTTGAAGGACAGAAATATAATAAATGCTAATCAGCACTGCTACATTTGCAAATGGAAGTGATAATGGCTGTGAAGATTTTGATATCATTTTTCTTATATTCTGATGAAAAGTTCTGCATTCTGCAGCTTCAGTGAAAAACACATTTAAAGCGTGCTAATGGATAGAAGTCAAAAATGTGTCGGTGGCAATTATTACTGAAGTCTTCAGGTGCTCTAGTGTGGTCGGTTTGGGGAGTGTTTAACAAAATGTGGCAGATGACAGACTGAGCAGTTAGGGGTAATCAGGTGTCCCACTGGGGAGCAGAAAAGCTTGGCTGTATTTCAAACCACAGCTGAAAGTACTGAATGTTTTAATCACTGATTTGATTGTAAATACATGAAGGGGGCTGGGGTAGTGATGTAAGGTTGGAGTGAGGTATACCAGTTTGCTGTGTGTGACATTTGGTAATGGGAGCCCACTCACAAAGTGCAACCAATGCAAAAGGGCAAGCTGTAAAGTTTGCGTCTTCAGAGGAAATGACTTCCTGGAGAACAGCAGCTCAAAAGATGTTTTAGGAGGTCAACTGAAATTCAGTGCAACTTGATCTGCAGCAGAAAAGAGGAGGAAGAAAGGAGCACAAGCTGAGGGACAGCTAACAGTACTATGTACTGCCCTGGTGAGACTAAATGCAGTCATACTTTCTGAAGTTAAATGTTGGCTTGAAAGAGTTAAATAGTTGAAGCTGAAAAACAAACAGATGTGACTGGAGTGCTGGGGGTAGTGTCTTGATATGTTATGGGAGAAATAATCAAAGATCCACAGAGATGGTTTTATGGGTGACTGGAATATGCTGTGGTTACTTTTTTTAAAGGCAGTTTAACTTAGAGACACAACAAGAACTAGTGTTCGGAGGCAGAAATCCAACAAGTTCAAATGTGAAACTAGAATCTCATTTTTAAGAAACTACAAAGAGAAATGTCGATGTCTTCATCTCTCGAGGTCTGCAGGTTAAGACTGGAATAGATATTTTAGCCAAACAGAAGCTAATGTTCTTACTGCAGGGAGACCGGTGATTGTCATGGGATATGACTAACCTGTTCACTTCTGATATTAAATGTAATGAACCTATGAATGAAAAAGCAGAACTTTCATTGAAGACAGTTAAATTTTGCCCGCAGAAGTACTGCAGCATAATTCCCATTTTTCTGAGAATTGGACCAAGTTCTTGGTTCTGAATACAAATCCTGCCTTACAGTCGTGCTGTTTTCACACTTTGCACAATTCTGGAGTTACTTAATTCTCATTAGCACAGCATTATTAATCCACAACACTGGAGAACGGGAGGTATAATTTAGAGAAATCCTTATGGGAAGGATCTCATAGGAAATAAAAAGGAATTACAGTCTTTGTGTAGACCAGTAAGACAAGTCATGGCATTCTAATCCAGCTATGTTATAACATTGCAAATAGATGATTCTGCAGAAGAGTTTTGATTTCCAATGGGTGCTACAGGGCTGGGGAGAAATTCTGTTTTTTAACTTTTACCTCTGTGATTCTTTTCAGTTCCTTAAGGCTTTTCAATCCTGTTATGTGTTAGAGAATCACTGAACTGTTCAGCTCACTGTTTTGGGATTATTTTCTTTTATACTCGCTTGCAGTTTAACCTGTCAAAAACAATTATTAAGCAATTTGTAACATAGTAGATGCATAAATGGTCTCAAAAAGCTTATGAGTGAAAAAGGGTAATGACAAAAAAGAAGAGCAGCAATGTGCTAGAGTTCCTGTATTTGTGAAAATCCATAATAATTTGTTCCCTAAAAGTCAAAATACATAGAATTTGGAAAGTTAGATTACATGAAAATTATCCATCTGGGTTTGCAGAATCTCTCTACTTTGAACGTTACCATCTTGTGCAATAGCTCTTCTGCTCACCCAGAACTCCTTGCAAAGACAGTAATGCCTTCAGCGGTGTGACTTGATATCAGAACTAGTTGTTGCTCCTAGTAAGCTCATGGTTTTATTGGAGGAGTGCTCTTGACAGAAACCCTCTAGTTGGCTGTAGCTGGCTCTAACAGATTAACTGCAGAAAACAACAGAGCAACATCAGTATGATGCTGCAGAGAGAAGGCTTTTTCCTCCACTTCTCAGCATTTGAAAACTGAGCTGACCCTTCTGTCCACCCTGTAGCAAATCCCAGGAGAAAGGTGAAGTTTTATGCCTCAGGGAGGGAGAGAAATCCCTCTTCCCATGGGAGTTGTTTTCTGGTAGGCACTGTGGAAAGTGCATTTCTGAGAATGTGTCCCAAGTTCCCTGAGAGAGACCTGCATCCCTTTGGTTTGAGAAGCTGGATCTGTGGCCTCTCACATCTTAAGAAACTCAAAGCCTTGGAAGCATCAGTCTCCATGAGCAATACAGCAAAGTGGTAATGAAAAAACGCAGTCTCAGAAAGGGTACATACATGACACTGTAGTCCAAAGCGTTTCAGTGTGGGAGACAAATTATCTCAGTCAAAAACAGCAAAATGAGCAAATAAAAGAAGTCGTATTTTTCACTTTACATAAGGAAATGGCTGTTCTGACCACATTTAGTGCTTCCTCAGCTCTTTCTCACTGGATTCATCCCATAGTAGTGTTAAAGACATAAAGTCCTTATATTTAATACTGACATTTGTTTTTACTGTAACACTAAATAACTTCTAGAGCAGCAGCCTTCAGTCTGGGGCTCCCTACAACCCCTGCAGTCAAGCTTGACCTCAGTGTTCGTCATCTGACAGTTGGCTCTTTCAGGACTTCATGTGCCAGGCAGAGCCCAGAACAGGAGAAAAATCTCAGCATCTCTTGCCTAGGGTCCAGGCCTACGGTCAGAGGTGTGTGGAAAAGTGGTCTTTTGGCTGTCATCTTGAGTACAGGCCTTCTACCAAGCATTTTTCTGGAGAAAATTGGAGTGTAGCTTGTTGCTAGTCTTGTATGGCCTCCAGACCAGGGACACACTGCAACTGCAAAATTCCTGAGTCATTCATTTGGAGACTTCTGTACAGGTTTCATGTATATTTTGTTACTGCATTTTCAAGCACAACTTGCATATCAGCTGCACTCGAGACAGACTTTAAAACTTGCAACTGCCTATGTATAAAACACTGCTTAAGAGACCTTTCTGACTTATCAGTCTTCTGGATTTTGATTGCTGTTTTGCAGCCCTAGGATTGTTTCTTCCTAGGCCTTCTTTTTTTTCTCTAGGTGGTGCAGAAATCTGAGTGATAACTTTGTATTTTTACAAGTTCTATTTCCTTCTATCTGGGTAATATCTGGAGCAAACATCTGTAGAGACTCTTTCTAGGGCAGTGTCTCCAGGTAATTTCTGCTCCTTAACATTATTTAGGACCAAACCAGGCAAAGTCCATCCTGCAAAAATAATTTCCTTTGGTCTAGAGCTAAGGCTTCTACCCCAGTGAATGGATATCCTGTAAAACTAGTGACTCTCGAGCGGTCTTTATTGGCTCTTTTGTGCATGCAGTAATTCTTCCTGATAGCTCTTGAGTCAAACTGAAGTTAAGACTCGAAGCCACAGCAACAGAGAAAAGTCATCCAGCAGTTGAGCAATCACAGTAACATTCACAAATCAGGTGGGATTTATCAGCCGATATATTCACAGTGATTGTATTTGCCTCTTTACACACTCTACATTACAGAGTTTACTTGTGTTACTGATTCGTATAATGGTTTGGATCGGAGGGGACATTAAAGATTGTCTAGTCCACCCCCACCATAGGCAGGGACACACAAGGAGCCCTTTTTGTCAGCAGAGAGAAACAGGTACTCATAGGGCTGCAGGCATATTTTCCACATCTTCCGAAGGATGGCATTAACTGGGTTGTGGTTCCTCTGAGGAAAATCCTCACTGACTTCAGGCAATCCTGTGCTGTGGTGTCCGATATCAGCGTGGACCTTGTGGGAGCAGGCTGGCAATTACTGTGCAAAGATGTACTTTCAACAGCTGTATGAGCAGTTCACCAAAAAATGGGGACAGAACTATTGTAAAGAGGAGAGGAAAGGAAGGGGAGAGAAGTAGAGATTCAGAGAGCAACAAAAATAAGCGATCACTAAATATTTTCACACGGAATTTGTATAATCCTTGCTTCAAAAGTTACATAACAGCGGTTGGTCTGCTCCAAACAAAGGAGTTTCTGTATTTTTCCAAAATATTAGGGCTCTACTTACCTGGTATGGGAAGTTCCCGTGATTTATTGATTGTATATGTCTCCTGTAAGGTAGATCTGTTTGTGCTTTAGCAACTTGGACAGAATATAGTACTGCAATAAACACAGGTGAAAATACTGTGGAAAAAAGCAGTTTGAGATCCCACTTCCTGTTCACTTCCACGTTCACCTTCAGGACTTGGGTTTTTAGGAGTGACCACCCACTTCCTATGTCAATATTTAGTGGAAGAATTTTCACAAGTAAAGGAGGCTGCACAGATATAGTTAGGCAAACACGTCTGAAGCATTGAAGAACACCCCACAGAGGGTGAGCATCACAAACATCAACTCCTAGGTAAAAGCTGTGCTCGAAATTTAGATCAGCTCACTTTCACATTTGTTTGCTTTGTATTTTCTTTCCTTGAGTTCCAGTAACCAATATAGTACTGAATTGCCAAATAGTCCTGTTACACTGTTTATATTTGCTTCTGCATTTCAATGACAGCTTAAATGCAGAGAAGAAAAAGTGCAGCTCTCCCATGAGTCAATATGGAGCCAGTGTGGATGTACGTCTCTGCCAGAGAATTCATAAAGGACATTGCTCAGTGTCGGTGGAGGGTAGAAGCCAGGCAGAGCTGCTGAGGGCTAGTAGAAAAGAGGTTCTTGTTGCCAGTGGGGCTCTGGTTTGAGGCAAGGATCTGATCTAGATCTCTGCATCGTTTCCCATGTCCTCAGGCTGCAATTCAAGGCTCTTCAGACTTGCTTTCCCAATCACCTGCATGGTGATGCTCTCATGACTAGTGTGCATGGGACTTTGCAGCAGGCACAGTGTGCTGCCCAGCATCCACAGGACACCTGCCCTAAGAAGCTCTGCTCACACACACCAGCATAGGAGCATGAAGAGTGAGAACAGCTTGGATAAGTGTTTGGAGTGTGGTGTCTCTGCTGCACAAAGCACTGGGAGTTCAGTGCCTCACAGACCCTGCAGCAATGGCACATTGTGGAGCTAAAGCTCCACAAATTCACTTAGTGCTTTCTCTACAAATAAGAACTAAAACTCATCTTCTAGCCAAATTGAAGCTATGACGAATGCTATGTTTTTTACTTAGAAACCAAGATGTGGCATTCCCTACACCTATAAATTGCTATGTAATGTTAATTGCCAGCTCTACCCAGAGGTATCTGCATCGTTTCAGCAATAGTTGAAGCATTTTACTTTTCCTTACAAGCTACCTAAAATTGAATTTGTTGAAATTCCTTCAAGGGAAGGAGCTATATAATGATAAAATACAATTTCCTTGAAATGAGAAGTTTAATATTGTGAGCCTTGGCATCTCGTACATATCGTAAATGAGAAAGAACTGGGTGACAGAAGTGCTCTTGCCATGGTGATGTGCCACTAGGACTCCTTAGGTGAAGGTCAGAAGGCCATCATTAGCTTGCTTCAGGCTGAACCTCATCAGCTGAGTTTTGAAGAGAGGCAGAACGATTCCATAATAGCTCAGCTGGGCACAAGTGCTGATGGTGATGAGGTGGCAAGCACAACAAGGGAGCAAGTAACGATTTTTTTTGTTTCTCTTTGCAGTAGTAAAGCTTAATGTGGTTATAAAGAGAATTTTCAGGAGCCCATCAGTCAGCCATCATAAAGGGGGAACCATCAATATTCTGTAGAACGTTCTGGGTTTCTAAGCAAAGAAGAGAATGTTCTGTGAGTGTCATCTCCATAGATTATTGACCTGACAGGTGCGTAACCAAACTCATGGAGAATTCAAGTTGTTAGAAACTGCATTTTTACAGAAGTTCTTTCTCTCTTGTAAGTTTAGGCAATTAGCTGGATTCAGAGAGAGGTCTGAAGTTTTTTCTAGGGCAATAGCATAACAAGAATCCAAAAGGATGAGCCTCTTTTAAAGATGTGTTGGAACAGTGCACTGTGCATAAGGATTTTATTTGTCAGCTTAAAAATAGGGCAGAAGGAACAAAGTATGCTCTTAAAAAGGAGCTTTGACATGTATTTTGAAGCCGTTGCCATCTATTTGGACAAAGCAGTGCAGAAGTTACTCAGAGAAAAATGCGATTTCGTTCAGCCTGGTGGGGATTGTGCCCCAAGGCTCGCGGTTTCATGTACCAGCTGTTGTGTTGTGGTGCTGCTGTGCTGCAGACAGAGGGCTGTCTGAATGGGTTATTTCAGGAAATGTGATCAATATGATCGATTCGTGATTATCGAGACCTTAGCATGTGCGTGCTTTTTGGTTTTAAGTTACAGCTCCTTTTTAAGTTTGGGGAATAAATAGACTCAGTTTCTTCAGTGCCTCATTCCCAAAGGATGCAAAAAAGACCATCGCATTTTGGGAGCAGACTTTCTTTTCCCAGCCTTTCTAATCAGCTTCTCTCTGTTTGTGGCCACAGCTTCCAGCCTCTTTCTTTGCTGCCTAACAGCTACAGCAGTGTCAAGGGAGGCAGAGAAGTGCCTCTTCTCCCTGACTCCACAAGTGGAAAATCACTTTCTTGCCAGGCAGAGCTCACTCCCTCCTGATGGCAGCAATCCGCAGGCATCCTGGTACCTTTGGTTTGCTTCAGACAGCGTTGTATTTGGATGAAAGGTTTGAATATCTTTACTGTTTTAATTTACCAAGGTGGTCAGAAAGCAAGTAGCCTGTTCAGAAACTTCAGATATGACAAAGTACAATAACTGTGTGTTTTGGCACTGTGAATTTATTTAAATTAGATCAGCTAAACCACCAGGACAACTAGTTACGAGCTGTGTAAATACATTTCTTGATCCGTGGTCTGTGTGCTGCAGGTTATGCGAGGAGGTTAGCTGAAATGCAGGATAGCAATGAGGAAGCTCAGGTGTCTTGGATTAACCACATGGTCTCATCAGGTGTCACCAATTTCTCCTCTTGTTGCTTGCCAATTTGTAAAACGTACTGGAGGAAGTGAAGTGCTTTGATCTATTTACTTATATGGAATGATTTCAAACAGAGATGGCTTTGTACCATGTGTCCTGGAAACGCTTTTGAAAACCTCTCTATCCTGCAGATGAGCAAACACTGTAAGATATTCCAAGAGGATGGCATTACAGCAGATAACACGTTAGCAGTTGAATAAAAGATGGCAGTCTTCCATGTGTCACCTTTCTAGAGATAATCTAATTAGGTAAGAATTAATTATGGATATGCAGGTTACGCGTCGCATCCATTGCCCTGATTGCATAACCTGGTCTCTCACATCACCAGAACTGAGACGAGCAGTTCTTAGACTGTGTTGCCCAGGGATGAACTCTTAGGGAAATGGAGAGGAAATACATCTTGCAAATGAATTCAGCTTACATATACTGTTAACTGTCAACGCGGTCTACCAATGAAGAGAAATAAAATTCAAGAATAACTCACCAGGATAATACAAAGGGACCTTAACAGTAAAGAGGAGGCTTGTTAGATACTGAGAAAACAGAAGGAAACCTTGAGTTAGCTGAATTAATTATACTTCTAATGAAAAATAATTGAAAAGGCCAACGTGAGCTATCTCTGGCAAACTGATCTTTTAAGAAATATTTTAAACCATCCAGTTTCTTCACTTTTGTCTGCCTTACTTCTTCCTTTTATTCCTGCAACACTTTCCCCTCTGCCTGCGCAGATCAGAGTGGCTGCTTTCTTGCAGAACAGCAATCTCATTTTGTTTACTTTGTGTTTCAAAGAGAATTGAACAAGCCCAGGATTCGCCTTCCCTAAACAAATAGTGGCAAGACAAAGGTATCGCAGCTATTCTAGGGACAAAGGGTTTGTCGAGATGGAGAACAGTAAAGAGTGGCAAGAAAAGAAGAGTCAGTGTGTTTTTATCTGGAAAAAGTTAATCCTTTTCACAGCCTCATTTTCTTTGCTTTAGAGATAGCTCTCCTTTTTCATTTAAGTTTCAGAGTTTTTCATCCGAAGGAAGTGAGAAGCCAAGGTATTTTCTTTGTTCCCGTCAAGTAGCTTGAACAGTCTGAGAACAGAAACCAGTCAGAGCAGTGTGATTAGTGTAGCCAATTAGGGCGGATTTGCATATTCACAACACAGCTATCGAGAAAGTAATTCTGCAGAGATAACACGAGCGTGGCAGCGCTGCCTGCCAGTCAATGCATCGCGGCTCCTGTGCTGTGCGGTAATTGAGAAATAACCACGGAGTGATTCTGAGGTTGGGCACCCCCAGCCAGCACTCATGTTGGCAACGTGCAGCTCAGGAGGAAAGTGTGTTCACAAGGCAGAAGCTCTGTGACACCCGTGCACGCTGGAAAAGGTTAACCTGCGATCCATTTACATAAAATGCAACAGCATCTGTCAGATGAGTTGGTTCTTCAAGGCTCGTTCCAGATACAACTTGTGCTAGCTACCACTGTGGGGGGAACTCAAATCTCACCAGAGAGTTTTGGGGTACGTGGCTTTTAATGAGATGGCAGGTGACCAAGGCTTGAGCTCCCTGCTGCTCTGCCCTTCAGCTTAGCCAGGTGCAGAGCATGAGAGGCAGCTGAGCTTTGTGCAGCAGCCCATAGAACTGCTTCTGTCCCAGCAGATCTTGCAGCAGCAGGGCGTTATCCAAGGAGCTGGCAAGAAAGCAAACAATCCTCCAGGAAACCTTGTAGATATCAGACCGGTGTGGATGATTATTGCAGCTTTATTATCTCTGAAACTGAAAAATGACCTTATATGCTACAGCAACGACAATCTGTGCTCTGTCTTTACATTCTTCCTGGTCCTGCCGCTTGGTGTCTCTATCAGTAACCTAAAGCTTAACAGAATCCCTCAAGTTAGACTATTCCACAAGGCATAAAGTTATGAACTGGTGCTGTATTTGTCAGAATACCATCAGAATGCCACAAAGAGGCATTAGGCACATTTAGTTGGGCAGAAATGTCTCCCTCCAGGAAGATAATTTTTTTTATAATCGTCCATGATAGGGATTTTTTACCTACTTCTAGAACACTCGCTGCCAGTTTATCTAGTCGGCTGACTCAAGTAGGATTTTTTTGGTCTTACTTTATGCATATCCACAATTGTCTCTTTCCTTCCTATCCCCATTGCGGCACCGGCTTTTTATTAGAAAGTTAATAAACTTTGTGTATGTTCTAAAGATAATATTGAAAACTGCAAAATTGTGTTCTGCATTTTATAATTGGTGTGGAAAAAAGGAGGAGATCTAATCCTATTGGGCCTTTGCTCTCTTTTGCGCTCTCTCTCCCTTTTTCCCCTTTGATGGTAAGCAGCAAATTTTAATTAGCTTCATTTCCACAATTCAGTCATGCATATGTAATCTTTGTTCACACTTTTATAAAGTAAAATTAAGTGAAAGAAATTGGGTAATAATAGAAAGCTTGTCTGAGCAGAACAAATGTGAATTATCAAACATAAGGAAAGATGACTGGGATTACAGGGCTTGAAGTTGTGCAAGGTTTGAGGTGATTTTTTTAAAAACAGAACTGCATAAATAATGCATAGAAACAGGTGCTGATTATCCTGTTTTGGGCATCTTTTGTTCATTATGTACTTGGGCTGCTGAGGTACAGTGATAACCAGAGAATGTGAGGAGACTGCTTAATAACGGCTTTCTAATGTTTCTCTTTTATCATGAGCTGGAAGCGTCACATGAGCTTGTCTAGTTAATAAAAATCACTTTGTGAACCCGCTGTTCTTAGATTTGGTGTTGGAGCAGATTGCTGTACTGGGCCTCTCTCTTGATTATAGCTGCAAAAGTTGTTCTGCCGTTTTGCATTGTAATTTAAAGGTTTCCTAATCCATATATACACCCTCTAATTAAATGTTTCCAGGGGTTACCTTGGGAGCCTTCAGTGCTATGGTTTGAAACTAAAACTAAAGAGCACATTAAATTCATTCTCCCTGGGGTGAGACACAAGAGAGGGAAGTACATTTTCATCCCCTGCTACTTCTGATTATTAGAAAGTGTGAGCATAATTGGGACTACTAACTTCACCCTTTCTGTTATCTATCATGAGAAGATGGAAATTTAAAGGGAGACAATCAATGTGTCTAAATCCGGAGTTTGATTTATAACTTCTGAGAAGATTCATCAGCAGGAACTGAAAACCAGAACCTCCTGTGAAATAAATTGGTCCACAGCCACACCACCGCACCAGGTGCTGAGGTCTTCATTAAAGGGTATGTAAAGTAGGGAGGTGTGTTGGTGTCACTGCACAGAGAAGTAAAGTCTGAAGCCCAGTTAATGTTAAACTTATGAGTAGACGTTTTCCCCTCAGTGCTTGTTCACACACTCAGCCTCACCCCACCAATCTAACAGGTTTAGGAGAAACACCTTTTTTGTGTCGCTGAGAAGGAGCTCTTGTTCCAGGAAGTGAGTTTCAGACCTGGGTTGTTTTTTTTTTTCTAACTCTCCTTTGCTACCAGTGACTAGGGACAGGCAAGATTTAAGTTAATGGTTAACAGAGCCACACAGAAACTCTGACTTCCTCCTACTGACGTCAGGGCAGAAAACTGCCCCTGCTCACAGAGGAAGAGACAGAGCTGAGTGAAGAGCAGTTCACATCACAAAAGGGCTGGAAAGCAGTAGCTTCACTCAATAGAGAAAAGAGGAGGAAAATCCAAAAAGAGCAAATGCTGTTTGCTGTAAAGATTGGTAAGAACTGAGATACTTTCTCTCGCATTTGGATTATTGACTCAGCAGTTGTTGCAAACAAAACCCACAGGTGTGTCTCGTTGAGGCAATTTCATCGTACCCAACTGCTCGGACTTGTGTGTGTTTGTGAAGGGGGCAAGGTGAGAAAAGATTGATTTGCTGTGATACCAAGCATCAGAGAGGCTTTTCCTCCCTTCTCCTCCTCCTAGAGGTTGCTGATGGCTGAACAGGCATCCTCTGAAGACTGTTCTCAACTCATTGACCACAGCCACATCCCTGAGTTTGAGGTGTCCCCTTGGATCAAGATCACTTTGGCCTCAGTCGACTTCTGCATCTTTGTGGCGGGCATCTTGGGCAATAGCATCACCATCAGGACTACCAGGATCCTGCAGAAGAAAGGCTACCTGCAGAAGGAGGTCACGGACCACATGGTGAGCCTGGCCTGCTCTGATCTGTTGGTCATCCTACTGGGCATGCCAGTGGAGTTCTTCATTGCCATCTGGAAACCCTTTTCCACCCCAAATGGCAGTGTGGCTTGCAAGCTCTACTGTTTCCTCTTTGAAGCCTGCAGTTATGCAACTGTGCTGCATGTGGCCACCCTTAGTTTTGAGAGGTATGTGGCTATCTGCCACCCCTTCAAGTTCAAGGCAGTCTCTGGACCCCGTAAAGTGAAGATTCTCATTGCTTTTGTCTGGGGGACATCTGTCATTGTGGCTCTGCCCCTGCTCTTTGCCATGGGCACAGAGTATCCACTGGAAATTGTTGAGAACTATCGAAGTGCGACTGCCTGTGCCAAGTCAACTGCCAGACGCCACCTTCCCGAACTGAAGCAAAACATGACCATCTGTACTAGCCTCTCCTCGAAGTGGTCTGTCTTCCAGGCCAGCATCTTCAGTGCCTTTGCTGTGTACATCATAGTGCTGGGTTCTGTTGCCTTCATGTGCCGCAGCATGATGAAAACTCTGATGATCCACAAGAAAGGAACTGTGGCGGTGAGGGGTGAGCCGGGACAACAGGAGCAGTACCTAAGGAAAAGCGAGAGCTCAGAGGGCAAGACCTCCAGGAGACAGATCATTCTATTCCTGGGTAAGAACCCTGTCCTGCTCTCGCTCCTCACCCCTGCTCTCTTCCCAAAGTAGACTCTATCTTACCAGATTTTTCCACTAGAAGCGTCTGTGGTTCAAAGGGGAAAGGAATACTATTGTTTGCAATGGTTTATTTTAAGAAACCTGATTTCCCTGTGTGTTTTTGACTCTTTCTGTTAGTAGAAGAGGTGGAAGGGAACATGTAAGGAAAAATCCATTTACTGTCTAATAGTTATGTTGTCTGATTATAATGCATAGCTATGTGATGCAGTAGCAGTAACAGGGTATTGATGCTTGACCTGTGGGGTAGCAGTAGGCACAGTTGCCAGGATATAAAGTAGCTCTATTTGCACGTCCTCCCATTAAATTACAAAAACATGCATATTTAGTAAGACTCTTGATAAGAGGGAAGACTGATGTGCAAGATCCAGAGTTTGTCCCACTCTGAGGGCAATTACCTACTAACTCAAGGTGCTCTCAGTAGGGCACTTATTTATCTGGGGCTGCTGTGGCTGTGTTGTGTCTGAACGTTAAGAAAGCTGGGCTAGAGAGCTGATTTGGTCTTGCGAATAGCTGTTACCCTCTTTTTTCCTGGTTTTATTTGGAGACCTATAACCTTGGAGCTATGTTTGATTCTGATCTCTCTTGCTGCATTTGTCAGACAAAAACTAATCAAGCTGTCATTTCACCAACTTGGAATCTTTCTGGGCCATGATCCATGCAGTCTCCATGTTTGTTGATGCTCTTAGAGGCACCCTTAATCATGTCTTGACTGAATTACAGCTAGTTCTTGTTTTGTTGAGTTGCTCAATATGATACTGGTTATAATAAATGAGCCATCTTGCGTATAAATGCACAGCAGACCTAGGAGTTCTGTATTGCTTTTTGGCGCTCTGCTTGATGTTTAGAGGGGGAGCTAAAACTCATGGGCCAGTCCTCTTTTAGAGCTTTGTGTACATTAGCTTTTTTATTAGTGTTTTGTTTTGTTTTTTTGATAGATGGGGATGGTGACCTGAGGGTGTGGGGAAAGGATGGGGCTGTGTTGGCACAGAGTGTGATGAGGGCTTCCTATAGGAGATTGTGGAATGGCTTGGGTTGGAAGTGATCTTAAATATCTCCTACTTCCTTCCCCCCATCCTGGAAGGACAGGGATGCCATGCACTAGATCCAGCCTGACCTTGAACACCTGCAGGCAGCTTGTTTCACAGTCTCATCACACTCTGAGTACTCCTAATATCTATTTAAATCTCCTATCTCTTAGTTTAAAGCCATTCTCCCTTGTCCCACTGCTGTCTGCCCGGGAGATGTGACACTTAAGGCTGCACAGAGCTCTTCCTCATGCTGAGGGTTCACTTAGAGATGCAGTTGTCTCCTTGTGCCAGGTGTCTGTGGCTCAGGTACAAGACAGTCCATGTCAGAGTGATTGAAAGAGCTCTTGATATCCTTACTCCACTGCAAGTAATGACTGCTGGGGTAGAAGGTTAACAGCTGCAGCTAAATACAGCATGTTGCACAGATGAAAAAGAGATAAGGCTTTGCTCTTTAAGTTAAGTGCTACTGTGGGATCCCTAAAAGTCTGTAAATATGGCTCCTCTTGTAAGTTATCATCCACAGCTACATCAAAGCCCACTCTAAGATCCCAACTCTATAGAAGTTCTGGCCAGGCTGAGAGGTGAAGGTGGCTTTTCTTCCCCTCCTTGGCTGTTGTTCTTGCTTGGTGACGGTCCAGTGTGGAATGGAGCAGACCCATTGCTGCTTGCAGAAATGCTAAGAAGCTAACTGAAAGCAACCGCTTTGTTCTCTGTCTCAAGAGAATTGGCCACCTATATTTGATACTTTCTCAGCTTTCTGGGACTATAAGGTACATCTGCAGATTCCCTGAAACTATTTCAGGCATCTTTCAAATGGCTCTTAATATGAGTCTTGCTAATTAACTTCTGTTGGGAAATAAATTAATAAATTGAAGAGCAAGAAACTGTAGCCTGCATCTCTGAGAACAATACAAAGCAATTTAATTTGGAGATTTCATAAGAGTGATGCTTTAGGGCAGTTTTAACCCGGAATAAATGAACATATAAATTGTTTACAAATCGCTGAATTTAAATATAGTGATTTAGAAGTCCTCTTTGTTTTTCGTTTAACAGATGGGTCAAATTAAAACAAATATTTGCTCATTTACGACGTATTTCACTTTTAATGTGAAATGTAAATGACAGCATAGAGCAAGATGTCTTTGAACATCTAACAGCAATAAAAACAATTTAGCATTTTCTGGTTGTTAAAAGTGGTAAGTTCAAGAAAACAGAGATTAAATTCATAAATCTACCAGCGATGAGAAAAAGCCAAGCAGAAAGAGACAGGAGATGGAACTGGTGCTTTTTTAGTGTCACATTATTGTGTGGCACTTTGGAAAAATCATGAAAACGAATTGGAAATGTTGAAATACTGCTTGCTGTGGGTAGGACTGAGGCTTGTGGGATGAGCTGCAGATGGGCTGACACTGCAGCTGTGGTGGAGGAGGGTGACAAGGGGACAAGGAAGGGGGGGTAATAAGGTGATAGTCAGGCTGTGCTCACCTGGGGAAGGCCGTGTGAAGAACACGTCCTTGGGCTTAAAGCTCATGGTGGAGAGGAAGAACTGGTGCAAGAATTTTGCACCCATTGTTGTAGAGGAAGTACTTTCACAGGCAGTTCAGCTCAAATTTTGGTAGATTCAGCCCACTGGAGGAATGCAAAATTGTGTAGAAAATCAGTTTCGCTTTTATAAATTAGGCTGTGCAGTGCTATTGTTTCCAGCTTCTTTCTCATTATGGCTCTTGGCAGTAATATATGGTAGATACAATGGCACATGTAAGTCTCTGCATAATATTCCTGCTCCTGAAATTAGGCATTTCACGCTTTTGGCTAGACCAGGGCATGCTTCCTGTAGCCTGTGCCTGTGATTTATTTATTTATCTTCTGAGTGAGGTGGCAAAACCCCACTGCTTGTGGTGGGTCAAGCTCATGCCTCGTGCAATAAGCGTTGGTAAAAGAATGCTCTTTCTTAGCTGAAACAGTACCAGTTAAAACTCTTGAAGAGTCACTGTCATGTGGCTGCTTGCTGGAGAGTGGGATGGGATGGGATGGGACAAGCCTCCGTGCCCATTGCCAGTGGTGTTTGCCTCGGCACCAGCTGCTCTGTGCCAACACTGCCTGCTGGCATTGGTGTCACCTAATTCCTTCCCAACCTGCTCACCATTACAGAGCCTTCACAAGGTTAGTTAGGCTAGATCTGACTGACCTGGACTTGTACTCTTGTGATGAAGCAAGTTTTGACTTTCTCAAATGAAAATTTTATTGCTTCTAAAGCTTCTGTGCTATCCCTCTTGCCAGCTTTAGTTTTGCGCTTCTGCTGAAGGCCTAAGTTATATTGTACGAAGCAGCTTCAGGCCTACCATAGTAAATATTCTGAAATAGAAAAGTCATTTAGTATTATAGCCATTGCTTTCCTTTGAACATGCTTCCAGTTTGCCCTTTGGAGCAATGCTCTTCTGTGCTAACACAGCAGAGGGGTCCTGCTATACGAGCTGCTTGGTGCTGTGGGTACTTTGCCACTTGCCAGCCAGCATCTGAGCAGTGCTTTTCTGTCCCCTGGCTGTGAAGACAGACATCTGTCCATCTTGAGCTCCTTCTGTCAGGGGAGAGAAGTACTAAAGTCATCTAACTGCTATGAAATGGCTGCAGTTGGTGCAGTCAGCAGAGCTCAGCTAGAGCTCCTTAACAGAAGACCACAGCTGAACCTGCCCAAAAGCTAAAGCTAGATCAAACTTCAAACTTCAAGTCAGAAATTTAGCTGGAGCAACATTTTCTCCCATGTTCTAGTGCTGGCAGATTAATGTTTTGCTTAGAATAAAGGTATTGTGTGTAGAAATAGCCTTTCTGAAGATCGCTATGGAAATGTATTTTGCGAGGCACTTGGCATTTGGATTTTCAGGAGGACAAATTACTTCAAATACTCTGCAAAGAATACATGGTTGTCACAGAATAACTTGACAACGGTGGGACTTCTGGAACAGAAAAATTAGATTCTTCTTCATAGGATGGAAACGGTCTGGTTTTTGTTTTTTTTTTTTTTCCTTCCTGAGAATATGGTAAAACTTGGGGATAGAACAAAATTGGAAGAATAACCAAATTGATTAGATTCCAGAAGAACACCGCTCCAGCCCATGTTCTTTAAACTCAGCTTCATTGACTCCTCTCGGTTCATTTCTTCAGTCATTCCACTCAGCTGCCTTTCTTCAGAGGCTTTGTTGGAGGGGTTCCTGAAGATAAATACATTGTAGGCTGTATACGATTTTCATCTCGGTGTTTTATGTGGCGCCTTCATCCGCATACTCCCCTGAGCAGGGTTTCAAAATACACAAGATGAGCAGGAGGCTGCATGCTCTGAAATGGAGCGGGGACAGGGCAGGCTACGTGAAGCCGGAGGACTGATGGACTGGGCTCTGGCCATTCAGCTGAATGAGATGCCCACCCTCTGTTGCTAGCAAGGCTTTTGCTTGAAGTATTGCTTTCTGGAAAACAGATCAAAGCAAGGGATTTTCTTAGCAGTGTGTTCTGGAAAATTAGCATTTCTCTTTTCTGCAAAAGTATTAACCCAACGTCAACAGCAAAACTAATCGATGCTAGCTTACACTGGTAGCACAAAGCCAAAGCTTAGCAATTCAGCGGACGACAATGGAATGACTGCGTTCAGGGATAACAGCTTCTTGGGGCAATTAGGTACCACCTACCCTGAGGAGCTGTGGGATTTTCGTTGATTTAAAGAATCAAAAAAAGCACAACAAAACACAAAACATAGCCACAGTAAAATAAACTCGAGGCGTATTTTCAGTCAAGATATTTGGATATTTTCAATTTTCCCACGCTAATTTAAAAATGAACATAAGCAGAAACCAGCCTAATTTTCCTCTCTATTGTAGATAAAGCAATTTATGTACTGCTGCTTTTGTCTGGATGCATGTACTAGAAGTACTTTTGTGCTTCTGACTTAAATAGACAGTCTTCCTTTCCTCTTACACTGAGGGATGGCAAAATGTAACAGAAAGAGAAGGGATGTAAGAATAGGGACTAATTGAGGCCAGAACCCCCAGGGTATTTAAGACTTTTGTAGTTTTAATGGAAAAATCAATATGTGATTACACTTCGCTGTAGAGTACTTAAAAATTGCTTCAAAGTGAAGTCTGCAGCTTTAAAAACAACCAAACCTGAAAACACTGTACTCAGAGAATCAAGTTCATCACTAGTGTAATCCACATAATTCGCTATATGTGATATCCTCACAGTCTCTGTGGGCATGCAGCTACTGTCTTTGCTTCTGTCAGTTGGAAGCCTGTGAGGACAATGAATGCTTTATTGGTGCTTAGTGAAAATCACAGCCACACTTCTGTCTTTCAGCTGATGCCTGCAAGGAAGCAGGTATTTCACCTGGTCTGACAGTGAGCTGTACACGTTGGAGTCCCGCTTCAGCCCAGCTCATCCTGCCACACACACAGCATGAGCATCTTTATGCTCTGCCATCTGTGTTGGCCAGGGGCTAAGTGGACAGCTGCACTTGCCTCTGCCCAAAGTCTTTAAAGGTGTTAACCTCATCAAAGACTGTTGCTTGGCCCTAAACTTAGTTTATTGTTTTCTCTCTTATTATCTCTCTTCTCTCTCCTTCATAAACTATTTGTGCATCTTCTCCCCATTCTTTGTGGTGCTTGTATCTCCTGGCACCCCAGGTATGCAGCAGGAGAAGGAAGGTGGTTGTGGGGATTTCTGCATTTGGGGAGCTCAGTTCTGGTTGTCTTCTTGGGTTTTTCAGAAGCCACTCTGGGTCATAGCAAAGCATCTCTGGGATGTTTACTCACAAGTAGAGACCTTGGGAACTGCCTTGTTCTCCAAAGAGCAAATAAAAAGACAGAAAGATTTTTCTGTCAAAGTGGAGAAATGCAGATGTTGCTCCAGATATGAGATGGTATGTTGTATCCTTAGCTAAAAATCAGCACCTGTGCATTGGGAGTCCACATCCCACCAATTTTTGTCTACTGCCTTATTCTTTGGTCAAGAGACTTGTCTTAAGCGTTAGTTTTCCACTTTGTGTCTCTTCTGAGCCAGATGCCAACTCAAACACAAAATTCCCTGTTTATTAAATAGGACTCATTTGTGACAAGTTCACAGATGATTTATTGGAGTCTTCACCTGTGAAAATGGAATGCATTATCTATTCCTCTGTTGTTTCATATTCCAATTGTATCACATTCGCGAAACAAAATCTGTTGTTTTCCTAGTGGATGTTAAGACCATTATCTTTAAACAATGATTGCCAGCCTCTGAATATCAATGGAAGAGAGCCTCAATATCTGGGCGCTTATTAGTAATAGGAAGCTTTTCAATTTTATCCTCAATAACTTCCTGATTTCCTAAAGGCAAAATTTGAGCTAGAAAGCTGAGAACAGATGAACTGCCAACCAACAAGTTAAAGATTTTAAAGATTATTTTTGTCACTTTCATTGTTACAAGTGAGTTGCTAAGCCTGTAATATTACTGCATGGGGAGCAGAATTTAAAAAATAATTAAGAAAACCCTAAATAACAGCAACAGAGAACATACACACACAAAAAACACCTGGTAAGAAGGAATTTCCAGGGAAAATGAACAGTTAAGATTTCAGCTGATGGTTGGCACAACGTGTAGCATCTTCATAGCCTTTCCTCAGGGAATTGTAAGCATGTTTGTGCTGCTAGATGTCATCCTTACCCTTAAGTGAGGAAGCAGTTAGCCTCTGATCCCTGTTGTGGATGCATGAGTAATATCAAGGTCAAACCATTATGGATTAAATGAGTTTGCTGAGATCCTCTTAATCATATAGATACTAACTTACAGTGAAAAGGTGAAACTGAAAAACAGGTCTAGTATTGTTATGAGCTAATTTTCCCTCACTTCTCCTTAAGTTGTTTCCAAGCACAGCTTGTTACGTTTAATTTTCTTAAAAGCATTTGCCCTGTTTATTTCTATGACTTTTTTTTTTTTTAAGAAGATATTTAAATTGAAATTATAGCTTATGGGGTTAGAGTTGAGGGTCTCTCTGAAAGCAGCTCTATGCTTAAGAAAACATTCAGAGGGAGAGGGTTCTATTGGCACTCAGAAAGCACTTGACATCATCCGCAGACAGGTGCACATACATAATTATTACCAGGAAACTCAACTATACTCATGTGTAAAGAACCCCAGACACAGAGGTGTAGTAGAAAAGACAGTATTGCTTAGCTATCTGTATTAGTCCTCACTCAGCATAAATGACTTTCTATTCTTCTGTTTTATTTTTCATAGCTAGCAGGGTGCTGCTGAGGGTGATTTTGATTTGAAGGAACATCAGGGGACTGCCCTGGTTGCTCCTTCCTAGAAAAATCTATGGAGTTCATGGTTTTTCCATGAAGTGTAAAATTTGAATTGTGGAACTTACTGTTGTGGAAACAAAATGTGAAAGAAGCGGGCTCCAAAGGGGATGAAATATAACCTTAAAAGATACTGCTGTCAAGATATAGATATAATCTCTGCTTTGGAAAGTCCTCTTGTTGCTGAGCGCCAGAAACTTGATGCGAATAGCACAGGAAAATCCCTCTGTGCTTGTTCCTTCTCTCACAGTCGCCTGTGTGGGATAGTCATGAAGCTCGGTCTATCGTAATACATCTGCTCAGAATTTTTCTGTATGCACCAAAACAAGCAAGTAATAAGGGTCTGTCTTCACACAGACAAGAGGAACGTGCACTTTTTAAGATGGTGGAACAAAAAGATGTCAGTTAAAGTGCTCTCCCTGACAGGTCATTTTTCCTACACCACCTCCCCCACTCATAAAGTTTTTTTTAAAAACTGGGTGTATATATATATAATTTTTTTTTTTTTTTTAGTTTGGGGTGAGAGTTCAAAATGTGTTCGACAGGCTTCACTATTTGTGGAATCTTTTCTTCCCATGCCTCACATTCTGCCTTTGCAGTAAAGAACTGTTGGGCTCCCTGATCTTGAAAAGAAAGCTGAACTTAAATTTGTCCCTTAAAGGCATTAAGAATGAAGACGTTCAAGAACTGATTCTCAAGGGAATGCTTGAGGTTAGCTAGAGAATAAAAGCTCTTGAAGCTGCTGTGCAACGATCAGAATTTAAACTTTCACGGTAACAAAAGCTTGCATTCCCTTAGCAGTAATGTATGGGGAGACCCAAACAGTCTTTGCTGTATGTACAACTTCACCGCACCAAGTTTTTATCCAAGAGATAAGAACTGTTGTGGTATGGTGAAGGACAAAGGCAAAAGAAAGTGTGCTGTTCAAGTGGAATTGTTTGCCTTTGCCCTTCAGATAGTGAAATATTGCTAAATACCTTCTGACGTTCTGTCATGAGCTTATTTGAGAGATCAGAAAGATATATTTAAAGGAACACAGGTCTGCCTGGATTGGGTTGTGTCAGAGATGTTCAAAAGGTGGTGTTTGAGTAATCCTTTTTGTCTTAAAGTCTAACTACCTAAGTTCTAGTGGTAGCAATGATGGCATCAACTCCTGCCTACATTTGTAAAAGCATTTATTGGTATTTGCAGATACACACGTACCTTTGAAAACTTGGTAGTTGATTTTAGGGGAATAATTTTGCTGCTGAAGTGTAAAGGCTTAAAATGTATCCTTGTTTAAACTTCTGGAAAAATGTGATATCTAACATTCACATTTATTTAAGAGAAAAGATGCTAGGATGATTGGGGAATGGGAAGACGAACCTTTAATGAAAACTAAAATTAGTTTTTCTTGTTTAACGTAGTAAAACTATGAATATGTCTGACTTGGAGTCATATGTAAGCACACTGGGGCAGCGATTACTGAGAAAGAGGAAAATCTGGTTTGTACTCTGGCTTGAAAATCTTGCGGAACCGATCCACTAACAGCCGTATGTGGAGGGACTGGCTGCAGTCAATCTGATCTCATTGTACAGTGAGTGAAGCTTAAAGCCTTGCTGTGCCTCTTCAGAAATAGCCCAGGGCTCCCCAACCTATTGAAGTTAGACCTTATGTCAATGAGTTTGCAGTTGCTGTTTTTTTCGGTTGTGTAGCCTGGGACCTTCCCTCCAGCATGCACAAATCGTTTCCTTCAGCTTAGAGACTGGCTGAAAGTCATAGTACCCCTGATAAACTTTGAATGTATACAGCTTTAAATCTGTGTTGAGTATGGATTTGCTAATTTGGACTATAAAAAGAATTAGCAGTGATAGAAGAGTTAGAAAAGATGTTTGCTGAAATTGCTATCCATGTGGTGAGTACAAGGGGCTGTCACCCTTCAGTCAGAGTGGTTTCTGAGCAAAGCCAGGTCAGTCCTCATCTCTCTGTCCCTCAGGAGTTGTGTGGCTGTGTACTTCATTTCTCTTTCAGTGTTTTTCTTGTTCTCTGTGTCCTGTACTTGGAGGCAGCCATGGGAGATCCTTGTTAGAAGTTGGTATCTAGAGATAGGCACTTTCCCTTGTTGTGATTCCCTTTGCTTTTCCAATTCCTTTCTCATAGGCATGCCTGCTGAATTCTAAAAAGCCTTCTGATAGCATCTTGAAATTCAAATGTCCCTTTTCTATTTGTCTTTCGGTCCAAGCCAACATTTAAATGAATTCTTTTCTATTACAAAGATCATATTGACAATGTAGGAAACGTTGTCCTGGAGTACAAATGCTCTGATATTACAAAATATTACCATGTTCTCTGCATTGATCTAAATGATGGCGTTGGCACAAGAACTAATGGGTCTATAGGGGCCATGAATGAGTACAGACAGAACTGAGAAAAATTCTAATCATGAGAAGGGCATGTTCAGGGACAACCTTCCAAGTGCAGAGCTGGACCAAGTTAGTTTGGTTTCTGGGGTGGAGAACGTGATGATTTCTGCAGGTCTGTGATTGGGATGCCCATTCCAGGAGTGGAGGCATGTCCCTATTCCTGAAGTCCAAGTCTTACTGGGTGGGAAGGAAGAGGTTCTATTTATCGCTCTTTGCTGTGTGATACTTGTAGGAAGGTGCTGAACTTGCAAAGAATGTCCAGCAAGCTTTCACAGTGTGAACGTTGTCTTTGCAAATACCTGCTGGTAAAAGAAGACTTTTCAGAAATCTGGCCTGGGACCACGTAACTTGCTGCATGCACAGGTCCCTGTGTATAAATGAAGGATTGATTTCCTGCATTTTTGAGTCTCTGAGTTAAGGGCAAGCTATCATCTGTGTTGTTCTTCCCCTTGCTGCTACAGAGTCACTATGCCAGTCTGCCTTGATATTCTCTTCCACAGTAGACATGGCCATTAGTTGCTGCACGTCTATAGACTAGCATTCAAAAACCTGCTTCTGAGTGCCTTTCTGCAAGAGAGAATTACTTTAACCTTATCAAATGGAAGTGCAATTTAAAATGACTTAATGTTTATTTACGGACAGGCAAGAATGTCCTCTAAATTGACTGTCAAGGCATGAACATAGTGCAGAAGGACCAAATCATAACCTCTTGTTGGCTTTCAATCACTGTTAAACTTGGGGAGTCAGGATATTATTTTGTCCTCGCTGGATGTATGGATAGCATTCTCATTTTGAAGTTTTATACAACGAAGTTATATTTGATATTTGCATAATTCAAATAGATGAAATCCTCAAACAGGCACAGAAGACTTGATTTCATTAACTTGGGATGCAGCCATTCCCATCTCTCATGCAAATGGCAAATACCTTTCCTGTAAGTATACTTTAAAGATTCATTTCATTCTCTAATCAAGTGGCGAAATCCTGCCCATGGGAACCAGAATTGATTTATTTTCCCTTCAGACTGAATAGTGTGGACCTTATTTGGGTTAACTTCTGCCATGAAATGTAAGGTTAACACTTCTGCGTGCCAAGAATCAGCCAAATGAGTTCCTGTTCCTACGACACACTCAAAATGTACATGGTGCAGCTGTCCTGAGAATGTTGCTGTCAGTTCTGCTATGCTCAAAGAAGCTCTGCCTGTTGTCATCAGAGATCTACTTTCACTGCACATCTGACCCTGGAAGCTGTTTATAAAATTTCCTCCTGGACCTCGAAGGCTGTAATTGATTACATTTATTTTGGTTTTAGCCCTTAACAATCAAGGTGAAAAATTGCTCCCAAATCAGTTCAGATGTTAGGAGGAAGGCAGCATTTCTGTTGCACATGGACAGAGCCAAGGAACCACAATGGGCTCTTGCAGGTTCCACAGAGCATGGCATTTTCTGGTTGAAAGTAGAAATCAGGTACAGATGATCTTCTCTTGGAACTGACTGCTGTCCCTTACTCCCTGTGGGGACCTGCTGAGTGTGGGAGAACTCCTCTGCGTTGCTACCATTTGATAGACACTGGGGAGAAATAAAGCAATTCCACTTAGGTCTGATGTTGCTCCAAAGTAGTCTTAGGATGTAGTTCTGCACCCTATACAGTAGGAGACCATGGCTGGGACTGCTATTCACAGCAGGCCTTTAGTGAATTTCCTCTCTTTACTACTGAATTTTCCACATACATTTTGTGTGCTACTTTCTGGTTCACACTCTTGGTAGCAGAGCTCTGTGGTTTTTTTCCTGTCTTTCAGATACATCAATTTGCACTTCAGTTGTCTTAGTTGAAACTGATAGCCTGATCCTTCATCCAGAGTGCTTTTCCTAAATGTTTACCAGTTCTTTCAGTGAAATCAGAATGCTCTGCTACGTTCTAATACAGAGCTGTATTTAAAAAAGAAATAGAAGAAAAGTGTATTTTTCTTGATAGTTTGGAGTGTTTAGCTTTCTACTTCTACTTCTCATAGTCTTTGAAAACAGATTACTAATTGTGGGGGACTTTCTTCTCTGCATTACCAGCGAGTTTATAGGGTCCTTTCTGCCTGTCCTTCTTGTCAGCCTGGCATGTGGAGGAGTAGAATATCAGCTGTATTGAGTGGCCCAAGAAAAGCCAGAATGCTCTGGGTTTCCCTTTGTCTTCCCCTTACCTTCTTGTTACTCTTTTCAAGTACTAGATCCATCAGGTTTCAGGCAGCTTCCTCATGCTTTGGGAGGTGCAACACACCAGAGTTGGCAACATTTTACATTTTGGAAGCCCAAAATAATAAGAGCCTGGGACAATGAGTTTGTCTTCATGTATCTCTAACTTTTGAAGGTTTTTTTTTTTTTTTTTTTTTTTTAATTTTGGTTGTTTGTTTTGTTTTGTTTATTGGTTGGATTCTTATAATCTTTTGGAAGTTTGGCTGAAGAGGACTGACCTCCCAGCTTGAACCACATTTTGGAAAGGTCTCATTCAGGAGAAGCCCAAGGTCTTAGAGAGGGAGGAAAATTTTGTGTTTGCTGGGATGTGCTGGAGATCAGTGACTGAATTCAGAAGGACCCAGGAGCTTTTCAGACTTTTGGTATCAAAAACCTCATTGACAAGTCCCTGGACTCTGACTTTCAAGTCATTTCAGGTCAGGAAATGACCTTTACGTCACTGTTTTCAAGCCCTTTATCCTTTGAAGCAACATGGAGAAAGTCAGTGTTCCCAAGGTTTAAACCTTCTTTATTTAATATTCCTATTATTTTATACATCAGTAGTTCAGATAATCTCTGCTCAATATGTTTTTGAGGAGAAAATTTAGAGATATGAAAAAATGTTTAAAGTAAAACATCATGCTTTTGATCCAAGGATTGATGTTCTGTAGATGAAATAATAAAAAAAAATCTCATGATAACCCTTTTACATTCCTAAAATAGAAAACCTGCGTAGTTAATGAATATAAATGATATACATTCACTTCATACTTCACTTCACTTTTTTTTTTTTTTTTTTTGAGGTTACTAAACCTGATTAACATTAGGTACCACAATTTATTTAAAGCAGTTGAGTAATTATTCTGCTTCCTATCCCATGAACACAGAACTTATTTATTACTGAGCTTTTTTTTTATTAAGTGTATCCTTGAAATCACATTGGGGCTATATATTTGTCATCATCACTGTTTTAAAATAAGCATTTTACAATAAGTAATTTTGGTATACAAACAAAGAAGAAAAATTGGGCAGTGCATTGAAATTCAATGAACTGTGATGAATCATCTTGAAGGAAAGGACCCGAAATGCTTAGGAATGAAATAATATATTGACAATTTGGGGTTACACAAGTAGAATTCAATATTCAGCATAATTAAATTAGATATTGATAGCTTTAGCAAAACAAAACAGTTCTTCATATGAAATCCATGACAGGTGAATCTGCTGTCCTTTATCCTTACACCGTGTGGATCAAGAGTTATTTTCTAGCAGATCACCATAAAATCACTTCCACATGTCAACCCTTTCTGTTATGTTAGCCTAATGAAGGCTTGTTCTCTGCTTGCTGCCCAAGGCTGCCATAGGTTCTCTGGTGTTACTGGCTGTGCCAGGCAGGTCTTTGCTAAAACTGCATCTTCTCTTCTCTCCATCCATCCATCCTTGGCACTGAGAAAGAGAAGGGAGCAGGTGCCAGATGTGTTGGAGGTGGCCAGGAGCTGTGCAGCTGTGCAGGCTTGTTCCTCGTTGCTCCTTCTGTTAACCTGTGTAAGTTGGCGTTGAGCAATATCCCTTTGACCTGGTTAAAAGTTGCTCTAATTCCCCATGCTCAGTAATCATCTGTAAGGACATATAACATTTATGCAAGGAGGAAAAGAAACACTATGCTTCTTAAACACAGTATTATTTTTAACATAATAACGGCACTTTATATTAACTATCACTTTGCTGTGAAAACTCTAAAGTTGTCTTAAATCCAGATGGAATTGAGTTGTTTTCTTCAGAGTGTCTGGTGTGATGCTGTGTTTTTGGTTCTAGGAGAAAAACAATGTTGATAACACACAAATGTTTACAGATGCTGCTGAGCAGTGTTGTATAGAGCCATGGCTGTTCTCAGCAAAGAACCCAGGCTGCTGGGAGGAGACAGGATTAGGATAGCTGACTTAAACTGGCCGAAGTGTGCCATCTGACATCACATGGAAGGAGTTTTGGAGAGATGGGAGTTCATGTCTCACTCTCTTCTGCTGTTCCTATCCCATTGGGAAGAGAAGGAGCAAGCAAATGACTGTGTGGTGCTTTGCCACCTGCCAGGTTAAACCACAACAGAGGTTTAAGGACCAAACTGTAGGTACTTCCAGCCGAAATAAGCTGTCAACATGAGTGCCGTGACAGAGTGGAGAGTTTTGGTATTAGGTCCCACAGGAATGCGTGCATAGCTCTCATTAATACGTGCAAGTTCTGTGTATGTGCCCATGGGGGGATGTGCACCACATGGTAATAAGTTGGGGAAGAATAAAAAAAGAATCTAGTCTGGAAGTTTCCCCACTAAAGCACTTGAGCTGAGGGGTATTATGGAACAGACAGAAATTCTGCAACTGGTGAACTTCATCACAAAGCTGAACTTCATCCTCAGACCAGTTGTAAAAAGACAATTTAAAAGAAATCTTACACTTTCTGCAGATGTGCAGTCAGTTCACGAATAAAATGTAATTCTGCGAGTAACATATTTATGGCTATAAAAAGGTTTCTAAAAAAAAAAACAAACAGCCCCAAAGCAGCTGAATGCTGCCTACTTGGAATCACCAACTTCTTCTGAAAGCCATGGTAGTGGGTAGCTATCCTGACAGACAGGCAGCACTGATCTTTATGCATACAAGCACTTCAGTGACATGCTTTGTCATTTCTCACTTACATGACAGTATCTGTGTAGCATGTTCGGTTTCTGTTTCGTTTTGTGATTTCTGAAGGTACATACGTAAGAATCTGTTTTAAGAGCAATTCTTGTTCTTTGGAGAGTTTGCTGTTATCAAGAGCCCCGCTGCGCTGCATTTTTCAAGATAGTCATTGTGAATGAGCATGATGAAAATGCACTGCAGTCAGCTGTACAGGGCAGAGAGATTTAAGCAGCAGGAAGCGTTTTGGAGACCTTAATTGTCAGGCCGGGGTGATGCTGGTGTGCGAAGATGAGGTGGTTTATTGCACCAGCAAGCAGCTGCACAGAGGAAAAGTAACTTCTGTGGCCTTGCACGTTAGGCTAGCTGTTAGCTTTCTACCTCTGCTTTAACTTGCACTGGGTCTCTTAGTGCAGCTTGTTTGTATTTTTTTTATGGTAGCATTCACAAACTTCATCTCTCTGTGATCTGTGTTTGAACCCTCTTTATTTCTGTCTCTGAAATGAGGGGGTTCTCTGTGTTCAACACTTCTCTCTCTCGTTTGAGAATGGAGATACTGGGAGTTTTTATTTCCTTTGAGTCTTTGCAATAGTCCAACTTGTTGGCTTCACTGCCATCTCTGGTTTTTCACTGACGGACAGCTGTCTTTCCAAATGGACTGATCCCAGCTCTCTTGGGTGAGGCTTTTTGGTCTGAATCTTGGAGTAACAAAAGGAGAAGCCCGCAGCCTTGTTGTTTCATAGTTCTGTGCGTGCAGGCACGCTGATAAATTAAATGTCTGTGCTGTATGCATTTGGGATGGCAGACTTCCCATAACGTGTAGAATGTGGGGTTAGAATTTCTAATAAATCTGTGGTTTCATGTGCAAAAGAATTATATGGAGTGTAGAAAAATTAAAAGAGCTGTGAAACTGTAGAGTTTAATTCAGGCACTCATCACTCCACAGGAGCAGCTGTGTGAGTGATAGGGCATCACTGTAATGCTGACTGCACAACCAAGTATTTTGGACGTTTCAGAGGAGCAGCATCTGATGGTAATAGTGCAGGTTTTCTGAGTCCGTGTTACCAATGTGTGAGGAAATGAAGCTGAAGCATTTCCTTTTTTTCCCATTCCCTCCACCTGCATCCCCGCTATAGGTCAGTCAGCAATGAACAAATGGAGAGGATCTCTAAGAGGGATGAATACATTCCATTTACTTCTGGCACTCGATTTGAGACCAAATGTGAACAGTTAACTAGTTTTTTGGAGACTGGTCAACTTTTTGCCCTACCTTCAATCTCTTCCTCCTCAACTGGCTTAACAGCTGCCTGTGAAGAAATTGCATTGAAGCCTTCTTTCCCAAGTCTCTCTTCTGCCTTTAATTTGGTAGTTTGTATGTGGAAAATATGATTATATAGGCTGCGATTTGACAGAGGGTATTTTCCCCTTGAATGCCCATAAGACCAGAAGTGATTGTCGAGTGACTACCGCTTTATGCTTCGAAGACAACTTCCTCTTTGTAGCTTATAAAATCCCATAAGCCAGTAGTGTGTCACGTTCATAAAATCTATAGCTCCCTCCTGCATCCTAGCCGTAATAGGTTTTTTACAGCTCTAGTGGACTTCCTCAAGCAGACAGGACAGTCTCCCTAAAACAAGCACCGAATCTGCATAGTCTGATTGAGAAGGAGCTCATGTCATCTGCTCTCTTGTTTTGGAACCTAGCCTAGTAAGGCTTTTTAATTCTCCAGTTGGAGAAGAAGGTGGCAGCTTCATAAAGCCACATTACTTGCTAACTGTTACAGATGAAGATAATCTGAAACACAGGAACTATTAATAACAGAAAGCACCGGGCAGAAAAAGATTTTCTATATGTGAAATTGCTCATCCACAGCATACTAAGGGTTTTATTCCTTTCATAAGTCAGGATCCTGACTTCACCCGAAAGCTTTTATGACTTTAAGTTTTTATCCTACTGTCCAGCTGCCTTCTCCTTTCTTTTGCAGAACGACTTAGGGCTTTTCATTTTAAGACACCGGTTTCTTGCCTCAAGACCTGATTGCTTATAGCCTGGCCAATGTTATTTATTATTTAACCTGCTTGCAATTAGGGTGCTCAGAATGAAACTACTTATACCCTGCCAGAGTTTCAGAGAAAACAGCAATTTTCCAGTGCTCAGTTGTAGCAATCTCTCACCCTCATTCTCTGTACTCCTTCCCCCAAATCGAAAGTAAATGGGTTTTAATTTTATTCCTCCAGCCCCTGCCTTAAGTTGTTCCGGCTCAATGGCAACATCACTGTGATTTTATTTAAGGGTCTTTGTTATTTACTTCTTTTGAAATAAACATGTTTACTAGCAGTAACTTTGCTAAATTCAGCAACCTTGCAGTCAGGGACTGTGCCTTCAGGTCGTCTGTTTCTGCTGTAGAAAAATTGGACAAGAACTTCCAGTGGTGTAGGTGGTAGATGAAGAATCTGTTTTACCTCCTTTCCAGTATCTTTTTCTTTTCTTTTGAAAAGCAGCAGAAATTATTTCAACGACATGCAAAGATTTGTGTTGCAGAGTAGCTGGAAAGAGGGTTTCCCTCCGTTTGTATTTGTGACAGGTTCTACATATCCAACTTTCAAAACCTATTATGGAGAGTTGTATTGTGGTGCAGATAGATTTTTATGCTTGTCATAATACAGATCTATAGTTAAATTTGTTGGTGATGCATCCACTGTCATACTGCTGCATTTCTTACAGAAAGTATTCATAGTGATAACTACCCTGTTGAATGTGTGTAGGTCTGCATTAATTTGGTTGCTTGGATTTAGGAAGAAGGCATTAAATTATCAGGTTGTTTGGTTTTTTTTTTTCCCCCAGTTTGGAACAAATTTTAAAAACCAACATTTATACCAAAAGTAATTTACTGAGTTACTTTCTACAGCGTGTTTTTTAATAGGATATGCATGGTCCAACAAGCTTCTTTCCCTGACTCCCAGTGTTAGTTTTTTCCTTCTTCCCTTGAGATTTCCCTCCCCTCCCTTTTTTAAAATCTTTTTTATCATCCGGCTGGAGGTGTTCAGACCAAAATGTGTTGTGAACTCATTTTTTCCTCATTAAAAGATAAAGTTGTTGGTCTCCTTAGCATAAGAGTTAGGAATATGAAGCCCCTGATGATAAACCCAAAAGGCATTGCAGTGATGATTCGACATGATCTGCAAAATCAATAGCTGAAGTGTCACCTCTTCCTCTTGCCTTGTCTGTAGCCACTAGAGTAAGAACTGAGGGCACAACTCCCCATTTCCTGCTTGTATTAATTATGTACATGGTGACACTCCCCAATTTCAGGTTGTCTTATGTACACAGTGACACTTCCCAGTTCCTGTTAATGCACACTAACGTTGCTTCTCTCACTTACAAGCCTGGAGGTGTCGGTTGGTATTTACAATTACTGTTATACTCGGGCTATGACTAATATCCTTTGCAAACATAAAAATGACATCAGACAAACTAGGTGGTGCCAAGAGAAAGAAGACATCTGAGCTGAAGGATGTCCTCTGAGGAAAAGTCAAGAGTGAAGGGAGTTCAGGATGGTCTCTGTGCGCTGATTTACTGGTGGGTGGCTGGGAGTGTGACTGTGACTTTGGTATGGGGGTGGGAAAGGGGGCAGCTGGTGCTCCCTTCCCACAGAGCTTTCCTGGAGCCAGGAGCTGAACAGTTTGACTTTTTGGGCAACACTTTGCAAGGCCTGGTTCTCTGATCCATGCAGGTTTGTCTGCTGGAAAGTCAAATTTATGTATGGGCACTGCATGATGCATGCGCAAGCAGCCAGTGAGGTTCCTACCCAGAAAGCTTTGGCAGTGCTGAGTTGGATATGCCTGCTGCTTGTGAGATCTATGCATCTGTTTCTGCTTTCATTCATCTTCCTAAACCCTCGTGCCTTTGCAGGCCCTGCCTTTGAATCTGATGTGAGCTTATGTGAAAATGCACAAACTAGATGGTTCCTGTAACGCAGTGCATGCTTTCCCTGTTGGGAGGCTTGCACTCTGAGAAACAGGTATACATCTAGTCTCTGGAGCCTCCACTTAACTGAGATTCTTAGTTTGTTTTTTGCTTTTCAAATTGCCCTGCAGGTTGTACTACTAGTCCATATTCCCTGTTGTTCAGCCCTAGATAGGGTATGTACCTCAGCAGTAGCATTCAAGCTTTTAAAAGAGAATAATGATGAACCCAAATTAGGTCTGTGTCTGTGAAGGAGACAAAATAAAAGCACAAACTAGTTTAATTACTCCCCATTCAGATGTAATTCAGTTGTGTTACACTAAGAAAAATAAATGCTTCTGGGATGTTATGAGGCAATTAGTAAGATAATGGAAAATAGTTAATGTCCCTCATGTCTGTAGGAAAAAAAAAGCTCTCCCCACTGCTTCAAAGTAGTGTGGAGAAGAGTTTTCTGTATTGTATCACCAAACAAGAATATCTTTTCCCTTTAGAAATATAACAAAATCCCTTCACAGTCCAAAATGGTGATCTGAAGTCTGGAAATCACAACGTTCAAAGAAATCACCTTGGCCCTGAGTCAGCCCCAGGGCGTGGATCCAGGCACTGTGAGCATGCTCCTGCTGCGAGGGAGCAGGGAAATCTGACTGCTTCGATGTGCCTTGCCTGGGAGCTGCTTGAAACACTTGGCAGATATGTTGGGAACTCAAACAACATCACAAGAATCTCCCTTTATTATGTTCCAGGTGGAGGACTGCTTCCTCTTTCACTGTGATAGCAAAGTTAGAACAGCTCATCTTCCCAGTCCCTCTGACCCTAAATGCCCTTGCCCCTTGGCTGCAGGGTCTGAGACCCAACCCCTATTTCCAGCACCATTGCATTTCTGCTTTGCGACCTTCTTCAAGCCATATGGTCTCCCTGTGCCTTGGGCACTTCTGTGCCATAGGGAAAATGATTTCTGACCTCTTTACAAAGAACAAATAGAGCACAAGATAGAGTCCATTTATTCTGGCTTCTGCCTGAGCTACCAGCTTCCAGCAGCCATGGGCACAGTGGGGTGAGCCTGAGCACATCTATAGGCCTTGGGGCAAGTTTCCTCACTTCTCTTGTTTTGAAGCTCTTCTCTTAGGATTCAGAATTGAGAACTGTCTCTGAGCCATGCAACTCCCATTAAGAGTCAACCTCTCTGTGCAACTTGATCAAAAAAAAAAAAAAAAAAGAATCCTGTTTAATATGAGATTAGTTTAGGCTTTTGTACTTGGTTTCTTTGGGGCTCTAATGGCAGTCTGAAAAAGAGAATCACCCCTGAGAACATCTAGCACTCTGGGTTTCACATAAATGTAATCCAATTACCCCAATCTAGGGCATGCAGAACTATTTGGTCTGAGGTATACGTCAGTCCAGGAGGAGTACAATAAACTGAAAAGAAGGCAGATTGGCATGTTTCTTAATAGCATAACACAACACAATTGCCAAAGGAAAGGCATATGCTTCTGTCCTGCATTCGTCAGTGTCTGAACTGAGTCATTTGGAGGGGAGAGGGAGTGAAGTCCTTGCAGGCAGGGATTTTAGAGGTATCTTCCCCGGAGGCCAGTTTTGTAAAGGCATACCATCTGGTGCATTCAAAATGCAAAAAGATTTCTTCTTCAGAAGTCTGAGCCAGGGATAAAAGTCCATCCCTGCCAGGGATGGCTTAGCAGTATCCAGAGAGAGGGATGAGTTTTATCACAAACAGTGAAACTCTCCTTTTCCTCCGCCCTTAACCTCTAATTCAAACATCAAATAGACTGATCTTACTGTAGCTGCTGCTTTCTGTAATGAAAGTTCCTCATGCCCTTGCTTACTGGGAACTGAGTGACAAACTGTTTCATTACTGTTTCTGCTTTGCTTCCAAGCACCTTCATATTTACTGAGGTCAGAAGGAGGTTAAACGCAGATGCAAACTTTAGCCCAAGCAAAGCTTTCCCTGGGATTCCAGTTCTCTGCTCAGTGCCATGTGCAGTCAGAGGCTGCCATGGTGCTCATGGCTGCTCTCAGCACCAGCCTGAATATCATCATATCTCTCAGGCCTGAGCTGTAGCGATTGAGTATCTTCACAGAATAACACATTTTTTACCCTGTACCTTGAAGGGAAGATTTCAAATTGCATTTTTAAAGGAATGCTTGGATGTTTAGCTTGCCCCAGAGACACCACAGGCTCTGGTGGTAGAGGCCCTCTATGCATCACCGTCAGAACTGAAGCTTTCCGCAGAGGCAGCTGCTGGCTTATGCTGCCTCCGAGCACAAGCTATTTGGGACTTATGGTGTGCTTAGTGCTCATCAGGTGGACTCACGCTGTTCACAGACTGACCAACAGAATATACTGCCTAAGTAGAAGCTAAGATTTACAACAAAAGATGATAAAACCACTAGATAAGAAGACATCACTGCACTGTGCCTGAATACGGAGGAGCGTAATCAAAGCCTCGTGACATTGTTCATGGCTGTGGGGTGAGTCTCTCTCTGAAAGCTGAGCACGGGAGCTACAAGGCACAGAGATCTTGACATCCTGAGAAATGATACTAATCTCTAGCTACTAATGCTGTGTGTGTGTGTGCACAAAAGCTGCTGAGAGGCACTGTGGCTTTAGCTCAGTAGAGCATAACCCTTGTGCTGCTCCCCAGGCATCAGGGCATGGTGCCCGTGGGCTGCTGCCCTGTGCCAGTGTCGTGACAGCCCTGAGCCTCACTGTTCACATTCTTAAAGCTTCAGTCTTGTCTTTATTTTGTTAATTTAAACATCTCCTTAATATGCAGCAATTGATGCACTAGCAGGATGTGAGTGCTGTCAAACCTCTCTCAGATGAGGCTTCTCTGGTCTAAGCAGTTAGAAAGCAAAAGCTAGTCTTAATCAATTACTTTATTTAAGGACACATCTTACACTAGCTTCTAGAAAAAAAAATCTTGTCTCTGTAGTAGAAGATGCCTGTGCCTCTTCATCTTCCTCAGGTACTTCTTCAAGGGAGAAACTCATAGGAAATAACTCTTATTCTCTTCTTCTCTTCCTCCAGAGCTGTGGATAGACTTTCTGGTGTCTTTGGAGCCTGAAAGCTTTGCTCTCATTACAGTCTTCCTTCAATCTGGACACATAATGTGTAGTACTGTGGACTCAGAAGGCAGTAACTCACTGCAGTGTTACCAGGCATTTTCTTGATGCCTGTATCTAAAGGGTGCTTCAAGTCCTGAGGAAATTAGCTGGGTCCTAGTGGTGTTGCTTGCTCTGTGATACTTTTGACTGTTCCTTATTAATCTTTGAAATCCATTTAATGCAGTGTTACTGGGTTCTAATAATTCCCACATTTAATCTTTTTGTTACTATTTTTATGATGCTTGCTCAATTAAACATTTACCTGGGTATAACTAAACCTTTTAACGCCTGCCATAGCTTCCATCCTACCCATCTTATTGCTGGCAATTGAAGGAAAAGAGGAGCACAAGAGAAAAATGTGGTTTTCTGTTGCAATCGGGTGAATTCATGCAAAGTAAACGTGTTATGGAGGAGCAGTGATAACAGATGCCTTGCATTGTCAGCTGTGTGGCTCTTCTAGGGTCAGCCATTATGAAAAAAAATGAAATGATTTAAATGGAGACATTTCCCTGGTAAGTCATCCCTTCCTATCTGCTGTTCAGCCTTTTTGTTTCTTTGGAAGATCTTTATGAACTTGACAGAGCTTAAGAGAGCTGAAGAAAGCTTATTCAGATGTAATCTGTACAGCAGCATTAAATACTGCTCTTTGCTTGGCTAGACTATATGTTCCCCTTCACTCCTACTCCACTGACAGGGCTCTGCATCAGTGAGGCCAAAAGAGCATAGTCACTGTCAAACCTGGGAGGATGTATTAAAGCCCTCTGAAAAACTATTAAAGGTCAAGTAAGAAGCAGTGTTATTCTTCACTCAGCTGTTCCTTCTAAGCTCTTCCCTAACCATCCAAGTTGTAAATATCTCAGAAGAGTAAGTATTTCAAGTGTAAGCCAGAGCAAAACAAAATAATGTGGCTTAATTTAAGTCTCCCTGAGGAAAAATGTGTTGACCATTACAGCAAAACGCCAAAGCATCGTTAGGTGCTGTAAATGCCCTATTAATAAAACGCAGTTATTTAGGGTGGTTAGCTGTAATTTGCCATACTGCATGAAGGATATGTGATACAAAACTTTTTTCTGTCATCTTGAGTGAGGAGGGTCTGGCTGATTAATGCTGAGATGGTGAAGGGGGGAAGTGGTGAGAGAGGCTTCTGCTGACATAAATCACTCCCAGCTTCCCACTTGAACTTGGTAATGCTGCTCTTCCCTTTCCTCTTATGACACCCTTTTCTCTCCAGCACCAGAGGCTTGCGAGGGCTCAGCCAGAAGGGTAACCTGCCTTTTGCACTTTCTGCACGATTCATGAACCCTGAGGCATCTCAGCCATGAGAGCCGAGTTCCCATTTAGTATCCAGGCGTACAGCACTTCTGGAAGTCACTGAACTGTTGTTGGCAATGAGCAGGAAAACCGTGTGATGTTGACAGGAGCAAATGCCAAGGCTGTAATGATATGGCTTTCTTCCTGTCTTGTTCCTCCCTGGAAATACTCAAGACAGGCAAGACATCTCAAGTGTCTGTAATTGAAGGCATTAGGGTTTTACCCAGCTCTGCTTAAATCAGTGGTCTCAAGCATATAGTCCGTCACAGTTATATATTGCTCCATGCTTGATTTTATGGATCTGCACGCATAAACTTCTGCCGGAGCTTTTTCAGGCATAAGTAAATCTGAAGCGTACAGATCATTAGAGGAAGTATTGAACCATTTATTTGTAGAATAGACATAGATTAACTGGGAATGGATCAGAGCGCTTTTATCACGTAGCATCAATAGCACAGCTGAAAATTTCTTTGGGCTAAAACCAAAATTGGTTGCAGTTGCAAGGAGATGAGTGACAGCTGAGAGAGCATGGCGTGAGATGCACTGCAGGTTGTGTCCTCTAAATGGAAGGAAGTATTTGAAAGCAGACCTCAGTCCTAGTTTAAGTGAAATTTAAGTACAAAAACCCACAGGGGACACACAGGGCGAAGAGGCTTGTGCTCATCTGCACATTCTGCCCTCTGTGCCCGGGTGCTGCTAACTCCCCAGCACCCCGAGCCTGCCTGCACCACGGTGTGGGGATGGCATTGCTCCCTCTCCTTCCTCTGAGCTTCAGACTCAGCAGGAATCGACGCAGCGGGAAAGTCCAATGGCCCGTGTTTATTGAGCAGGTCAGACTAGGAGATTTTAGTAGTTAGTGCTGCCTTCCTAATCTCATAACCTGCTTTTATCCAGTTACCCTATGGACTTTAATTTGAGCTACTATTCTATTGGAGTGCAAGGAAATGATAGCAACTTTTGATGACAGAGTGCCAGAGGAAATGTTACAAAACCAGAATTAATAGAAAATATACATTCCGAGAGTGAGATATAGACTCTTTTTCTAATAGACTTAGACTTGGATATTATTACTGAAATACTGGCAAATTCACACATCAATGTAAATTGTCTTGCCGCATCTGTCAACAGGCACCTAAAGCAGTAATAAAGCCAGAATAGCACCTCATAAATATCCAATATCCTAATTATCAGAGCTTGGCTTAACCAATGGCAGGATAATAAAAAGTGAGATTTTTTTTTTTGATCTTTTGCCATGAAAAATGCATACTTTATTCTTTGAAGACTGACTGCAGTGTCACAACTTTTGTGGCAAATAGAGCATGAAGCATATTGTCAAAAATATGGTTAGGGAATATGAAGCCACTAAATATTTTATCTTCCTGGCAATGTACTAGGAGAAAAGTATAAACCTTAAATCTATCAGGTTCCCCCTCCCACCTCCCAAACTGTTCTAATAATACAGAAATTCAGGTTTCTGAGAGAAAAGCAACACATCCATTTTCCAGTGAGCCTTGATATAGTGAGCATCATGAATTATGTAGTGTTTGCATTGGGGTTTAAAATGTCATCAGTGTATATCTCTAAGAATTGTTTAGCACTTGTGTGTTATGAACTTCCTTTTTTATTTTTTCCTTTCTGCCAATGAATCAACTCATGCTGGTTGGATACAGCCCTCTTCTGACTGGGCTGGTGGGAGACTGGGGGGGTAGGAGGGACAGCAGGGAAGGACAGGAGGTCACTGACCTCTCTCAGAAAGTAGCACCCTCCTGGCCTGTGCATAGGTAGTCCAATTATATGGTCGGGTGTGTGGTGTGGTTTGAGATTTTTGCATTTAGGGACCCTGTTCTTGATTGCCAGCATGGCATTTGACTTGCATAAGCAAGGAGATGATTTGCTCCACCTTATTCCTCATTGGTAACACTAGTCTCTTGGGCTGACACATGGTTGTGTCATTAATGAGTGTTTGTCTTCAGGTGCTGTTGGGGAGAGGGTGGGAATCGTGACTCCAGTGCAAAAAGTAGTCCTTTGGATGTCTGCTCAAAGATCCCCTCCCAGCCAAACAGCTGGGCAGGCAGAATAACTCTTTGAAGGGAGATGGATGCAGAGTAATGGAATCCATCTCATTTTTTTCCTCCCTGTGGCCATCGCTGTATTTGGGAGCACATGGCTTGCTCAGTGAGCTGGTAAAAATCAGCACTGAAAATGTGAAGTCAATACCCAGCACCTGGATAAATGCTGCAGTTCACATTTTAATTTATTAAATCAGAGCAGTGTTTTCCCAGTGTAATGAGGATGTATTATCATTGTGGCAGTGATACACATGGCCCCTGACTGACTGATGACATTCACCTGACCCTTCTGGAAAAGGTACATGGTTGCAGAAAGTTTCTGGCTCACAGAATGGGGTGGGATGGAGTAGAATGAAATGGAATAGAATAGTTTGGTTGGAAGGGGTTTGTGAAGACTAACAAGTCCAGCTGCCTGGCCACTTCAGGCCTAACCAAAACTTAAAGCATGCTGATGAGGGTATTACCCTTTGACCACTGGCAGGCATGCTAGGAAGCTTGTTCCAGTGTCTGGCCACCCTCATGGTAATTTTTCCTATCATCTGCTGTTCATTTCTATGTGAAATAAAGGGAAAGGAGACGTGTCTGCAGTCAGGTGAGGTGAGGACTTCGGTTGCACAGCTAAATAACCCAGCTTTCAGCTGTCTGAGAAGTGTCTTCTGTTATATCACTGGCATGGGGACAAGTGAGAAAGGGAGAAATCAATTTGTGCTTTGTAAGTAGGGATCTATAGATGTGAAGGCTGCAATTTTTCTCCTTGGATTCCTTGCAGTTTCTAAATGGGGTTCCCCACTGTTCCCCCAACATGGCAGTGGCCACATCCAGTACCAGAGTGCTGGGGAGCTTGGGGGTGTCCGGCTCACATCTCCATTGCCTACTTTCCATTCACTCTCAGCACCAAAGCCTCGTGAATCCAATTATTTGTTGAGGAATACAGCATACACAGGTTTTGGTAAACCCTGCTCTTCTGTTGTAGGAATTTCTGTGCTCAGTACAACGGTGCTGGCATGAAAATAATGCATTCACTGCATGCTGCAATGTTTGAAATAAAAAGGGCTTTGAGCATGTGGTAACGTTTTGACAGAAATGCTTATGGGGAGTCTTTATAACAGGAACTGTTGCATTTTTGGTGACAGAAGCTTACGGATGAATGTATGTGAAGCAGAGGAGTCCAATGTTTCACAGCACGGTAAAAAATATAAAAGCTCTTTTTTATGACACACTGCTCTTGCTGCAAGGCTGTTCACCTCCGTGCTTTACGTGTGAGAGTGCGTAGTGGTGGGGACAGCACGAAGTACCTCCTTCACAAAGGATAGTATGTCTTCTTGTCTCAGCTTTATGCTCCCTGTTGAACACAGCTGCCAACATGACACTGGATACTGATGAGCAATTTGTATGGTTATAAAAATATTGGCAGGAGTCCATTGTTTTGCTACTTAATTCTTAATTTACATTTTTAATGTGCTGTGTCCTCATTCGTATTACAGGTTTTACTCTTCTGTGTACACCTATAATGGAATGATTTTTTTTTTTTTTTCCTGAAAAATAATTATGAATACTAAAGAACTGTTACAATTGCACTGTGCTTAAGTTAAAGACCGTGACTGTCTTTTAAGATATGCTTCCTCAGGAAGGCAGCGTGTGTGCAAGGGAAAGGGGCAAACAGAGCAGGTATGTGAGTTAGGTTAAAAATTGTGAAGTACTCTGCTTGAACTGTGAATTGGCTTTCGGTAATCAGGCAGGCAAAGCAGTGCTGTGAGTGATGGGCACTGGAGACCAGACTACAGAAGGCTGTCTCAGTGTGCTGTTAGTCCCCCTCCCTCCTCAGCAGCCCCAGCTTTTGATGAAAATGATGCCACGTTTTTTGCCAGCCCAAGGAAATAAGGGCTTAGTAACATTACCTTCACTCTCTGTACCCAAGCTGTGTTTTTCAGTTGCCACGTCCACTAAGACTTTTCTATCTCGGGTACGATTTGGATCAGAGCTAAACTGCTTGTAAGTGCTTTGAGTTTCACCTCCACAACAACTCACCCACGGCAGCACCCTACTACAACAGAACCTGCATGTGGGTTTGTGCTCTGCTCATAGCAGGAAAGCAGAGCAGTGCCGTGCTCACTGCCCTATGCCCTGAAAGAAGGCTCATTGTTGTTCCCAACGCTTTGCTCCTGCAGACAGCTTTGGGATTGCCATGAAAGCTGCTGGTTGTGCCAGTCCAGGCTTTCCCCCAGGCAGCAGCAAGTGTGAGCCCTGCCCAGGGAGGTGCAGCGTTAGTGGGGGCTGCTGTGCAGTTGCAGAGGGGTTTTCAGGACGACTTGAAGCAATTCACTGAGAGCAGGAATCAGACTGGAAACAAGTTTTAACATACGGCATGTGGACCCATGCATTTTTATGAGGACTCATTAAGTTGTGGTAGGGATAAAAGGGCTATGGGGAATGGGAACAGAGCTGTTCAATGGAAGAAATAGGATATCGATTTGATCTGGGGCATATAATGAGCAGCACTGAAGCACCAATTCCTCTTCGGGAGGTGCTCCTGGGAGAGCTTTCTGGAGGTTTTAAAGCATGGATTGTGTTTGGGAAACCTGGAAAACATGGAAATAGTTTCAGCAAGCTCCTTTCTGTGCTACGGGAGAGCTGGAGCCCCATTTCATGTGTGGCTCTAGGGCAGGCTGGGCACGTGAGAGCAAAGTGCCTGGCCAGGTCTGGGCATCTCGGGGCCCACACTGGATCGACCCAGGCCTGTCACACCTTACAGATCCCTGTTTAAAATGAAGTACAGCCACTAAGGAGAGCTCTGCAGTGAGCACAGTGACTAATTTGTGCAGCCATCAAACCACACCTGCACCCTCCATGTTAACACACCTCTCATTGAGTCTTCAGGGGAGAAAAATGGCTGCAGAAACTTGCCTGACCCCTGGCTTATTCTATATTTTAATGTAATATTTTATCGTTGCAGAAGTCTGTGATGAGCCAGTGGCCTCTGTGGATGTGTTTCATCAGCTTGTTTCTCAAACAAGCTGAAGTTTGGAACAAAGTGTTATTGCTGTCTCTTGCGGGGGCTTTTGCTGCTGAATGTTGCGTATATGGGAATTGTAAAGTAAAGCTCTCACTAAGTCTCTTGTTGCGAACAAATACTAAAAGCCACAGTGTGATTTAGGAGTGCAGGTTCCATTTACTGAGAGATACTGATGCTGGGTGTCTGTGAGCTCAGTGCTTGCTCCCCTGTGGGACACTGAATCCTGGCTGGGATGAGGATCTCACCAAGCAGCTTTTTGAAATGAGGCTGCTGCCTTCAGATCGGTCTCTTAGTTACACACTCTGTTTTTAAGCTGATGTGTTTACCTGAGAGATATATAAAAAAATCTAGTTAATCTGCTCAGTTTTGCATTCCTGACACTTTGTGCATTCTCATCCGCTTTGTTTGGATCACTGAAGGTCCGTGTTGTATATCCTAGACTCAAAATGCTCATTAGATGGATTTATATTTTTAACTAATCATTTAATGCATTATTTTCTATCACAGTGAGCAGTCACGATGCTGCTAAAAATAAGTGTGGGTTCTTTTTGATTGTTCTTTTTTTACATCCAGATTTGGATGTCTCCTGAATCTAGCAGCCTTTCAGAGGCACTGATGGGGAAGGAATTGAGGTGGGGCACCCTCTAACATGCAAGAGAGAGGAGTTTGCCATTTCAATCATACTTCTTCCATTTTTATTTTATTCTGTACTTAGGAAATGATTATCAAAAGACAAATTGTTATGCAAGAGAAATTACACAAGCTCCAGTGAGTGTCTTCCCTCCTTTGTGATTTCTAGTAGTCACAGTTTCTTCTGAAATACTAACAGGGTGTTTGGGAACTTTTAAAAAGAAATGCCTCTTAGCCTTAAATGCTAAGAGTGTATGTAAGAATGTAAGAGTGCTAGGCAGTGCATCTGGGAATTTTGGGTGAGATGCTTTGCAGTGAACCTGGGTTTATTAGCTGGAGTCTTTGTGTGGATTTGACACGTTCCCCAGTGGCCCTGGGTCAGCTTTATTAGCTCAGCTCCTTGCAGCCTGCCATACCTTGCTCTTCCTTTCCTAAAGCACCAGTCAGGTAATAAAGCAAGGGACACCTGTACCCCAGCCCTGCTACTTGTGGACGGGGAAGGTGATATCCAGCATCACAGGGCTGGTGGCTCTCAGTGCCAGCATGAGGACCCAGGGGCACACACTGGGCTCAGGGGTTTGATTACCACATGTTGCTTGGGAGGGTGCCCAAAGTGGAGGGAGGATGTGCTGGAAAGGGTTTATACCTGCTGCTTGCACCTCCTCTGAGGAAATATATTGGAAATGCCACCTTCAGCTCCCTGGACAAATATTCTTTTGCTTCCTCAGAGCCGCATAGGGTGTAATAAACTGTTACTACGGGGAGTCTGCTGAGCGCTTTAGTTTTAATTCAAAAGAAGTCTTTAATCTTCCTGTTGCTTTGTGTAAGTTGTAAATTACACAACCCTGCAGAAAATTATATGTAAAGTAGGATTATGATCCTTATTTTTATTATGAAACCCGCTCCGCATGGTAGAAAACGATTCTCATGATCACTTAATTTTTCACTTGCTTGGATTTACACTTCACACATTAAATTCTTTAAAATTGTGATGAATTATTGTAATTTGGATATTCCAGAGGTATTTGTAAACAAACCAGCCAAATGGATCCTGCAGAGACGACACATCTCCTGTGATGATTGCAGACATCCCCAAAAGCCCTGTAGCTGACGTGTCCTTGCAGCAGGCTCTGTCTGCCAGGGCTGTTTCCAGGAGCTGGGGGAAGGCTGCACATCCATTTTGGAGCAGCTCTACAGGTGTTATGGGAGGGTTGTGCTGCGACCAAAGAGGTACAGCAGAGGAGGGAGCATCTCAGAACCTTGATACTGGCTGTAACGTTGGTGGTGGCAGTTCTGGCATAGACTGAAATATTCCCTATGGAAATTTCTCTGCAGTTACTGCTTTAACGGTGGCAGTAGCTCTCAAACATCGGGCTTTCCTGGGGGGTGAACTCAAGGTGGGAGTGGAAGCAGCATCCCAATGCTCTCGCTCACTGCAGTGGTTTGAGTATGAGAAGATACGTCCCTCTGGGATATACAGCCTCTTCCCTGTCAGCTGCAGTTGTGGTACCAACTGAGCTTCTGGTTTAAAATGAGAGTAAGAAAACCACCCCTGAGTGCTGCACAGTGCCAGTTTCTGGGGCTGCAAACACTGCTGCAGAGGAGTGGTGAGGAGGCTCGATAGGACAGGAGAGAAAGTGGGAGAAATGAGGAGGAAAGAACTGAATGCAAGAACTGGAGAAGATTTAGTATAGCACATTAGGCACTAGCTGAAGTAACGTGAAGATTCTCAGTGACTTCCTGAGATTTTAGTCCTAAAATAAAATGATATAAAGTGGTGCATTATTTCACTGCTGATGCTGAGTGCTTCTGGCTGTTAGGGAGTTCTTTTTGTTCCCCACCGGTTAAAGTTTTTCTGCTTCATCTTTCCCTTCTTTTCTCTCCTTTCTTTCCCTCCTTCCTCACCCCTCCTTTCTTCTCTCTCTCTCTTTCTCATTTAAGCCAAATTGGTTCAGCTGGTTTTGATTTATGCAAGCATGGGGAAAATATGTTTTTCCCATATCTTCAGAATAAAATATGTGCACACTCATAGGTCTAAGCTGGCAGGAACTAGCGATGTCAAATTAGCTTGTTTATAGCCCTCACTGGGGAGTTCCAAGTTTTGGAGAAAATTGGTTCCATGTCTTTAAGTCCCGAATGCGCTGGAAGTCAGCATTTTCGTGTACACACATTAGATGGGGTTTGTTTGCTTTTTTCCTTCCTCCCCTAACGCTTTTAACCTGAATCAGCTTTGAGCGTTTAAGAATGCATTGCTGGGAGACTTTTACATTTGGTTCAAGTTGTCTTGCTAAAGCATTTTGGTCACACATGGGTGCAGAGAGTAGCATACTTTCCTTCCTTTTAAATAAACAGATATGGGAACCAAAATGCAGTGGGGAATCTTGAATAATGCAAGCCTGGTGTTCCTAATGCAATGTTAACCATGGGAAATACAGAGTTTTCAGGATGGTTGGATTTGTTTCCAAGACCTCTGCCACAGTGCTTAGGGCAGCTGCTGGATGACGCGCTCTGCAGCACATGGCATCAGGCAGGTGTGTGCTGTAATCTATATGTGCTTTAAGTGTCCCAGTGTGCACTACTCAGCTGTGCACGGGTGCTGGCAGTGAAGCCAGTGGGTAGCAGCCCCATTCCTCTCTGTGGGGCTGGATTTGCCTCTGCAGCCCCAGTCATGGCCTCAGCAGCCTGGCCAGAGCTCGAACTCTTTGCTCAGGAGTGAGACCCAGTTAATACAAATCCTGCTTTAGACAAGCACTGTTGCTAACTGGGAATAGAGGGCTGAAAGGCAAGGGCTAAAAATAACAGGAGAATTCAACCTTTTAGCAGCTCCTGGCCTACTTGCTAGAAGGAGCTTGGCTAAACCTTAGGGCCATGACCCTCTGAACGTTAGCATTCCTGATCCTTGTCTATGCACCTTTTATTTTCTCCTCTCTGCGAGGTGCAACAGGGATCCCTGTCTGCACTAAGTAATTTGCACCTCAGGTCTGCTCTCATTGGTGAGGAGCAAGGAAAAGGAGCTGGAGGCTCTGTCTTCCCAACCTCATTACTCTTCTGTAAGCATCGTGTGGAGCTCCTGCTGCCTCTCCTGTCACTGGGAGAGGTGAGGGGAGTGTGGGAGTATCATGGTAGGGCATGGGAAGGACTGAATAAGTCTGGTAGTTAAACGGCAGCTTGGGAGGCAGCTCTTAAGTCCTGGGGAGTGTATCTGACTATGAGGCAGAGCAGGGTATTGGTAGCCTTTCAGCATAACTCTCTTCTGTGCAAATGTATCCAGAATCCCTCTCTACCATTGTTAGCATTTATCACTGTTAATGAAGTTACTTACTTAATCATCCTAACCTCGATGCTACCCTGGATAAAAGACCTATGACATATTTGTAAAGGAATAACTGCACATTTGATGCAGTTGAAAAGATAGCAGTAATTTACTTTAGCCTGATTTATGATGAGCCCTGCACAGCACGAAGCACTCAGTGCTGCTCTGTGCATCACTTAGGCTCCACGGGGTAAATAATTGCTGTGCTCACCATCCCAGCAACTGTGTGCAGTGCTGCTTTTAAGCAGGGTGTGACACCAGGCATGCTGCCAGGCACTGGGGGTGTTCCTTGGCTGTTAGCTCTGGAAGGCTTCACGCTTTCAGCATCCAAAAAATATATGTGTGTGAGCAATAAGAAAGCAGCAATGTTTGCAGCAACAGGTTACAGCGGAGGGTTGTGCACTCTCCTTTCAAAGAAGTCATCTCCAAATTCTTTCCCCTTTGGCCAGAGCCCAACTGTCTGTGGTGAAGATGCCTGGATTTAAAATCTGCCTTTGTAGTGATGCTGGGAGGTCTGACGCTAAAGCAAGCCTTGCTGTATTATTTCTGGTTTTTAATTTTAATTTAAGATAACTTTTTTCAGCCATACCTTAATCACGTAGTGCATTTCCAATCTACAGGGAGGACTGGATCATTAGGATAATTAGAAGCCATTAAGAGTATCGGATAATATCACTACAGAGCTGTACAGATGTTCTGTATTCTTCGGTTCTCTGCCAATGGAGGAAATTTAACATATGTCAAGTCCTGTTGGGGATGTCTGCTTCATTCCTGCAGCGTGTACAAAGCTTGGAGGGATTCTTCATGCTATTCTCACAATATTTCTTTCTACTTTGTTGTTTTCCAGTGCATAAAAAAAGGCATTTTCTTAAAAGCAGCAGAGATACTTTTCTCTCACTCTGTTACCCCCTCCCAGTATTTGGACTCAGAGGTATAAAACCAGGAGCTTTGCCTATTGTTATTTCTCTCTGAATTCCAACTTGCCTTTCTGTCTCTTGCATTTATTCAGCCAGTGATCGTCAATTCTCCATCCCATGAACCTGTCCAACCTGTCATATTTTACTACAGAAAATGAAAGGGGTGGTTTTGCATAACCCTTGCTGCCTGTGATTGCTGTGGCACTGAGGCTGGACCTCATACACCCACACATCCAGACTGGGGGGGACTGGCCCCACAATATGGTCACACTTGGATTGGACTCATACCTGGGGTGTCCACTGTTTTTTTCTGTGGATAAATCCAGGTTTCACGTGATTTTACGCACCCTTTTAAAATGTATTTTAGGGCTTTTTTGTTGTTGTTTTGCTCTAAGAAAAATGGTTGTTTAGTCACGTCCCTACACATAAACGTAGGCTGCACTATTTGGATGTTTTCCTCCCTTTCTCAAATGTGTATTTTGAGGTTGTCGTTGTCATTTTAGATAGCATCTCTGAAATAGATTTCCGGATGATTTGAATTGATACCAAAAGGCTTTTTAAGTCTTAATGTTAGATATAGTGCATATCTTTCACTCACTCACTGCTGGAAAGATGCTTTCAGAATGCTGAGCTCTCGTCCTATATCTGAATGATTGGCACAAAGATTTAATAATCTCTTTTGTCTTTATAGCAGTTCCATTTGTAGCAATTTAAGCATCAGTCTCCAGCGAGCCTGAGTCAAAAACTTTATTTAATATGAGCCAGCTAAATATCATTTCCCATTTCTTTGATCTCCCTTATTTTAATTTGCTTCTTATCAGGTACCTGTAGGGCTAACAAATACAGTTGATGGTTTGCTGCCTATGGAAAGATCTAGTTTAAGCTGCTTGGATTACTGTTGGTGAGATATTGCCACGTTCTTCCCATTAGGGATGTAGTGGAATAGGTTATAGATGTTGTTGCTAACAAACACCCCACAGCTGTTGTGGGTAAGGGCTTTGCTTTCTGAAACTCATCTCAGAAAATAAAAGAGGGGAGAATTAAATTGGTTGTTAGGAAGAAATTTTTACTCAGAGGCTGGTGAGGCCTTGGCACAGGCTTCCCAGAGAGCTGTGGGTGCCCCATTCCTGGAGACGCTCAGAGCCAGTTTGGATGGGGCCCTGGGCAGCCTGAGCTGGTGGGTGGCAACCATGCAATTCCGTAATTGTATAATCAGGAAGCGATCTGAAGAAGCGGTGTCTGAAGTAAGTGCCTGGTGGTTAACACCGGTGTTCCTCTGCCAGTCTGCTCAGCATAGCCATGGATGGGTGCTGGGTACACAAGGCATAGTGAGCTGCCCAGTGAAGGTGAGCACAGCACTGCGTTTTGCCCTGCTGTCACTGGGATTGCTGGGTCAGGATTGAGTCTCACTCTCTGCCAGCCCCAGGTGCCGGTGTGCTGCTCCACGAGCAGCCAATACCCCCAGTGTTATGCTTTGGGATGTCTGCTGTCCTTAGCCTGAGCTGGGAACTTGGAGTTTGAGCAGTTGCTCTGATGTAGTGTCCAGTGTAGGTGTAAGCAGGGCAAGGATGGAAGAAGTGCAAACAAGACCTGAGTGCAGCCACCAGGTGCCTGGGCTGCCTGCACTCACCTTGGTGCCTGCTCAGCCAGCCATGCACTAGCAAGTGCCGTGCTGAAGTGCCTATGAAGAGGCAGATGAGGAAGAGAGCCCAGCCCTCAATATTGCTGTATCACACGTTAATTGGTGCAGAAAGAGGCGAGCAGCTATCCAAAATCCCTGAAGGAAAGCATCTTAGGATTGAGCATGAAATGCAGAGAGGAAGAGCTAGGCTCAGTCAGTGCTTTGTGCTATTGCCTGTACCCACTGGAGGTTTAATCTGCTGCTCACATTTCTCTTTGCCTGAAGGGAAGTGTTGGATATTGGTGAGGGCAGCTTGGTCCCAGCGGCCTCTTCACCTGTGAAGCCCACCCGAGCACGTACTTGTAGAAGAAAAAAGCAGTCGGTCTTTTATGTGGATTGTGGTGCTTCTGTGCAGAGCTCTGATGGGGACCTCGGTGCTTGTGATGTGGAGATCAGGTGTGCGCATGCACACACAAGTACATTTGACTAATTAGAGGCAATTTAAAAACCAAACTCTTCTGCACTATTTAAAACACAATAAACAGCTTTGCTCCCTAAGTGTTAATCATCTCCTGCTGTTCACTCTCTGAAGCTAAAACCCTCTACTCACTTCAAAACACTCTCTCAGTAACCAAGTGTGACATTGCAAAAAGGATTTTGAGGACTTCTATCTGGGAAATAGCAGATGTGTTCAGGAGAATAAAATCACCAAGGTCTTGGATCTACAAAGAAATTGCAGGCAATTGAAGGAGAAGAAAGGGAAAAAAAAAACAAAAAAAACATACAGCATAAGTGGAAATGCTTGAAAATAGGTTTCTAGTCTGCCTGGACTATAGCATGGGTGCTGTGTGGGTGCCTGGGTGAGGAGTTGTTGGCTCTCGTGTCCTGTTCTAGGTCGTGATGTGGCTGTATGCTCCCAGCACCTTTTGCCACTGGGACACAGGGAATTACATGCCATGCTGGTGAGCATACAGTGAGGATGGAAGGATGCATCTGGGCTCCTATGTTCATTGCCAGTCCCTTCCATACTGGTCCCATTGCTGCCTAGGAGCATGGATCCTGCCACGCCATCACCGCTGTGAGATGGAGTGTGCTATTAAGCTGAACTTAGAAATAAAGAAAGGCTTGAGAAATTGCTACAATCACCGATCCATGCATTTATTATAATTGAGTCAATTAGCCTTAATTTTATAATTTCTGAATTAACTTTGCACATTTACAAATGGCCTTAATTGCTTGATGGAGGGAGTTAGGGTTTAACAAAGCTAAATGCCTAAAAACTGTATCACTTACATCAGTGAGTGGATTCATTTGTAATATTATGCTGTCGATTTAGATCAAGAAAGCTGTTTAGGAAACATATTGTTGAAACATCAAAGTTGCTAAGTATTTGTAGATAGTTAAAGAAAAAACAGCCCTTAACTTGATGCTCCCACATGCAGGTTCCTTATTACACTGAAGCCTTTGTGCATGTTATGCACTTAAAACAGTGCTTGTAAAAGGTGTTTGCATGAAAACATCAAACCTGAAATTGTGTTCCTTGGCTCTATTTAACTCTGTGTATCAAAGTCCTAATCCAGGATTTGAGCTCATTATCTGATGTTCTATCACCGGTCTGCGTAGACAGTTCAATTTTTATATTGTAATCCTTTCCTTCGGACCTTCTGGAAGGACATTCCAGCTTCTAGCCCTATAGCCTTGTGGGGGAGGGCCATCTAGACACGAGCTGTTGAATCTACAGCTGCACCTTAGAGGTTTTGGAAAGTAAGTTTGTAGGGAAGAGTCCTGGAGAGCAACCAACTCCCTAATCTTTCTTTATTTGTAGAAAATGTGAATAGACGAAGACTCCTCTAGTGTATTAAGAGATATGAAGTGATGAGTGCTTTCAAAGGGCTTATGAGCTCAGTATAATGGAGGAAGTAGATGATAAAAATCTGTGGACTTACAACTTTTATTTTTTTTTCCCTACAATTCATATTAAAAAAAAAATCTATGTATAAACAGACTTCCTCTTTGAGTATGATGCCAAGAATTCAGTTCAGTTGGCACGTTACACCAAACATCTGTTGCTCGCGTCCAACTCCTGACGTGACGCTTTTCAGATTGTTTCTCTCATTACTGAGAAATGCCTTTTGCACCGAAGTGCTTTTGTTGTCAGTGACTGTAAGGTGAATGCTTTAATGGTTTTCTGGAACTTTGATGTTTGGCCTTCTTCGTAGGTAACATTTCCTGAAAACAATGTGAAGTGTAACTGGCTGTATGGAGAATCAGCCTGTCCAGTGCGACCACCAAATTGTTGACGTACTGAACTTTTCAGAGCAGGATGTAAAGGCTGGAATTTTACTTTTGAATTCTTTTATTCAAAGTCAGAACGGTATGAATTAGGAGTTGCAGTTCTCTGATCTAGAGGAAGTGGATTGAGGGGAGTAGAAAAACGAGGGCTGGATAGTAATTTATTCAAGAGGAAAGAGAATTTTATATATTTGGGGTTATTAATATGCAGCAGTGACATCTGTGCTCAAGAAGAAAGTGAACACAGAGACTTCAGCAGACAGCTCAGGTACAACGTGTGACACTATGGTATGTTTGTTTGTCAGCAGTATTCCACAACTGACTGAGTCGGAATGGGCAAGACCAATTTACAGATGTTTATATTTGAAGCTGGAAGGGGTTCCTTTGAAGATGTGGATGGCTTTGATTGAAACTTACAACCGAACATTCTTAATAAAGTAGGGAACAACAAGAGGTATATCTAGATTAAATACTTCTCTTCATTCCATCTTCCATTTCAAAATACCAAGAGCATTGTTGAAGGTAAAGAGCAGAGCCCGGGCTGTGATGTATCCTGCACTTCCAGATTATTGGCTGTTTTGAGATTGTCTCTGTGGCTGTGTAAGCAATTTCCCCTGTGACTGGAGAATCTCTTACTGGGGAAAGTTTTGTTTAAAACTTTACATATATTCCTATAAAAATGTAGGCTTAATAAATATTTTTTTTTCTGGTACGAGAAATGGAGAAAATAAACCCCAGCCAGAGAATCATCTGGAGTTCTGGTCCCAGTGGGACCGAGTTGTTTTCTGAAAAGATGGACCTGTTCAGTGCTATTTTTATTATTATATTTTAAACAACTTATTTTGTTGCTTGCTGAATTTGTTATGAATCTGAAATACCTTTGAGAAAAGAAGGAAAATTAAAAAAGTGTGAAGAACCAGTGAAGGGGGAACAGCTATTATTTCAGATGGTAGGGATTTTAAAGACCTCACCCATGAATTGTAGCAGTCAGGTGTAGTTTAGCCCCAATGCCCTTCACATTTATGGTGCTACATTACTAATAACAGGAGTCGGAGAGGGAAATCTTTACAAAAGTACCTGGCTCCGCTGTCACTGTACCAATTTCCCCTGTCTAATCTTTCACCTCCAAGGCCTCCATTAAGTGCTGTGGTCCTCCTAAGTGCAGAATAGCAAATACTTCCCAGTGTGCAAGGATGTATCCCGAACCCATTAAATCTTTTAGCTCAATTCTTTTGCTGGATTACTTGGCCTGGAGTTTACCATGGAGTTCTTCCGAAGGCCACTGAAGGCCCATTCAGTTCCTGGTGTTGGAAGGAGGCTACGAGCGCACTTAAACTGTGCGTGACCCTCTTGTCTTGGCCACTGTCTGACATGACTTGGTTTTTCTGCTATTGTTATTAAAGGTTGCAATGTTAAAGGCTGAAAATGTTAGAAGTTTAGAGAAAAAGGAAATTGTCAGGATGCAAAGTCTTGTTGGTGATCTTTAAAGTTCAGAAGGGCACTTTCTTCCTATTTTTTTTTTTTTCCCTCTGAAGTAAATGAGCAGTAAGAGAGAAATCAGATGGACTTCTTAAAGCTTTATCATACTCATCCACTGAGTAAAAAACACGTGTGGAATTACAGGAATCTGAGTGCTTTGAACAAGACCTATTGAGAGCTATTGTATGAGGATGGTAGAGAAAAATAGGTACAAGCAAGACCCAAGGGGAAGCTACCTTTGTGATTTGTAGGAGATGGCAGTACAGATTATAGTGTTTAGATTAGGGGCTTTAAAAGGATGATTTGTACTGCTTCCTTTGATGTTTGATATCAGCCCGCATCCTTTAGTATTTAGTATTGTAGCACATTAAGAGCATCCATGAGCTGTGATTGAAGCCCTGGTGAAGCTGAAGCCATAGGACCAAGTCCACCCTGCCCCTCCCCACAGCTGTCCTGCCCTACAGGACCTCATCACCCCAATTCCTGGTTTGTACAGGGACTCCTAGCAGCTCAGAAGGGGCAGTGGTCTAGAATGAACTGCAGATTCACGGTAGCCCCATGGTTCCCCATGTGCTCAGGTGCCCATGATACCCCTGCCCACCATGGGTTGGGTTGGTTGCTTGAGCCCAGAGTGGCTTTGTGGCTCTCATGTGACACCAGCACTGATTGTCTCAGGCTTGGGAGGCCTTCACAGTTTTTACTTATCCCTAGTCTTTTTGACTAAGAGTCTGCTCACCATCATCTTTGGGATTTGCATCATTGGGTTTCCATAGTTATAAGGCGCTTAGTTCTCATAACAAGAAGATACAGAGGACCACAACAAGTGCATCTGCTGTAAACTCACAACTTGCAGAGAGCACAACTACCTACATCTGCAGGGCTTTCTTCAGGCTTCTTATGATCAGGCAAATGCTGTCCAAGATGAGCGTTCCCATGCCAGGAGAAACGAACTCTTCTTGTAGCAGTGGGATTTCTTCTGGAATAAAGTGGGAACGTTTGGGGCATTTGAGAAAGGGACTCCAATGAGAAGGGTGTTGGATGAATGCAGGAATGGTGGTACAGTTGTATGAGGCTGTCAGAACAGGCTCTTATTTGTCCCAGCATAATGAGAGTAGAGAGGGGATGTGAACTATCTATAAATACATCAGAGAAGTAAGCACCAGGGACACAGAGGAGCTAGTTCAGCTGGAGGACAGTGCTGGCACAGGAACAAATTGATAATAAACTGGCCGTGAATAAATTTCAGATGGAAATTAGAAGAAGCTTTTAATCAGTAAAAGGGTGAAGTTCTGGAACAGTCTTTCACTGGGATTTGGGGGGCAAAAACCTAACTAGTCTGCAGATGGATCTTACTCAGTTTATCAAAGGAACTCTGTGCTGTGGTTGTTTCCAGTATCAAGAGAGCGGGCTCTTTGACCTATACTTCCCCGTGGTGCTGAGTTTCTACATATTATATTTTATAATGTCTTCTAAATTGCAGTGAGGACAGAAATGCTGTATTTTTCTGATTCAGTGTTGTTGGTTTTGTTTGTTCTTTGTTTTTTTTTCTTCCCCAAAAAGCATATCAAACCTTAAATGCACAGAATAGGGATGGAGCTGGGGCACCTTTTTATTTAACCTATTTTAAAATGAAACTTGTGGGCTAAATGAATTTGGTCAGTAAGAGGGCATTGGGCATATCTCTCCCCCTCATTTCATTTCTGAAAGTTGCTCTTCAAAAAAAATATTGGCTGTTCAGAACTGGAAGTGTTGGGGGTTATGTAGCATTCAAGGTTACTGTGTGATTAAGGACAGCAAGCTGCCATCGCATGCACTAGGTGTTAGCATAGCCTTGTCCAAAATAAAGCCCAGAAACGAATCATTACTGTTTTCTCTTTACCATAGTGGTAGACACTTCAAGGAACAGAGAAAGCAATTTCTTGCTTATAAATTGTTTTACCCTTTTTCCTTTGATCATCTGGAGCCATCACTCTCAGGTCCCTCCCTTCTGATCGATTGATTGGCAGTTTCAATGGAAAAAGTAGTTGTCTGCTCAAAAAACCCCACCAGAACCTTTTCTCTAGTTTTGTATGTGGGGATGCAAGTTTGAAATGAATCCTGTGAGACTAATTGAATGTGATTGGCATCTGCCACTGGCACAGTGAGGAGAGGAAAGACCTCAGTTCCCGATGGGGAGAAAACAGACACCTTGCAGAATGCTGTTCTTTCTCTTTCATTCATCATCTCTCACTGTTCGCAATGATAGCTAAAAAACAGGAAACAAATTCCAGATTCAGAGTCTGCTTTTTGAAATGCTAAAAAGCAAATCAGCAGTTGGGTTTTTCCTAGGGTAAGAGGTCTCGGAAATTAAGTCAAACAATGATGAATGTACCATAATGCTGGAATTCCAGCTATGATTACTGTGTAAACATTGTAAATAGCTAGTCTGAGAGAATCATTTATTTTACACTGAACAGAGTACACTACTTGTGACTGTCAGCAGAAGCTAATTTTTATTTTAAAAAAAGGTGTAATAAGCAGATCAAAGAATGTGCGAGAAGAAAGAAATCTGTATGTTTAAGCTGAGAAAAAACCCTCTGCACAAAGGCTGTGCATTCATAGCACGCAGTTTGTTTATGTAGGTTTTAGAAGATTTTGTGCTTCTTACTGAGTGTGGTGTGTAAGAGAGCTCTTTGCATTTGAGCTGTGAGTTTGGTTTTACATCCTGGTGTGGGGCAGAGCTCGTGCTGGCAGTGAGCTGTCTCCTCTTGTTTACCCTGTCCACTGGCACAGGCGTGTTGGGAAGAGGGAGTGAGGGAGTTTCCCAGTGTTGCCTTTGGGGCCCTGTGGTCATGTAACCAGGTGCTATGCTGTAGGTACAGCAGTGAGTTGTAAAAAGACGTGTGAGCAACCAAACGTCGCAAAAATTCCAGTGGGGATTTGGAAGAGTGAGGCGGACTTGAGTTTTGCAGGTGTTCACAGTGTGAGGAGCTGCCTGGGATGGGGCAAACTGCTAATTGAAACCAAGGAGTGGATAAGAATAACGTGGGCAGGGGAATTGAGGACACCAGTGTCTCATCTGCTACTGAGGGGTCGGCATTGAACAGAAACAGACTGTAAGCCACGTCCCAGCTGGTATTGCTTCTTTTCTTTGAAACAGAGGTAAAGCAGAAGGGAGAGCAACGAGGTGTGTTCCTCTCAGCTGCTGGGATGAGAGGTCTCTCACTTTGGTTGCAGACAAAGCCAGCAACATTTGTGAGGGCTGAAGAAGAAATTAGTGCGGCAAGGGCTGCACACTGAGAGCTCACATCTGTCCCAGGCACCCAGTGAGGACAAACTGAGGTTGGCCAAATCTGCCACGTGCTGGGGGCTTGTAGCTCATCAGCACCCCATGCCTTGTCTCACCTCAGGTTCTCACTGGGCCCTACATCAGAAGGTGGAAGCACCCTGACTGCTGGTAGGCACGGAGCGCCAGTGAGTTTCGAGGCCAAGTCCTATGACTTGGGAAGCTTCATTATCTTTTCAAATCCATTCCTTAGAAGAAGGAATTCACAGATACCCAGATGTTTGCATGCAGATCGGTCTGTCAGAGGAAATCAACGGGAAATCAAATACTTGTTTATCATTTTCCTTTCTGACCCCGTTCTCTTCTGGCATGGTTGCCTGGGAGGGCTGCGGAGAGCTGAGGCCTCCCTTCCCACAAACCACAGCACACTTGTGGTATAATCTAACAGAAGTGCAGCAAAAACGTTGCCAAACTAACTTACAATTATTTGGTTTACCGGGGAGGGGAGCAGGAAAAAACCGTGCACTTTATTCACTTCAGCAGTGCTCAGCGTGCTCACAGGAGAGGGATGGAACTGTGATTACCAACCTAATGGCTGCATTGCTAGAGATTGCAGGGATTTTTTGTACAGCAATGCCAACTGCTGTTTTTATTTATACTATCTTATATTTTTTCTGTACCTCTTTTCACGTTCTCTTTCATAAGGACACATAGGAGGCTCCCTGCTGCATTATCTCGGGGACTGTCTTTTTGTATTTCCCATGTGCTGCTGCAGACTGCCATGGAAACAATTCCTGATCCAATTGGAAGGCCTTTGTTTGTTTTTAAAGCAAGCAAACAAACCAACAACTTTCTCCCAGGTCTTCAGTTATTTTCAAACATTTTGATGCATGGGGGACGTTTTTATAAAAAGAAGCAACGATTGATTTTTGGAACGTAGCTTTAATTAAATTGCAGGAGCAATATCTGCAAGGGTACTAACAAACCACATTATTAAAGCAATAAAAGTGAAAGAAACAATGTATTGAGGACAAAGTAGAGGAAAGTGAGAGCAGAAAGATAGCTAATGAAAGGCAAGCAAGGCTTTGGCAGCCCTCTGCAGGGCAGAGAGGAGCTGGCGAAGGTCCAGCTGGAAGATGTTCCCTAATTAACTTTAATTCTCCTCTTTCGCATTCAGAATAGATTGCAGTATTGTCATTTCTCCATCACGTGCGTTTCTTCTGCTGATTTTTTCCTTCCAAGCAGGAATTTTGCACTGAATGGTGAGCGAGTAAATAAATAAATAGAGTCAATTGCCACAAACCATCGGGGTTTTGAAGACTACAGGAGATATGCTTTTAGTGCTCCTCTCAGAGCTCTGCGTTCGACTGCGGGAACTTCATTAACACCCTCATTAGTGCTATCTGATTCACTGCTGCAGCCTCTCACCGGGAGCTGCGAGCAGCAGCTGGGAGAGCGGATCAGCTTGAGCTAATGCATATGTTAATAACGCTAATGTTGTGGCATTTGGTGTTGCTGGAAGAGAGAGACAGTAAAATATCTGCGCCGTCTCCTGCAACACTTAAAAAGAAACAAAAGACCGATGTGACATAAAGTAAAGCTAGCTGCTGGGAATGTTTATAGTCAGTTACGTAGGGGTTAGTGCGGCGTGTTGGGAAGTCGGATAGCACAAGCAGTGAACTGTTCAGGAAGATGTGTTGTAATGCAATTCGCCGACAAGGAAAGCAAACTCATGGTTTGGGCAGAGTACCCAACCTGACACCGCTGACTGCAGTAGCCATGGGGAGAATATAGGGTTGCACCACTGCAAAACACTCCACATCATCGACTGGTGGTGTTCGGGCCAGCTTCTTGGCTCGTGCCTTTTTCCTGCAGCCCTGCATGGCCGAAGGCTGCTTGGGTGTACGCTGCCAGGACAGTTCTGCTGTTCCCCTTTCCCACTTACTGAAATCAATCAATGTTGCATTAGCAAAGCGCACCTGTGGACAGAGTGGGAGAGCTCTGCTGGTCGTAAATGCTAGCGAAGGGGACAGGATTTGCCATGATGGATAGTTTTAAAAGGCGTGATGACTTCTTAATAGAATGATCTCATACACGCTGCCTTATAAATGCGACTTAATCGTGGTGCGAAAGGCAGCCTGAGTGCCCCCTGATGCTCACTGGCACTGCGATACAGTGGAACGTGCACCTCTCAGCTCAGGAATTAAGTGAAATATTAATTTTGCATGAACTGCTCAAATCTAAAATAACTTTTCACTTCTCAGCCTGTTGCAGTACTGCCACCTGGTTCCTCTTATTCAGGTGGGATGAGGCTTCATTTCTCGCAGTCAGTGAGTGCTTGAACTTGGGGATTTGTCGTGCTGTTTACTGTGGGTTTGTTTTCCTGTACATAGTCTCTGTGAAATACTGATACATTTTCAATTACTTTTTTAATCTGATAAAGCTTTCAGCTAATTTCATTTCAGCTAATAAGCAATTCACCCTTCCGAACTGCGCTTTCAGATCTTTTATCTGAAATCCCAATCTCCATTCCAGGCGCTGCTTTCTGTTCCCCGCTGAGGCTTTGCACACCAAAATGATGTGCAGCACACTTGAGTGACTCTGTATTCATAGACCCAAAAAGTATTTGGTCCACCATAGGGTGTTTTTTTCCCCTCTGTATCTTTATATTCCACATTTGAATGTGTCGTGGTGCAGTACTGATGTACAGTGATAATATCTTCGTATCACAGAGTCTTATGGCCCTCCAAGTTGTGTTGTGGTCGCAAAACCCCAACGATCTGCAGAGCTGCAGTGTGTGAGGACTGAGTAAGGGAGGTGGAAAGCCTCAATTTCCTCCCTGCAACAAATGTGTGCCTGGTCTGAGCATCGTTGTGGTTGGAGCTGCCCAAAGAAATCTGAGCCAGCAGCAGCACAGAGCCAAGAGCACATTCCCCAGTGACATGGGTATGGGTTTACTGGTTTTGGGGCAATGAGTTGTGTTTAATGGTAATGATGAAGGCTTTCCTATTTGCTTCTCAAAGTGCTTTGCTCCTCCTCCTCAATCTCAAGCGGACACCTCCTGTGAGCCCAGTTGGTGTGCGAGTGGTGGGATCTCTTCTTGCCAGCTGTTGATATTTCCCATGTCCTTGTCATGCTCTGGAGTTACCTAGGTAAAATCCATGCCCCATCATGCACACACAGCGTGGTTGTGGCATGCTGTAAATTGCCCACTGCTTATGGGGACCTTGCATACAAAGTAACATCACGGAGCCAATTTTTACTGTTGAATCAAATCCCATAGAAAGTACTTCCTAATGGAAACGATAATGAAACTTTAATTATAACTGTGCTACTTGGTTCTCTGAGCATACACATCCCATTAGATGGTTTCTGCTAAGATAGTGACATCTTTCAAGCTCATTTCCAAGCATATATATATAAAAAAAAAAGATGGTATTTTACCTATGATGTGTTACGACTGTTGGTATTTTTTCTGAGTTCATCAAAATCTCATCAGCATTAATCAGAATATAATATAGCTCCTTGGGTAACAGACTGAATGGAAATATTTGCATGAGCCAGGAACACATTTTTTGGTCAAGTTTTAGATTTTTCAGTGCTTCAGGAATGTGCAGTGTGATGTGAGGGCTCACAGAGATGGCTGTTTGGACAGTGTGCTGCGTGGGTTTTGTTCAGGACAAAGAATTGCATGTTTTAGAACCCACATTTTTTACCTTTTCTATGTGCACTTGAAGCAGAAGAAGGAAAAAATAAGCACAGTCCTGATACTGCTGGCTAATGGGGACACGAGGGCCTCTCAGCATTACGGCACTGGGAAGTTAGGAGAGATTTTTCACAGCTGCTTTTTAAAAAGGGGAAGAAGAAAGGCAACAGATCCAATTCAGAAAAATGTAAGAAAGGCCGATGTTCATAGTTTAAAATAGCCCCAGAAAGCAATTACCTTTCTTGTGGGAAGAGTAGGATTTCTAGGTACTTCTTAAGCCTGTCCTGCAGGTACAAATATGCCTTTGAAAGTTCAGCCTGCTCACCGAGTCCTGCTGGGAGCTCTGTTTTCTCTCCCAGGCTTTGTTGGTATCTCCAGCTCATCTGTGTGAGCAGCACCAGACTGCAGCAAAGAAAAGTTGACATTGCAACTTAGAAGCAAGCCTTCTTCTCCCTGAGACACAAGGGGCTTGCTTTTTGCAGATAAGGTGAGCACCTCCGGCTCCAGCAGTACCCTCAGGGTAAGATCAGCATCTAACAGACAGAACTGGAGGAAAGGATGTGCCAGCAAAGGGAGAGTGCTGTGGGATGACTGGTGTGTGTTGGCAGTGAGCGGATGGCCTCTGTCCTTCAGTGCCCACAGGAACCTGGCTGTTACTTTGAGTGTGTTCCCTGTGCTCTCACTTCAGCTTTGTAATCCAGCTGTTCATCTTTTTCAAAGCTCCAGGGGTGAGAAGCAGGAAGGGATGCTCGTCCCACATATCCCTCATGTCTTTGCTCCTTGCTGCTGAGCAAAGTGCATGAGCAGTAGGGCAAGAATTCTGTGATGTTTCCAGGTGCTGGCCAGTGAGTGCTTCTGTAACAGAAAAAGAAAGAAAGAAAACCTGTGTGTGCTGCTCAGGAGAATGTTTTAACACCTGGAACAACCACCTGTGTAGATCTGTATGCATTAGGGGAAATTTCTGTGCAGCATTCCTTGGGAGTGGTGAGTGACCCGGAGTGGGAGCACTCCACATATCCCAAAGGTTTCTCATTGAGTAATTCTGTCCTTCACATGGTGCCTCTCTACCTTATGATCTCCTGTTTTCAAATGAACACACCATATGGAGCGCCAATCTGCACGGAAATCTTTCCAAATCCAGGGAAGTGCCCTTTGTGCCCACAGTTTGACTTTCTACTCCAAAAACTCCCCCCCAAAAAAAGGAAACACAACCACTACAACCCATGGATTTTCTTTCAGATTAAACTTCACAGTCCAGTCTTTAAAACTGAGCCCAGCCAAGATCTTGAAGGCCATGCTTACAGATTCCTGCTCCCCAGTCCTGCTGTGCCCCTTGCTGCCCCATGAGCAGCACCAGCAGCTGCGGGAGCCCCAGCACAGCCCTGCCCTGTCCTTAGGGGTGCAGGAGCCTGGGGTGCAGGGTAACCAGGGCTCTGACTGAGGAGAAAAGCTCCTCTTGGTGTGTGTGCAAATACAAATGACCAAGGCCTCTTCATTTGAGGGCTTGCAGAGGAATACCTCGCTAAGGTACGCTTTTATAAGCATTAAACAATTTTTGGCACTTGTGAGAATCACAAGGTCCAAAAAACTGAAGGCAGAAAATTGCCTTTTTCTGGGAAAGAACACTGTTAATATTGAAATTGTTACAGCAGCCAACTGTGTGAAGGGCATCTTCATTCCCTTCTGGCACACCTGTACTACACCTTGATCAATGCAGGACACATCTCCATGCTTCTCTCTGTCTAACCAGCTCTGATTTACTCAATTACACACGTTCCTTTGGGCTGCCCAGGGTAAGGATGTGTGCATGTGGCTGCTCATAGGCCACCTATTTTCTGTGTGACCCTTCAGCTGGAGAAATAGGATCTGGAAGTCAGAGCTGTTGATGAAATAACGTGGAGGGCTCAGTGCATTCAGTGAGAGGCCACAAGTGTGTGTTGTTGGTTTGCTGGAGCCCCTGGGGATTGATCCACAGGGATGGGGGTGTGCCCACTCCTTGGTGTGGCCATTGGTCAAGTACCAAAAACTCATCCCTTTCCATGATGAGACCCATAAAGGAAAGGAGGCCCCAACACCAGCTTGGGGAAGCAGGGAAGGAGCAGGGAAGGGCACAGGAGCCGTGTGTGCGTGGGGAGTAAATTGGGGTGTTAAACAAAACCTCTGCACTCAGCTGGCTGATGTTTCAAAGGAAAACATTTCAAACGCTGAGAGAGATTGTGCAGTTAGCCAGTGATGCAATTACATGGCTGTAAGCTGTAGAAACTCTTTCAATGTGGCACATATTAAACCTTTCAGAGGTAGTGCTTTGATTTTTAATTTTACGCTGTTGGCAGGCAATCAGGGTCTTTAATAGTATGGGGGCCAGAGGGAAAATGTTTCAAAACAGCAAGGATCTTATCATAGTGTGCAATTAATGAATAATTATTAAAAACCAGAAATAGCTGGAAGAGCAGGCAAGAGCTGGCAGTACGATTCTCTGGTTTCAGGCCTGTAATGAAATCTCGAGAGAGGGAAGCATGATATGCAGCTTTGTGCAATTAAAGCTGGGATATTTTCCCCCTAGTTGAAAGATCAGTGATCTTGAAAAAAATATACCTGTCACTTACTTTGTTCTCAAGTCATTTAATTGTCGTTGGTAAAGTCTTTTAAGAAACATGAGGATGTTCTTCAGGTTGGAGAATTTTTTCCTGATGGGTATAGGGTTTCAGGTTTGGTTTCTGTTTTTGAGATGGTTGAAAAGAAGTGTGTCAGCATGGTGGGAATGTGTCGGCCATGGGAAAGGGCTGAGGAGTGCTGCAGGTGGGGAGGAAGGGCTTCACGTGCAGATACAGGGCTGCAATTTGTGAAGACTTGCTGCGGGGAATGGCTTTTTCTGGGGTGCTGGCAGCCTTCAAGTTTCAGCAGAGGTGATGTCACAAAGCTGTGGTGCTCTGCTGAGCCACGGAGCCGCCCATGCTGCGTGGCTTTGGCACTGTGCAGCAGCCCCTTAAACTAAACTATACGGCATGGCTGTGTGCCATGTCTGGTCTTGTTTTTCTAACGCGTAGTGAACTTAGTTTCTGCATTTCTGTTTGGTGAGAACTGGAACTTCCACCCCGGCAGTGGGAGCAGCCTCCTGTTCTGCTTGTGGAGCTGCAGAACAAGCAGATAGGTGGCGTGTCACACTCGAGTCTTGTCACTGACATCCATTACTCAGGCAGTGACTCGCACGCGAGCTTAAAGATGCATTTGCTGGAGCATCCTGTTCTGTTGAGTACCGAGCTGCATTTGCTCACTGCTGTTTCATTATATATGAGCTAAACACAGAAAAGGTTATTTACAACTATCAGGCATTTCTACATGCAATATTAAGAGAGCTTTTCCCATTAGCTTCCAGAGAGAAGAGCTTGAACTTTGTTTATGTTTTTTTTTTTTTTCTTGTCTGCTAACACCCCACATTCATGCACCCAGTGCAAATCCCAAACTGTGAGCTGCTTGGATCTACCCTGAGCAGGGAAGTCTGTTGGTTTCCTGGAAGGCTTTCTAGCTTGAGCGCACTTCTGTGTATTTTTTTGGACACTCTGCCCCAGAGCATGGCAATATTAGAGAACTTCTTGAGCTGCCATTGCTCCAAGAAACCATCAGAGCCTCCAGACACAGCACAGCCTGCTGGGGTACCACAGCATGGTGGGGCACAGCCCCGCATCGGATCAGCAGTCAGGACTCCAACTCCACCACTGTGCTGGGGCTCTCTGTGCCGCCATTCTGTTTTCTGGCCCCGGGGTTTTTCTGTTTTCCTTTTCTCCCAGCTCTCACATTCCAGCTCCGAGCTGTACTGGCTCACAAGAGGCTCTCGGTCTCCATTGCAGCTCCCGTCTCTTGAGCTCTGCATGTTGCAGAGGTGCCTGCAGCTATTGGGCTCATGGCAAACTGCACTGCAGTGCACACTGTGAGCTCCTGAGGACAGGCTGCTGACTCTTGTTTGTTCCTGAAACAGGGCAGTGTTTTTTTTCTCTCTTTTTTTTTCTCTCTTCTTTCTCTTTCTTCAAGGAAAAGCATGGAGCCAGTGCATGTGCCCATGCAGTTCAGCTCAGTCATTAACTTATGGTTGCGCTGGACCTGCTGTAAGGCAGTCCCTGAGGAGCTCTGGGGTAAAGTGCTCTTGATTTTGAGACTGTTGTTCCCAGCTTATGGTTTGATTTATCTCTCCTTTCCAGGTGTGGAACTAAAAGTAAGCTGTCAGTGTAGATCACTAATTCAAGCAGAGTGGGAGAGCAGCGCGCGGGCTGCATATTTAAATATCACTTAATGAGAAAAAAAAGAACACCCTTGTTCGATCTGCATATACAATGCAAATTTTTTTCTCTGAAAGTGTTGGATGGGGCAGGTGTCCTTTGGAGTCCCTGCTGCTGCTCATCTTGTTCCAAGAGCCCTGAGATGGTGCCATGGGGGCCAGGCAGGGACGTGGGCTGCCCAAGGCCTGAGAATTCATTTGAGAAAACATCCAGCCTTGGGTGCCTGTTGTGCTCCTTCTGCAGTTACTTGCACTCTCATTATAAAGTGAAATATCCTGCTTTAGAAAAATGAGCAAACAAACTATAACACCATCTTTTGATTTATTGGCGTGATTGGTTTTTTTTTTTCTTCTTTTGCAAAGGCCATCTCTAGCAGGCTTGTTGTTGCTGAAAACATAGCATTGTAACTCAGATTGTCTTGTTCAGATCAATTTGCTAAATTTTCATTTAGCTTCCAAGCGGTTCCTTTTGTGGAGGCTTCATTTTGCTCAGACTGGCAACTCGAGAGGTTTCCTGTAGCTTAGCGAGATTGCTTTTCAATTGGCACATTATTCAGTCATGAAATGTTTCTTTAGTATATGAGCAGCTGAGTGGGGTTTTATTACAAGTATGAGGCTGAGTGCAGAACCACCACTATTTTGGCCAAATAATGAATGTAAAATTAAGCGTGAGCCTTCTTCGTACCCTGTGATGGCTTTCTACGCTGCGTGCTTGGGTTTAAGGGCTTATCGAAAACCTCCTGTAGGGCGTAGTAATGTGATGGACTGCACTCAGAATGTAAGCAGTAATGCAGTATACGGCAGACACATGGCTGCACAGGTAAGAAATGCAACCATCTTCCTGTAATCAGAAGATAAAATCAAGTAATTGTAGGCTTTGTGATCAGCTGCTAATTAAATCCATCTTGGGCTGAGGTCAGCATCCGACCCTGAGGGGGCACAGGTACAATTCCTGTGTTGTGAAGCAGCCCTCTTAGTTCCTCTGGTTCTGCTTCGTGCTGTTGCCCGTTGTTTACTGATGTACATGATTGTTTGTACCGAACTGGAATTAGTTTCCACTTCTGCAGGGTTGTTTTTTTTTGTGTGTGTGTGTGTCCAATAAAGTTAACTTGGGTAAATGGAAAGCAGTGGGGGAGAAATATCCACTTGTGAAGATGGCACTGGGTGCTAGGGAGATGCTGCAGATGGAAGATCCTCACAGCACATGGAGTGTGTGGCAGAGGATCAGGGGACCTTGTGCGTTCCAGCTGCATCAGGGGAAGAGTCCGAGGCTCCTGCCCGTGGCCCAGGGCAGATCTCCTGCCTGGCTGTGCCATCAGAAGTTGGCTGCCCCCATGTGCCCAGGGGCAGGCTGGCTTTGTAGTGGCAACTGCTGGGACTGTGGTGGTACCAGGTCCTCATCCTTAAGGAGCAAGTCCATGTTTGCTCCGAGAGCTGCTTGACTTCTGCTCCACGGTTACTGCTTATGGAAGTTTATTGCCAAGGGACAAAGTGGTTTAGACCTTTTGTTTCAGTCTCTAACTCCTGTTTCTTTCTATTAGCTCTGGGGAGTGAGAGCTTCACTCTTGAGTAGGTAAAAGCCATAGAAAGCTCAGGAAGAAGGAAGCTGAAAATCTCTTCCAGCATGACTGAGTTGGTAGGTGTGGGTAGGAAATGTTATGTCACAGCTCTGGAATGGGGATGGGAGATGAGGGGCTCCTGGCTGCCATGACGGCACAGAGCAATGGCTGAAGCTATATAGGAGTGCTTATTTCTGCCGCAGTGTGGGTCAAACCGAGGGGCAGCAGTTAAACTGAAGTTGCGTAGAAAAGTCCCTCAATGCTTATACATTCTGTGAATGCTGATATTTAGTCATCTGTCTTTCACAATCATGTATTTATTACATGTAGGAGGGTAACTGTAAAAGCCTTTGCTCCATCATTGTGGTCCCATGTTCTCAAAGCTGGCGCCTGCTGCATTAAGCTGAAAAGGTGTTCTGTAACTCACTGTAGGGCAGACTGAGTCCCTGTTGACATCCCCTACGTCTTAGGCTGTGAATTTAGGCTGCAAGGTGGTGGTGAGGGGGGGATTTGGTACCTTCACCACCACCCACAGCTCTGGTGGGAATTACCCAAGGGCAGGCCTGACTTAAAGCTGTAACTGCCTGCCTGTGCCATGGTTGCTTTCTGTGCCCTCTGCGAGCACCCTGCCCAGGATGTGCTTCCAGGGGTCAGGATGGAATTGGGGCTTTAACCACCTACAGCTTGGGAACCACCATGGTGAGTGGGGAACCTGTGATACCTCCTGTCCCTGCTCCTTCCAAAGAATCTGTCCTCCAACCCTGAGGTCTCTCTTTCCATTTCTCATTGCACAGTCTCCGGGCAAGAAAACTTTTGCAGGTCTCCTGCAGATTGCACTCTTCCTCAGACCTTACAGTAAATGGGTGCTGGTGACAAGTGGAACTTTGGCTGCTGCTCAGACCACGTTTGTTTACTGCTGTCCTGAAAAGGAATCTGTTCAGAGCAGAACAACTCACTGTTGTCAGGAAGGGAAGGCAGTTGGTGTGCCTGCTCACTGCGTGCAGACCCTCCTGCAGGTGTTGGTGCAGATTTGGAGAGCTGCACATAATTTCTGAGGCAGTTTGCCTTGGTTTCTCTTCTCACTTGGGCTGCTGCACGTGAACCCCCATCGCGTTTGGTCTTTAAAGCAGCTGGCAGCCCTCATCTTGCTACCATTTGTGCGTCAATAATTCCATCTTCATCACACTAGCTGTGATGCAAGTATTCTTCATCTGAGGGCTTTTGGTAAGGCAGTCTGACTTGGAGGTTGGTAGCACCACTCTCATTTAGGAAGAGCTCTGCTGGTTCCCCTTAAGGCAATTGGTTCCATATAATGTGCAGCTCAGCCTCTGGCGGAGCTCACGGTGCCGCGTGTATCTGCTGAGCTGCTGTTTTGTTTCTGTATTTGTATTCTGTGGCGGATTGTTCAATGATTCCTCCCGCTGAACTGCGATAGATGAGCTGTTTAACACTGCGATGGCTGGGTTTGTAATGCAAAAACAAAAAAAGCTCTCCATCCCAAATTGTGTTTGCTAGTTAGAACGCTGAATTTAAATGAGATTTATATGGAAAATGTATTTTTCCATTGTTTTGCCAATGTAGAAAGAAAACAAGACTTCGGTGTTTCTAAAAGGAAATCAAAGCAACCGTGGCAAAAATTTGTTTTGCAAGAAAGAAACATCAATAAAAACTAAGCCCATTGCCTTCTACACATCTGTGTCCATATTAGCATTTTTAAAAAATATTTTCTCAATGCAGAAATAACCATTTCCAACAAGCATGTCTTTTCTGACAGCTGGAATGGTAAAATGCTGAAAGATGAGCAATTTAAAGCATATTTATTGTACCACAGTATATCTTTGGGTGGTGATTTTATGTCGGTATTCCCACAATATTCTTGATCATCTTTCCCCTAAAGACACCCTGATTGAAATGCTGTTTCTGTGGGGGAAGCGGTGGAGTGGAATAGAAGCGAAGGCCTTGAAGGCTGGTGCAGGACGTTGGAGCTGTTATCCATATCCTGCACGAGGTGGGCACCACAGTGGATTGCTGCTAATAATGCCACACTGGTGTTTGCTATTACCTGTTTGTCCATCATTCGAAGGGAGGCACCTCTCATTGCCTGTGCCCTTGCAGTTGGAATACTGGAGTAAGACAAACTCATCCTTGAAATGCAAATCTTTGCATAAGGAAGAAATAACTGCCCCTTCAAGGCAGGAACTGCTTGACGAGGTGCTGCTGTCACTGCAGAATACTATAGTACTGTCCCCATCATCATCTTTAGGTATTAGCATTGACATGACTTCCTCCAGCGATGTGTGAGCAGTGTGCAGGTGTCTTCTGAGTGCACACAGTGACCTCAGCCTGTGCTCACATTCGAGGCAGCGTTGGTCGTGAGGCTTCCTGCAGAGTTTGCAGCTCTTTGCTAGTGTTTGCACCACAAAATGACAGTATTTAAAAATATTTGAGAAGCACAACTTGACCTTGCTAAGAACTGAAGATAACTGTGAGATGTCTGCAATTGACAAGGAGTAGAACTGTTAACACTCGCATCCTGACTAATTATATCTGCGTTCCCCTGACAACTCGGGATGCTCACAGATCCTACAGGTGTCTGGGGGAGTCTGAAATCTTACCTGGTGCCCCGGCAAGCGATCTCAGGGGAGATTCAGGTTGGATATTAGGAAGAAAGTTCTCAGAAAGAGTGTGATGCGCTGGCACAGCTGCCCAGAGAGGTGCTGGAGTCACCGTCCCTGCAGGTGTTCAGGAATGTGGATGTGTGGCACTGAGGGACGTGGTCAGCAGGCATGGTGGAAGCAGTCTGCAGTTGGATTGGAGGAACTTAGTGGTCTTTTCCAACCTTAATGATTCCATGGCTGTATGGCGCTGCTGACACATCCTGCGGCTCGGTGAGGATTTACACCAGCACAGTTACATGTGAGGTCGGGTATCAGGAGTTTCACACTTGTTTGACATCCTTCTCAGTGCACCTGGCAGCTCCCGCTCTCAGTGGAAGCTTTTACGGGGAGAAAAATAAATTCCCTGCATTGTCACCACTTGGTGCATGAATGTGGTGCTGTTTTGAGGGAGGCAGTACCATTTACAGGAAGAACGCATGCATTGCCTTGGCATGTGTGATCTAGAGAGACCATTTATGTTGTCTCCAGTTGGGAGAAAGACAACTCTATGCTCAACAGCAACCTATTTATTGTAACTTTGCAGTTTTATATCATGTATTGCAGCAAGGGGCTGGTTTGTCTGTGCCCTTCATTTCCTTTTTGCGAGATAGCACCTTACTGATGTGTGTACCAACGAGATGTGTTTGTCATGAGTCACCTGTGAGTGTGGGGTGAGCACAGGATGGCCCCAGGTCCCTCTGCAGGCAGCAGGAATCCCGATATGGGAACTGCTGCCAGATGCAGTTTCCAGCTGTGTGGCCCAGGCCACAGGTTAACTCTCCATGGCTGCCTTTACAAAGCCAGCTGGTGGCTGGCCAGCGCCAACCCATTCCAAGAAGGGCAGAGAGTTGTTTGCCAGCTGCTCCTCAGGTGCACAGAAGTTTGTCTGCAGCCTCTGCTATACATTCCCAGCACAGCTGGAGCTGCACGTCAGCGCTAGGAGCTTTGTGCTGGCTGTACCTTCTCAAAGCTCCCGTGTAGTCACTGCTGGAAGGGGATGCTTGGTATATTACCACCCTCCCTGAGAAGCATTTTTGAAAGGCAAATCTGCAATCTGTAAGTTGAGGGTGGAAGGAGCAGAGCTGGTGAATAATTTGAGCTCATACAAAATGTATGTAGCAATGCACGTATCGACTCGTTTCGGTGAATATCAAAATTTATTGTCCCTTGAACTAAATATTGACACAGACAAAGCAGTGTCAATATTTATCTCTCAGGTTAATACATTTTTATATTCACCTCAACATCCATCAATATGTGCTTACTTTTACTGTGATGTTTGTCCTTCAGCAAGGAAACCTGCATGTGCATGAGTGAGGGAGGTTTATATTAATGTTCTCTTCCTCTTTTAATCTTCATCAGATGTTTTATCCCGCACATGGAATGCAGCACAGGCCCCACTCAAGCAAATCCCTTATTGATGGCTGTGGCACTGGGCGCAGGGCTGAGCAATTGATTTCTGGGTGATGGGACCTGTCACTGACAGAAAGGGCAGCAGAGCCACCTTTGTTTTACAGCCTGCCTGCTCGGTGCCACTGCAGTTAAGCCAGATCCACTTACAGATGCTGAGAGGGAGTACGGAGTGCAGGGCACAAGCTGACAGCCTGAGAGCTGCAGGGACTCACTGCCTACAGAAGGTTGCTCTTAGAGTGTAATGGGGGGCACAGGTAAGTGGACCAGGCGCTCAGCTTGAGTTTGTCTTGTGTTGGTACGTGGGGCACTGTGTCTGAGTGCGGCTGAAATGGTATTTATGGGTTTTCATGAATACCATGGCCAGAATGGTGGTATATTTGGGCAGCACGTGGATGGGGCAGCCCCTGCTGCCACAGGGATGAGGCAGAGCTGTGGCAGCGATGGTAACAGCTGTTTGTACGCTGACATTTAAATGGCAGTCATCAGTAGACACGCAGCGTATGGCGAGTGGCATGGCACACACAGCCAACTGCAGCTACAGGCACTGGGAGGCAGTGCTGCACGGAGCTGTGTTGGTGATGGTGAACTTACTAATGAGGCATCAGTGTTGTTATCTCTTGGAAGCTGATACTTGTGGTGTGAAGATGCTGTGACAAAGGCATGGGGCATTCATGCCATGCTGCACAAGGGGCCAAATACATGAGAGTGACAGCTTCGCTGCCTGTACTTGAGTCATAACTCGGTAACCATATGCTTATATTCCACCGGCAATTGCCATTTAAATGTCAGTTTACAAGCAGATGTTGAGAACCCTCCTTTGCGCTATTAAAATACAGAAAACCAAAGTTTGAGGCTTAACCCTGCTCAAACCTGAATGGTATATGTGGGGCAGCAGTGGGCAGGCACTGCTCTGCTGAGCCCTGTGGGTGGACAGGAGCAAGCAGGGCTCACCCTCCCAGCCTCACATAGTGGCCCATGGCAGCGAGATGAAGGATGCTGCCAGCGTTTCCTAGTGACAATACCTGTAGACAACTCCAAGGTTTGTGGGCTGGCTGGCAGTGGACGGGGTAGAGGGAAAATGTGGGACTACAAACCTCCATTACACAGATTTAAGTGCTCAGGTGCAGAAAAGACAAAAAAACCCACATCAGTTCAATAGAAGGACAAGAAAAACGTGGGAGGGTGTGGAAGGAAGCCCTCTCTACCCTACCAGACGTCTGCATGCATTTAAAATCCTTCCCAGTGAAGTTCATAATGAATTTAATTCAGTCCTCTACAGCCCAGAGGAATGTTCTGAGCAATAAAAAGTATTGCTAAGGGAGAGATGGCTGCCAAGCTCCTATACTGTGCCAGCAATGCTTATTTATTATTGGCACTTAGCACTACGTTTATTTTACTACTTAAATGGTCCTTTGTCACGTATTAAGAATTAATACTATAAGATCCACTTTTGGGAAGTTACAATAACAATTCCCAAACTTAAATTGTTGAATTCGTAGGCTTTAAAAGAGACTTTGCCTTATTTTGCTTTTCAGGCTGAACTATTAATTGAATGTGGCGTTCCCTGTCCTTGGCATAGCTTTGTAAGTGGGTTCAGCCAAACATCATGCCTAGCAGTTGGCGTTACACTGGAATATCAGCATCAGTGTTACAGGAATGATAAGCTCCAACACTTACTTAAAGGTGGAGATGCCGTCACTTACGCCGTCACCAGATAACACCGGGGCTCCTGACCTCTGCAGGCACGGTCTAGTGCCCTTTGGAAGATTAAATGGAGTGATTCAAACGTGTGCTGGAAACTGCAGCCACAACATTACTTTGTATATAAACATCACTCCAGGGACAGTTTCTGCTCTCACCTAGCCTGTCACTTCAACACAAAGTCAGGAAAGTGGAAAGAATGGATGCAGGAGTTGTTTTCACTTTAATGAGAAGGAGCGGGAGGGAAAGTTGAAGATGAGATGAAAAGAGTTTAATTCCTAGCGCACAGCAACTTCTGGGGAAAAAAATGCACACGTACCCATACAAGATGCACTCTGATTTACATTCAAGTTGAGACAAAGTGGTTTAAGCACCTTCTGCTCATTCTGTTGCAAGACTAACATCTATATAGCCTGTGTACGAGTCCAACTTGATTGCAGCAATAATTCAGTCAAAATATTCACTATCTAAGGTCTGAACGTAAAGCTTTTCTTTTGATGCACTTGAGCTTACTTCTTCACACTTTCCAGTATGAACAGCTGGAAAAAATAATGGGAATCTGTCAGGAAGTTTACTTACATGGTGCAGCCTGTTTGAAGCAACACATTTGGGTTTTTTTTCCAGGTGTAAAAATTCACCATTACTTCTATCTGGCACGGGATGGGCCTTTACAGACTTCTCCTTCCCAGAGCTGGAGCTTCTTTGCACTGTGCAAGGCCACCAGCAGCTCATTTTTCACTTGCTATACACAGCAGAATATTCGATCGCCAGAACAAAAGCGTCTGAAGGATATAAAGGGGAAGCTCAGGCATTTGGCAGTTTGGACTAGAAAGAAAAAGTCAATGACTGAGAATTCAGATACAAGTGAAAAATGAGACTTCCCAGTGCACCGCGTTTGAGTTCGCATGCACTGTTTGCTGACAGCTTTTCACAGCATCAGTCACAATTTAGGGAGCTATTAATCAGCATGATGAAATATCCTTTTTCTAACTAGCAACAAAAATTTTATGCAATAGAACTTATTTTCTTTTCCCTTGGCAGATATCATCTGGTAAGCACAAAGACCACAAATCAAAGGTCTGTAAAATTATTGCCCAATTTTAAGCTGCACAGGAGAAAACACTCAGTGCAGTCCCTGCTCAGGGCTTCTTGTTCTCCGCTGGCCCACGCCAGGACCGCTGTCCCTGTATTTGTTCTGTTAGCAGAGAAAAAAGCACTGAAGACAAGAAGATTTGCAGGAGTAATAAACAGTTCGGATAAAATGATGACATAGATGCTCTAGAAGTCAGGGAAGAGTCAGACAGCCAAGCAAAGGGGCACAGTATTGCTAAGAACAGGGATGAGAACAGGGACCCACAGCTGGGGCTGTGAGGGGAGTTAACAGGAATAGCAGGAGGGCACTCACTCACCTGGTGGAAACAAGCTTCCCGCCCTGCTGCTACTGTATGGCTGTGTTTGCAGATACTTCTCCCTCAAAACCACTGTGACCTTAAGTGATTATGGAAGCAAACAATCAAAAAGATGACCTTTATTTGGGATCTGTCATTGAATGAGATCATATGTTTGGTTTGTTGTTTTTTTTTAAAGTAACTATGGCTTTCATCAAGAAAAACATTCCCCCCCCCAGTCGAAGTGGTGGCATTGGAGAGAACCAGCATACAACCTTCTGCAGTTTCAAAGTTAGGAAAAAAATGGCTTTTCTGTCCTCCTTTCCCCTTACACTCATGTCTTCTCACTACTAAGACAAGTGCATAATTTACTATTCCAGAACTGCATTCCCAGTGATCTGTTTAATGACATTCTAGACAGGTAAGAATTAACATGTTTCTGTGCTTCTGTTGGGAAAGGAGGCATGACGCCGGAGGAGATAAACAATATAACAAGTGTCTGTGGAAAGCATAAACCATTCACCAGCGAGACATTTCTCTACTACTTTGTGCACCTGCAGCAGGGAAGCCAACCTGCAGCTTCCACTCCTTCTTAAGCATTCAGATAAGGCACGTTTCCTGCAAAGAGAAAAACAAAGTGGAAGCAGTAAACTCGCGATTGCGTTCTGTTTCAGAAGCAAAGCTTCGGGGGGAAGCGCTGAAGAGGAATTATTTTGCCTCCCTTGCATTTTAAGTAAAGTGTGGGGACACGTGGCACGTGGCATTTTGGGTGAGAGCTGCAGCATGCTGCTCAAAGCACCGGGCTGCTCCTCCAGGGCCGCAGGTCCGAGGCTGACATCGCTGCTGCAGCTCTGCAGCACGCCTGGCCACGGAGGCGGAACTCTCAGACATCCAAGGCTGCACTCACCCCCTTTTTAATGCCATTAGTAATGCAGCAACGTGTATTTATAGTCACATATAAATACAGAGTGGTCAGATACCGCATTTTTTTGAGCGTAATTTATAATCTGAGACCGCTTACACTTCTGTGGCTAGGCTTGGGTTTTTTTTCTCAGTTACATTCATCGTTTAATTCCACTGGAATTCGATTTTTAAGAAAGTCCAACGTATCTTAATTACCATAAAAAGATCCATACATATTTTACTTAAAAATATCTTCTGCAAGAGGAAATTTACCAAAAATAACCCCAAATATATCATTATGCATACAGTTTTTGCTTTTTTTTTTTTTTTTTTTCTCTTATCAAGTACAAACAAGAATCTGATCTCTTCTGGGTATTGCCTGATCTTATATGGCTATAGGTTCTATTTATTTTGTTTTTCCAAAGCAAAGGGAAAAACAGAAGAACTGTAAGAATGCAGACCAAACCAGACATCCATTCTTTCCAAAGATACAAGTATCAGTGAAAGAGCATGGAAAACAAATAAAGAAATGGCAGCAGGTACAGAGGACCACTATCCAAGCACTGTGCAGTCTTTTCTTGTAGCATGTGCTGCAATGACCTTGTAACGGTTATTAAAACAAACAAACAAAAAAAAAAATGATGCTGGCACAAAAAGCTGTTAAGCAAAACACTGAAAAACTGGTACTATTTCCTAACGAGTAAGTGCAGAACTGATACTAAATACCTTATGCTTCCCCTCCGCCCAAGTATTCACACTTCTCTCTCTTTGTTCACAGGACTGATCGTTGCAACCCTGGCAATATGCTGGATGCCAAACCAGATCAGAAGGATCATGGCTGCTGCAAAACCAAAGCAGGACTGGACTGTCCCCTACTTCAGGGCGTACATCATTCTCCTTCCCATTGCCGACATTTTCTTCTACCTCAGCTCCGTGGTGAACCCCCTGCTGTACAACATCTCTTCTCAGCAGTTCCGCAGCGTGTTTCTGCAGGTCCTCCGCTGCCACCTGACGATAGAGCATGCCAACAAAGAGAAGTTCCTCAGAGCCAACCTGAGCTCTACAGCAAGGAGCAGCCGGTCTCTACGCCCGCTGCTCTTCATTTCCTCCAAGCGCAGCTCTTCCACAAGGAGCGTTAGCAAAGGTTTAAGTACTTTTCAGAAGGAGAACAACCCTGACTGCGGTCCGCAGAAGCCAAGTCTTGAACTGATGGAGCCCAGCCTGGAAGTAGTGCCAATAGAGTCGAGCTCGAAGCCTGGCCCAGACACACAGAACGGCCTTCGTGAACACGAAGTATGACTTCATAAGGCAGTGGCAACAATGAACATCAAAACACACGAACTGAAGTGGCTGAGGACTTGACTACACCTTAAAATAACAACACAATGGATTTGTTTCCAGTTATGCAAAAAGAGCAGGAGATCTCTATTCTGCTGTTGAATTTCCAGTGTGCACTCTTAAAATCTCCATCTTCTGACTCAATTCACAGAACCACGCAATCACAGAATTGCAGGGGCTGGAACAAACCTCTAGAGATCATTGAGTCCAACCCCCCTGCTCAGTCGGGCTCCCTACAGTAGGGTCATACAGATAAGTGTCCAGGTGGGTCCTGAATATCTCCAGAGGAACCTCCATGACCTCTCTAGGCAGCCTGTGCCAGCGCTGCGTCACTCAGAGTAAAGTTCTTCCTCGTGTTAGGATGGAACTTCCTGTGTTCCAGTTTCTGCATTAGCTGCCAAAAACGTTAGCCTCTTTCCCCACAACTACTGAACTTCCCTTGCTGTTGATAGAGACTTAAAAACAAATATAAAAGCACTGTCTTTGAAGAAAGGAGGAGATAGAACAAATTGCGTCAGGAAACTTGCTCGAAGTTTAGTAATACAAAAACAAGAGAGACAATGTAAGGAGCAGAGCTGTGGTTATCACGTGCGCCCTCAGCACCACACCAGAATTCCCCCTCTTCTTTGGCCGGGGTCCATTGCAGAGCGGAGTGTTGCAGCAGCTGATGCACACAGAGTTCACTTTCCCTGGAGAGCAAAAAGATTGGTATCCAGCAGAAGCTATCAGACACGCTGCCGAGGACGCGCAGGATTTGCGATACATGATTCCTGTGGCACAGAACAAAGGTTACTTAGCTTGACACGAACATAGCTTTCCTTCACGATTCACACTTGAAAACCCTCACAAAACAGTTTATGTTACTAAAGCAGTGCTGGTGATTAAGCCACACACCTCAGCTGTGACACAGCAAACAGCGCTGCACTGCAGGGGAATCACGGCCACCACGTTTGGGATCTCTCTTTTGTTCAACTCTGGCTGGAACCAACAAACAGCTACAAAAGCAATTCACATAATATCTATCAAAACATCTGGTTTATAAACAGATCACTTTGTCTTTTGGGATACGCTGCTAGGATAGCTACTGGAATGCAGTACGTTCTAAAATTACTTTTATTGTCGAACATCTGAATAATACAGTTCTCGGTGCTGTTAATTTGTATTTCGGTGGGTTTTTACTTTGTCTTGTTGCTGTTAGCCAGACAAGTTACCAGCAGTAAAAGGAGACTGAACTATCAGTACTTTTCCAGGTGGTCTCAGTTTTTACTCTTTGAGGTTTAACAGTTCAATATAAGTTTGTTTTGACAGAAATGGCTTTTCTGAGTTTAAAGTCTTTCTTACAAATGTAACTTAACTGATGTAGAAAAGAGGTCTGCCGACACTGCCTTATGTTTACAAAAAAAAAGAGACGTTTTTAAGGGCAATAAAAACTCCTTTACAATAAGGGATTCTCAAAATGATTTCTTTTCCCTCTTAGAGGCCATGGGACCAGGACCCCCTCAGACAGCAGTGCCTCCACTCCCTGAAGTATGGTTGTGCAGTTCCACCAAGTTTTTAAACACACACTGACACACTTTTTTTTTTAAGGAACAAAATAAGAATATAACCCTTAGGTACTGAACTTGCACCTCCTGCAGGGGGACTCCAGGGACTGTGGAAACAAGTACTACAGTACATTTCAGTAGATCCTTCTGCAATAGCAGCTACCACTGCACTACTAAGTGCTGCATGTAGCAGCGAGATACCACTTATTTGGGTTACACTCAAAAAGAAAGACTTCCCATCTTCAGACAATTTTAATTAAAGCAGTTCTACATTGTTACAACATTGCTGCATCAAGATGTTACAGAAATTTTCCTGTGTTGCGTTCTCCCTCCTGCCCCCAAATTCAAACTCTGAAATGTGCTTTAAGGTGTCAAGTTAAACTTACGAAGAGATGCCCTCAAGACAGCATTAAATCTTCCTTGGTCTGCAGCGAGCATCAGCCAGTCAGCACAGCAGGTAGAGTCTTAAGACCGACAGACTGCTCTGAGCACAGCAGCAAACGGACAGCAACCAGGAGGCACAATCTTTATTGTTAGAATTTACAAAAAGAAGAGACTTCTGTCTGTGCTGACAAACCGCTGCCAAGGGGTCTCGGCTGTGCTGCTGCTGTTGGGCTCACACTTCCCACAAAGGTTTGGTGCTTTGTCCAAAGTCTTCCCATAGCTGAGGCAGACATGACCCTTCCCATGGCTGCCATTAACTTTTTTCTCTCCCTTTCTCTCCTGAGAAAAGAACTGAGAGGAATTGAGTGCAGTGATCGCTTTTCCACCTCTAATCCAGCACCTCCTCATCTTCCGTTCCCTCCTACAGCTAAACACACCCACCTAACTCAGCCATCCCGCATCTTCCCCGTGAGCAGCAAGTCTCTCAAGTTTTCCCTTCAAAGATGACGCCTGCAAAAAGCTTTTGACATTGGCAGACTTCCTACTCCCATTGTTTTATGCATTGCCCTCTTCCTGCCATTTCCTTTTCACAGGAAGGGCCCTTCTCACAATACTAAGTGATTTATTGAAACCCCTGCGGTATCATCTGCTTTGCAATATTCAGCAGGCCAGGCAATGAGAATCGCTCAGTGAACAACTGGAAAATGCACTGTGACGCACAGCATTCACCAGTCAGCTCTAGGAGGCCTCTCCAGCAACAATCCAACTCTTGCAGCGTAACTCTGTGTGCTTACAGCAGCTCTGTTCTCCAGGATAGACTCCACAGAATAATCCTGAGCTCCTTTTGAAGTCAAAACCCAACATTCCTGCAAAGATCAGTATTTCGTGCCTTCAGCACTGGGGTTTCAGGCACAGATGGACCATGTTTGTGCCTAAATAGAATAATCCAACCAGTAATAAAATTGTATTGTGATGCCTCTCCTGTGTCTTGTCTGTAAATATTCCTTCCAACTGGAAATTCCACTCCCAAATGATTGTTTAGTCCCATATACAGCTCTAATAATCCAAACTGTGAAAGCCTATTTCTACTAAAAAAAAAAAAAGCCTGCACCTTCAGTTTGTGGATAACTACTTGGCCAATATATGCCCTCCACATCCAAGTGTTCTCCTTTAAGTACCGATAGAGCCTTCTGAGCTCACAGATCAGCTGTCATTATACACTAATTATGCTTCCTAGAACTTATGAGGCATTGGGCATGAACTAAACTTGATCAGAATGAAATGGCTGTGCTTTTCCTGTATATCTGCAGTACCTTTAAGGCAAGACGTAATGAAACAGGCATAGAAGATCAATGGAAAAAAAACAAATCACAACCATAAAGACATTTAAAAAAAACCCTTCAGTAACAATTCCACATATATGTATTATTTTTTACTTCGAGTGTGAAAGGAATAGAGTCTAACAAGTATGAAACAAAAGCAGAAAAATACTCTTAAAACCTTCTTCCCACCTGCTGTAAGGGGTGAAGTTAACAAAATGAGTAATACCAAATAGTACTATTAGCCAAAACATTTCAAAGATGGTGTAATTAGGAACATTATTGGGATGGAAAAGAGACAACTGATATAAAGGGAAATGCTCACCTGTCTCCGACGATCAAGGCTCAAAGGGAGAAACTCCACAAAGGAGGGATCTCCAACAAGAGACCCTTCCCCAGTGGTGGTCAGCCCTTAAATGGGGTCTGGGAGAGGTAGAGTCAGACTCCACCCCTTCTGGTAACACAGATGAATTGTCTTCACCTGCGCTCCCACAGCTGACTCAGTGCTCACCTCAGTGATCAATCAGTGGTTCAGGCCCTGATTCAACAGTTCCCATATTATGATTCCTGTTCAGCAGTGGTAGAAAATAAATTTGTGTAACTACTGTCCATGACTCCATGCCAGAAACACTGTCTCCTTGCTCTTGTGGCAGTTTAATACACCCTGAGCTCAGAAGGACATCAGCATCCTTCCTGCATTACCTCTAGATTAATTGCTTTTATATCTCAAGGATTTCCTTACTGATACTCCTCTTGGCAGGGCTTTATAGTAGTGCTGATCCACTTCTGAAACTATTTCTGAGATCTTCCAGAACCCTTTGCCACCAGCAGCTTGAATGGCAGACAGTGCTTCAGAGTGGTTATCTGCTTCATGAGGCTCATACTACAGACATAACCACTAATTACTGGATATTCTTGCTTGAGCAATCAGCTTGATATCTTCATTAATGCATCACCTAGGAATACAGTTGTCAAGCTTTTTAAAGAGCTTTTCTTCTACCTCAGAGTGTTTCGAATTGCTGACTAGACTATTTCCTGAAAAGGTATGTTTCAGCAAGAAACTGCAGCACTTCCATTATCCCAGAACTGCCTATGGCTGCAGAACTCCTAGCTGCAAGTTTTACTTGCATCAAAATAGGTGATGCTGTTCAGCCCAGTGCTATCATCTCCAAGCCAAATGTTCTGTATATTGGATGAGACTAGCAACTCCCACCAGGAAGAAAAAAGCAAACCCAAACAGAATAAAACAAATCTACACACACAAACAAAAAAAATCCCTAAAACATTTGCCGCAGTGTTTACACATATCCAGCTTTGTAGGCATAAAGCCACATTCATCTTCTGCAATTCCTTCCACACATTTTCTGTGTATACTCCCAGTGTGCCTGCTGCAGCAGACAGAACATTCTGGAGCACGAGAAGAAACTAAAGGTCCTAAGAAGATCCAAGAAGAAGGCATCCTCAAGCAGTCATAAAAAAAACCTTGTCAGGCTTGGAGTAGGAGCCGTGGATGTACACAGAGACACAGTCTCCAGCAGTAGGGAAGGTCCATATTTTAAAATAACTAACTTGAGAAGTCTGCAGGTAGATCGACAATTTTGGTTTTGAGGTGTGCCGTTACAGACTGTGGCAGTATTTCTCCCCTCAAGCCTTTTAGGTTTGGTGCTTATTGCTGCCTGTTTCCTCCAAAAAGAAAAAGAAAAAAAAATAAGGTAAAAAAAGTGTCCAACAGAAGGCAAATCGTATCACAGCACACACAACCCACGTGGAACTTGTAGCAGTTGTCCTAGCATTAAGGATGCTTTTACCATTTCTATGTACTTTGCTTCGGGCGTTACATTTCCACGTTGCTCATAAAGGCAAGCAGGATGATGACACGTAGGAACTGATACCTCCCCTTCATTACAGCATCCCAAATATTTTCAATTATCTTACTTCACAACTGCCAATTTTCAGGCCCTGGTAAACCTTCAAGATTCCTGTTTTGCTTAAGCTTGATGTCTCACCTACCTATCCACACTTGCTCTGCAGTTCTGATTATATTTCATCCTCCCTTTCTCATCCTGAACTGTAACTTGCTTACCCTCCAACTGAGGGAAGTTCAGAATCCAATATCAATTAGGAAAGCGCTGTGACGTATGCTGAAAACAAAAATGAGAACTTTACAGCAGCATGTAAACATGTAACATCCCTCTCTGAGGTACATAAAACACATGATGTGACTATTTCAGGACTTTTCTGTATCAGTAAACTTGAAAATTGGTTTTAAAATACACTCAGATATGTTTCTAAGTTCTAGTTCGTAGTTTTCGTATTTGGTTTTCTGTCCATCTTTTTATGTCTTCAGCAGCTCTGCAGTTGTAACTGTCTGCTGCTTTGCTGGTACCTTCCTGCTACTTCATACAGAGGCAGATGCAACAGGTCCTATCGTCATCTGCCTTCTGGAGATAAGTGATTATAAATATTTTATCTAGTGAGGCCCTAAATATCTTCAAAAGTGAAGTGGTGTTGAAGAGAAATCATTGTGACACTGTGCTTCTACAAACAGTCGTAGTTTCAGTTGGATCATGCTTATATTGGATTTGTGTTGGGAAAGTTTAATTCATTTCAGTTACGACTGTAAATGCAGTGTTAGGAAGAAAATGAGTTCAAGCCAATGTGCACTATGACCATATCCAACCCTGTACTCTGTGCTTCACTTTGCAGTAACTCCCCCTGTCCCACATTCCCAGCTTTCCCTGGAGTTCACGAGTGGATTAAATCATTTGCACCTCGCTAGAAATTCTCATGGAATTTACTAATTGCCTTATAAACAACTAATTAAATACGATGAGCAACCATAAACAGTGTTCTCTAGATTAAGAAATCTGGGCACGGAAATTAAGTGACCTGAACTGTTTTACAAAGCTAGGTGACACACTTCCTGATGGTTAATCCTTTGTTTTAGGACCACAGCTATTTCTTCCTACCGCCTTCCTTTGATGCATTCAGTAGGCAAGATAAAAGCACGTCCATGCAATTAGACTCTCAGGGAATATGTCATTCTGAAAGTCTGAAAGAAAACAAGACCACACCAAACCTACCTGGCCATATCAGCCTATTTTCATTCTATGAAAGCCTACTCAGTATGACCACAAATACTCCCATATTTTGTGGTTTTGAACTTTCTCATGGAAACAGATAAGAGGCTCTGGATGATGGAAAACCCTCCTCTTCATCCTCTTCCTGACCCTCAAGGGCCGTGTCACCATGCAGAATTAAGTCATGCTACAGGAAAACTGGACAACTGTTGATAGACAGAGGACAAGGATTTGCATCATTATGATACTTCCCTGTAAGTCATTTCCAAATTCTGCTATTGGAAATGTGAATCAGAACTGCATCGTTATAATGTGAGTAACAGCACAAAGCAGTCTTTGTTACCACTTGCAGCATCACAAAGCAGGAGCAGAGCATTAAGCTGTTTAGAATTGCACAGGCTGAGGGAGTCAGGTACAGCTACTAAAGCTGGCAGCATCATTTTTATTTTTTAAAGCAACAGGAGGCAACAAAAGAAGAGTCAAAGCTCAGTTTTCACCTGCTTATCTAATTCCTTTGTCCTAACTAATGTCTCTGCTCACTAATGGTGACACAGTGACGAGCATTAGCACATGGAATCTTCCAATCCTTCAAGACTTTCAAAACTTCAAGGAGGTTCAGTCGTCTATCAGCTGTACTTTCCTAATAGGAGAAAAGGAAGTGCCTTGGATAGCAAGGTCAAAGAATATACTTTATATTTAAGCAAGAGGTGTGATCCTGGACTTAACTTTCAAGATCCTGTGTTAACGTTTTTCTTTATATAATTCTTATCCAATGAAATGAGCTGCAAGTCCACTGCCCCTATGCTTCTACAAATGTTAAAGTGATACACCTTTGTAGGAAGACTCAAAAAATGTTACATGCAAACAGTCTTGACGCATCGAGTACTGATTTCACTGAATGGCTCATGTTTATGGTGGTGTGCCAGTAATACTGAAATCCACTCACCTTTCCTATCTTTAGTTACATTACACTCATGCTTTTATAACCCGTTCCTTTTCAGAACAAGATTTGCCTGTTTTCATCTTCTTCCCCATGTTCAAAGTATCGTTGCCCATCCACCGCTCTGGCAAAACAGGTTATGTCAAGCCTTCCAACAAAAGTCCAGTCCCACACGTGAAAGATGGAGCTGAAAACCACTTGGGTCTACTTAAGATGTACCTGCTCACATTCTACTAAAGTCACTGGAAGCTAAGACTAATGACAGGGGCAGAGCAGAGCAAAGGTTTTGGAAACGAAGACTTAGTTGTGTGTGACACGCAAGAGAAGCATCTTAAAGGATGTTTAACAAGTACCAGGCTCCATGCGTGGTATCCCCACCCAAAATTCATTTGGGTACCTCTCACACAAGCCTGACAAAAATTAAAAAGTTACTGTCCACGTCCTGAGAAACTGAAATTCAGCAGAACAGGTACCACAACTTCCTTAAAGCAGTACAGCCCCTCATTACCCCTGCACTCAGAAATTTGCGATGACTTCTGAGTCGTAAACTGCTTGAGCTGTTAACTCCACTGTTAGTCTTGTGTGTTTAAGGCAGCCAAAACAGCAATCTATTACTCACTGGCCATAATTTATTCTCAGCTGACACCTTTAGTTCATCAAACGCATCTGGAAGTTTTCCCAAGCAACTCAAAAATTAGAAACAATTTACCAAGAAAAGCTATGGCATCTGGAAAGCATTTCCGAATGGCAATATATCCACAGCTCTAAGCTTTCAGCACGCAGGACAAATTAACAACATACACTGCATGTCTTTGATTCATGCCAGCATCAGAAGTGAATTGCATGTTTTCAGTGCTGGTTATTATGTCTTCGTTTCACTGAAAAGCCAACAGACTGAAGCATGCATGATGTCACATACAGCGAATGTCACGTGGCAAGCTTTTTTTTTATTTTTAATTTCCAAAAAAGGTTTATCGTATTACACTTTCCTTTGATTTTAAAAATATACCACAAGTTCTTTTGAGTTGTTTTGATATGTTCTGACCAAAAGAGCGTGAAGAAAATATACTAGATGTTCTTTACCGATTCAGACCAGACACTGGGGATACAGTTATTACCTGTAAAACTTTAATGGCTACAGCTATTCTGAAGGCATTAAACTTTGTTTGCTACTTAAATCATTTAGTCAATACATGCATACGGGAGTATAATTTACTCCTGATGCAAAAATGCAGTTAGTATGTCCTACTGGATGCTATACGTGAAAGGAGAAGAGCTGCTGCTGTAATCCTGAACAGCCATACACACAGCAACTTCACATGGCAGCAACGCAGTGAGATTAACAAATCAATCACAGGTGAAGTGCTTAACATAGGCCAAGCGAGGGCACAACTTCACACACTAGTTTCCTCTGCCCAATAGATCAGAGGGCTGGGTAACCAAACCTGAGCTAGGAATAAATACAATTCAACAGTGAAATAATTGCCTTGTCCCTGCTACTCTCATGCACTACTCTTAAGCATACAATTACAGTAATTGCTTTAATTGCATTGCTGGATTACGTACAATGTAAACACATGAGAAAGGCTGTTGCAAGCCTCTAAGAAGTTTCTTACTGCAGATCAATAGAAATGAGTTTGTTTTCCAAATCAACTGCAGAGAACTCAAACAATTTGTTTCTCATATATACACGTATCTTAAACTATCAAATCTTCCTACTGGGAAAAGCAAACACCAAATTCCCCCTCAAAATAAACACCAACAAAGCAAAACCAACACTAAAAAACCTATTTCATAAAAGTATGCTTACAAGTACATTAAGCACAAGGTATATTACTCAGAACATCTACACGGGCAGGTCTGCTTACAGTAAGCTCTGCCAGATTTGCATTTGCTGCCTTTCTGGGTTGATGGTCTCATCCTTCATGCTCAATTCCTTTCTAAGCTATTCATATTGCAAGTTTCATTTTTCCCTAAATAGGTTTTAGATCAGCTTTAATGCTCAAGTAGGCTGAGCTCCTGCCCTCAGTAAACTTCACTATCAGTATGTTTTCTATGACATCTGTATAAAAGCACACGTACATACACATATCATCAATACGCGTCGTCTGCTCCCAGTACACCACGGGATTTCTTTGTTCCTACATACATCCCAAAATGCAGCATTGTAGACATGTCTGAGTTAAAAACTCAGAGAAGAAGAGAGGCAAGCAGGATGGTCGAGTCTGCCATGGGTAATTCCACAAGCTACCCACAAGTAAAATCATCACACTAAAGAACGTGGTCAAGCACTTCATTTATGCTGTTCCCAAACACCTGCATATCCAGCTGAAGATGCACTACAAACACAGCCCTTGTGTTAATTCCTGCGGGACAAAAATCACCTGATGAGGTCTTCAGTGCCATGTCCCGTGCTCCCCATTTTCCCCTCTTCATGTGGAAAGCACTCATTTCTACATAACTTCCTCTTCACACATCTGTATATTTAAGATATTCGTTTAACACGTTAATTTGTAAGGTTCTGCCTCTCAGGTAAAACGCTGCCCTTTTGTATCTCCCACTAGAGCAGAACGGTAACCACAACAGCACTATACCAGCAAAAATTTTAAGTACAACTTCGCTTAAAGTGAGAAAAATATTTTGTCATTTCCTTGACAAAGCCTCCAATTCTGTGTACTGACAGATTCCCAAGGTCCAACGGAAATATCAATTGCCATAGCAATCTTTGCAGGGAAAGACTGAATTACACTAGTCCACGTTAGCGCTTAGATGCATGCTTAATTACTGCTCGATTCTCAAATGGCTTTCACTGTGCAGTGAAGCAAGCTCCTACCTAATAACAAAACAGCTGGGATGCCACAGCCACCCAGCTAATGCCAAGCAGCAGTGACTGATACCTGCATTGCTAGCTACTCCCATCAGGGGCTGCCACAACAACAGATGCTTTTTAAGCTCTGGGTTAGAACTGTCTACGCTGCTGTTACGTGTCTCCCACCTGGAGCTGAAGTTCACTCTGTGAGAACGCTTCTCCAGAAACTGTGAAAGTGTTCTGAAAGAACATAGTAACACTGCAAGCACTAACTCTATCAGGAACGAGGAGGAGTGGTTCATTTCACTGCTGCCAGCCATAAGGAGCTATTCACAATGTAAACGAAAAAAGCTTGCAAAGAGCCAGAGCTTGTTTGCAGGAAGTTTAATACAGAGATGAAGCTGAACTGAAGAAATGCCACTGTGTAAGCAAACATGGCTGCAGCTGGGGACCAGGCCACAGGCACACAGCACCAGGCCTGAGCTGCTGAGCCCTTCGCTGCCTGACACACTGATGCATGTTGCAGAGGATGGCTGATAGGCCATCACACCAATCCAGACCCCAAACTCCATCTCAATACGTTGCATTCAACTTTTAACACTTTGCTCGCTGTCGCAGCTACATTTTATTAAGGACAAAAACGAGTTGGTCTGTAAAAATTAAGTTATACTCCTCTGACTGCATCCAGTCAAGAGGAAAGACTTGGAACTATGAGATCGCACGGTCAAATAAATGCAAATTCACATATTTCATACTCCTGGTTATAAATTCACACACCAGTCTATTTTAAATTAAAGACCCATATTTGAAACACTTTGGCTTTTTTTGATTGTTGCTTATCACTGAAAGCTGGAGTTATGAGATGCACTGGTAGAGGTAAAATGAATTATTAAATAAAACTCGTGAGAATAAGGCATTTATACTACTCCCATTTAACTATCAATTAGGAAAAAACAATAAAGGATGATGAACTGAATCATCTCCGTTTTACGGCCAATTCTCTCTCTAGAGCTGACAGAATAACAGAAACCACGCTACTACCCAATTTCAAATACCTGGGTTAAAAATTGTAAATTTCAGCTGGTGAATAAATTACGATCTCTCAGCTTACAGTGAGTAAGAACCACGTTTATGGAAGTAAATTAAACAAAACCAAGCAGGGGTACAAGCTACGCACAGCATGCTAGCTCCCTCCTAAAGGGAAAATCCAAGCATCAGCTCAGAGATGGTATAACACCGAACAGAAAAAAAAACCAAACAAGTTGCAAATCAATTTCTTCCTAGGAGTAAGGACAAGCTACGCATCTCCGCGTGTCTGAAACCTACCCAATCAGTTCCAAGCAGCATTTTCAGCGTGTCATGGTCACAGTGGCCAGGCTGCAGCCCTGCCTGCCAGCCTGGCAGTGAACACACGGCTGACCACCCCACGGCACACCCACAGGTGTGCACACACACACTCAGCAGGAGGAGTTGCACTTGAGCATGTGAGTGGTGCACTTGACTGAAAGCACTCCTGCAGCACTCCCAAGGAGAGATTACAGACACGTTTCTGGCAGGCTGATGCACTCTGAGATGGTACTGAATTGAAACACAAAGGACCCGGGGGTGATGTTTAAAAATACAGGAGCACACACACAAATGTTAAGAATGCACTGTGAATGAGTGCCCGCTGTGAAGGGGAGGTATTTTTACACGTGCCTATGTACCACATCAAACTGCCACAGCATCAATTCAATCCTATCAAAATTACCATCCAATCTTTGGTGCGCAGGTAGCAAAGCTTTCAAATGCTCATTTAGAAACACTCAGACTCTCAAAGTAGCTTGCAAGCCATAAACTATCTCACATCAGCGCTATGTTTTACAAGAAAACTTGAAATAAAATACTGCAATAACATGCGGCTTAAGGAGGCTAATCTCTCTTTAAACATGTGTCTTTTTCTCTCTGCTGGAGAGCTGTACACTGTGCAGAAACATAACTGTGGCTGGTGTTACCCAGGATGAAGCAAAGCGCCAGCAGTGCAGCCACTGATGGCAGCTAACAACAACCGTTGTTATTTTTGCGTTATTCTTAGTGCAGCGATCTGTAACTACCAGCACAAGCAGCAACAGATAATGGATAAGCATCTTGAAAGCACTAATGAATGGCTTCCAAATGCAAAAGAGAGCACATTACGGTTCAAGACCAGGCACTCATTAGCAAGGAAGAGAAGGGCTCTGCCATCCCCAAAGAAGGACAGACCCAGCCTCATTTATTTTAACAGTCCAGCAGCCCTTTCCATCAGTAACCTCCATGCTCTGCAGCTGTGCCCTCAGCTGTGGGCTTTCTGCTGGAGGGCAGGCTGCCCTTAAACCACGGTTCTCAAGCCTCAAACTGCCATTTGGTGCGATGGTCACATCAAACACAGGCATGCCGCTGCTAACTCACACTTCTTAATACCTAAAAACAGCTGTCTGCAGCACGAGTGGGATGCGACAGGAACTCCAACTCACGCAGACATTTCCTCACCTTCCCTCCCCACCAAATCCCTAATCAAGCTGCGGTCTTCTACTCCTGCAGAGCAACACAGTGCACAAACTTATCTCCAAACATGTTAGCTCAGTATTAATTACAGGGAGGGGGAAAACCTCCTGAAGACTTAGGAAATGAGTTGGGCAAATACTGTGCAAACATCGGTGCCCTCCCACTCCGCCCCAAACTCCAAACAGGTGTTCACAATATAACTTCTCTCCCGTTAGTCTGATGTTTTCTTTTATGGATGAAAGCAACGAGGACTCAAAACCCAGGACAAACCTTCAGAGCGTATGAATTGCTAAAGTAAATAAAAGAAAGGAGGGAATTACTAATTTAATGCTCTCTTCCATCTCTCGGGGAAAAAAACCCATGTAATTAACTGTAATGAGATTAAACTAACTTGTTGTTATTAATTTCCCAACGCAGGGAAACTGGATCCAAGACCCTACAGACCGCGTATTAACAGCATCACCAGCACTCGGCCTCCATCCTCCTGGCTTTTTTACACCAGTTTTAAAGGGAAACGATGGACTACGGAGTGGCAGAGTCGTTCAGAAGTGTGAAACATGAACCGCGGGGACCCCGTGGGGGTGGGGCCGCCAAACTCAGCCGCAGACTACGAATGGGTGGAGCAAGAAGCGACCAACGCAACCAGGAGCCGAACCGTCCGTCCAACCCTTACCAAAACTTTTCTCCATCACCTCTTTCTGGCACATATCTTGAACGTTCACCGTGCAATTCACAATGAACTCCGGAGAGGAGCAGTCGTTGTTCAGCTGGAACTCCTCACACTGGTAGCACTGTATCTGCAGAGCGAAACCTGCAACAGATACAAAAAGAGTTTCGCTCGGAACGGTAAAAAAACAGAAAAAAAAGATCCCCCCCCCCCCAGCGCGTTTGGAAGCCGTGCTCCTCTTCCTCGGTGCCGGGGCGGGCTGCAGCCGGCAGGCGGCACACGGCACTCAGCAGCCGCTGCCCCGCGCCCGGCTCCGCATCCACCCGCACCGCGAGCCGAGAGCCGCGCCGCCGGGTTTCCCTAGTCACTAATTAACGACAAATGGTTTAATTAGGATCTCGTCTTTCCCGCCGAGGCGCCCGCAGCCGACCCTCGCATCCCCATCGCGGCGCCGCTTGCCCGCGGTGCTCTCGCTTTCGGGGTGTCGGCGCGGAGCCCCTTACCTGGAGCCAGGCACAGCCCGCAGAAAGTAGCGGCGAGGAGGAAGAGCCGCATCCTCCCGCAGCCGCGGCCGCCGGAGGGGCATCGGCGGGAGGGACGCGCCGCGCTCGGAGCCGCTCCGCCGCCGCCGCCGTGAGCGGGCAGCGCCGTCCGCCCAACCCCGCCGGAGTTGAGCGCCGAGACTGGAATAAACTCGACGACCGGGGAGGGGGAGACGGCTCCCCCTCCTCCCTCAGCACCATGTGATGCCGGCGGAGCGGGGCGGCTGCCGGAGATCCCCGCCCCGCTCCGCTTCGCCCGCACGGGAGACGGGGAAGTTCGGGGAGGGAGAGGCGGCCCCGCGAGGGCGGGCGGGAGCTTACTGCCGCCCCCTGGCAGGCAGCGCCCGCTCCCCGAGCAGCGGCGGCAGTAACGAGGCTCCCACCTGGGCGGGGGGACTTCGCTCCTCCTGAGGGCGCAGGAGGGGTTTATTCGAGAAGGGGTGCGAAGGTGAAAACCTCCGACGGAGCGCGACCTGGAGCAAGCCGCACAAAGTGCGGGAGCCGACGGTACAGCGCTGCTGGAAGCGGTAACGGGTGCCACAGAAACCGCGCGGTCAGAGACAGCCCAGGCTGATGTAGCCCACGAGTGATGGCGGGTATAAACACGTCTAGAAAAAATACACCAAACCTTCGAAATACACTTTATAAACAGCCTTTGTAGGAAAAAGAAAGAAAGCCACCCATGCCCAGCCCTGCTGCTGGGTCACCGGCGGTATTTCAGAGCTGAGGACAAAATGGGGACAGGACGTAGAGCACGAGGCGTGTGGAGAACCGTGAGGGAAATGGCGGCAGGACGAGGCCGGCAGCAGCACCTGCCCCACCACAGCTCGGGCCCTGGTGGAATAACACCCTCAGCGACAATGCCCCCTTCCCCTTGCTGAAAATAAAAGACAGCTTTTGTAAAACAAGTCTACAAAAGTCCCTCGCGGATGGTCCGTCAGGCTCAGTTTTACAGCATTTCTACGCAGTTTTAAGACTACAATAAGTATAACTCTTACAATCTGCCACCGCGGGAGCATAGCACCAACGTCATATTTATTGCTGTCATCTCTCCCTACAAATATATCTTTCCGAAATATTTACACCTATACAAATATTCATCAAAGTGCAAAAGTTAAGACTTTTCTCTGTCTCGTCGTTTGTCGTGTGGGGCGTTGAGTGTCCCGAGCGCGGTGCTGCCGTTCTTATTGCTGTGTCACGAAGACCAAAGTGGGGAATACCCGCACAGCCACGAGGGCTCAGTTCTGCCCCTCGTCCCCAGCTCCATAAGGGCTCGGTTTGCAGTGTCCTCACACATCGTTAGAGCCCTGGCTGGCGCAGGAGGAGAAGCTGTCGTACAAGGAATCGCTCAGGGACTCCACGTTGTCCAGGTCCTGCCGATCCGAGCTGTTGGCCGAAGATGCTTCCTTCTTTCCGTCCTCTTCCTTCTCTCCTTCTGCTTTGTTCAGGCAGTTCTTTTCTAATAAAAGTACGTTATTGCTGTTGAATTTATTGAGAGACTCCAGGGAAATGTTAGGTAATCTAGTCTGAGAGTCTTCTTTTGTTTCTTCGGTTTGCCTCAATTTCTGTAATAAGTGAGAAAAGTATTAGAAACGTATTTCTCAGGGAAAAAAAAAAGTTATTCTGCTACATCGTCCATTACCATCTTTCCAAAGTTCACAGGTTAAAGGAAATAGATTATTAGATACTTAAATCTCCATTGTAATTAACTAGAGCTTTAATGCCCATTTTAGGATAAATCGCAGCTTCAAAGCTCTGACTGTCTCAGAGCTTCTGCGGAGACAAATAGGACTCCACGTACAGAACAGTGCTACTGACATTAAGGTAGCATATCCCAGATTTGTATGTGTTAAGCATCTCCACAGTAATTTACATCTTCTCCTGTAAGAATTCTTTGGGGGTTATGTTCAAATTGGTGTTTGTCTAAGTAGAATTCGGAGTCTGCCAAAAAAAAAATAAAAAAAAAAGGGCAGAAAAAAGGCAGACAGACATGTTCTGAGGAGAAAAGAGCATTTTCCATACTTACAGACAGAAATGAAAGTTGCTAGAAAATAACCTCACATTTTGCATGTATAAGCCTATTGATTTCCATGAACCCAAACCCTCTCCAATAGAAAAGAAAGCAACAAGACAGGAAATTACAGTGAACAGGGCCAATCCCCACAGGCCAGAATCAATCAGATATTGGCCAGGCCCACTCTGAGAAGTGCTGTAATTCTGCTGGAACACCGGACAATGTATTAGCACATTATATTAAAAACTCACAGTAGGATTATACAAGAGCAATTTTATCCCTTTGTTACCTACTGGCATTTTCAATCAGAGATCTGACCAAGGGATAGTTAGGGAAAAGCTCAGGGAGCAGTTCAATAAAAATGACCTGCCTTCCATAGACAGGGTGTTCCGAAGGCTCTGTAACTAACTGCTCTTACAGATAACATTATCACAGAAAAACGAGATAACATTCAACATTTTATAGGGCGCTGGGAGAGGTAAGATGCGAGAATTTTGAGATATGCTGTCAGAGTGCAAGTCATTGCTCATTTTCAGCATTACCATTAGATAACACAGACTGCACTGGTAAATTACTGTCAGTCTAGGGCATTAGTATTTTGGTTTAGATAGAAAACGAAATGGTGGTCTGAGCGCACTGAGAACACAGCATGGCCACGTGTACAATTCTAGCTTTGGTTTTATTCTTTAGCGTTTATAATTTTATATATTATTGTCAAAACAGTTCTGTGAATGTCAGATGAGAAAACTCAGACACAGCATCAATAAAATATACATTAGTGCTTTCTAGAGTGACCTAGAACGTTTGCTGCACAGAGCGGTTGCGACGAGGGATCAAAATAAGAGTGGATCCTTGGCCAGCTGAAGGATAGAACTGAATCACGGGACAGACTGGAATGAACTCATTGGTATATTCTACAAACACATAGTATCAATAATTTCTTATACCCTACATGCACCACCTAGTCTAAAATCCTAGTCTGTCATTTAATACAGAGCTAACAGTTAAAATATATTATAGAAACTGCAGAGAACGACAGGGAACTCTACACATTTTAAGTAAGATCACCGAACTGAATGAAATTGAAGTGAACTGAAATGCAGTCCATCAATGTAACCCACATGCAAAAGATACATAAAGCAGTGAATAGTATGGGACTTGCACATTTCATGTGTGAAAGTGCAAGTGCTACTATTATAGTAGCTAATATACACAAAGAAAAAAAAAAAAAAACAAAGGAAAAAAACCCCTCAAAGTTGTACCAAAATGTATTACTAGAGACAATAACTGTATTCAGAAATACGTTGTGAATGTGTTAGGACATCCAGTTGTTCCTCTTCCATGTCTTCATGCTCAGTTGTATCTTCCTGTCAAAAAAAGATCTGCATTCCTTTCTTTGACACCTTACTGAGACGGTGTGCAAATATGTAAAAGTAATGCTCATGTGATCTGGGAAGTTATACCTAGGGTTTTTTTGAGGTAGTCTGTTTGGACACAGTACACTTCTAAGAGTGAGGACCACCGATTATTGCTAATCTGGTAATTAAACAAGAATGTGAGGACATTTAGGCAAGGAATATTAATATGCAAGAACTGTACTCAGATATCTGATACAATAAGAGTGATCTTATCTCTCAATTTTATTACTACAGCTCACTTTAATAATCTATTAAATTTTCTGTTAAAACGCATTTGGGATAATAATTCATATGATGTACTTGCAGCTGTAAAGTTCAAATGTGACATTCCAATCCTTGGCATGGGGATGAAAACTCATTCACATCCTGAGCTCCACGGGAAAAAAATAAAATGTTTATGCAATGAGATGAATGTAAGCATCTCCCTGAACAAATCGTTTTTCTTCCACGGTAACAAAGTCGTGTACGTTCCCAGAGGTGAAAAGACACTGATCACTTCTGTGAACCTGGTGGCTCAGAACTCGGGGTCTTTAAGAATCTTTTATCAACTTACTATAGGTACAGCTTGGAAAAATTACTGGAATATTTATTTAGGTCCATCTCTAATTGTTTCCCAGTTTTTCACAGCAGTTGCAACGGTTGCTAGATTAAACAGAAGTCAAAACCAAAACGACTGTTAGAATTTGTTACCGATCATGTACGTGTGTGGATGAATAGCATCTGTAGTTGTGGCCATGTAGGCATGCCATGACTTAGCAGTGATACAGACACAACGAAGAACAGGGGCTGGCCCAAAGATGTTACTTCTGTGCATTTTGCAGCAGTTACTTCACTAATGCATTTGAGAGTCACGGTAATGTGGATCAGTAGTTTTTCCTGCAGATAAGGAACGTTTTGGCAGCAGATCTGATGCATTTTGTAACCATGAGAACTGGGGGAGATTTGGTAATAGCATACTGAGCACCTAGTCTCCATGTCTTGGGCTGCAGTAAAATCTTTCCCGTATTTACCATGTCTTTCTGCCTAATGAACAGGTGCTTTTATCACATAGGAAAGAAAAGCACTTAGCTGTTTTGTTGAGTGCTGCTAGAAGAGCTGAGATGGAACCGACAGTGTGCTCTGGATCTCATAAGTAACACTTACGACCATTTCCTCCTGAAGGTGTTGACTTCAGTGGTGACTATTTTGCACCTGTTCTATGGGTACATAAAGTGTGTACTGCATTCAGTGTGGTCATTCACGTATTCCTAAATGTTGGCTTCAGGGAAAAGATAAAAAGACGGAGTCACAGATTTTGGCCCAAGCCAGAACAGGCTCAGTTTTGTAATTTTCACAGTGCCTGTGTAATATCAGTGGCCCATCATCCCAAAGCAGATCAGTTTATAGCTTATTTTACTTATACTAACTATATTTTTGTATAGAAAACCCACACCGGTATGGTCTCAGGGCAGGGGCAACATTTGTTCTACTCTGTGTGAATGAAGAGCTTCCCACGTGGAGTCCTGGAGCTAGTCATTATGGGGTGCTTCATACCACCTGAGAGCAGCAACTGGTTGTTAGGAGAAACTCTACCTGACACAATACAGACATTCATCACGAGTCACATCGCATCAAAATAAATTCATGAGTCATGAATCAGAATAATGCTTCCTTGCTGGCATCATCCTAAAGGGAATAACTAAAAGCCATTAGTGATATAATAAAATCTGGCATGTCACTTCAAGCACAGCAAATTAGGAAAACACAACTAGCCTGCAGCTCTACTGATACATTATAAATAGGTGTTATTTCTACATTAATACATCAAAATAGATTTTTCTTAAACTTTACAAATGAGAGGTTACGTGTGGGTAGAATGCATTTTCAGTGCCGTGTGATCAAGGACTAGTCACAGCTGTGCAGAATGGCAGGAGGACTTTGCAGGTCTAACAGAAGGTGCACAGTAGGATGGACTAGTCCATGGGTACAAAAGACTCCACAGTTGGCATTCAGGGTCAATTTCTTCTTTTTTGCAGTCACATGCAGAAGCTCTGCCTGCCTGCAGGTCAGGCTATGCTTATACGGCAAGCCACAGCCCAAAATTAGCAGTGAACCATTCTGGAGGATAAATGCATTTTCCAGCTGTCAGAGTTTAGTTAACCAGCAGTTTAAGGAGCTCAGAGTCAGTTACACACAAGGATAAAATGAACTTCATTTATGTCTCTCATGCACTGGGCAATTTAGTTTTTAGATTAACACAAAAGCAAAAAGGGCATTGCTTCAAGTGAAGTATAACTGCAAAACACTATTGGGTAAAAGCAACTAAATTGCTAAGAGAATTAAGTATAGATCAACAGAATCAATATTTAATTGTATAACTCAAGGTCTTTCATTTTAGGTCTGATCTCTAATAGGAAGTACAAATTACGTTCACTTTTTTTTTTGTTATTATTTAAAATTTTACTGTCAGTGAGAGCAATCTTCTAAATTTTTACCTTTTTAAAAGTTCTGTTTGTTATTTTGTCTACTTAGATTCAAGGCAAACTTGATCACACAGCGCCACTGCTTATGACTTTACATTTGGTTTTAGCAATTCAGTTATGCTGCAGTCCTGTAATTCGTATTTATGACACCATAGGTCTGAGTGGGATATGCAGGTACAGCATTACATGGAGTGCTCAGATATAACGTGTTCAGGAAGGTGAACCGAGATGCAGAGCACTGTTCTGATCAGGTTTATATTGGCGGGATTGGGAGCAGCCTCCCACTGAATTCTACAGTGCTACACCACTGGTCTGCAGATTTTTTGTGCCGTGTAGAAAGCTGTAGCACAAAAAGGGTTCACTTTGGTCTTCTGTCGTGTGGCAGCTTTCTGTCAGCCAGCCAGGACAGAACACAAGGGCAGACTCTGTGGAGAGTAAGTCTCATTTAACCAGGCTGATGAGAACGTCAGGTGGACAGGTAACACTCTGAAGTGAAAACAGTCGTACAGGCACATCCAGGAGACTACAAAGGTGAAAGCTGTAACCGCACGACCTCTGCTGTATCACAGACCTCTGCTGTATCACAGCTGAGCTAAAAATGTGACGTTTGAACTGCTTTCCCTTTAAAGCATAACCTTCAGTAATAAGTGAAGACTTGCTCTCCCCAGTATATCGTCAGAAGCCTTCATCTGTTTTCTCAATTGACAGTAAAATAACTTTTGAAATAATGAATCACACTTCTTTTTCCCACTTGAGCAGAAACCCCATGGTATTTTGCTATAGCACAGAAATGACATTCTCAAAGAAACACCATCAGATTTTTAAGATAAACAATACTTGCTGACTTCTTTTCTCAGGAAGAAAAACATACTGATATGGAGTATTTTCAACTCATTAGTTTGTTCAGCAGTGTATGAGAAAGCCATATACACATGGGTGAATATTGACCACATCTGATGTTATGGGTAATACAAGAACAACAAAACAGAACCAGAGCTCACCCGATGTATTAAAAGCGTAACGCTCTAGAAATACATTTCAGTTTTAGGACAGCATTCCTGATGGTCCTGAATTGTAAGTATATTACCCTAGAGGAAATAAAGCTGATTAGCATCAACTGTGTATGACTCGTAGCTGCAGATCTGGAGAAAATAGCTGTTGCTTAATGAATAGGAGACTGAGGAACTGAGACTTACACTGTCTGCCTTGAATCCTTGTGTGGTTTAGATGATAAAAGATATCTTAGCCAACTGTGCCTTGTGCTTTCAGAAGCACAGTTCTCACACAATGATAAGATGACTGGGTGCACTCAGCACTCGATTGCCAAGAATGCCATCTTCACAATTTACAAAGAACATGACTTCTGTGTTCAGAGGACAGAACTGTTTGACCTGATTAGGTATACACAAACTTTCTCTGAGCTTCTGCATAATTTAATAAACATGAAATTTCAGGTCCTAATTTCAAGTAAGGTACATCTTACCTTTCACCTTTTGCTCAGTTATGAAAGGAATGCCACAAATATGGTTGCTTTCTCACAGAGCATCACAATGGCCATCAGAACTATGTGTGGGCAAAGTTTACTGAAAACTTTGTAAGGCAGTATAATTCCTTGTAAACTGTTAATTACACTGGTAATATACAGGTGCTCAGTCAAGTGTGTTTAGGGGGAGATATTAAAAAGAAAATCAATTAAACACATACTTTTTCTAGAAGATAATCAGGACTCGGCTCTGTTCACATTGGTGGAATGACCAATTATTCTTCTCACTAAAAGCAGTGCTCACTGGTCATCACAAGGCATTAAGGAAGAGGCATCGTGGTGAGAAAGGAAGCTGATCCTCAGTTTTTAGAACATAAGAGACTGAACATGAATAAAGCATGCAGAGGATACTTTGCCTCTACTTTTCAGAGATCCTTTTAGCTTTACTCATGGAGGGAGTTCAGTAACAAAATTGTTCTTATTTTCCAGTGATGGGAAAAAATTACAGTAAAATAAACCCACACTGAAAGATAAGTTTGGCAACAAAGTTATTGAACATGAGGGCCATTTTAAATTCAGTACTCTTCCTTTATGGTTAGGGTCTTTTAGTCAGCAATAACCTGCTGAATGTTACTGGAACAATGTGGTCCTAACAAATTCCACTGTTTCAGTCTTCAGACTTAATTTTACCACACAATATTTTAGTATGGAGAGGATTGTCTTGCTGAGAAGTTACCTTGATGAAGGTGTTGATGGTTGTTTCAATAAAGTAAGGGCTTTATAAACAATGGCTTACAATTTTAGCCTAAAGTAGAAGCCCACAGGATTTTTTTAAATATCCAATTAGAATTGAATCAAGAAGAGGAAAAAGTATAATAAAATAATGAGTTTTGAAAGCTAATGCAAAATTGAGCTGTTAAAGAGACAAATTCTATCCCACATTAGACTGTAGCAAAAAAAAAAAAAAAATCTTAAATCCAGTAAATGCAGGATCATACACATGCAACATGTAATCTCACTGACATTTTCAGTAATCAGGGTCATTTTTCTGTGCAGCTGAGCTAGTCTCAGACTCCTGTTCCTAAGCATCAGCTGTTTTCTAACCTGCCTTCATCCTCCACCTTTGGTTTTTTTGAACAAGATTATTTATTTTGGTAATTACAAGGGCACTTATCTTCTCACTCTAGTGATGTCTGAGTTCCTGGCCTGTAATGTCTGTATGTCAGTCATCCAGCATACTGATGGAGAATAGAATTGCTCTTCAAGACTATACTGCAAATGGTAGTTGGCACTGGGTAGTAATTTTCCACACTAGTAATCCTCCTTTTTGAGTACTGGACTAGATTCACTTCAGGTTGGCCTCTGAATACCCAAGGTATGTCAACTGAGCTAAGGACAAAAGGACAAAAGGAGCAGATCAAGAAAGAGGAATGTTAAGCAGCAGGACCAAGAGTGAATCAGCATTATGAAGACACAGTGTAGTAATAATTCTCCCCATTATGAGAACTGGCTTGTCATATGCACAAATAGGGCTGTGATATCTGCAGGAGAGTTCAAGAAATACAGATCACTGCTAAAAGATTTGCAGAGGAAAGGAAGGAAATGTCCTTAAAAGTTATAAAGGTGATTCACAGACGCCATTTCAACTCAGAATTGGGCTTCACAGGAAAGAAATTTCTCATTTTTTTTTATGAGGACAGCTGGGAAGAGAAAAACAATCTTTCCAGACCCATCAGTCCACTTCTGCATGACTGCACATTTAGTCACTGTGGAGGGAACCTCCATATGATGTGCACCTGATGCAAAGACGTCAGAATGACACCTCTTCTAACTATCAGTGAGCAGGAATACAGAATTTCTTCATTCATAAAAAAAAAGTTCTAATTATGTGCTTAACCCCCAACCCCATCCCAACAAAAGAGTTTGTTTAGCAGCTGTAATTTTCCTCTCTATTCCAGATTTCATTTGACTACCATCAGGGGGCTTTTTTTTTTAACTTCTAACGGATCAAACCAAAAATCATTGCCCTTTCTGTGACACCTGGCCTCTGGAAACAACTAGCAAACTGCCACAGGTGTACCCTCTTAAATTAGGAGGTAATTAGGCCCTCCCCCAATGACAGATGTGGCTGACAAGATGAAGCTAGGCAATCAAGTCACAGGTGGCACTGGCAAGCACTCCTGGAGGCAGCAGAGGGACAGACTGTAAGCAGGCTGCTTTCTCAGTAGATCTCTTGCAGATGAACTACCTGCATGCTGTTTTCTGATCCTGGTCAGTGAGACAACAAAAGTAATCACAGTAAGGGACAGGACAGATGCAACTAATGCTGGTAGCACAACTGCACTTGTCAGCTCTTCAGATAATATTATGATCTACAGTTTTCAGTACTCATTCAAGCAAAGCATGAATTGCAGAGGGGAAACTAAGTTCATCTGCTGTCAAATCCTACTTAATAGTACAGATATTCATATGCAATTTCTATTCATCTATCTAAATTTGGCTTTGCTGTAGGGCAGAGAATTTGAGGGGCACAGGCACAAAAACTTCGAGCAAAAGTTTTAGATAAAGGTTGCAGAACCAAACTGAAGGAGAAATTTTCTCTTGCAACATTTATTTAATTCCAGTACCCCCAGTCATATCAATAAAGAGCCCATAGTATAAGTCAGCTAGAAAATAGATGCTATGAAAGATGCTCCATTTTATGTGGTTTGAATTTGATTAGTGATTAGTCTTGGCAGTTTAACCACATGGGAACAGTAATCAGGGTTTCTCTGCTGCAGTTCTGTAACAACTGGAAAACACTGTTGGCTCGTGTCCTCTACCATGATGGGATATTAACCTAAAATCTAATTAATCTATGAATGAATTACGGTTCTAGAAATATACTATATTATAATCAATTTTAAGTGAGTTCCTAACAGAAGATAAGATGAAGAAAAAGCTGTAAAATTACCAAGGGGTTGATAAATTCTGTTTACTATGACTGATGATTTTTAGGGGGGATAATTTTACAATCCATCAAACTTTTGTCAGTTCAAGAATCATGCTGCCAAACGTATGCAGTAAATTAATTTTTAAATTTACATATTTATTAAAAATCTTATTGAAAACAGCAGGAAGTAAGCCCTGTTTGAATAATAAAATAGCTTGTTATTCTACTGGAAAGAAAACAACAAAAAAAAAAAGCAAAACAAACAACCCAACAACCAACCTTCTATTACGATGATTTTATAGTAAGGCAATAATTACAAACAGCTACATGAATTAGTTAACCAAACAATGTATTAAATAGCCAACCAAAAATTAATCAAGAATTAGGAAAAAAAAAAAAAAAAACTGTTGGAAGATAATGAAGTAAAAAAATGTAATTAAAAAGCTGAGAAATTCATGGCTGAGTTTCAGATGTGCTTGAGGACATGTTTGCTAACACAGAGGCCTGCTGGCATTAGCTCCCAGATTCCTGCAAAGGCGTGGGGACCTGCAGGTGCCTGCTGCATGGCACCCCTGCTCAAGGTGCTGGAAAGCAGCTCCAGCAAGGTCATCCTGCACACACAAATGTGCCCAGTGGGTTGTGCTGCTGGCCTGGATCATTTTGTGACCCAAGCTCCTGCTGCTTCTTGCCTTCTTTGAAAAAAAGAAGTGTCCAAAAGGGCAGAAATGAGAAGAACAGTGGTATGAATGGAGCAAGCAGGGCACTTCAGAGACCTGTCGAGCAGAGTTCTTGTCTGTGTCTGTTTGCAAGCCCTCAATTCTGTGTTACCCAGAAGTTATGTAACAATGATATTCTGCAGCAACTTTGACATGTTCGTTCTGTGCTGCTTCCTGTGCTGTCTGTATCCCACAAACATGCTCAAGGTATTAAAGGAGCACTGGTGTCCTCCTCATTTTTTTCCCTACTCTCACCTCCACAATGATTCCTTTTGACTGACCACCACTACCACTGCTGATTCTACCCACTCATGCTCTCTTAAGACGCCTACTTTTTCCAAAGCGCTCCTTTGCATGTACACAAAACACGTCCATCCATCTAGCTTTCATCCATCAGAAACCAGAGCTATTTCAGCTCTGCTTCCTGCCCTCCCAGATCTCTCATGCTGGGCTCATGTCGAGGAAGGGGCCTCTTTGATTTATGAAGTACCTGTACATGCCTGAATACCACTGTGTGCCTGATTACTTCAGAAGATCCATGTTACTTGGAGCACATAACATGGCTGTCAGTTACTGCATCTCAAGAATAGAAACAGGCTAGAACTAGACTTAATAATTTGGCCACGTATATTGATGGAAAAAATATAGATTGCTTCTAATCTCATGTTTACCAGATAACTCAAGGAAAGGATACAGTCCTGGGCTGTGACCCAGAAACCATATGGATTAATCCAAAAGGAAATGAGATATATGACTGTGCGCAGAGAATCACCAGTTCTTGTCACAAATGCAGACTGCAGATGATATTCTTTTACCCAGCTCTAAATGATGATCAAAAAGAAGCAGTGTGAATAAATAACCAGAATAACCAGAGCACTGAGAAGACCACTGCTGGAAATGCAGATGGAAGTTTCCACAACCAGGAAATTTATGGAGTGTTCAGCTTGCCTCCTGACTTAAAAATAAATAAATGAAGCAGTGGTACACGTTTTGATTAACAAACATATCATTTGGGTGTTATCTGGAGGAACGTAAGAGTTCACCTATGTTTTTAGGTTTCTTTGCTTCACCCTTTACATACGTCTGTTTCTTCCATCCTACTTTGTTTGAACCAGGCATAGAAAATGTCCTTCATTCAGATCTAGTTGAGGTATTAGTGGTTGCAGACTCTCTTTGAGGGGCTACAAGGCTGGTACAACACTTGTGCTGAATCTGTTTGGACTATAAAAATCTCCCATTAGAATGTGAGATGTTTTTATGGAAATAAGTAAAAAGTACACACAGTAAAAGTATATGTTGGGAACCACAGTTCTGTGGGGTCTGATCCCCATTTTGGCTACAAGGAAATCTTTGTCAGGAATCATCAGAGTAGGAATTCAGTGTTGAGATGTGGACTCATTCTCCTACTCTCACTGTGGGCTTCCCTGCAGTGATAGAATAACGTGGTATTTTTTTGTGCTGATTTTACTTCAATTTGCGTATAAATACAGAAATGCAGAAGTGAAGGGACAGCCAGCCACATGACTGGACTTGCTGTACAAATGCTTTAGAAGATTTATTGACCTTACCAATTTAAGTGTTACTGCAGTATTAATGACGAGAACTGTTGTGAGATACTGGTAATGCTGAGCATGTTCCTATGCCTAAAATAGAGATGATAATATTGTTAATATAATAGGCCACTAGGAGGACTAAAATACAACTGGAATTCATGCAGACACGCTTCTCACATTCTGCAAGTTCCTCAGCAATGGTTTGGGGTCAGCTCTTGTGCTGCAAGACCCTACCTTGAGCAAGAGTCTGTGATGAATATATTAAGTGATACCGATTATTTGCTTAGCATCACTATAGGGCCCATCAACATCCTCAAAGCCTTCTGCTAAAAGTACTGGGTTAAATTCTAAATGCAGATGGAAGATATTTGTTATATTCTTTATTAAAAAATGGGGAAATTAATAGCAAAATAGGTTTAGTGACTTGGACAGGCAGCTGGAACATTATCCCAAACTCCGCAGTCCCACTCTCCTAACTGTTAAGCTCTTTGTCTGAATTTAAAAGTTCTTTTTTTTTTCTTTGCAGGCAGAAAATTTCCAATGGAAAGACAGAGGCAGAGGCCTGTATTGTTCTCTTCACTACAGTGCATCTGCAATGCTCCTCACTGTACAGGATCTGGCATTTGATTCAGTGTATGTGGTAGTTAATCAAATGTTTTGCACTGACTTCAGTAGACTTTGGATTAGACTCTTAATGCATTAGAGGGATGAATTATTTAACTTACTGAGTTCCCCTAGAAACAAAATATTGAGCTGCAAACAAAGCTAACAAACACCAAATGGGATACCATCTGCTGCAATGAACAAACCACGACCAGTTTCCCCCATGCTTGAGAGTCTTCCAAAATGAAATTTGAAATAGGTTTGTTAAACTCCCAACTGTCTCACAAAATTGGCTTAGCACAGGTTAGCAAATGCTAATGCCACGAGCAACAGCAAGCCAGACTCTGATATATCAATTGGAATTGTCTCTAATTTTATTTCAATTGGACTGCATGGTCTGAAAGCTCAGGGGATTTCTACTATCCAGAGCCTATGGAGCCAATGGAGAAACTACTCTTCATCCATAGGGCTATGGATACAGAGCAGTTTTCTTCCCCTGAGTAAATATGCATGGTAATTATCTATATAATGACGCACTCATAAATCTGGATCCTTCTAGACTTGGATGTTCAGGCTCCATACCAGGTAAACCTTCTGGGGGAGAAGACCTGGAAGCAAAAGAAGTTCCATCTCTTGCAGGAAAGACAAGAGCTACCTGAAATCCTGAGTCCCAAGTACCAAAGTTTTTGGATCTGGTGAGCGTGTAGACTCTCAAACACTTTCACAGGGACAGAAGGACAATGCAGTGCATGCAGCACCAGTGGGTGTCATCAGTATTATCTCCCTTTCCACTCAGAAGAAATACTGAGGAACCAAGTACTTTTATGCAACACGAGAAAAAAAAACAGCAAACCAACAGTATTTGCCCTATAGAATAAGACAAGAAGATAAATGTCTTTATACCTAAATTTCCTCCACACCCAGACAACTTCATCTTCCAGCATCGCCCCAACAAGTGATGAAATTGCCAAGAGCAAACAGGACCTTGGAAGACTATTCAGTCTTTATCCGTTAACAAGAAAGGTTACAGCTCCCCACATTACTCAGCTGTTTTAGATGGTGACTGCTGTTCTTCTGCTTGCTCTGCTGCCTCTGTTTTCATCACTGTGCTAATGATGGCATAATAGATTCCATTCTTTTCTTGCAATAGAATTCATTTATAGAAATACTGTATTATAAAATTTGAACTCTTTGGTACCCTGGCTTGTTACAGTGGTTCTCAAGAACAAGAAAAGGATGGATGATGTTCCAATAATAGTAATGATAAAAATGTTCTGTAAAATGGTATAAATGATACAGTTACAGCACTTTCTAGTTGCTCATACTCCAATGGTATGGAAAATGCAATTAATAAATGGGCTTAGAAGTGCAAACAGTTTCATTATGATATGATCTTCGTTGTAACATTTTAGGACCAGATTAAAAAAGACAGAGTATTTGGCCTTCCCTTTCGCCCATGGGAAATTGCCTGCAGAGCAGCAGGATGCTACCAGTCTGAATTCTGCCTGACAAAGGGAGAATTTCTAAACCAATTTTTGAGCACCTGCGTAAACACCATGATTTTCACAGGATCCAATATGCAGAGCTGTAAAAAAAGGGCCACAGATTTCTAGCACCTTCAAAAACTGGGCAGCCAGCGTCTAAATATGAATTTAGGTACTGCCATTAGGAAATAAATGAAGCTTGAAAAAACTGGCCTGTATTTGTACTGATTAGGGCTGCAGGTAAGGGTGCATTTGGCAGCTAGGCTACGCAGGGCAAAATAATGCTTGCAGTGGTGATTAGGAACGGTGTGCTGGCTGCTTAGCTACTTCTATTTATCAGTTTCAGGCATTCTCTTTAAACCTCTTACACCTCAGATCTTTGCATCTTAGTACATGTATTACCAACAAGTCTCTTAGTCTGATAACTTTTGCATATTCCACATCTTGGTGAATTTTAGACACTTATGTTATTAGAAATATCACTTTTCATGATATTTCTAATTAATGCATCATTAACATTTGAATTTTAAAATACTCAGCCGTGTAATATATTCATATTTAATTTCTTCATTCCCACCCACCTTCGCTATATTCTTCATCCACACAGATCCATTTAATGTCTTTTTTTTTACAGTTGTATCTATACTGAGTACTCAGTGACACAGAATATACGTCAACGTGCAATAAGATAACAGAAAAACACACTTTTAAATGTTTGCCTGATAAATATTCAGACCATTCTTCAAATAGTCACTTGGGGCTTTAATTAAGGAGAATGAAACTAGAGGAGGTAAGGAAAGTTCTGAAGGATACAGCTTTTTATAGTGCCTGGAAGTTCTGGTGACCTCTATCAGCACTCGGGGGAAGATGGGAGTAACCCAGGCACTATGGGGAGCTGAGCTGGGGGGATGTGTTCAGTGCTGAACGGAGGGCAGTTTGGGCTGGGGGGGACTGCAACACGATACAATACATACAGCACTCTTAGCTGTTGTGGAGGGTAAGTAGGCATTTAAAATTCGTAGCCAAATCTTACCAACCTTCCAAACTTCCCCGTGTCACTTACTGCTAATACAGTCGCTAAATCCCACGTTTATTTGACCTACCAGATGCAGCCCTCGCTTTCCATCAAACCGTATGGGAGATCCACAAGGCCTGGAGTTCATGCAACACGGACAAAATGCACTAAGAAATAAAATATTTCCCTTCGGCACTTAACGTAAATGAGAATGTTTACGGTCAAAAAAAACCTAATATTTTTCATCAGGATGCAGACAATCTGTGTCACACTGCATAAAACCAAACATAACTTCTTATTTAAATACAAGGCGAATCACTTTGGGGAGATAAAATTAAACGGTGGAACAAACTGTTAACACCATCAAGCTATTTCAACGTGATTTTTGCAAATATTTGGCATAAAATTTGCCTTCTTTTCAAAGAGTATGGTGATCAGGATATTATTTTCCATGCTCATATGAAAACAAAAAGCTTCCTCTTAAAAAATCCTGTTTACTAATGTATTTCCAGTGTACTGCCACAGTTGCAGCTAGGATCAGCTGTGCAACTTGTCCCCATGTATTTTGCTCAGAACAGAACACTCGTGCTAATGGATTGATCATTCCCTACCCTTCCCTTCACGATGTTTGAGTGCTTTATGCAAACATATCACTGTTATGGATGGAGAAGGCAAGTTTCAGCTGGAAATGCAATTCACAAAAGTATTACAGCATTATTCATCTCATTTAACTCTGCTAATCAGATGCTCCTCTTGGAGTGAAAATATTTTCCAGTCTCAGAAAACAAACAGCTCACTGAATACCTCTGCCTTACTGCTCTTCTCTCGATTGACTCAATCCAATGTTTATTGAGTCCAATTTATTTTTAGCTTTTTCTTTTTATTAATAATATCATTTCTACCGTTACAACAATTACACTGTCTTACAAGCTTACTAATATTCATCACTTGCTGCTGCTAATGTGCCCTGAATTCCATTTTGGCCGACAGTATTATTATTATATTCCAATTCAGCACAGAGAGATGAAATGAAAGCTTTATTTCCCGAGGAGTGACGAGTGCCTGGTTACAAATGGCAGAAACATCAGTGCACTTTGGGCCATGCAGACCACAGCAGCTCCATCTGCCAAACTTTTGCGAAACAGCTCAGAACATTTTCCACTCAGGGAAATCGGCTTGCAAATGATTCTTCTGTTCAGTACGTGCTTCTGGTACTTGTTTGAAGAAAGGATATACCTAGATAAGCCCAGAGGCCGCAGTGTCTGTTAAATCCTTATGTAATCTTCAGTTTTGTAGGTAAACAGACACCTGCAGAGCAAAGTGTCTGCCCCTGCAGGGCAGCGTGCAGCGTGACACAAAGACGTGGGTCAGCAATTCTCTGCTGTGAGTTACCGTGGGATCTGGCATTACGTGACACTGTGCCATCAGCACCAGAACTGCACCTACATGCCTGGGATGCTTCGAGTCCTTAACTTTCCTACTGGAGCTGCAGCTTTTCACTTCCTCCGCATCTCAGCCTCACATCCCAGCGATTCTCCCGCTAGCCTTGCACGCCATGTGTTCTGAATGCCACGCAGCCTGCTGTGCTGTGCCAAATGCTTCATGTCCCTCACCGATAGCCAAAGACTCTTTTAAAACTCGGTGCTAAAAGACATCTGAGTTAAAATGCCGCCACCTACCCATCCCCATAAATACACTAAACAAACATAAAATGGAGAGAACTTTTACACCAGCTGGAGGGCTAGTCAGAATGGGGTTTGGTGGCACAGTGCTAATGTTATAGAGTCTGTTACTGTTAGAACTATATCAGCAGATTACAACTTCCAGCTTTTTTAGGGTATTAAAGTCCCTTGCATGCTATTTTAAATTTTTTTCTTTCAGTGGACTCTGCCTTACATATGTCCCTTTCCCTTGCCAGCGCTCTTTTATGCTTAATCAAGTTATAGAAAATGTTATCACCCTTCTTGCTGATGAACCACTCTCCATTGCATGCTATTTTTCTACAGCTCTCAGCAGTGAAAGAAGCTTCACTTGCTTCACCTAGAAGGCAGAGGGAGAGAAACGAGCCTCAGTATAACTGCAGCTTTTTATTGTTGCCAAGCTAGTTCCTCAGGCTAACTGTAAGAATGTTCTTCCACACTACACAACATTTCTTTTAAGTGATACACGTCAAGTGAGACTTTAGTCCCAGGAGACTGCCTAGCAGTCTTCAAATTGTTTGTTTTGCTGTCTCTTCACTTCACTTTTTGGAGGCGACTTTGATGGCAAGATATGAGGAACAATGAGACCTGATTAGGAATATAAGACTTGATAGCAGATCTTTGGGTGTGAACCTGCCCTATGGAAGGGAAAAACGTGCAGAGATGTGGGATTTGTTGACGTCTGGAGACAACCCAGCCTATTTCTGATTCCCTATTTCCCCACACTGAGTTGATTCGGGCTTGAGGCTAGGAAAAATATTTTTAATTCTGTAATGCTCCCATGGGTGATGTGGTAAAATCTGTTTTCTTATCAGATCATGCTCCTGCGGTTTTTGTCACTTACGTTGTCAAATACTCCTATGAAATTCCCCTGACAAAAGATCTTACATCAACTTGGATAATTACTCAGACAGTCTTTGCTTTGGCGGAACAAGCGCTGCATCATTCATCTGAGGATCACACACCTTTGCCTAAACAGAATGGAAGGCTTGCAGCCTTCAGGGAGGGGGGGTGATCGTTCTCCTCTGTCTTAAGCCCGGCAAGGAAAACAGCAAAAAGGAGGTGCACTTCATACCTCATAAATAAATTACACAGTCATATAATTGGAGCACAAAAATCTGTAATTTCTAGATACTTTCTATCATTGGCAAAGGGCTCCCTTTACCTTCTATTGATTTCCAATATAATACTTTGTAAAAATTGCTTCAGACTCTTTATATGCTGTCGAATGTCTGCTAAGTGGAAACGCATGCAGCTTAGAGACTGCTATACATGCCACATTTAGGTAACTGGGCTGTAGGCTGTACCCAGCAACTTATTCCTGGTCAGCTCAAGCACAGGGCTTAGAGCCATGCCCCTCTCATCCAGGTGTTGCAAACCACTCTGCTTCCAAACTGATGTGCTGACTCCTAAATGGACACAGGATGGGCAGCTATCCTTCCCTTTGTAGCACTTGAAACTGCTGCTGGATCTTCTCTACACACTCTGTGCTAACTTGCTCTCTATTTGGAAGATGACATAGAAAAGCATAAACAGAGTAACAGTCATTTGCTGTTTTAGTGTCTGGGAAGATGAAAGGATATCTGATCCTGACTGAATGAGACCATGTGGTACCAGGCTAGCTTCACCTAACGTCTACATTAATAAACCACCTTCCTAAACTTATGCAGTGATTTGATATACAGATTCCTTGCATGAAAGAAAAGCATTGATCTTAAAACACTAAAGTCAGAAAATGACTGCAGACTTATTCCCTATCTACAAATCTTATGATGACAGCATCTTTCTCAACATCTTACTCTCACTGAGCAAATAAAACTGATTCCCTCTGCATCTGATCATTCTCGTCTGCCATAAGCCCAGTAAGGAAAACAGCAAAAAGGAGGTGCACTTGGTGCATCTCATAAATTAAATACAGACATACAATTAGCACACAGAAAACTATAATTTCTAGATACTTTCTGTCAATGACAAAGGACTCCCTTTATCCTTCCTTAATTTCCAGTACCATACTTGTGAAACTTGCTTCAAACACTCTACTTGCAGTAAAACATTGCTCAAAATAAGCTATGACCCAGCTCATCTAGAGCATTTGTTGTCTTTTTTTTCCTAACTTGAGGTTAAGTATCGCTGTCCCCACTTTACAGACGGTGAAACTGAGCTCCTGAGACCAAGCAGTTAGCTGGGTATTACTCGGTGCTGCCCCAGCTGCAGGAACTCTCATTAATATACAACAGTGTAATCAAGGTAATAATTTAGTGCTCGCCCGAGGGTGCAAAGAGATTTCGCTCTCTAAAATACAAATGGTAGCTACAGTAGCTGCTTTTTACCAGCTCCCCACACAGATTAGCCTGGGGCAAAGTTTATCTTCCCAATTTTGGGTTAGAATTGTGGTATCTGGTGTAAGATAGCTAAGCAGGCAGGTTCCCTTTCTCTGGTCAAAGCAAGCAAGCAGATACTTCCATGGATTGTACGTCCTTCCCACAAGAAACTCTCACGATGCAGCTCTTCCAATTAACAGCTGGGCCCAAATCACTATCTCTGTCTTTTTCATGTGATAAGCAGAATCCTTCCCTTAGCACATCTGGTAATGTGGAAGAGACTATAGTGTCTCCCTTAAATTACCATGGTCATTTAGATATGGAGAGCCTCTTTTAAGAGTGGCTCCATTTAGAAGCACAAGAAAGACAGCACAAAACAACTACAAAAAAGGATTCAGAGAACCCAAATCGTGCACCTAAGCTTTGCTGGCATGTTCTTCAAGAGCTGCCTGAATGGGTGCACAGTGTGAAGTGTGCTCGCTGTGCAGCCAATTCAAGCCCTAGCTCATCACTTATTGATCTCCACAGGAGACAAACCTCAAGCAGAAGAAGCTCATGCTTTTGTTTTCCCCTTGCTCTTGTTTAGTGCAGCCAGCAGACGTGTCCAGGCTGCTTTACCAACTGCTGCAATACAGAGATGCTGGAATCCCAACTTAACACTTCAGCATCTTAGAGGATGGCAAGTGGTGTGCAATTACTAAACATCATTATTACTGTTACCAGTCCTTGTGCAGACACTCCAATTTCTTTGTACTTTCTTGTACTGGCCAGCATGCTCTAATACCTACTTGAATTGCAAGACATGGCAATTTGAGCATTTATCTCCATCAGTCATCTGTACAACGCATACAAATCCTGCCGTGTTAAGTAAGAGCATAACTTCACCTTGCATCTCCTCAGCTACTGGAGCCACCTAGTTCAATTGCTGAAGTAGTTAACATGGCAGGTGCAATAGGAATGTCAGAATTCTCATGGCATTTTGTCATAACAGAGGGAAAGGAAGAGGATTTAGAAACGTGTGATGGGTACCGCAGCCTCTTCCATGAAAGATTGTTTTCTTTATCATGTTACACCTTAAAATACAAGCAAGCTGCACTACAGGAAAAAAAGTACAGGATGGTTGGTTAAGGACAGAAAAGAAAACCTATTATTTGTGTTGCTTTGGGATCGTAAGGATGATTGAATAATAACACTGACCATTTCCATTATTTCTCTGAGGGAACAAAGACGACAATAAAAAGTCTTGTATTGGTTCTCATTTGATCATAAAATAAGTTAATAAACAATGGGCCTGGGCAAGGGAAATTTATCTTATTTGCCGGATTCTTACAAGAAAAAAAAAAACCCTGTGGTTTTAAAGTCTGAGCAGTAAGTTAATTGAAATATGAAATAATTTTTTTTTATTGATAAAATATAGTAGCAATTGTGGTGTCAGAAAAGTGCTGCAGGCACTACCAGTTCCTGGTAAGCAGGGAAAGCAGCTGTGTCCTACTGATGTTTCACCCAATTGGTCTTTCCCAGCTGGTGACTGCCATACAGCTTGGATCAGGTGCTGCATGTGTTTATTAAATCACTGAAGTGACCATTTAAATGAATTGAGACGTAAAAAAGATTGTTTCTAGCTTTGAAAATCCTGCATGAGAAGAATACACCACGGCTCTCAATGTAAGTGAAAGTTTGGTGCCTGTGACTCAACACGTTTTAGATTTGAAACTGGGATTTGTTTTTCTTGTCCAGAGTACTGCAGTGTACAAAAGAATGACATTGTTTCCCGAGCCAAAGTAAATGTATCATCAAACTGGTGTTGAGTCAAGGGAATTTAACCAGACTTCACGGATAAGGAACTGGATCAACAAATGCTTCTTTCAATGTACGGAAGCCTTTGTGATTCATCAAACTGCTCACTTGGTGTCTCTGCCATAGGAATTGCCCATAGATCCTGTCCCCTCCGAAACTCCTTCTGTGCAGTCCTTTTTTGCTGATTAAACTTTTTGCATGGGGATAACACCGGTGAATGTGCTCGGTGAGAAGGAGACATCCCAAGTGACAGCCAGCCTGGGCGAGCAGAGCTCCTGCCACAGTGCCTCATTAGAGAGCCCAGGCTGAAGCCACTCTCTTACTGGTGCTGTACAGTCCAATTTAATTGGGGTAAGGGACTGATACAGCACACTGCTTTTTCGACAAGCAGAGTAAACTCATTCTGTCCATCATGGCACTTGTGTATTTTTTTTGTTTTAAAACTTAACACACACTATTTGGGAATGAAATCCAAAGCACAGAGCGTTTCCTTTTTTAAAATGCCAGCTATTTGGTATGAAAGCAGCATATTTTTCCCACCTCCGTTTTTTTTTCTTTTTTTTTTCCCAGAGTTGTTGGCTATAAGTGTCTCAGTTTCTGGAGTCCACCTGTGGGAAAAGTTCCAGACCACGCAGTCCTAATTGAAGCAGACTATGGATCTTCTCAGGTTGGACAAATTACAGCTGAGACAAATTTGCCATGCTGGTTCAAACAAGGAGTTTGGGGCAACCTGCTTTTCATGGTCACTGCTTCTCATTTGTCATTCTGAAAAGTTTAATACTAATAGGCAAATCCCCAGTGCTCTATTGAGCTTCTGCTGTTCACTGAGAGGCACTGCTGTTTTGAAAGCTATTTCAGATCTTTAAAGTATTCTCGAAGGGCTCCCACCACAATGCATGAAAAAATGCTAGTGCTCAGTTACTCCTGTTGCCTTCTACCTTCGTGATGGACTCTTGCAAGGACCCTCAGGCTGTTTTAATGAATTTTGTTTAGGTTTTGGTGCTGACTGGGGACACTGCAGAGATTACCCCTGCATAAGAAATACTTCTATTTTATGAAATAAAAGCGGACATAAATCTGAGCAACTTTTCTGTAGTGGAACCAAATCTAATTGTTCTGTTAATAACAAAAGACTTGGGACTTCAGAGGGCAGAAATGCCTTACACACACACAATTCATAGAATCACAGAATCACTCAGGTTGGAAAAGACCTCAAAGATCATTGAGTCCAACCACGACCTAACCATCTCATCTGCATAATTAAGCTACTAATCTCTAAATGTTCAAGATGCAGAATTAAGTGGGTGCTCATATTATTTTCCTTCATCTATCCTTCTTAGTATTCTTCTACCTTTGCCCCCCTCCCCCCTTTTCTTCTGCCCAACCAGGAAACCAGATTCTTTACAATTATTCTTTCTAATATGACTCAAATATATTCATACTAAATCAAATTCTGGGGACTAGTGAAATCTGGTTGGTCAGGAAATGAGGCTGATACATTTCAGGAGTTTGTGAGTCAATTTAATACTGAGTTAAGTGGGACTTTTATGCCAGCAGAGTTGGAATAAACAGGGGCACTGCCAGTTTGTTCCACACATTCCTTCTGCACATTTGGCCCAGTTTCCTACAAGCTGTAAGGCTCTAACTTTGGTTAATCACCTCTGAAGTTACAATGCACAGTGATTCTCCAAAGCTGAAAACTAGGGTCTGGGAAGAAATATTTATTATTTTTATTTTTACTCAAGGAATGACATTGTGCTACAAACTGCACCTTATTCATTATTTTCTGCTACCACATTTCTTTATCCTTGAAAGACACCCTGAATGTGGATATCTCACATGAAAGCTTGTATTTAAAAAGAAGAAAAAAAGTTGGGGAAAAAAATATGAAGGCAAACTGATAACAGTGGATCATGGCTGGGCTCCTGTTTTCAAACAAATAGGCTTGTTAGGGCAAAGGAGAGACCAACTGAGAAGGAAGTGTGAGAAAATAATAGGCTGAGGGTGTGCTTCTCAAAGATATTGAGATTACATGATGTCAAGGTTTGCACTTCTAGTGACAGAAATAACAAGCGGGGTCACATGAAATAAGAGGAGAAAAGAAAATGGCTTGTGTTTAGCATCAAGATACATTGATCAGATTAGGACTCATCACTAAAAAAATAATGTTCAGAGCCCTTAAATCAGGAATACCAGAGCTCACATCAACCATATTTAAACAGAAATCAGAAGATAGTTGACTTCCATAGCCTGCTTTCATTCAAATTTTTAGGAAACTACTTCAATGTGTCATTCATTCTTTTGCTGCACGTTGTGCTACACATAATAGCTAACTTTATATGAAAGAGTGGTCTTAAAAGATACATTCTGTGTTGTTACACTAGCCTTGAATTTCAACTCCTTATGATAGCAGAATGCTAGCTCTAGTCTGTCTCTACTCATCAATTTTGGAAGTCTTTGACATACAAGCATCAGAATGTAACATCCCCTTCTAAATATATTTAGATCTTTACTCTTCTGCAGGTCATGCTGTTCTTTCCAGTCTGCCTGGTTTTAGTAATCAATCAACACATTAAGGAGAAAACAAGAAGCAAGTAAAAATTGTGAAGAAAATGAGATGTAATGTAAAAATCACAGTAACTCACACTTGGGCTCTCTTTGCCCTTGCTGTCTTTACTGGAAGGTCCACTCAGCTGCTCAATTAAACTGAAATGCGTTAATTGTTCAGGTCCATCCTCTCCAAAATGGCCATAGAGACTGTGCTGGTATAAATCCAAGATTGACATAGGGTTCCCCAGAACTGACTTTCTCTGCTTCTGTTTTTCTTGCTCAGCTGTAAGACATATTGAAAATAATGTCATTATGGCATATTTACTTGATGAAACAGAGTCTAAATAAATTGTAAGCTAATTTTACAATCTTTAAATGTATTTTTAATATTTTGAGGTATTTGGAATTCAAAGGTAATAAAAGAATTAGAATACTAGCTGCTAATTTTCCAATCAATACATGTAGAAGGACTGTTCATATTTAACACAGAGGTTGAAGGAGATGGTATGAGATGGCTAAAATTAATTTCCTTTTTTTTTTTTTTTCAATGAAGAAATGTTGGTTAATTTGGGAGGATTGTTCCATTTATTTATTTGTTGTAGGTTTTTATTCTTCTCTCTTCATAGCTTTCATGGTAGATATACTAAACTCCTTTTTAATGTCTTTCAGTTGGATAATTCTTTCACTGTAACTAGATTTTTAGCCAATAAAACCAACAGTTTAAAATATAGTCTAGCAAGGTTAAGAAACAGGCCCTACTCATTTGTTATAGATCCTACTGTAAAACAGGAATATTAAGAGTAAAACCCCAGTTTCCAAAGCCCAAAGATAAAAACTCATACTTAAGATCAAAACCAAAGAAATTTTCTGTAGTTTCATGGAGAAAACACAGGGGAGAGAGGCTTAAATGATCATTAGGCTCTTTCCTCACACTTTTTGTCACACAAACTTCAGTTCTATCTTGTAACCTAATGCATTAGAAGAGCTTCTGCCTCCAGTGCCTCCTGCAGAATCACATCAGAACAAAACCTACACGAAATTGGAATCAAAACATTCTCATGGCTGAAAGAAAAGAACCCAGAACATTTAGCTTAGTCCAAGCTATTCTACTGACTTTCTCTGTAACACTGGGCAATGTACTGGAAGTCTCCTCGAAAGCCCACCAAATCAATTAAACTCTTTATCATTGGCTTTTAATAACCTTTGTATTGGGCACTCAGTCCACCAGTGTTCCCATTCCCCACACACAAATGGAAAATGAAATTCACTCTAACATTAGGATAATGCAACAAGGGAAAATTCATCAACATTCTGAGGACTCATATAGTAAATACAGTTATCTACACACACAAAAATATTCTCTGTGACTTGGTTTCCTACAGCCCCCACCTCAGCCTCATGTGGATGCTTTTGAGGATATATCACTTGTATGCATAAAGAAGCTTTGAACACAGAATGCAATACTGTTAATAATGTGAATGTGGGAACTGCATTTACTGAGCAGAAATCCTCTAAAAAAATGAGCATGGCAGAAGTATTTCTGCAATAATGGCTTCTAATTTTCTTTTCAATTTGCCTCAGTCACAATTATGAATTTTAGTTCATTTACTAGCCCAAAGGTTAGGCACATACACAAAATTAATGTTTTGCTATGCAAAACAGTGATTTTAAGTCCTGCTTATGTATCACTGAACTTGGAATCTGCTGTCATTTAATACAACAGCCTGCACATGCTGAGATCCTTATTTTTGCAAATTGTGATCAATACTGGAAGAAATCCTTACCTACTCCTTCGAAAAAAAAAAAGCTCAAGAAAACAACAACAAAACCCCCAGAGAATGTAATTTGTAGCAAGCAATCCCGTTTGTTGACTGAGTTAAATTACAGCATTTCATATGGATTACAAATAGAAGTTACAGGAGTAATGTAAGTAAACAGCCTGAGCTTCCTACCCTGCTCTACCACGGTGTAATCACACGAAATGGATCCTCTCTGAAAATGCCAACTGTTTAAGCCCAACTCCCAGCAGACGCTGCAGAGCACAGCGTGCCTGCCTACAGCATCTCGCCGTCAGTGGCACTTTTAATGCAATCATCACTGCGGTATCTGCTATAGGTGCTAATCTCTGGCAGGTTCAGCTCACTGCTGTGCCAGGGGTCAGCACAAATCCTCCGTATCACTGAGGCACTGCTTAAGCTCTTAGGGCCTCAGTGGTGCTGAGACCCTGCACTGGCCTTTGCACTCGACAGAACTGATCACCAGCAGGGAAGGCACTGGCTGTGTGGGCAAGGAGATCAGCCACACTCTGCTCCCCTCCCAGGGGACACACAGATGCGCTGCAAGGTGGCTTGCAGCAGGGCAAGCTGGTAGACACGGCAAGGCAGTTATTAAACATGCTGAAAACTATGATCTCAAGAGCTTTGCTTAAGGTGCTCTCATCTACTGGAATTCAGAAAATTCTGAATTGCTACCAGATCCTGCAGAAAGGTTTTATTCTTGAAAATGGCAATGGAGTCGTGCTTATGAACGGTTGTGGTGGCATCGCAACCAACGTCACTTTGATACACAGGTTGAAACACAAAGGCACTGACCACTGAGTTATTACAACCAGCTAATACATTCTGAAAAGTAAAAAGGAGAAAGTATCTTTATAATCACCTTTTAAATTTTGTAATAATATAACAAGAAGACTTTTTATTTACAGTGAAGTGATTTATGGATAAAAGCCTACAAGTTTAGCTCCAGGTAGCAAAAACAGCAGAGGAGAGGGGGAAAAAAACACACAAAAAGAATAAAAAGCAAAAAGCAATAATGGAAGCTTAGACTGAAGTAAGATCTGGGGTTAGAAAGCAAACACTAGACAGACCAATGAAAGACATTATCTGTTGCTGAGTCAGAGTGGAGATGGGAGATATACATTCCTTATGTACAAAATTTCAATTACCTTGTTTGTTGCTCTTTGTTAACTCTACTAATGTCTCCTCTGCAGTTCGAAAATAATTTGTTCCATACTCTGGCTCCAGTTCAGCGTCACTGCTGCTGGCAGAGTAAGTGCACACTCTTAGAGCTCTGTCCTGTACAAATAAGGGTATTGCAATCATTCAGATGGTGCAAACATACAAAAATAATGCAGAAGATGGTAGTGAAGGAGCGAAACATTTTATATTCTTCATGCAATGGAAATGGATAATTCAATTGTCAAAAAGTCTTCTACTGCTTTAACTAGCCACTTATCCTTCAAGTAAGTAATGATCAAATATTACCTACTATTTTAACCTCAACTGCCTATCAAGACTCAAGAGAGTTTTAAAATGCATTTTTCAAAGAGTGGTATTAATTTCCCAATCTTCTCATGCATGTTGCAGCTCTAACTGATGCCGAAGGACATTCATTAGCTAGGAAGCTAGCTAGGAATGGGTACCAGACCTGAAGAATTCTGCATGCAACTAAATATGCCCAGCACTGCACAGGGAGAATCCAAGCCAGCTGCAGTGCCAAAGCCACATTCACACACCAGATGCAGACACACCAAGCCCCCGACTCTACACAGACCAACTACCAGTAACACATGTCCAGTATTAACATGGCCTGGGGACTGGGGGTGAATCAGGGTGAATATCACACACATGTTGTTGTGACTTGGAAGCCAACAGTGTTAAACTACAGAGGATTTACTGCCAATATCCAGGACAAGCCATTTTTCTTTCTGTTTCTGTCCTAAATATCCATAGCATGCACTACACAAAAATATGAGCTACTCCAGACAGTAAGCAGAAGGATAAAGCAGACATGCACAAAAGTAATGCAACCAAATATTTTCAGCCTCTTACAGTGTGAGTCTTATTAGCCAGCAGCCTGACAGCTCCCTTGCCTTAATGCTCACTATCTTGAATAAGTTTTTTCTCACTATTTGCTAACCTGCTGACCCTGTGCTTCTCACAGGGCTTGACAGCCTGGCATTCCTGAATATGAATAACAACCATCAGCTGTAGCTTTTACACAGGTATATACATTTGCCTGTTAGTTCTTTCTGCAGTTTTCATGAAAACGCTGAAGGACAGACAGATCACTGCAGATTAACCATAACCACACAGAAGACATGTAAGAAGAGAATACTTTCACAGTATTTTCATAGCACATCTGCTCAAACACGCACACAGAGCCATACAGACAAGGAAACACAGACCTGTACAAAAAAAAAACCAACACCACCACAACATATCTGAATTTCCAAACAAACAAGATCAAATCTATCTGAGAGAAAAACAAGGTACAAAGGTACCAATTTCCTTGCCTATGAAATGCCTGAGCATTATAATTAATCATGATTTGTAAACCATGAGGACAAAGTACCTTTCAGTGCTGTATTATTAATATTAATAAACAATGAGATTGCTAATGAAGGGCAAAAAAGTATATGCAGCTATTACATTGTTAGTTATTCTTTCCACTGTATTATAAACATTCACAATTTCTGATTCTTTACACCACAATACACATATCATTTAATAGATGACACTTCTTAACTGATACCTTTGTTTTTGCAGTTTTCTTGGTGGTCCAATCTGAAAGAACTCTTCTATTTTCTACAGTTTCTTCAGTAAGCTCTAATGAGGTAGAGGTCACAGAACTTGGTTCTTGTTCTCTTTGCTTTGCAAGGTTAATTATTCCTGAATTAAGAAAGGCATTATATAAACTGTAGGTCTCATCACCATCTTCATGAGTGTTTCAATTATAACTCAGTGAAAACTGAGGGCTAATCACGATACTTGCAGTACATCAAATTATATTCAGTTTCTTACTGGGACCATTCTAACAACTATAGTGGCAGAATGTTATCCAAAGCCTTTTTCCAGTTAACAATGGGAAAGGAAGGCATAGCTTGAAATCCCACAATTACTTTTGACATATCTACTCTTTCAAATAAGAAACAATACACAATAACTTTTTCCAGGCATTGTATGATCTGCTTTGCTATTTTATGTTCTCAGAGAGAGAACAGGGTGTTAACATAAATATAATTAGAAGTACCTTTCTAGCAGAAACTCTCCATCAGTTAGCCTTTTTATTTGCTATATCTGCACCGTGCAAAATCACAACATCAAATAAGATATATGGCGCATATGAAATAAAGTGATAATTGTAATTTGGAAGAGAAAGAAGGGGGAAGAGGAGAATCAATTGAAAATATTCTGGTAAAGAACGAGTTGACCCTACATCTCATGTATACTACTTTTTTAACATCTCTTCATGACAATTTAATTAAGATACAAACCTTACAAGTTTGGTGCAGTGAATATTAGCATTAAGATCAGAACAATCTTACTGCAACTGACTTCTTATGAAGCAATTCAGTGGTTGCAGTTTCTATTCAATTTGTTATAATGACAGTGTTTAATCACGGAGCCTTCTCTATAGCACACTGCTGAATTGAGGTCACACATGTGGCTATTCAAGCATGTAGCATATAATCTATAACTAAGATTTCTCTTCCGAATCCTTCTTAGCTGTACCATTAATTAACAGTACATTTATTTAAAAAATACTAAGTACTAAAATATCTTTTATTTAGCTCTGATTTGAAATGAGCAGGGGAGACTGCAATGAAGCATACAATGTGTTTGCAGTCTATTATACCATTACAACACCACACTGGGAATATTGCTTAATCAACTAGTTCTAAGGCATTTAATTAGAATTCTGTTATGCATCCGATGAACATATAAAAGAGACTTCTTTCCTCCTAGGCTCAATATACATCAGCTCATTAGCAGAACACATACTTGACGGACTTAAACTAAGTCTAAACTTTGTATTTAACCTTCCATGTTAATTATATGGAATCTCACAGATACAATATGGATTCATGGAAGTCAAGCACTCACAAGTTTTATAGGGGCAAATATGCTTTTGACACAATGCTAACAAGCGTAAAGCTCATGACACTGAATTTGATCAAGAGAACAATGAAACAAAACAAAACAAAACAAAACAAAACACACTCTTCTCCATGAAGTCAATTACTATTAGTGAGATATTTTCCGTGTCTACTGCATTGACTACGAAAAATTGAATTACAAAACAAATGCTATGTGTAATGACTGGCACATATATTAGTAACTCAAAGCACTTCAAAAACATACAAAAAATGGTCAGTGTGCATTTGTGAGGGATTGCGCTGAGTTCACTGGAACTATGTAGTAATGTGAAGTTATGTGCTGATGGTTTGGTGGACTGTTAGTCTGTTTATTCCTTTGTCAGCTTTCCTTTTATAGCCCACAGTAAACACATACTTGGTAGACAAGTTAAAGTGAGGTACTTTACGTTCATATAAATAAACATATTTGTATCATGTAGTAAAAAAAATAAGAGTTCCTTTGAGGCCCAGGCCATATATTCAGAGGGACAGAATTTATGCACTGAGACCAAATGAATATTTTGTCTGAGTACAGCTTGAAAAGCAAGTCTTTGTGGATATGTCCTTTCTGTGTCACAACATAGCTATTCTTTGTAGTTTGCTATAAAGTCTGATCCTGAATACTGCTGAACATCTGTATTCTTATTCAGTTCAAACTCCAAGGCTGGCATGGTTTTTTTTTTCAAGTACTGTTTCTTCAGAAAAGGATTTAAGTACTTAACTTACTGTTTTTCCTGGGTCACAGATAAGCACTGTGTGTAACAAAATTTCCATATGGCTCAGGTCACAAACTTGTTAACCTCACGCATTCATAAAAGCAATATTTTCTGCTCTGCATTTAACATTTCTGTTATCAACCATCATTACTATAGGACTTCTGCTAATCTAAACAGACATCAGGACAGAAATAATGTGATTTTCAGTGTAATTGACATTTTACCTGAGGAATCTGGTATTGGAAGGCGACCTTGAAAAGGTCTTATACCTTTGGCAGTCATGGCTGGATCAGATGTTGAGTGACTAATTACGCTTTCCACAGACTCCTGACTCATAGCTGTTGAAGGCACTTCTCGCTCAAGAGTTTTGGCTTTTACTGAAGGAGCTGAAAGAAGATCTTGCTCAGATGGTGTGAGGGCTTCTGTTTCCAAGGTCGACTCCTGCTTAGACATGTGTCGCCCCGCAGATCGGTTCCCTGAGTCGGGGAGTGGGAAGGTTCCAATCCCACTGTCCAACGTCCTCATCTGGCAGCAAGACTCTAAGACAGAGGAAAACTGTGTGATGGGTTGGAACAAAAGTAGTGGCTGGCTCTTAAAGACAGTGAAAGGGACTATGGGAAAAAAGGGTATCTTCAAGGCAAAGGTTTCAAGGAAAGAAAAGCATTTTGCATTTTGAGAGTATGCTGCTATCTGTTATTTGCATGCTTTAGACACAGCATATTTATTTAACTGAAAACAATGAAATACCATTTTCAGGTGCAATGAAATTAACACATATCAATACGCTGAAACTGGCCTGCTGCGGACTTAGGATGTGATAATGAAGAGGAGGGGGATCTTCTAGAAAGTGAGTGCAGCAATTTTTGAATGACTTCATTTGAAGACCCACAGAGAGATGTTCATCCAAATGTGAATTCTTACAGAAAATGAAGACTTACAAATTTCCCAGAGATGTTGGCCTCTCCAAGCTCTCTCAAGAACTTGGATAGAAACATCTACATCTTGGTTTGCCTTGTCACACTCTGGTTCAGCACATCCCACTTTGGGTAAGTGAACATTTCGCAAGACCATGCCAAGGACTTGGTTTGGAAGCACTATGGCCGTGCACAGCCTTCCAGCAAATGTTCCTAGGATGCCACATCACCTGCCCTAGCACTTCCTGTTCACTCCCACAAATGTGCCTTTTGTCTGTCTAAGGAGCAGACTATATTGAAGAAACCACGATTCTGATAGAAATAAAGTTCGGAGAGAGAACAGCACTAACGGTTGGAAAACGGGTGTACATTAGGTTAAACACCTGGAAACATCCCTTGACAGTGAGATCTGCAGTCTGTGGCAGACACTCCCAAAGGAAGTAGAAGTATTTCCTTTGCTTGAATAATTTAAGGCTACATTGAATAAAAGACATACAGCACTGAACAATTGTACTCTAGCAGGAGATGCGGAATATGACCCAATACATCTTTTCAATCTCTACCTTCTATGTTCCCGAGTATTGATTTTTTTTATGATATCCTCATTTGTTATTTAAGCCTGTTGCAGTTAGCAGTCCTATGTCAAGTCACATTCATTATTTTTCCTCTGCAGTGTTCTAATACTGAGAAATTTGGAGATATTTTTTAGCTCACAGACAGGCAGGGCTCCAGCGAACAACTATCAGTTATCAAGCAAGAAAAAATTAGAATAAGAAAGGACTTCCAGTTGTTTCTTCTTGACCAGAAGGAAGACATTCATACAGCACTGGTTTCATTGGAAAGGCAGAGCTCTTCTGAAGAGACATGGAGTAAACTGGAAGCACCACAGAAAATAACATCCCAAAACCAACATCTTATAACCCAAGCCATTCCCTGCCACTTGGGACCAGGAGGTTACACGTAAAACGTACTGATGGACACCAGACACAATTACTGCAAACATATGATCTCTAATTCAAAGTAACTGGCGCAAACTAGGCTTCTATTTGAAGGAAGTAAAGCTAAAGAAGCATGTATATTACTAAATGTGACAGGCAATCTATCTTAATATTAAAAGCAAACAGTAACAAACAGGGCAACTATAGTTTAGATAAAAATAAATAAATAAATAAAATAAAGGGTCACAGGATGTTCTGATTAAACCAGGCTCTCTCTATAACAGCAGTAGGAAAGGGACTTCTTTTCTACCAAAAAAACAACTCACCTCAGGAAAGGTGTGAAACTCCCCTATGTGCTCACTGCTACAGCTGGTCTGACATCTTCCTCACATAAGTTTTCAAGTTTTGGCTACAAAACTACACGACTGACATAAATTTCAGCTGAAACATTTGAGTAGCAACCAGAATTTTCCATGGAAAGAAGACATTTTCAAGAAAAAAAAAAAATCAGTCAAAAATAACTCTGTATGAAGAACAGTTTCACTGGGAAATTTCCAGCAAGCTGTTTTCAGAAGTGCCCTTAAGCCTTGAAAGAAGGTTTTGAGAGATATATAACATTGAGTGGGCTTTCTGCAAGGAGCATCTATAGCACTCAAAATGAAAGGATGCTAATCCCATCAGTAAAGGAAGACAGAAATTCTAACAATTGTCTTTCTTTAGATAGATCAAGATTTTCTATTAAGCTGACAAGAGCAACCAGTGAATATGTAATTTTTTCCTGACACATAAAGGGATTATCATTTTCCTGTATATTGAAACATGCCAAATTACTAATTAATACATTTTCTTTTTTTTCATAATAATATCTCAAATGTAAATAGGTCTGTGCAAGACTGCTTGATCAGTTAATAAACATCTTTAAGCTACATGTGGCATTGGCAGGAAGAACTTAAACTACAGATGGCAAAACAGATCTCTTTATTTGCACATCCTTCTCTTCATCTGCAATGCTAAAGCATCCACAAAAAGAAAAAAAATGTATTTCCGCCAAATCAATGTCAATTTCAAGCAAATTATTCCTTTTGGGTTTACACCATCATTTGATCCAATTAGTCAAAGATGAATGCATTACTGTTTTCTATCATGATATGAAGCATAACCAGTATGTTAAACTTAAAAAACCCTGTCAGGCTATCCTAGGTAAAACTACATAAAGCAAAGGTTTTTACAGCCCTGATATTCCCGTAGGCACTGCACTGGTGAAATGGAATAATATACACTAAGGAACAGTTAATGGGAGGGGGACTGTGCAGGGCATTTTCAAATGATGAGCCTGCAAGTGACCTGAATGAAAATTGTCTGCAAATCTGGGATTAGAGTTTATGCCTGTTTATCATAAAAATAATAAGAAAAAAAACACAAAAATACAGACTTTACAAACTTGTTCAGTATTTCTTCTACTAGTACTTCCTAGTAAACCTTTGCTTTTTGCAGAAATCACTAACTTCAATATGTCATTTGTCTAATTGTTTGACAGTTGTCTTCACGGTCGACCATAATCTCTGGAATGTATTTCCTAACTTGAAATACATAATTGCCGCCTCATTTCAATTCAAGACCCACATTAAAATGTCAAAAATTAGCTGACCAACAATCCTGCCAATAACTATGTTCTCCATTTTGCCAGTTACCTGTGGATTTTTTTTTTTTTTCAATAAACACTTCCAATCTCCCTCCAGCACTTAGATCCCTTCCTTGTGTACTTGGAAAGACTGGTGGCAAACAACTCGGCTACAGAGAATAAATGAACTGGAAGAAACCTGGATAATGCTTGAAATTTTGTATTCCACATCTGTCAGAGTCTATTAAATACAGAGGTCTACATGCATTTTCCACCTGGGGATGTCCTACAATTGATGAGTGCTGGAATAATCTCTCTGTATTATACTGGTATACTTCCTAAAAATCTATTCACTTTTCACAGTAGACAAGATATCAGAAATAGATATGATTTTAGTCCTTTAGAAAGGACTTTGGAATCTTCAGAATATAAATAATGAGACTTTCAGTTCACGTGAAGAATAACTTTAAGCTCCGTGTAAAAGGTGATTAAGTGCAGCCCAGTTGCAACACGGCTGCTATTGAGAAATATTTTGGGAAGACATCCTGCTTCTTTTATGGCTGTATGTCTCTTTGATTTTACAACCACACTTGCCAATCTGTCTTATAAATTTGCGACTGTCTTTAAGAAATTCTGATAGACGAGCACTAGTTGAGAAGAAAGAGAAGTCCTCATATCTGATGCAAGGAGTGAATCCAAGATGAGCAATGGGTCTGCAGAATTGCAGAAGTCTGGCTTTTCCAGGAACTTTAACGAAGGAATAGAAACATTTTTTTCCTTAGTACCTTGAAATGTAAAGGTTGGAAACCAATAATTGCAGGCTGTTTAAGGAACATCTTATTGGGGACTGCTCATTCAAGGCATGGATAGATACTTTCCTTCATTTCCTACTGTCTAACAGGAGACCTATCCCCGCCCTCGGAAACTGCACATATAAAATAGCAAAACCTAAAAAAGGAGGGTTCATTATTTACCTAGGCACTGACTGTGGGCTGCCTCAGCCATGCCTTTTCCATGTAACCACAGGTCTATCTCTTTCACTCTTTATGCTTCAGTTCTTTGTATTAATGCTTAGAGCTAATAACACCTCCCTGTTAAAGAATGATATCATAAGAAAAAGATCTTAGCACTTTTGCAATCGGTATATAACCACCCTGCAATTGCTTCAATGAGTAATGCTTGTGTAGGAATACCCTAGATCAATTTGGCCACTAGCTATTTTGGAAGCTGTTCAGAAACTAAGCTGCAGAGGACTTCCAAGAAGCATTACGATCATTACTTTCGCTATTACTATTAGAGGTAGCTAGGCTGACTTTAGTTGGGGAACAACTCCATTAGTTCACAGTTACAAAAGAGTCGAGGTCACTCTCAGCATCTCTGATAAATGGGTGCCCAAGAGAGTATTTGCTGCTGGTATTACTTGGCTGTTCCACTGATGCTCTGTGTTCACTGACTGGTGCATTTGAAGCCCTTAAGGATACAGGGGTGGAATCACTGATTTACCTGCTCTTAACTAGCTCTTATAAACTGGATTTCAGTTTCATTCACCTTGAGACACCTTGATTTTCTGTTCCCAACACATAGGACTAGTGACAGTGCTTAGCCATAAATGCTCTCCCTGGTAAACACAGAGTAATTAACAAGTGCCCAGGAAGCTCTGGCTTTTCCAAATGCAAAGGAGAACACCTGATATTTATTTTATTTATTTCAGTAGCAACTGCTTTTTGTTTGTAAGTAGAAAACAAGGCTGAAATTAAAGCCACATGAATATTAAATGAGGCTTTGAATAATTTTTTCTTAGTTCTGCCCTGCAGATGGCTATACTTCAGGATACTGGTAATAAACACTCAGATATATACATGAAAACCTGAAACAGACTGATTTTATTTCTTAATTAATGATGTGAAAACTCATTAACAACACAGAGAGCTTTGAGTGACTTTTAGGTAAGCTATAATTTTTACCTTCAATACTCAAGTGTAGCTCATTCAAAACAGCTGAATCACAGTTAAAGTAGCTGTGTGGAGGCAGGAGCTGGTGAGAAACCATATGATTTAAAACCAGAAAGAACAGAATTTTCCTTCAGGAACTCAATTTTTTTGAAAAAAAAGAATAATGCATGTAACATTAAATGGTGTCTCAAAGCCATCATTTGTACAAGCATTTTGAAACAACACATTCATCTCTACCATGATCATTTCTTTCTGAAGAAATAGCTCAGGTCTTCGACTTATGGTACGAATCAAAGTTCCTCAGACTCCATCAAATGATGGAAAAGATGGCATCAAATTAGGAAATGGTATCCCATCCCCAAATTTAGAAAGACATACGATGACACATTTTTCACAGAAGTTCTCCTAAATGCGTTTTCAGAACAGGACCGTGGAGTCTATATGAGTCCATTCGACACAAATGTTTAAAGTAACTGAACACACACACAAAATGCTTTTCAGTTTGCTCAGTTGTGTTTCAGGTATATGAGTTAGAGTTAATAGGAAATGCATGACTGAAGCTCCATACACATGCCGACAGATAGCTCTAGCCAGAAGCAAGAAGTTTGTAAAATAGAAACATTTCAAACAGAGGGACTCAAAGCAGCATAGAGAATACCAGCATACCAACATTCTGTTCTAATTACAATTATCAGGTACAACCCTGATTTGAATGATAAAAACAAAATATAGTTAGGACCAGACTGTGAAGCAGTGAATATCAAGAAAGCAGCATTACTTTTAGAGATGAAGAATCTGACCATTGTTTTTTATTTTAAGAATAAAGAAAGACAAGAAGAAGACAAGCAGATTCTCAGCATCTTCAATAATAATTAGACTTCATTCTATATACAGTATATAAAGAGCCACACTTCTACTCATTCCAGTGGCAAAACATAGTACTTCTGGGTGAATAAATGGAACAACAAAAGAATGAAATTAACAGAAATTCATTGTGGCTAATAAGAAAGTGTTGATTCCAAATATTAATACTATCCTCAGTAGAAAGACAAGCTAGACAGTGGGCTGCAGCAGTGCTGCAGAACAACTGGCAATTAGACAAGTGCTATGTGTACTATCTGTTACAAAGTACAAAGAAACAATTTGTCTTTGCCAGGCTGTGAAGAAGGTAAGCTGACAAAAACTAGAAGACACTAATGGATGTTAGTTTCTTATTATTTATATGTATTGGCAAGGTTCTCCATCATCTTCAAGCTGTACAAATAACAATTAAAAATACACAGAAAGTTTCACTCTATTATCACAGACTCCTTCAGACCATCATTTCAAAATTAATCCCTGTAGAATCCAAATGCCAAAAGAGTGAAGAACGCAGTACAATAGACATCTGTCCCATTCCAACGGACCACACTAACATAATGCTGCTTCGGTCTGCAGAGTAGCATGTTCCAATTCTGTAACCTTGCTCAAAGACCACACACTAATAAACTTCCAGAAGCAACTCAGAAGGAGAGGATATTTAGTCAACTCTAGGAAGTAGCGTATGGCTTGCTTCTAATGAGTAAGCCCAGGGCTAGGAAACGAGGCACTGCAGAGTACTCCTCCACATGACATAGAAGGCTACTCAACAGAATGATCACTCCAAATTATCCGTAACAAGAATATGGCAGCCTAAGACCGTAAGACTGATAAATACTGTGTAAAACCTCCTGAAGAAATGGTGCATCGTCCAAGGACAGATTTAGAACAACAGATTTGAAGATACTCAAAACCAAACCAGTGAAGACCCTGAGCAGGAACAGGCTGGACAAGAGACCTCTAGGGCCCTTCCAGCCTACGTGCCTCGAATGGTATGCTGCTATACACAAAAGAGTTGCTCAAGTTGTTCTTGCAGAGCTCAGTGGCTATTAAACAAGGTTTCCCCTTAATGATGTCTTATTTCAGCTACTTCAGCTCACTGTGGATTTAATACCTACCTCTCAGGCTTCAAATGCACATAGGGCTTTAGAAAATAGCTTTCTTATTGAAGTACAAATAAATGCACTCATACTTACACCATTGCTCATGCATACGGGATTAATGAAAAATCCAATACCTTATCACCACTTCTGTCAAACATAACATTTTCCAGTATGCAGATTCCAAGTAAGAGACTTATGTTGGAAAATTATTCACTGATAGCTGGTATTGTTTTAGGGCTTTTATAGACAGTAACCTCACACTCACTTGTAGAGACTTCTAGATATTCCCCAGCTTTATTGGGTATGACGGAGAAGATAAAACAAACATTTTTTTCTTTATCTGATCATGTGTAAATGAAGGAATCAAGTCCTGTATCAGTGATAAGATGATTGCTAAATGGTTCTTCTCAACTTCTAACAATGGCCTGATGAAAGGAATTAACACTGACAGCGGTAAGTTGTTTTCTCGGGCATTGAGACTTCATGACAAGAGAGATATCTTTTGCGGTCAAAAGACATTTTATCGGTTGAATATTCTTCTTCATTAAATGCATTAAAGGCATCCAAGGATTTGCTTGACATTTAAACAACTTCTAGATTATGTGTTTGCCTCTCCACAGTGATGTGGATCACCTCTCTCTCCTGAATGCAAAGGCTGTGATGCAGATCAATTTGTTCACCATCTTTCCTCTGTCACTTATTCCGTTACATTTATCTCAGTAATTCATTACAGACCTCACCTAATCTGCCTCCAGGTTTTGAGGGTTCTTTAATGTGAATGAGTTTGCTCAAACATGTCAGGCTTAATGGACATGTTTTAGGAAGATGCATGTCAGGCTTAATGTATTTACCACATTAATCAAGCTTGCTTCCTTCACATCTACTTCCATTCCCTGAGATTGAGAAAACATGAATTAAGTAATTATTTACTTAGTACTACAGTAAAAATAACCAAAGTTTATATAGCCTACAAAATGGTGGATGAAACCAAGTCTTTTGCTTGACAGAGGGGACTGTCCAGTCTTTCCAGTTCTCCTATTGGAAGCTGATGAACTGCTATTGTTCACACTGAGTTGTGGAACAGACCACTGAATAATTTATATAATTCAGCACTTTAAGTATGTATATCAAATGGCACATTTAGAAATAAAATTTGAAACTTATTTTTTCTGTTCCAGTGCACATCAGATTTTAGAAAGAAACCTAGGCTTATCCAAGAGAAAAAAGGCGGATGATAAGGATTTGTAAACTACAAATGGTATCAGTATGAAAATAAAAAGGCAGGCTTCTATACTGTGGTTTAGATTCATGGGGAGTCAGATAATCAGCAATACTGGGACACTACACTAAGGTTTAAAGTGTCTACTTGTTTTAAACAGTGCAGTTGAACAGGCATGAGGGAAGAAGTGAAAAATAATGCCTTGGCAGTGAATGAATATAATTTTTGGAAAGTGACACAGAAAAATCAGAGAGAAAAGAGGAGTGAGAGATGAATGAATTCACTTGAGGCATTACAATGAATAGCTTCTTTTCCCTATAGAAAAATCTGTTTAGGAAGTGTTTTCTTTTGTTTAATTACTGTATAGACAGCTTTATAGTCTGGCTGCTGGATGTTGGATAAAACACTATCAGAATACACAGATATGGTTGTCATCTTCAATATTTTCATAGCTCGATCCAAATAATTATAATGCTGACATTTCATTTTAAGTAGAACCCTCTCACATCTACAACACTTTATATGTCCTGTGTTTGTTATCATTATATCTTCAAAATTGCTATCAAGCTGCTTGCAGCTTCTCTATGAAACTTGCTGCCAAGGACATTCCTGTTTTCTACTGAAAATATAGTTGAATCATTTTTCTTTCCTCCTTAGAAAGCTTGAAGTGGTGGACTTTAAAATGCAGCATAACATGCAAAATACCACCAACAACCAACACATGTTCCTCTCTGGAACTTTAGGAATCCATAGAATTTAACCAAACTTCTCTAAAGCAGAAAAAAAAATCTTTAAAAGACAGACTTTTTTTTTTTCCTGACCAGATTGCCTCTAAATTAAACTGTAAAACCCTTCTGCAAGGCTGTTCTTGTAAAGCAGAAAGAAAGATGACAAACTCTGCTATAAGGCAGATGATTATCAAGAACTTTAATGGAACTGAGCACTGGGCTACAACAGAACTACAAAAGAATTCTCTGACCTCAGTGTGTGTTTTTGTTCTAGCACAATGCAGCAAAGTCTACAATGCGCTTTTAATGTTGCTTTGGTAATGTGGACGTCCAGCCCTCCATCCAGCTTGAGACCTTCCAAAACCTTTTTAAGAATCCGCAGGCTTTTTCTCTACATTATAAAAATGACAGTATCTATAAGGTTCCCATTTAATGCTGGATGAATCAATTTTAAGCAAGTGACCTGGACCTCCAATGAAAATTTGACAGAAATTAGACTCGAGACATTCTTCAAAGTCTGAAAAATTCTGCCTACGCTTATCTTCATAATCTTTAACTGTCTCTGAATTTCACCTGAAATACCTGAAACAAACAGTATGCATCCATGCCACATTTCCAAGGACTGCAAACATTTCTACTGTGGATTCTAACTCCTGCCAGGGAATTAATACTCCATTCAGCTTCTGTAGGTAGTACCTTGTACTTACAGTGGACCACACAGAACCAACAACAGCCAGATACATTCTGGATTACTACTTCTAATTCTTGCATTATCAAGTATAGTACCAACAATGCTAATGCAAACTGTAGGCCTATTCAGAATTATTGTCATTTCAATTCAACTTCACTAGTAATGTCATTCTAAGTAACTAGAAGACAAAACCTCTCTTTATTTCAATCACTGGCATATTAAAGGTAACAGTTCAAAGCCAAAAGTTTCCAATTCAGTAGAACAATTCCTCTAAATGAACTGCCCATACTTACACAGCCCTGAGCTCCCGTGCTTTAGACCAAAATTGTTTGACTCAAGACTGCTGAGAATAAAATGACAACTGCAAATCCTATATCATAGAATCACAGGGGTTGGAAGGGACCTCAAGAAATCATCGAGTCCAACACCCCTGGCAAAGCAAGTTCCCTACACCAGGTAAATGGTATATGGTGAATAAAGAAATTTACACACACAGATTTCTAGGGTAGGTTTGGTTTACAAGTAAGGAAGAAACTCTACACCATGAGTACGGCAAGGCATAGGAACAGGTTGCCCAGAGAAGCTGTGGATGCCCCATCCCTGGACACGCTCAAGGTCAGGTTAGGTGTGGCCCTGGGCAGCCTGAGCTTGTGGGTGGCAACCAGCCCACAGCATGGGGGTGGAACTGGGTGGGCTGGAGGGTCCCCTACAACCAAAGCCATTCTATGATTCTGTGTTGCCTTTATTTTAGACATAACATCTTTGGTATAACTATGACTGTGTATCACAGAATTTTCACTATGAGTTATCCATAAAAATGCATTCTTCAATAATTGTAATTTGTTTTCTGGTGCTGTGGTTTTCTCTTTTTTTTTTTTCCTTGAAGCTGTTTTTCAAGGAAATCTCTTTATAATGAATAGAATCACACTTTTTCAGGAGTGAAAAATTAAACTTTGACTAATGCCTTTTTCCTCCCAGGATGTCCAATTATTAACCTGTCTGTGTAAAGGTGTCATTTGTAACTGTCCTTTAATATTTTTGGCTACTGTGACAATGGAAAAATCCAAGACTGGATGTAAACACTGAATATTGTATTCCACTGGGGAAACAGAATTCTTTTTCTTTGTAAAACGAAGGCTTTTTAATGTTTACATTAGAGCAGTACTGTCAGGAGCTTGACACATTCAAGCATTGTATTCAATAAAGGAAATTTATTTATATGAATGTCTTGAGACCCTGCTGCACCTGTCTGAGCTGAGGAGTCTCTCATGACATAAAGGGAAAGTCAACCTTTTTATCAAATCCTTTCTCTTATTAGGTACTTTAACATTTCCCCCTTCACCACTCTTTTAAATCCAAGCTACCTTATTGCAAAAGGCATGAAGAAAGAGTTCCAAGGATAAAATACTCCTGGATTTTCAGATCTCTTATTTGTGAGAAGAGCTGCCAGTGCCATGTTTGGCATCCTCACTGACAAAAACATCCATGATGTAACAGTTATCTTTTTAAAAGTTTATATACATTCTATAGATATGCTTAAGCAGAATATAACAATATAAATGACTGCTTCATGTGGGAATGATGATGTATTCCTGGAATACAGGTATTCTATATGATAAATTTTATATAACTACACATTCTTGTACTCTGTCAATGCAGCAAAACCAAGGAGTCAGCAAAGTATGTAAATTGTTTAGATCACCAAATAACAATGAATGAAAAACATGGCAATTCACACACAGTATCTCTATTAGGAAATGAAGAACAAGCAATGTCTTACACAGTATCAACTTTGAAGACTATTCAGTTATATGCATCTTGTTTATCAGCTAACTGGGCAGAAGTGGTATCTATTTCGGAATTTTACGTTGACAACTACAACAACACTTATCTTTTCTATTTTATTCCTTTACCAAATAATATGTTTTCTGCTTAATGATAGCCTTTCTCCACCTTCTATATATTCAGCTCCATTTGGTTAACATTTTAGAACAAAACCAGCAGAACAAAGTCATTAAAGTGCAGCTACAAAACCATAAGAAATTTGGCTTTCCTAAAATGACTGTTTATGATGGTGAGGAATGCAGATCAGTAAAGAACTGATTTACTACCCACCGAAACTTTCAAGATTTCAAAGATATTCTTGTTCCACAAGAACCTCAATTACTGTGAAACTATTTCATGAGGAAAAAAAATATATTTTTAATAGGAGGCATTACTTTTGGAGCAACCAAAACACAGAAAGTTTAATTTGGCTCTCTCACATCTCAGTAATTCTCCACACTAAAACATTTTCTACAGTCTTCCTGGGGTATGGATCTGCTTGTGAAAACCAAGATGATGTGGGAAGTACTCGGAACAAAAGTTCTGCAAAGCTGCATAGAGGCTATTTTTGCAAATAAAATCAACATTTTTTTTTTTCTGTGTAAAATTCTGTACCAGAAAAATGCTGGAAAGTCTAGAAAAGATTTTGGTAAAAGAATCTGAATCAGACTTAGGAAAGTTTGCTATCCATAAAGAGCAATGTGGATATACAGCAGCAAAACTCCAGTGTAGGATAAAACAGCCTGATGAGAGGGGCATAAAACACGGCAAGATACTGATTTAGGAGTATTCAGGAAGTGCAGTTAGATCCATGCTTTCAATTTCCCTGCCTTGCCCTTGTCCTTGTGAACTAATGACTTGTCCATTCTGCATTAGGACTCAGTGTGCCAGTGCCAACAGATTTGCTCAGACTTCCATTATTTTTACTACGCCAATACTACCTATTGCACGTAAGGAGTCTCATCGTCAGAGTTTCTTGACATTAACAACCAGATCCTCAGAGCAAATTCCTTGAGTTAATCCAGATGTTTTACAAAGGCAGAACATGGGTAAGTTGCACCCTGTGTTGAGCCTTTAAAAGATGATACTGTCTAGGTAAAAGAAGCTGATTTTGTAATCCAGATGATGGAAAGGTCCTTGTTAGAGCTACATGCATTTCCCAAGGTCACTGCTGCCTGGCTACTGCAGTGGTACAAACTGTGTACTTGTACAGACCTGGGTCACACAGCTATCTGTTGCTCTATCCATGTCACCAGCCCTGAGAAATGGCAAAGGAAAAGGTCTTTTGGCTAAGAAAGAAGGCACTTTGGCACACACGAGGGTTATATCCACGCTGATGACCTCTCCCATCTAACTGAGGGCCTCCTGAACCTAAGGCACAATGTAAGTCTGACTTTTGGTGATGCCAGCCTCCACAACCACTATGTCCTGTCAGGGACCCAGACTGGGTGCACGTGGATGAGGGAAATATAAACACCACTAGAGGACAAACACACCAGAGGAGCAAACATTTCACTCTTCAGGACTTGTACCTATCCAGTTGCAGAATCCCATCACAGTCTTATACTGCATTATTCAATGTTCTTGCTATTTAGCTACTGCCACAGAGCCAAGATATGGCTAGGTTTCAATTTAGAGATCTCTGCTGCAAAGAAGACAGATTTCATTTGGTTGATATCAGGATTGAAAAGGTTGTACAAGTCAATAAGGCATGCAAATGTTACCCCAAAGAAAAATGTGTTTCAACATGACACCTCTGGTTCAGCCTAACTTGCTGGGTTGACAGCATTAGTGAAAAGAAAGGGCTTCTGGCTAATGCAATCACTGACAGTGTCCTAAAAACACTGAATCAAATTTTAACTACAGCTACAGTCTCTGCCTGCAAAGGGGGATTTTTCTTTTATTCACTATCAGTTCTTTATATTGATGACATACTGCTCTAATACAGATCTCAAAAGAATTTCTGCTTTGTCCTCCACTGCCTATTAGATATTTTAAGAAGTACTGAAAGTTCACCCGTGGTTAAAAATTAGTATGTGTCAATCACGAAAAAGGGCTGATGGTGCCACCCTCCTGAAAAGCATATAGCAAAGACAGCTCATTTTCAATAACAACTTCAAGGTCTGCTGAACAGACAGCTGGTTTGCTACTCATTCTGGGATAGTTCATCACAGCAATTATTCTGCTATTTGGAACTTTACTCTGAACTCTACTCATTCAAGGATAGACTGCAGGGTTATGGTGCATCAGTATTATTCTCACTGAAAGCATTGTGCACAACAACCTTTGAGGTAGGCTACTACATGTAACCCACTAGTTTTGGAGACTGAAATGGTATTTCATAGCCAGACTCTAAGCCCTACTATTAAGCACAGCTTTGATCCACAGTTGATAATGGTATGTACATACTCATCTATTACACGCTTGGTGAAATCTGACTACTAAAACCAGAGCTAAATGAATGCTAAAACTGACATTACTTGGGTAAACAAAGAAAGTAATGAGAATTACACACATTTTTCTTTTTCCCAGGAATTGAGGCAGTAATAAAATCCAATGTAAAATATAATTTTGTACCTATCACATGACTCTGACATGTACTCCTTGTCATGGTGTCCTCCTCTTCTTCTTGCAGGTTTTCTGTGTCTACTTTAGCCTGTACAAAAGTGAGGAACATCTGTGACTGTTTATGTTGCTTCATGACAACTACAGAATGTATTTTCACAAATAAGTCAAAGTATAATTGTAGGGTAACTAATGTACTTCAGTATATGGCCTGTCCCATTTCATTAACAATGTCAGAACGTTTAACTCCATTCAAAGTCACAACATGCAGCAGTCAAAAGATACTGTCGGAAAATGAAATTCTTCAAAAAGAAAAGCTTTTTCCTGCTTTTTTATTCTTAATAAAGAATTACACTCAGGACTGCCAACTTGTACTTGTTTTTCTCCAGAAATACCGTGTTTCAGATTCTATGCTAAAAAAAAGGAAAAGCAAACAAATGTGATGTAGAATCTCTCTAATTCAGTTTCCAATCATTTAACTTCAGCATTTCTGTTTCCACATCTGTTTAAAAACCATTTTAACTGCTAAACAGAGAAATAAAACGAAATTGAGAATGCAGTGCACACTAACAACTCTTACATCAAGATCTTTAAATCTTAAAGTATGTGATCAGGTTGAGGGAAGTGATCCTGCCCCTCTACTCTGTGCTGGTGAGACCTCACCTAGAATACTGTGCCCAGATGTGGTGTTCTCAACACAGGAAAGATGCAGACCTGCTAAGAGTGCATCCAGAGGAGACATACAAAAATGATCCAAGGGATGCAATACCTTAGGCTGAGAGAGCTAGGGCTGTTAAAACTGGAGAAGAGAAGGCTCTGGGTAGACTTAATAGTGGCCTTTCAGTATCTCAAGGTGAGGGTGGGGTGGAAATGGTTTCAAACTAAAAGAGAGGGATATTTAGACTGGACAAAAGGAAGAAGTTTTTTACAATAAGAGTGGTGAGGCACTGGCACAGAGAGGTGGTGGAAGCCCTGTCCTTGGAGGCATTCAAGGTTAAGCTGGATCAGGCTCTGTGCAACCTGACTGAGCTGTTCATTGCAGGGGAATTGCACTAGATGACCTTTAAAGGTCCCTTCCAATTTGAAGGATTCTATGATATTCAAGCCCCCTGGATTGTTCTATTCCTCAGCACTCCTATTTAGAAAGCATATGTATGAGGTATCTTCATACAACACTGTGAAAGCCCCTTCTATTACATGCCATCAGAGGCCATAATTCAGATCCAGGGACATATTTTTCTGCTGTAGTCTATAAATCAAACAACAATGAAGATACCTGCAGGCTGCGGAGAAGAGGAAAGCCAGCACTGCAGAAAAAAATACTGTCAACATCTCGGAAATTTTAAATTGTTTGTTAATCACTGTCTGCTGTTTTACTCCACTTACAGCAAATTCCTTATAGCCTTAAATATATTCTGTAATCTAAAACAGTAGAATTTACCATAATTTGCATGACATATCCTTGATCATTGCACATACTTGTCTGGCTTACAGAAGTAGCCCTATTGACCCCTTGTGACTAGCCTCAGTAAGACACAGAAAATTCTCTATTTATAAAAGTGCATTCATAATCTCTTAATCCCAAATATTTGATTTCTTCTTAAATGAGGCTCTTTAGGCTATGGAAAAAGAAGGGGAGAGTATGTATTCATTTGACATCAAATTATGGATAAAACAGTTTCTCACATGTGCAGACTGTATGGCAGACTGTGGCTTGCTACTGATGTGACATTTCAGAATATTAGATAGATTTCTGGATGTTCCCCAAACACACTGAATTACAGACATGCCCTGCTATCCAAAACTGGCGTCTTGATTTTGTTGCCACGCTTCCACTTCACAAAGCAAAGCCCACGGCTTTTCTAAATTACACTGGGCTGTAATAAAATCACAAAGATGAAATGAAGCAGCGCAGCGCAAAAATGATTGTATCTCACCTTAAGCTTCAGCCAAGGACATGAAAAAGTATCGAAGAACGTGGAGTATCCTTGGTGTGAGCTAAAGGATTATGTATTTCTGTTGGCTGGCCTTTTGAGCAAAGTGCTTTTTTGATGAACACTAACGGGAAGCGTATCCCTTTGAAGGTGAATGCACAAGACTGCCATTGGTGGAATATCGTTTTTTCCATAAATTCAGTGGCAGTCAAGCAATAGTGTACTTTGTATGAACAGAAATCAGAGGTAACTGGTGCATATGTTATGGCATAATGGTGCCCCAAGGCTTTACCTAGTGCATTATAAGCGAAGAAACTTAATTCTCAAAATAAAATGGGCTGTAAAGGAAAAAATTTCTATAAAATTAATGTTAAAAAGGTTATGGCCAGGATTTAAAGAAGTATATACATGATGTGCAGTTTCTGCACTGAAACCAATCACTGAATGCTCTTTGCTTTGTTCAAAGAACAGAAGCCCTCTTAGTTTGGGGCTTTTCAAAAGATTCATGTTGTTTTCTCCAAAAGCATTTGTTCTGTGTTTTCACAAGCAACAAAACGCACAATAGGCCATTCTGCCACATGCAACTGCTTTCAGTCACAGCTATCTCCCAGACTTCTGCAATCTGCTTCAAAGGTAGCAGACACTAAAGAATAACTGAAAGTGATCGTAATAAGATGCGTGAACTTTGAATTTACAGGCTTTCTATTGTTTTCCTCGCACAAGCTTCGAGGGAGAGATAAAATGATACTGTGGAGTCTTATGTTGTATCTCTTCCCTAAGTTAGCAGTAAGAACAGTAAGCATCTTTTTTATTCTCTTTATTCTAAATGTTTTAGCGTGAGATAATTCTTTCAGGACTTGAATGACACAAAACCAAAACATGAAACTCACAAAGGTGAAGCATACAATGCAACTCAACCTCGAAAAACAATAAGAAATACTTTTCATTCTGAGTGAACAAAAGAGTGCATTGTATAGCACAGGTAATGCCTTTTCCATGTGACTAATGTGTCCTTTAAGGCTAAACAGAATGATTAGGATTTCTTCATTGTTTATGTACATTAAGAACCACCTTTGTAGTTCCCTAATAAAATGAAATCTGTCATTTAGGACTATTATCGCTGCATTTAGAAAGATTTCACAAACTGACAGACAAAAAGCAGAGCAAATTATTGCAGCATTAGAAAATAACATGAACGAAATTGTAGAAGCAATGTACAGAGTTTTCATACTTCTGTACATTGAAGATATACCCTAAGCTGTCAGGACCATATTAAATGGGGCATAGTTAAACTGAGTGGCTCTGATAAGGGGCTCTGCTTTGCTATCAAAGTTCTAGATCAGTTGGATTGAATTTCCTGCATATTGCGCATTTCCACACTTTCATTCTCTCTCTTTCCTTTCAGTGACACTACAAGGACAGCCTTAGATATGCTTATAATTTGTGGTTTTATAATGCAGGAGACATCTACATTTTCAAAGAAGAGATGATACCACAATAGTCAGGAAGGAAAAGTTTTCCAAAACATTCATTCTGTGCATGTGCCCCATAAGTTTTAAAAAATGACCTTGTAGACGCTCTTAAGAAAGACATTTGCATTAAATAAAAAACCACTTGCCTGAAGCTGATACTTCAACCTTAAGCACCCTAAACAACTGCAAAGAGTTGTTCCATTTCCTGTTATGAAGCCCTTTGCAATTTCTTTTATTCTTGAAAAAACATCCCAAAGAATTTTTATTTGAAATTCTCTCAAGTGAAATAGTTGCATGTGTTGTACTCCCACAATTTGGTTTTATCAGAACAACAAAAATAACAGCTTCAGATTCAGAATCAGGATATATATTTGGCAAAAGTTTTCAGACTATTCTGTGGAAATAGTGATCATTGCTAAAAATCATCACAATAATATGGTCAAGACAGCTACCAGGAATGAGATAAGTATGTTCAAGAAGTTAAATCACGTAAGATCAAGTTAAAGCATCTCTGTACTCCTCCTGCTTGAACTTTAAAGCTTTGTTGGAGAGGCCCTTGCTAGGCAAGAAATTCCTCACTAAACTCCATGGTTTATTAATAAAAGCTTCTCAAGGAAAGACACCCATTCAGTTTGACTTCAGGCTGCAATCCTAGACTGTGTGTATACACTTTTCAAGGTACAGAAAAGTTAGACACACATAGAACCTTTCAAGCACCAGCATTAAGGAGCTCATAGAAAATAAAATCATTTTTCCTCTAAATTGCAACGCTCCTACTTGCTGGGTAAACTAAAGAATCAGGTGTAGTTAGTACCTTACTGAAACATAAAATTAGCTATGAGGCTTAACAGGGAGATACGCCGTGGTACAGAGTCATGGGTCACATGCATGCATTTGCTTTTGAAAGATTCCCTCTGAAGTGACAAATATTCCCAAATGTGATCAAATACTTCACCTTTTCCATATGAGCATTGCAGTTATTAGGCTTAATGCTTCCTGTAACATTCAGAGTAATGTTCAACACTGGCAGGCATGCAATTTTCAGAGAAAGGGGAAAAAAAAATGGAAAAAAAGAAAATTGTCCTATTATTTCACTGTACCACAGTATGATTATACCGTTGCTGTGCATATATCTCTGCTGAATTTGAATTGCGAGAAGAAGCAGTAGGATCTTCATGACTAGCTCTGTAATCTGGCCTATAGTCAAGCTGCCAACTTTTGTATTCACAATTCTCTAGCTACACAAAATCATATATAAACAGTTATTATCCCGTTTGTCTGTACTGGCAATAAGGAACACATCCAGAAGATAAAAAGAAGGTAATAATATTTTCATGGACTAAAGCACTTACCAGGGTCTGATTCTGCATTTCCATATCAGCTTTTGTGTTGCTGTTTTTCTTGTGGTTTCCTTGAGAGCTGATAGAGTTGCTGTGAAGAGAGGAGCCCTGGGAGCTGCCCTTCGACACACTCCTGTAGGAAACATTATTTGATCCACTTTCTGTCTGCTGAGCTGCTTTCTTATCAACTCTGCAGGTAGAGAGTGATTCCTCTGATAAATTACATTGCCCTTCTTCAATCACTCCACTTTTCCATTCCTTTAATGTTTAAAGTAACCTCTCTGTATCTTTCTGTCTCTAGACCTTTGAGTGATAAATGTTTCTAACTAGCCTTGATCAAATCTGTCACTTGCAATTTCAGGTAGTATATCAATTTAGTCTTTCACATATAATGATTTATTTTATATTTAGGACTGCTGGGGGGCAAATGTGAAAATACGGTATAGCAATTGCTAAGTTTTCCTGTGACTGAAGGTTATGGCAGGTAAAAATGTAACTAATTCTGATTAGTTCCCAAACATATGTTTGCTGGTTACTATTCAGGAAAACGGAAGACATTAAAATACAAACCTAACTCTCCTCTATTTTCACATATCACATGCCTACATTCTTGATTTCTGGAATCACCTGTATTTCTATCAACTTGCCATTCTATAATATCAGAGACCTTTGGTTTGCTTTACAAAGTAACATGAACATAATTATAATCTCATACTTTAAGTTTTATTACCTTAATGATAAAGTCCTGATAGTTTATAAAGTGGTTGTTCCAATGTATTCTTAGTCTAAGGGCAATATACATTCAACTTAGCGTCTGAGGATGCCATAAAATTTATAGTGCGCAACAAAACATCCCATACCTGTTTAAAAGCTCTTTCATAAAACTGTCTTTTGGTGAGTATGTAGCTGTGGAGCAACCCTTGACTTGTTCACATCCGATCTTGCCAGACGTGTTCCATGATGGTTTCAAAATTTTAAACTCCAGAGCATCACCTAAAAAGTCACTGCTGTCCGTTTTCCTGTTAATTTCATTTTCCACTTCACAGTGTTGTTCCGTTGGCTTTTTCTCTTTTCTCCTCTCTAATTTTGACTGCTTAATTCCAAATCCTGAAACTCTTGGTTCTTTCTTTTCTACTTTTGTTTTAGGAACGTCATGTTTCCTGCTACTCAGTGCTGGCAGCTTACTCTTTCGAAAGCCAAACCAACTAGCTATAGAGGGCCCAGTCTTTTGTTTAGCCTCTACAGTGGGAGATTTGTTTTGTTCCTGACCCTTCTGGACATTTTCTTGGATGCACAACATGACCTTCTCCTCTATCGTAGGTTGTAGAACAGGTGAACTAAAAACATCAGTAACCTGAGGGGCTTCTGCTAACTTTAAAGACATCTGCTGTCTCTGTGATTTTATTGCTTCCAGTTTATGTGGACATTTTATTCCACCCAAGCTATGAAATGATGAAATCTGTTTGGAAGATACAGTAGCTGATGTGTCTAACTCCGATTCTGCTGGCAAAACACTTTTTTTATTTAGAGCTTCGTGTTGTAAATTTTCACTGCTTTTCTCACTCTGGACAGATAGACTGCGTGCATCTTTCACAGAAAATGATTTGTTACCATCATACTTCAAAGTGTTCCGAAACGAGTCTACTTTTGGAGATGATCTGAATGGCAGTTTGCTTGGGCTGCCATGCTGGTTATTGCAATTACTTCCAAGAGAACCTTGTCTAGAGTAAGAATTTTCTGTGTTTTTCGGAGTATTTGAAAGAGTCTCTGGTGTTGCTGCTGACCCAGGAACGGCCTTGATCTGAAGTCCTTCCATGGCTGAGTTCTGCCTTGTTAGAGAATTTCCTCTGTCAGAAGTGTTCGTAATAATCTGAGTCCGTACTTTTCCAAGACCTTCTGTAACAAGGGCAGCTGGCTTTTCTCCTGTATAAACACTGAAACTCTGACTTCGAGCTTTTGCCCCATTCATGCCCAGAGCTGGTTTCAAGTGTGACTTGCTGCTAGAAGAAAGAGATCTCTTAACTAATTTGCTTTCCACTTCACCTACTCTGTCTACCACCAAGCTGCCATTTTCATGTGGATGAGGTGATGCTGTATCCATACTAAGTGTCACAGTAAAATTATCTTTTATTTCGGTATCGGACTTAGAGTCTTTTAATTCAGCATCCATTACACCTCTGGTGGCTATACATTCATTTGGCTTGTACTTACTTGTACTCACATGGCTTTTGGAAGCTGCATTTATACTATCTTTTTCCTGCTTCCCTGGAACGGTAGAACTCTTTCGGAGAAGTTGAGGAGATTTGACAAATAATTTCAGTCCTACAGGGAGACGGGTTTTCACTCCTTTCTCATTAGAGTTTTGTGTGGCATTTGCAGTGTCACTACCATGAAACAGTGTTGACAATGGAGAATTGTTTACCTGAGATCGCAAGGGCTCACTTGTGCTTGTTGCGTGACACTGAGGAGATGCAGGGAGAATGTTTGGCATCTTTCGTGGCTGATCAACCCCACTGTCACTGGAAATATCCTTCTTGCTGGAATGTGCTTCTTGTGAAGTTGTTTCCAATGATGGACCTAGAGGAACGGACCTGCCTGTCTGAGAATCTGTGCTCAGAAACTCGCGGTTCCTGCGGAGACCCATCTGATTAGTGCTTTTTAGGCAGACTTGCTTTGTGGAAACTTTAGAAAGTCCTTGGCATGCATTATGGGGTTGCTGAGATACACATTTATTTTGCATAATTACTTCAGAATTTTCTTGAAGGTAAGATAACTCAATTTTGGCCCCAGAAGATGCATTTTTTGCTTGCATATCATGACTAGATTGATTATGGATGCCAGAGTTTGCAGTTCCTTTTAATGGTGATGATTTCAGTATATTTTTTGCTGTCTCACCTGGAACAGCTCCTCCTAACTTCACAGCTACAGGAGGTGAATGAGCATAATCAGGCCGAATCAGCAAGGATGTTGACCTGCCTGGAGGAAGGGGTGGGGACGGCGACCTGACTTCTACAGTAGCTACATCATGATTAGAGTCTCTGGTTGGAGGTTCTCCATAGTCAGTAGGCTCTATAAGGTGCTGAGGCAACAGTGGTGACGCTGGACTCTGACTCTTTGGATACTTTGTCCCACTGCCTCTGCCAAGACGCTTTGAGCTGGGCAGAGGGTGGGCAGGGGGCTTTGGAACCTGGAAGTCAACTTTTGAGTCAAAGTGACGAGGTGGACTTTGTGCCTTTTTGAGTCTTGAAAGCTTTACAGGTGGCAAAGCAGGTGATTTTTCAAGGGTTGCTGGGGTCACTGATGTAGCTACAGGTGCCTCCTCACTCTCTGTCATCTTGCTTTTTTGTGGAGAAAATTTACCTCTGCTGGGTATTTTAGTCAAGACTGGCTTTTGATTGATTCCTGCATGAACAATGGAGCTTGAATTGGTCTTGTAGGATACATCATACACTGGCTTAACTAGTTTTTGTTGTGGGGCATTTTTCAGTATTACTCTTCCACAGGGTGAAGATTCACTGCAGGTCGTGGCAACGACTGTATTTTTATTCCCTGTATTATCTTCAAGAGTCTGCTTCTTAGTTTTGTCTTCAGCTACTTCCAAAACAGTGTAGTCTCTAGCATTTGTTCCTGTCTGCAAATTAGCTATTCCCTGAGGTATAAGTTCAGTATATTCTGCACTGGACCTACTTTCTGGTTGGCTGATTGATATCTCATTTCTTGTTACAGTGACAACTCCAGTTTGATGAGAGCTGAATTCAATTGGCTCACCATCCTCAGCATCAAATATTACTGTAATGCACTCCTCAGAAGAAGTCTTTTTTATGACTTTTTGTTGTTTAATGAAATTACATGTCTTTGGCCTAGTGTCTGAGTGAGCAGATGTCTGTCGTTCCTCTTTGTCACTAGATATAAACTGAGAATTCTCCGTGACTATGAGCACGTCAGAGTTCTTTGTGTACTTCTCAGTAAAAGGAGTTGCTAATAAATCTGATGGACTTTTCTCATCACTGCTTTCTATATGCAATTCATCCAAGACTTCATTGTCATCAGTATCTGAAAGCTGAAAATTAAGGTCCTTCCAGGCTATATTAGCATGGCTTTGATCTAACTGTAAATCAGGCAGCTTTGTTCTTGTGCACGATTCTACTTCTGCCTGAAATCCACTGACAAAACTAGTCAATTTTTCCGGTCTTTCCTTTGAATTAAAATATGAACTTCTTTCTGGCAAATGTTTCCTATTAGGATCCCAGTGAAAGAGACTGTCAGAAACACTGTGAGTTAATTTGTTACAATAGATTCTGCAGTCTTTGCTCGGTACTTCCTGCAGCAATAATAAAGATGAAGAATCATCATCTGCATCATCATGCGAATCTGAATCATAAGAGAAAGTTTTGTTATGTTCAATGCAAATACTTCCTACTTCCATTGGCTTACAATGAGTCTGCTCATGATGACTGCCACACTTAACTCCAGGGGAATATATTCCTTCATTTGAGTTCATGCAGTCTTTGTAACCCCATTTTGATATTACTGAAGGTGATTCAAGTAATACTTTTTGCTTCTGTAATTTCTTCAGCCCTTCTAGGATATGGTTTTCCTTGATACGAGTCGGAGGTAGATCATCTGCAGGACTAGAAAGGTTGCTTGGAAGTGAAGAACCAATGCTGATTCTTTTATCCCAGCTCACGGATGACTGTCAAAACAAAATAAAACTCGCGTATTACTCACAATTGCTGTTAATAAGAAATGTTACAATTTTGTTAAAGAAATTTAGGAGCACATAGTACGTTGCGTTTCATTCACTGCTATTAACAGCAAAGTTCTTTTTTAATATGGGACTTCACACTGGTGTGAAGGCCACAGCGGAATTAAAACTTCTAGGAAAAACAATGTGAATGGAAGGATTAAGATAAAGAAGAACAATTTGGATTGTGAAAAACAGAATAACTGTCAGAATAAATGATGAAACTGTGAGTGAACTGGAGTGATAAGGGAATTGTTAAAAAGAGTTAAAAGGAAAGAGAGTGAGAGGGAGGGAGATGGAAGGGAGAGAGCTCCTACTGAGTTTTCTGACAAGTGTTTTAGATGTAAAAGAAAAAAGAAAAAGAAAAAATATTTCTGAAAGTCATCGTAAGCTAATAAATGAAGCATGTTAATTTGATTTACCCTTTTGCTGCACGTCTTCCCATCATTCCAAGTGTAGGAGGAACCGCTGGAATATTCACTGCAAGCACTTGAAAGGGAAAGTTCACTGCTACTGCAGCTGCTCCGGGGATATAGGCGGCTAGGACCTGTCACATTTAATTGACTGTGGCATTTCAAGACAGGTATAGTGGATTTCACATTCTGTTGGCATTCCTAAAACACGAGAAGAAACAGAAATATCTTATGGCTGGAAAAAGATCATTTAACTTCCGCCTGATTAAGAAGAACAAAGATGAGCCAAGTAAGCTACTTACACCTTCCTATTAGGCTATTAGTGTCTGGTGAATTTAATGCAGAGAACTAAATTAAAAATTGCTAATATTTTCATTTGTCAGGGGAGAAAGCCATAAAAGCCAAGATCCTCCATGTTTTCTTTTTTATTCTTGAGCTAGTATTCTGCTCTTTCTTTGCTAAAGACTATTGAGTCTGCTTGAATTATGCTTTGTATATAAGCAGCATGCTCCGCTAAGATACAGAAAACAAAGTTATAAGAATACAAGTACATCTTGACAACTGCATTATAGCCCTAGAATGTAACAGATGAGGCTGTATACCCTGGACAAGGTAAATTAATTTAGTATCCCAACCAGAATGTCCACTGAGAATGGAATCTCTCCATTACAGTCTAATTTTGGTTTCCTATCTAGTTCAAAGCTTTGTCTAAGAAACTCTCTGACGTAGGACAATCCATCTTTGTGTCACTTGCAGACAGCTGAAGCCTCTTGCTTATGCAATTTATTGACACTTTATGGCTGCCTTTAGTACTTGTGTAGTTATCGCCCTGCTCCAAATGCAATTTCAGCTGACTGTGACTAAGTGCCAGCTTTGAGGAAGAGAGTAATGAAGAGCAGATAGCACTTTAGGTAAAATATTAAACCTCTGTAGGAGTATCTAGGATGCCTTTAATTTGTTTTCAAACTAATACTCTTGTGCGTAACAGTGTTAGATCTTCTTTAATGTTAAGTGCCTGCACCGTTCTGTTAGGCAATTCTCCAGTTTCCTTCCCAAATCAGACATCTTTTTAATTACCAGTAACAAAAGACAGAATGACACAACTCTATTTTTCACAAAACTTTGCCTTGAATTTCATTAAGACAAAACACGACCGTGCAGCCTCAAAGAATGTTTACTGATTTCTGCATAAGGACATAGAGCCAATTCATTTTGCTGAGATTAAAATTTTACCTTCATAGGAAAGATGAAGTCCACAAAACAATTACTAAAACTGTATGTGCAATAGACACGCAGCTGCTTCCTGCAAATCTCTGGAAAAATGTACAGTTTGTAGGCACTTCTCATGCACTAACGTTTTTGTTGCACTTTTGCTAATTTCTTCATTAATTTCCCCACAGCCTTCCATTTATTATTACTAGGGTTGAACCTTTTTGGAGTTAAATGGGAGAGAGCGGAATTTTTACTGCGAAGGAGTTCATCAGTACAGCTATTCATTGCTCAGCTGACATAATAATGTTCTGGTTTTGACAAACATAACTACAGGGCAAGTCATTACTCTCTGTCACAGGCAAAACCTATGAATGGGAAAATCATTTAGAGGTAGCAAGAGCACATTTCACCTCTGGGAGTTATTGGTACATGTCCTCCTAGGAAGTCAAATGGATGCAGGAGGAATAGCCTTTAAATCTGTTGGCTCTGGAAGAAACATGCTTCAGCATCAGAGGCAGGACGATGTCTTTGGTTTTAGTTTGGAAACAGATATCCTTGCTTTGTGGAAACAAATTATTTCTGACATTGTGATTCCCATGGGAGACTCCCTCATCAGCTGCCACATCTATGATGGTGTCATGCCTGGTAAGGCTGACTGTACAGAGTTTAATGGCAGCACGTGCTTGCTCTGGCTATTTCAGATGTGGCAATGGAAAAACCCATCAAGTCAAAGTATTGCCCTTTCCACTATGCCGCGTCCCAGTCAGCACAGTGAAGCTCAGTGAAGGATGTCTGTAAAATCCTTCCCTTTAAGAATACTCTGTGAGAGAAAAGAGGAGATTGCAGCATACTGAAGAGTTTGCCTTCCCTTCCTATTACCTTCAGCTAGCCTGCAGGCCTTGCCATCCCTCTGCTTTGTTTTCCTTGCACCGAAAGACAAGAAAGGTATTTGCTCCTGTAGTTTTAACAGTGTGAAAAACAGACATCTGAGCAAAGCAAAAGAACCATTTATCACTGAAATTATCTTTAGTGTTGGAGAGATGAGAAAACGTGCAAAAATGTCACACAGTCAGAGATTCTGAAGTAGGATATCCACCTCACTTCTGGAGTAGACTAAGATGATCATAAAAGGACTGAAATCTTCTCCAGCAATTTGCCTGTATTCTCTAAACTCTCTTAGAAAGTACTTTAAATTGTGTGCTTATGATGAATTAATTAAATACATTTAACTTGCACATGGGTTTATTAACTGACACGGTAAAATGTTAATTTTTTTTAATTATGACTTTAAAATCATTACCTTTAACAAAATTAGTGTACAAAGGCCTGAATATAATATTACAATTTAAAATCATAATTTTTGCCAGACATCACAGCGAACTCAAAGAATCAGACTACAAAAGAAACAAAACTACATACTTAGAAAATCCTAACCTGAAGGCTTAATTACATGTTATGCAAAGGGTTGTTAGCATTTTTGTGAACCTTTGAAACAATGCCTTTTCATTAGAATACATACTACAAAGGAGATTACATTTTTGTTGACATTTACTATACTTCCAAGATCAAAGGCACAGACAGGTTCAACGTTCTGTTCTTGTCCTCTTTATCCCTCTCTTTCTTCATGTGCTTTTGTTTTCTAAGCTACTTTTCTCTTTGACAATGAAACATGAAAGCCACACTGGCTAACATTTTGCCAAATAAGCACAAAGCTAAACCCATCAGAAAAAAAAAATGCAGAGCCCATGAATTTTTAAAAGTTCATACATAATATATCATAAAAGTGGATGAATAATACGGTGTATGGGCTTTAATAAAAAGCTCCTTGACCATTTCTCACAGATTCTGAGATGTAATCAATACCCAGAAAGGTATCTTGGGGACATTACTAAGATTTATGCTTTTTTGCACAGAGTGACACTATCTGCTTACTGTATCAACGGAGGATACAATATTGAATTTCAGAGAACAGAAGGAAGAAGAAGTATTGTTATCTGCCTCAACTCAGAGATCAGCTTTATGCTTCATCCCTGACATCAGACTTCTAAGGAGAAAAGGAGGGGTCCAAACATGGGATACAAGGACGGCACAGAAACTCACGTGAATCTGAGCATCAGCAGGTCGTGACTGCATCAGGCTTCTGTTTCTTTCTCCTTCTGACAGCAGATCTCCAGATGAGAGGTCTAAGATGCGCGAATGGAGTTTCTGCAGTGGGGGTAGAAGGGAAGATGTGAGGCATAAGCATATGTCAAGTATGCAGCAGATCAGCATTTTTAGAATTCCAAACTCTGCGGTTAAATTTCAAGGGAAATAAAGACCCCGAGGTAAAAGAAGATTTGTTCTAATTCAAAATGTTGCTGCTTGTGCTTGTTTTGTCCAGGACATCCTGTGTGAAGAACAGGTCATTCTTCATCTAAAACAAACTGCACTTTTTCTCCTAGTCTGTGCTTTGTAACTTACCATTATTTAATATACAACAATGACAAATGAACACGAGTCTCACCCCTATCCATAGAGTTTGACAGGTTTCGGGGAAAAAGCATAAAAAAGAACTACAAAATTAACATTTATAAATCAATCAACATGTTAATGTTGTTTTATTTACAAGCTGCTACACTGTGAGTGAATGATTGCAAAAGTGACCCTATTTTTTAACAGCATTGATCTGCTGAAGGCCTCCCTTGCACACATTTTAACTCAAAGTCATTAATGTCATCTGTTAGGAACAATTAATGTGAATAGAAAATAATTGCATCAGGGAATGAGGGACTCAGAGGATTTTGTGCATTAATATTCACATGCTGTTCGATTATATACACAGTTCTTTCCTTCAGTTTTGCTTGAAAGGACGACTAAGCTGGTGCCACTTCCTCCACATTCACCTGTATTGTAATTACTAAGGCTTTCAGTATGCATTAAGCCTGATTTGTTTTAATTGCAATTTCAATAGAATCCATGATTTATGTGAAAGCCTCAGCCAATGGCTTCAGAAAAAAAAAAATCTGCAGTCTTGTCAGTCATTGGACCAACATATCATGTAACATAACAGGCAGTATAAATCTTATTCACAGTCCATTGGAAACAATGGAAAAGGACTTCATGAGAAAAAAAAGACTCTCAAATGTAAGGAATTTGGATCAGGTTCTTGAAATTTTCCCATTAATTCCCCAAATCTACAATGTTGGAGAGCACATCTACCATCTGCAGAGCACCGGAGAGCTCCACGTGGAGGAGCAAACAGCACAACCACTGCTGTGGCACTTTGATGGGGGCCCTGGCAAAGGATATAGACTCTGGCGGAGACTTGTTGAGACTGAATGCATGGGATCACCCTTCCCGCCTCAAAAATTTGGTAAAAGAGGAAAAAAGAATCTGTAATCACTGAAGTCCGTTTTCTTCTGTGAAGCAGTAGTAGTGCTGAGGCAGTTCTTTGCAGTCATGCAATATATCTCATACCCAGGTACTCCTCTAATCTACAAAACTCACTAATTAGTAATCTGGGAGTCATTTCTCAAGAGCTACATATTCATCCAGATTCTATGCAGTGACTCTTTGGGAGATACTGTGCTGCTGCAGAAAGATTATGGCAAATAGTTTCAATGATCAATGCTCTGTAGAATCATATTTTGTCCAACATGTTGTTGAGTAGATTAAAATGCTACGAGCACTCAGTATCCAATATACATTTTATTATAAATATGAACTACATCCAGGTTATGTGTTTTTTTTAACACCAGTGGTGCATATCCCCTCATTTTTCAGCGTGTACCCTTTAAAATGTTATTACTAGAGTTACTGTCAGCTGTTTGCTCAAGATTTAAGCTCCAGGTAAAATGCTTTTCCAAGCACACAGATTTACTGACTTAGTACATGTGCTTGGCAATAATTCCAAGTGAACCATCAGAAAATTCCACTGTTTTCAGCAACAGGAGAAACTGATGTTAGGAACAAACGTACTTGCTCTTAGCAGAGGAATTACTTTCTCCTATGTAACCAGTTACAAGATTTTTGCTTCCAGAGATTTTTAGTCTGAATTACTATAGCTGGATCTGTTGGAGCTGGCAATAAGGGGCATGTGAGATGGATGAACAATTATACTTGAACATTTATTTTCCCAAAAATGTTCTAGAAATGGTGCTATAGGAGTTTTAAAGCTATAAAACTGTCTGCTCATTTTTCCAGCAAAGCAATTCAAATACTTCATTATTTAAATGGGAGCATGTATGCACCTTAGTAAGGGAAACAAATGACACCCCATAACGTCATCCAAGGGGACTTAGTGCGCTGCTGTTATTGTCCATATCAGCCCAAAGAGCAGAGGCCAGCCCACCTGGATGTAACACCTTTGATCAGGCAAAAAAATCCAAAGAATTCTGGCCAGAGAGCTGGCTGGTGAGGAGACACAGCCCAGCAGAGCATGCTGCTAACAGCCTGGAGCTACTGCTCTAAAGATGTGTAATGTGATTATATTTCTGCATCAATGAAAGATCATCACACTGGAAATATTCCCCCCACACTTATGCAAAGACACCAACAGACACAAGGCCAGCATGAGGACTATCATTAGCAAACAGCATGGTAAAGTTGGAGATCATTAATTAAATACAGTCACACGGCACTGAAGCAAGTCATCCAATTACAAAAGAAAACGATAAGAAAATTGTTTTTCTTTCACTTTTTTTTCTTCTTCCTTCTCCGTTTTCTAATTCAGAAATGGTGAAAAGTCTGCTAAACGAATCTCATTAATGATCCAGTAAAAATCAAGTAACAGACTGCGCTAAGTACGTATCCTGATTGTGATTTCTTCTCAGATAAGCAAAATATATTGGTTTATGGCTATTTCGGATGACAGCCACATAACCACACTAAGGATTTACTGCTGCCTTGACAATGGTACAATATTAAAATCTGTGTTGATGCTATCAGGATGCAGCACAAAAAAAGGCAGACCACAGCACAGGCTGACTTTCACAGAAAAGACCACATCAGTTTAAATAAATACTTAAATTGGAAATGTAAGAGCTGCAACTATAAATCCAAGTCATCCACTCCATCTGTAGTGCACTGAAGTAGCTGGCAGCCCGTGTAACAAGGGGAAATAGCCACAGCCCCTCTGAGAACAGACACCAGCATGGAAGTGAATGAGGTGTGGGATGGACCAGCTCACTTGGAAATTGCCCTGCATGGAACGGTGCTGGGGCAGGGGCTGGCTAAAAGCTGGCAGGGACGTGACTCATCAGGACCCACTTCTCTAGGGAAGGCCATGGGAGCAGAGGAGCCTCCTGGGGCCAGAAGCCCATGGTACTTCCCAGGTTGTATTGCTGCAGGCTTCCTTCTGGCTTTGCTTGTGCTTTTAGCCGAGATGGGGTGATATGGCTCAAAGTTGAGATTAACTCCCATAACCCACATCAAAACAAAACAAAACAAAAGAACAAATTTAGGTGGAAACCCATTACACCAAGTGCAATAGGAAACACAATTATCTGTCAGGCAGATAACTGATCCAGCAGACAGAGGCCTGACCTGCCCCCCCAGCAACATCCTTATTAAGGCTCTCTAGGAAGATGAAAGTGGACCGCTGCCTCCTTGCACACAGCAGCACTACTGACAGATTCCACAGTGCATCCTGACTGCATCTGTGCAGCGCATCTATCCGTTCCCATCTCCTGCCTGAAACCCCTAATGGCCTTCAAGCACCGCCAGAACGATTTCCAACGAATTATGCCAAACTGTATATGACTCTCCAATATTGGACGAGTTAATTGCTATTAAATCAATTGGCTTTGCTTTTCTCACATGAGCCAAAGTCCATCATTCACAAGAAAGAAACTCTCGAGGCTCTCAGAGAGATGTTTTTATCCGGGTGTAACAGCCTGTAAATGTTTGTTGGGTACACGTCACCTCCTCCTTATATGCTGTTCTCTGGGGCAGCACCAACTTGACAAATGACGCTCTGGGCTTTTCTCCCATATAGCCTAACTTCTGCAATTGGATTGGCAGGGAATACCTTTTCTGTAGCCCTCATTTGTAATAGTTCTCTACACAAAGAACCCACAGGCAGCAACACAGCAGCTCTGATCCTAGCCTCACTGTACTAAATGAGCAAGGCTTAGTAACTACCAAAAACAAGCAAAAAATTTGCAATGCAAATTGTGCTAATATGGTGATCCCTTCATAAGTGTGACAGAAGCACAAGAGCTCTTGCTAGGTGACTTTTTCCATTGTCTGACCTATTACACTCTTCCTGCTCCCTTGTTCATCTTTAACTGCTCAACTCATAGAAAGCAGAGTGCAGCTATGAATTAAGCACTCCTAGGATGAGCTTCAGATTCAAAAGTCTTACAGAAATAGCAGTCAGTGTTGCATTTCGTTCACACTGTGGGAGTCACAAGATTAAAAACAAAAATAAGAGATTAGGAATGCAATTTACTTAATACTAGTTTATGCAGAAATACCATGTTATGAAAGTGAATCTTGATTTTTTTCAGTCCTCAGATACGTTTCAGGCCTTAGATGCATTCCAGAGGGGATGTTCAGATGGAAGTGAGAGGACAGCTTTTAACTCTTCCATCAGAGGAAATTAGCTAGATTAAGAAAAGTATGAAGTGTGAACTTCTCATACCCTAACTACTTTGAAATAAAGGAGAGTTTGATATGAGGGAAAATAATACAATGAGGTTTGACCTCTGAAACTAGAAACAGAGTTTGCTTTTAAACAAATAAGAGTTTGTAGTACATATGCTTTTGGTGTGCAGTAAATCTGCTTTCTAAATTGAGTAGAACAAGTGGTTGCCAACAACATAATAGTCAAACAGAAAGCAACAAGTGAAAACTGCATTAAGATGCTTATGTTGTATTTAATTCTAACAATCACTGACTTTGGAAATGTACTTGAAATCATGTACTGTGTGCACACAGAAATGCCTTATGTCTTCTTGTTTGCAACTGATGCAATGAGAATAAAATGATAATTACCTCAGCTCTTGGAAGTAATATATTTAATAAAAAATCAGCAGTATGTTCCACTTTCCTACCATTCACTTTCTATAAACAGAGCTTTTCAAAGCTTATAATGACAGTAGCAACTGGCATACTGAGCCCTTTCCGCTCATAAATCAGCTTGGTTAAGAACTTGACTCCATCCTTCCTGCCGTCTGTTGAATGAGTAGACAGGTGGCTTCCTAGCAGAGTTCCTGTGTTTTGTACATGCCACCTCATACTCCTTTTTCTACTTATACACTTAGAGTAATTTCAAAGACACCTCAATGTAGAAACATCCATGTTTTTCCCCTCTAATAATACGCTTTACAATCATCATTTATCCTAACACTGTGAAGTTACCTCTGACTTTTTTTCTCTCTTCTATTTAAGACTAACACCACGTCCAGAATTACGGTGCTTCAGCTGAAGAATTAAATGTGTCTTCAAGAAGCATTCCTGTCCTTAGTATCACTTTTCAGGAGTGCCTTTACATCAAATTAGGTTGCTTGTATTTCTGCCAGAAAAAGGCAGTTAATAAAATGATTTTTTGCAATTGTTCTGAGAACACAGCTATCGTATAAGCTGCACTGAAACAAACATGTAGGTGTTTGCTTTTCTGTATTTTCAAGACATATGTTAGAAAGAGACCAAGTTTTAGGGGACTATGTGAGACATATTTAGATTATTGTTTTCACTTGTACATATAGCAAAAGCAACCAGTCAGCTTGTACCTGTGCATTTCCTTAAGGACCAAAACTGTACATCAACAAGCAGCCAGGGAAAAGGAAATGACAAGGTATTAGTGAAGCATAGGAGCAATTAGAGGATTGCAGAGCATTCCCCAGAGAAAGTGAACAAAGCTCTGCAGCACGGGGAAAAGGAGTCAGTCACAGGAGAAAGCTGGAGCACATACACTGTGCAGCAATTTGAAGGCAACCCTTGCTGCTGGGCCATGGGAAACCATGTGCAGGACTAGGACTAAACATGGAAGGGGAAACTAGCAGCCTCTGCCTCTTCAAAATGGTCCTCCCTTCCTGATAACGATATGCTCATCACTTAGATGTGCTGAAGCTGCTAATACAGAAGCCTGTAGAAGCAAGCACATGTAACATCTGACTGTGAAGCCAGTGCATCACACTGAACTATTTTTTCTCTCTCCCTGTTGTTCCAGGGCAGCATTCCTAATAGATCCAACAGCCAGCAAAGGAAGGTACTTGGTATCTGGCAAAAGTACACAACTCATAATATTATACACTTCTGCCTGGAACAGGCAAAGCAACACAGGAGCCTTACCCAGTAACCACCAGTAGTACATATATGTTGTCTTTCATATTTAATATCCTGTTACGTCTTATGGTTTATCTGATGGGTTAAGTGAAATTCTTTGACCCAGATGTTGCTGCTGGGGCTCTTAACAGCTGTGCTGCGGGAGACGCTGCCTGGATTGATTTTTGGTGGGAGCAGGGGGTGAATCCACAGGGAGTGAGCCTCAGGACAGCTCTCAGAGCAGCAGGAGCATGCAGTCAGCATCATTTATTGGCCTTACCAACAGCTGTCTGAAACACAGCAAACCATCACAGACTTACAGTACTGCTCAGCATTAACAGGGGGAAGTGTTATACAAAACACGAATATTAAAGGATTAACTATAAAATACATCTCGGTAAGCTAAAGCATTTCTTAGCACAAAAAAAGGCAGCCTCCAGCTATTCCAGAAATTTCAAGTCAAGCAGATCTGAATTTCCTATTAATCTAATAAAAACACTTCTACACAAGTTCTACTTTGATTTTTTTTCCCCCATTTGTTTTGGCTGTTTCCCCCACCAGTAGGCTGAAGTTGCTAAACGAACTTGAAGCCTGGTGATGCAGCAGATGCTAGACTTTACATTCAAGTGCAGCATTAACAGTGGTTTGTCAGTTTTGCTGGCAAATCCTCCAAGCGAGTTTACTCAGACAACTGACAACATCCAAGACAAAAGTACAAGGGGATGATCTTACAAACATTTGTGTAGAAGATTAGGGTGTTAAAACTACATCAGAAAATCCTGTTAACAAGGCAAATCCAGCACAAAAAAAAAAAAAGAAAACAAAGGTTTCACTTGCATCTGCTTCAGATTTTCCAGGCTTGCTGCTCTCAGTTTGTATCAATCCATTCAGAGAGAGGCAAAAAACACTGAATTAGATTCCAAAGTAAGGAACTCAGACATTTGAAAACTTATATCCTAGGGAATAAATTGGGAGGTATTAAGCAGACATTTGATGCATAAACATAAATAACATAATCTCTCTGAATTCTTCAGAGATTTGACAACATTGCTGTAAGCCTAAAATTACTCCTCTTCCAAATCCCTTAGTTTTATTAATTTTTATAAACTTTTAAGTAAAAGTTGCATTGAAAGACACAAAGTAATCCTTTCTGATCCTAGCTTTCAGTTTTATAATTCTATCAGTATTTTCAAGCTCTGAGACTCCAAAGTGTTCTCATTTTAATAGCACAACTGTAGAAGCCTGTAAATATTGCAGTAATAATAAATTGAGCTAATTTAATTTCTTATGAAAATGTCTGTGTAAAGTTCCCTGTGGTTTGTAATTACTGTAAAGTCAACAGTTTACATCAATGACCTGGTAATCAGCTAGTCAGAATGTAAACAATTAATGCAATAAATGCTTTCCATGAGCTTTCTCAAGGCAGACTCCTCGGAGTATGGCAAAGCAGAGGGATGGCTCCTCATGTAGAGATGTCAGGCCTCTTCTTAAGTTTGTATGTGTATTTTTTTTCCTCATTAACTTGGTACAAAGCAGTAAGTGCAATGCTTTTTTTGTAAACACCCTTCCATTGAGCTAATACTAATCGATATGTTAATTCCACATTGCTAAGTGGATGCTATCCCTGTGTAGGTTTTATGAATTACGGGAACACAAGAGGCAGATCTCTGCACGTGCTGACACCTTCTCTCTCTGCACTGCTCACAAACACATCCAGTTTTCCTTAACATCTCAGCACTGTCAAAATCAGTCAAGAAAACAGCTTTATACTAAACTTCTGTGACAAGGAAGAAGCATGCCATTAATCTTTTATGGCGTGCCTTTCACATGGTATCCATGCTGTAACAGTAAATATGCTGCGTGTTTTCCCATTTCACTGTATTTAACAAACGCTTTCCCATGAAAATACATATGAAAGGTGTTGATGCTTTAGTGTCACTGAGCCAACTGTGACTGCATTATCGATCATTATCTGACTAAACGCTACTCACTAATTTCAGCGTACTTCTAAATTGCTGATACTGACAGCTAGTGCTATTCCTGGTAGCACAACATAATTTCAGTCTTTGGATTTGTGATTCCTACAGTTCAAAATTCATTTTCACATTCCCTTTCTGACTATGCCCCAAAATCATCTAAAGGAATTAGGCAGACCTCAATAAGATCTCGTTATTGACATTTATGTTGATCGATGCTGGCTCTTACAGAATTGGAATCTACAGATCAATTCCCTTATTAGATTCGTTCTCAGTGCTGCCATGGCCATTTTATCACAGAAGCTGCTGCTATCAAATGCTGCTTTATCACTTTATAATGGGATACGCTGAAGCTTTCCTCTAGCATAGAGTGGGAAATGAAAACTGAGCTCTAAAAATTCTTTTCACAGATTTCCAAAATTACCCTTACTAAGTGCATACATATATTTTTAAAAGCTATTTTAAACTCAATATACCTAACTAGTAATAATTTCTTCCTGCAAGAAAATCCCACTTCTCAGAATGGTTAAAAAAATAGATAAATAAAAAGAGCTAGCACTGGAAACAGCCCTGCATCTATTAATTGCCTTTCAGCTGTTGACTCTGAGAGTGGAGAGACAAAAACGAGTGTAAGAATGAAGAAATGATAGAAAAAATGACATGGTTTCATTATGTGAGCACGCAAACGTGCAAACACTGAAGAGCACACAAAAATAGATACACTGGGTTTGTGGCAGTTTTATCAGGTTTTGAAAATGGGGACGTGGTATTTTTTTAAGAGCGGTGTTATGGCTCCTGTTGAGAGAGGAGTTCATCACATTAATTTAAATCTACGATAAAATAAATTAGCTTTTTTATTGCCAGGTTGAACTACAGGGCTATGATTGTTATGTATTACTACAATCTAAGTCTTAATGGCATTCTTAGCCCTGCGGTGGTCAAACAGAAACCATTTCAAACCTTCTAAAGGCTATTAGAGCATGTGCAGATGTCTGGAAAATTAATACTATTATCTAAGTCTAACCTTTCGCCTGTAGGAGGAAAAAGAGAGAAAAGGCTTGGGGAAGATGTTTTAGATCGATACCTGGGAACGGAGAAGGGTAAGCACTGTTTCACATGGAATTTCATTGGCTGTGAACAGGTGATTTGAGCAAGCAGATTCATCCTTATTTGGTTTTCACAGAAATCACTCATTTACTCAGAAAATAATTTAAGAGAGAGGAGCATCATTTTTACAGTCCTTCCTCATTGCTGTTTCTCAAGGTCCAGCAAGCTAGACACTGGAAAGATTCATTCATTTAAATGACAGGAACACGAATTTGTCAAGGTTAATGTTGAACAAGTCACATTTTCCTTGCTGCAGTACTGTGCATTTGAAAAGTTTCTCCATTCCTCCACCTATCCACCTATTTTTTTCTTTTATTTTCTTTTCTATCCTTTTTTTTTTTTTTTTTTTTTTTGGTAAAATGGTTGAAATGTCAGATGGGCTGAAAAGAGTAAAGGTAGAAGGGTTTCAAGAAATTGTTAGTCTAAGGCATATATTCTCTCCAACACTAACACTTCGTTTTTGGTTCAGAGAGAATCATTCTAAAGAGAAGAGCCTTTTTACAATGGTTTTCTTGAATGCCCAGACACAAGGTAACTCTATTGAAAAACATTAGTGGTTGCTCCTGGGCCAAACAGTGAGCTTGCAAGTATGGTGCCCTCTGAGTGCTGTGCTGGTGTCACACCATGTCATTGGAGTCCCCTTGTCCATCCTGCAGGAGCACCTTGCCAGACGCAGCCTGTCCTGGACTCACAGCAGCCATGGACTGGACCTCACCTCTGGCACTGCTAGCCAGGAGCTGCAGACCCCTTTGGCAGCTGGATGGGCTTGAAGAAGCATTGCCAACTTTCCATGTGAAATCTGTGCCTTCGTGAATTGATCAATTTTTCCACGGTAGATAAAAACAGGGCTTAGAAGGTATTATAGAGGAATTTTAGAAGGGGTCAGTTCCCATTTCAGCACCAAATAAGTAGCCAGAATTTTAGAAGAACTCAGCACAGTGCCTGACCAGTAGGAAGTCTGGTCCTGTGCTCATGAAGGACCTAAAGATCCAAATTAAAGGTTAATTCCATTTGTTATTCCCCCATGAACTGGTGAAGACTGGTAACAGAGCTGAGAGTACCCATACGTCTAATTACTGTCAAGAATCTCCTAAGAACTACTTAATGGAATGAATTTAAGCAAGCCTCTAAAATACAATGCCAATTTCTGATTTGTATTCATGCTCGCAGTATCTGTAATCCATGATAACTCTGCCTTAACGTATGTGAATCTATGGTACAGGAAGTGGACACAGTGCTTACTCAGAGGGAAAATAACTGGGGTGTAGAGTAAGTAAAAGGCAACTTAAAAAAAATCAGATTAAGTACTTCTGCTTTTAAAATGACTGTAACAATTTAGAATCAAAAAACCACATTCATCTTAGAAGATACATACCAGAAGGAGGAACTGAAGAGTGAGCATCTATTTTGAGATTTTTTAAGCACTGAGATTTATTCAAGATGCCTTTACCTTGACACTCTGATTTTCATGCTTTTAATGCAGTAAGATGAAGTTTATTCAAAATGTTCAAGATGCCCTTGCAATGCACACAGGACACAGACAAAACACTACTCCTCCCCACATCCAGACATCTGTTAGTGACTAAAGGAACAGGGCTTGCTCACATCCAGGCAGAAATGAGCATGGACACAATCTAAAAACGCTAAAAGTACTTAAGACTCAAGTCTGTCAACATCACCTTATAAAAGAATTAATGACAAAGGTAACTTTTCCTTTCAGCTTGCCCGTATCAGAGAGCTACCTACACGGTAATTTAAGAGTTAAGGCATTAATGGACTCTACAGTTTCACTGAGCATCTACTTGCAGATTTTATCTTGCAATACAGTATTTCACATTCTCAGCGAAGTCAACAGAGATTTAGTCAATAGTGTCACGGCCTTTGGATGAGGATCTGAATCTTACCAGTATCCAAACCATCATTAAAGAAGATAGGTCATTTGGGAAACAGAGGAAAGCATTAGTAAAATTCAATACTAAAAGATGGGGTTGGTTCAGTAGGTGTTTTATGATTAATTATGAATAACATTTCATTTTAATTACCAACTCTTTCTTCCATGCACAGTATACATAAAAGCATACAAAACATAAAGAGTACATGCCAGCAAAAAGAAATTTTTTCATAGCAGATGGCAACAGAAAGTACTTCTCAAGTAATCTTATGTGCAAAAAACTACTTAGCATCATGTTGGATTCATCTGATGGAACGTGTAATTTATAATTACTAGCGAATTACACTGATCTGATATAATCAGAACTGCTTAAATTTTACTGGGTACTTATTGGCACACTTATTTTTAAGTAAAAGGCAAATGTTCCTTATTGCTTCGTGTCCATAATCTCTGCCATTATACTTAAATAGTAACAAAACCAGTTATAAGTAAATTATAAATGACATTTCACTTGTATGAAGTATAATACTCCTGATTAAATTAATCCTTAATATATTATTTTTAGTATACACACACTTTTGAGTAGTCCTTCCTTTCAGTTTCAAAGTCTTCTAGGGAAACAAACTACATATCCAGTTCTATTAGTGTAATAGGAGAAAATGAAATGTCTGTAATAAAAATGGTTATACTTTTATACTGCCTAAGGATTTCAACAGATTTCCATTTTACTATGACAAGAGAAAGGCCTCAAAATCTTCAAATCATTTAATTTTATGCACTCTTTTGGTAATTCATTAGGGACTTATGGAGTGTGAAATATGCACTGTGAGGAGACAACAATTATCTCTCACACCTGTTGCTTACCATATTGTATTTGAGAAGGGCTTGCAGTGGCTACTGCTCTATTTCACTGAGAAATTCAAAAGGCTCCCCCTAGCCAGCCTCTATACTTGCATTTATGCAACAATTTAAATGGTAAGTTGCTAATGCACCTTTGTAATACATTCAGCAAACAGAGCAGGCTGAAACAGTATCCAATAGATTATTCTCTTTAAGTGTTGCTGAAGGTTATATGTAACACAAAATAAAAAAATAAAGAAGTGCACCTTTTTAAGGCTTAATTGAAGTTTGAAGCACAGGGTAAGTCTGTTCTATTTTGTATTGCATACACATTTTGTCTTAGATATGTTCTCATACATATTGTACAAAATGGCAGGAAAAAACATGGAAAACATTGGTGTACTTAGTGACTTTTAAGCTCAAGGAGTGAAGGTTTAGACTGGATGTGAGGGTAAAGTTCATCACAGACAGTGGCAAGGTCCTGAAACTGGCTGTCCAGAAGGGGTGTGGATGCCCCAGCCCTGGAGGTGTTCAAGAATAGGTTGGACGGGGCCCTGGGCAACCTGGTCTAGTACCAGAGCTGGAGGTTGGTGGCTCTGCCTTCCCTTCCAACCCAACCCATTCTATGATTTTATGACTGCCTACGTACTTGTTCGGGGTTACAAATGCCATACTAGATTCCTTCCCTCATGTGTATCATTAGTGATAGTAAAAATCCTTGCATAAAATAAACAGAAAGCTACAGTTCACTTAAAATCAGTTTCATGGTGGTCTTAAAAAAAAAAAAAAAAAAATATATATATATATATATCAGTAAAATCTTAGTTCTTTGGTGAAGGCCTGCCACATCAGTACAGTATTTCTCTAATGTTCCTCAAGCACGTAAGTGGAGCTGTAAAAAAGGCAAGTAAGAAATATGGTTTATAATGTATTATTCAATGTTGATTATTTAAGCTGAGATTCAGATTTATATTTCTGTGTTCTCAGTGGTATTGATGAGTGGGGACAAGACTGAAATAGCAAGTAGGTATCAATTTACTGAGATAATACAAGACTAGAAATAATGACATCAGCACCTGCAAATGAAGAAATGCTCCTTTAATTTGTTCTGAAAGTCTCAAAAATCGTTGAGTGTTCCTTTCTAGATTGCTATCTTGATTCCTGATTCACAGAAGCATTCTTATCGTTTGACATTGCTACAAGAACTGTATGCTCTTGCTTGTGACAGGATCTTCATGACAGCGACACCAGACCTTTGTTACCCTTGATATGGAGAATGCACTCCTGTAGGGCTACAGCTTGAAATATTTAGAGAACTGCAACTGGTGTAAAAAACACCACCTTACTACTCGGAGGTTGCTCTAATGCTAACATAATTCTTGGATAAATTTTAATGTACTAGTTTAAACAACATATTTCACACACACCTTAAATATAAGTGATTAACATCCCATCTATTCCTAAAGACACTCAGATTTTCATTGCTATTGAGCAAACAGTTTTCCATGACTTCTCTACTGGTATAACAATCAGCGGGTCTGAAATTCATTTCTGCTTTAAGCTACCAGACTTGATTTTTGACTAGGTAAATATCACTACAAAGACAGTTAAAGCTTATTTATATTTTCATATTTACAGAGAAAATAAAAAAGGCTATTTGCCAGTTTGCTTAAATTGCAATGTTTCAGAATATTTGCACGTAGGAGTACCCTGACAATCTCAGGAACAGAAATGAAGAAAGGACATAAGACAGTCAACTGCAGAAGTCTCAAACTTCAGGCACAACGGGGCAGTCTTGGTCTCAGGCAACAGGCACAAGGCAGCACTCAGAGCTGGCTTCTGTCAGACAGGAGTTATGCTGCTGTGCAGTGTATGATGATCCAGTTACTTAAACACACTTTTGACTGCTCACAAACTGTTTTCTAACTCTGTTTTAATTTCAATTAAAGTTTTAGCTTTAATTTCAAACTCTTCAATGTTTTCTTTCTAAAACACTTAACTATCTGTATATCTAATTGCTGCAAAATGAAGAAACTTCATTTTCAACCTTCCTCACCCACACACCATCATGTCTAACGACGTCTGACCCAGAGGTCAGACTCTGCGGCCAGATATTCCATCTCCTTCTGTCAGGAGGAAGGGCAATTAATTGCCCTTTTTCTGTCTCATATATAATAATGTCATTGGTGCAATTTACCCCTTCCTGCTAAGTTGCACAACTGTTTCCATGTAGGTACATACAGTCACAGTCTATCAAATATGTCAGGAGATCGCTGTCAGGTTATTACAAGAGGTAATCACAACGTGGTTACAACAAAACAGTTATTATTTAAATTGAAGAATTCAGCAGAATGTGCTGTAGCATTCAGGACAAAATTTTAGACTTCAGCTTAAGCAATGCAGATGGTCCCTGAGTAATAAATGAAACTAATCTAGCCAGAGAAACACAATGAGAAAATGGGTGCTTCTGGAATCTGTAACGCAGAATTTTTATGATGGAAATAAAATGACAATGAAAATACAGTTTGGGATCAGAGATACTGTAAATCTTATCATTAGTAATATTATTTTATGCTTTCCCAACTGTGAAAATTTTATCACTTATTTAATCAAGTAAATCAGTTCAATAAATGTTGCTAGTTGCCACTTTTTAGCACCTTTCACAGGAAGTTCCCTGCCTGCTCTATAAACAGCTGTGACAGCAACCTCCTGGGCGAGAAGTGAAAACGAGAAATCTATCCACCCATGGAATTCAGTGAACAAACATTTTGCTTTTATGTAAGCAGAGATATATAATATAAAAACTGCAACATCTATATCAGAAGGCAAATCCTGGTCCCTGTTAGCTCTCAGTAACTCTGTTGTAATAAAGAAACATCATTGTTGTAAAGGAAAAATATGCAATGTTAGAAGCAGGTTTGATGTTAATTGCTATGCTATATTTTCTGGAATGAGTGCAAAAAGAGAGCTAACAAGAGAAAAAATGTTTTGTCTCAAGACGGAGCAGCCCCTACCTGAGAAAGTCGAACAACTCAGTGAGAAGCCACAGTTAAACATTTAAATGACTGTAATTTAGTGATTTAAACAGTTTTGAGTTTCTTTGAAGAAAACACTGCATCATTTACAAAAAAAAAAAAAAAAAAAAAATCCCCAAAATGAAGTTCTCTGTTTTCTTTCCCAAACCTTTATTGTCAAAGCAGGTAGAATTTAATTTATTTTTAGCTACTATATCAGCTGAGGAAAATGAAGACTTAGCAGCCACTCCTCTGTGACAGTTATTAACTAAAAGCATTCAGATGTTGCTAAAGCAGAAGTGCTTGTCCAAGTCTTCATTTTAAGTCATTTCAGATGCTGAATAAATTAAAATTACAAGAATAACAACAGGAAAGAAAGAACGGTGACCAGACTCCTCCTTACTTATTGACCCTGTTACTGGCTCTGTAAATCACACTGTCTGGTTAGAAAGAACACCCCTAGAACTACAGGGCATCTCTTAAAATCACCTACAGTATAAAGAAAGTGAAGAAAAAGGAAAAGATTGAGTTATCTCTACCTACTCCTCTATCCTTCCATTTTTGCATCAGAGTACAGAAAACCTTTTTATAACAGGAGTGAGATGCCCTCAGCATCACAGTTACTACAAGCAGTAAGCATACCAACATTTCTAGTAGCTAAAAACTTATATGGCAATCTATTCAATCACATGCCTTAAGGAGCCACATCTACTACTTTTAAAATATTACTAGCCCTTCAATTTCATGAGTACTTTTCTTGTAAATGCATGAGTATAATACTTCTAATAATAGTTCTACAGTAAAGGATTCCTGAAACAGTCATGAAAACCTTACTTACATGTTTGTATTTTTTTTTTTATTTTTAATTTGGTAGTAATCAGTTTTGCTTTTAGTCTGTGTGAGAAGCATGAGGGAAAGCAACATGGTACAATCAGTTCTACATACAAGCTGCTATTCCACAGTCAAGTTCAAAACACCTAAATCAATCTGTGTATTGAAAGAAAAAAAAATAGTTATAAGAAGGCACACAAAATGTGCACTATTTGCCTAAAATCAAATCTTAAAGAAACCTAGGCTAATGATGAAATCTATTTTAATTTTAATATATATTTTAAAGAAATCTATATTTCTGTTGAAATCTGAGATACTCAGAATTTTTATGGTTTTAAAATAAGCAGAGTCTTCAGTACAAGAGCGTCCTAGTGCCAGTCACAGAATAATTTAAGGGCAACATAGTACGAAATTACAGAATTCATGTAGACAAAAGGAACTAATATTATTTACTTTTCACTTAGACCCTGTTCTGCAGGTCAAAAATTTTAATTGTACTTAGTGTGAATACTCCTAGGATGAGATCAGCATGAAATAAAATTAAACATCAATATACCAGACAATACAGGAAAATTAGAAGTCATACCACGTCTGCTGCTCACAACAACAGCACTTGTCCATTTACATTGGTCAAGTCCATGAATTAACAGGAATACTCTTAACAACATATTTATTACTCTGCTGTAGAGGGCTTTAAAGAAGTATTTAGCAACTGCTCTAAACCCAGGGTTTATGGTTTTTCAGGAAGATATAATCTAAACTGTTCTCTTTTTCTCAGGCACATTCGCTTAATTTCAGTACTAAGGAAACTTCCCTCCTCAGATTTTACATCTCAGACTACAAGATCACAGATGAGACACCACTTATTCAATCCTGGAGTAAAATTAGAGGATAATTAAATTTCTGGAAGCTCACTAACAGATTGTTTTCTTATTCTGTACGAGCGACATATGACATATTTTAACAGAAGTTCTTCATTTTCTCATGCATGCAGCAACTTGTTCACTGCTTTTTTTTTTTCTCCCCAAAGGGGTAATAGCAAGTGTATTAGGCTACCATGTGGGAGACCTGGACTTTAAGAATGATCTATATTCTATTTCTTCCTTGTCCAGTAAATACAAAGCAAGTGAAAAGGCATGTATGTCTGTGGGAGGGAGAGTACCTATACATACTAGAAGTATCTGTCGAATTGTGCAGCGACCATTATGTAAAACAGTTTGAATTCCTCTTGAAAACAGTCATATTTGATGTAGGTTCATCTCTTTCAACTTCTTTAGCAGCAATGACACAAAACAGTTTCAAGGAACTGAAGTCAAACCACTGAATTTTCAGATACTAACACTTCTATAATGCTCCCAAATAACCTGGCCTTACTGTTGCCACAAATCTGTAATAAAGAGTGTGCAATGTGAAACTTCTGTGCAATCTAACCCAACAGACTACTAGAGGGAGGCACTGTGGAAACAGAAAACAGAAGGGGCAAGTGATGGGACTGTCAAAATCAGAAAAAGCAAGCACTAAAGGTCCATGTTGTAGTAGATGCATTAAAGATTCTGAATTGAGAGATATCAGCTCTACATAACAAGCAGGAGCATATCAAGGATGAACAAACAGGAAGAAAGGGGTCAGGGAAGAAGAAAACAAAAGAACGAAGGTCCTGACCTAGCAATACCCAAACCAACACAAAATCAAGAATCCATGGATAATGCAAGAACCCAGATCCCTGTGATGGTGACCTGGCATCATTCTGCCTGTGCTTTGAGTTTCACAGTAAGCACAGCTATTTGCTTTCACTGTGGGGCTTCCTTGCCTTTAAGCAAATCAATGTTTCTTCACTAAAGAACCCAAAGTGATGAGAGTTAGCAGATGTCAGCTGTCAAGCAACAGTACAAGGGCTAAATTTTACTTCAATATATACATGCATGGCACCAGAGAATTTTAGTAAGATTCACGGTTAATGTAATTTAAGTAGCTGACATTATCCAAATTTTTCACCTCAAATTCATGATTTTTTTCTCTAATAATAAATAGTATATGTTAATGAAACCAGAATTTGCCCCACTGCTAGAAATATGAATGCTTCAGTTAAGTCATTGTTTACTATTCTAGTTCATGGTCACATTTGTTGGAACTTACACAAAGCAATTCTACTTCCACAAAAGGATGTCATAAAGATGGATTAATTCATAATAATGGACTTTGCCAAATCAAAAGGGATCCTAAAACCTCTCTTATTATTCCAGAACATCAAAGGAGTGGGAGATGGGTAAATTGGTTCCTCAGCTATACCCTCCCATAAAAGGTTAAAAAATAAAAAATTCTTTAATCTTGAGAAGATGTACTTAAGTCTTTGTAACACATATGGCAAAAGTTAAATAAATGGGCTGTCTTCTCACAGGAAATTACACTGTTCACCATCAAGCAGAATGTTAAGGAATCTGAGTTTCTCCCCTGCAGAGGGATAATGAACCCATATCATTCCATTTATCATACTGAAGAAATACTGAACAAGTCACTCCACAGGTGTGCTCCTTCCTCTACGTTTGCACATAACATGTAATCATAGCTCACTGGTGCATGATTTCAGTTTCAATGGTATTACAGATAACAGATACTCTTCTAATGTTTAAAACTTATCAGCTGTCATTTTCTGCTTACTGACATATCCTTAAGAAAATGAGAAATATTTTATAATTGTGAGAAATACAGAACTCATAGCTTCCCTTCTGGAAAGGACTTTTCCTACCTGAAGGAGAAGGTCAGAAGCTGGTTTGACTCTCTGCTGGAAAAGCACGCTTAACATTCGATTCTGTTGTTCCAAATCAAAAACTCTCGTTTTCAGCTTTATACACTCCTCCCTCAGATCCTACAGAACATGGGAAAACAAGAAGATAAGAAAGCAGACAAAGCAGACTCCTTAAAAAGGACTACTTAATGTCCGATACAAAGACAAAATTAAGAATCACGATGAAGAATCATCATCAAGCAGTTGACGACGTTGAGGCTAACCAAACATTTAAACATATTATTGAGAGCACTGTCCAAACAGCTCCTGAAGACTGACAGGTATGGAAAATCAACTTCCATGTACAAAAGCAACATATACAGCTTCTAAAATAGTACAAGTCAGAAAAATGCACTACTTCATTTTTTTTAGGTTGTTTCAGATAATAACATTAAAAAAAATCTAAGGAGAAATAATAGTTATATGATACATCCTCTTAGTGTCTTCTGTCCGTACAAAAAGTGACTTTGCTATAGCAATGTGTTTCTTTATGTATCATATTCAGAGCAGAAAGCAGCAATTGAGAGATGGATAGTAAGCATAAGCTAAGGAAAAAGCTTCAGCTATAACCACACCAGGAATAAGTTCAAAGAGGCACCATGCCTTCAGGGTACTCTGAAGTCTCAATCCACACCTGCTTTTTCTGGACTAACCAAGTCAGCATAGCTGGCTGCCATGCTGTGGATGGTCTGCACTTTCCTCCATGTAACTAGTCACTGTAGAGGATGCTAGGCCACAGTGAGATGCTGACTCACCAGACACACCTGCAAATACAATCCTGCCTGCCATTTCCAATATGAGGTACCGAAAAACCTTACCATAGGCCACTAGAACAGAGGTAATGTGTACAGGCCATTAGAAGCAGAGGTAGTGTGAAACCTTTGCATCATAAGGCAAACAATACAGCTGGCAAAAATGAGAGATGCACATCTTTTAGCCAAGGCTATGTCAGGAGAAATTAATGGCTTCCATATACCGCAAATTATCTATCTACCCACCAACCTAAGTGCTTTCTTTCTAATGCCAACATAGGATTTACTTTTCCTGGCCACAGGGAAGAAGAAATTATTTTATCAGAAAGAGGGCTTTGGAGGGAGCAAGCTGAATCTGACACTGCCTTTCCACCTAATTTCTGCAGCTATCTACTTTGAGGTATGAGAGCTTCGTAAATCAAGAGGAGTCATTTGCTAATTAAGATCACATGCAAAAATAATAAGCTACAGCCATTATATAGTTTTATTTAAACCAACCAAAATGCTTCCCCTTATGCTTACATATTTAGGAAGTTGCTGCCCTGTGGTATTGCCTAATTGTTTTTACTTCTTATCACATTAAGGCAAGGAAACAGGCCTCTGGATCCCCTTATAGGGTTCTGTCAGTACCATTATCAACATAGTGACCTCATGAAAAAATAACAGGAGGAAACTGCAGTCAGAAGTAGCCTAAATTCTTGGCTAAGGTTGCTCATGTCTCCACTGCAACCAGCACTGATGTTGTAAGAGGTGAACACACAACCAAGCAGGTTCATCTTGAGACTTTCACAAAATTGTGAGTATCTTCTTATGCCTGTAGTGGGCATCAGATTTTATGATACAACTAGATGAATGCAGTCATTTTCCCTTGATAGTTTCTCAGCTTAATATTTGTTTTAAGTGGTTGTCAGGCTGCCCAAGTAAAACTGCCTTCTAAGGTAACCCCCTTTTGAATGTGATGCTTTCGTAAAAGTCTAAAGCTTTGATTTAGTCAGCAAGAGCTCTCTTATCTCTGGTCTCACACAAAGCAATCTCTGGGAGCATCAAGACCCATCATTATCTGCCATTCACAAATAATCACAGAATTTAAAATAGAGCCTTAGCTGTTAGAACATTGCTTAACTTTTCTAGACAGCTAAGTGCACTGAGAGGGAAAAATTATTCACAGAAATTGACAATGCAGAAAAAAATTAAATCTTAGCAATGCCCTTGCTCAAAACTTTCTTATTTTACACTGTTAAATCCTCAAGATTTATGTTTCATGCTTTAGACTTCTTGTAAAACGTGGAATATAAGATAGTAGATTACCCACCCAGATGCTATAAAGTGTGCCAATGGTAATGCCACTCATAGTACAGAGCAGAAATGAAGAACATTAAGGTAGCAGTATTCCAGTAAAATGAAGTCTCGGTTTAGAATGCTGAAGTTCTAAAATTACCAATTAATACAACTATCAAACATCTGAAACTTTTCATTCCTCTCCTGTGGGCAAAACGAGCAGCTATTACCACAACAGCCTCCCAGATCCCTGACGAACTCATTCCTGTGGTCTCACTGTAGCAGTAACTGAGCACCTTTCTATTCTTGCTATCAGGCTCATCCTCCAAAATGGGATTCAGTGCCCATTTCTGTAGTTTTCCAGAAACATGCCACTCATCCTCTGAATGTGACCCTTCCTTTTTAATACTTAGTTCAGTTCATTTTTATTTCATTGATAAAAGAAGGAGAAATAACTTTCCTATAGAACCCAGAATAAAAACTCATTAACCTGAATTCCTCTATTAAGATAAATATGCCAAGAGCAGGTACACAGATCACTGAATAATTTCATTAAGTGGTGTAACTCAAGTTTCAAACTGCTGATTCAAGTCTTAAATAAATAAAATAAAACAAATAGTACAGTCTCTAGCACTCCTTTGATGTGATATGAGGAGAAAGAACAGATGCTTCCAGTAAGTACCAGAGCACGCAGGTTTGTATCACATCCATTTGTTGTTTTTCTTTACTTCTTAAATTTCCCAGAGGTAAAATTCTCTATTAGTAAGTCATAGAATCCATAACACTGTGGTACATGGAATTGTGAAATTTTGCTGTGTGGCTAATTCAGCACAAGCCTCAATTTAACACAGTTTCTCCATGAAGTCTCAGTAAAAAAAAGACTCTTGCATTAGAGAAATTCTATATGTATTGTAACAAACAGTAAACTTGAAAAGTGCACATTTAAGACTGCAATTCCATTTCAAGGTTTCAGTGACATTGATAAATCACTCAAGCTTTGCTCACTCAATTTGTGTCACCAGAATCTCTCGGTGGAATCACAGTCCTTCCACATACTGGCAAGTATGCCGAGCTTTATTCGTTACATTACAGCATGTACTTAATTTAAACAAAAATTAGTCCTTGAGGGACAATTTCAAATTCACAGCAAAGCCTACGCAGCGTGCGTTACAGTGCAGAATCACACCTCTCAATTTTCTGAAAGCTCTCAGCTTTTCCTCATGTCTCACAATGCCCCAGAGGTGTGTTATCTCACTGTGGCATGACTGGCCCTGCCTTACTGCTTAGCTGCACTACAGCAGATTTATCTGTTTACTGGTTACTATTTGGATTGAGGTGCCTACCGATTTGGTACTGGTGTAAGGAGCCCAGTTTCCACTTTAACATATGCTACTGTGCTCCTGTCTTTTCTTATAAAATGACTTGTATGAATGGTGTCAGATGCAGTGTAACAGCTAATATTCATTAGCATTTAGAAGAGCACCCTCTATGCTCATTCTGTGGATATTAAATTAGCTGTTATTACTCAGTAATAGGTAAGCAGCTGTTAAATCCCATCAATACTAACTAAATCACTTTATTAAATGTATTGAAATCTGTTTTTATTGTGTCCATATGAACTTCTTGGTTCCTACGGGTTTGGGAAGATGCATTACTGAGAAGGTATGTAGTCATCAAACTGTCTGACACCTTTGGAAAAGGACTCAGTAAGCTCCCCTCTCCATCAAAAAACACCCATATATTCCCACACTAGAGATAAATATGCAGAGATTAACCTTCTGGTAAACGTTTACTCACATATGGTTTTATATTACAAACTGTGGATCAGGTTTTTGTGTGTATTAATATGTCAGAAAATGCCTACATTTTCAGCTAAGTTGTGCTGAAACACACATTTGGAATTTTTAAAAAACAGCTAAAGTTATGTTTCCAAGAGGTGTTACAGCAATAGCTCTGTTGACTGCAGTCCTCTGATGATACACAGACCATACAGCATATGTGTATATGAAGCACAGGCAGAATAATACAGCACAGACAGTAGCAGTATAAACTTGTCCATATGTTGCGGATTGCACAGATCACCTCCAAGTTACAACACTTCCAATTGCTGTATGGCAATATCCCTATTCTAGAGCAAACAGCTTTGTCGTGCTTCAAAAAACCACAGGACCCAACAGTGCTAGTTAGTTCATCCCTAACCTGTGGTACCAACAACTCTTGGGTGAAGAGATTCAGGGATTCCAGGAGGCCTAACTGGCAACTGCAGCTTCTAGAGTCCTGAATCTTCCACCCATAGGTCAACTCTGCACATCTCTTAGGTTTGTCAAGGTCATAAAGTTGATTCCCAAATAGGTTGCAATATTTGCATCTGGAAAATTTTCAGGTGTGTGGCAGAGGTTTTTCATTATCTTAGCTTGGTGTTTCTTGCTGCATTTTAAGAACATTATTTCTTTTCCTGTCATCCTGTGTAGACAAAACAGTTTATATTCTTCCTTGCATTATCTGCACTAAAATACTGTATTTATGTTCCTTTCAGACTTGTCTTTTTGAAGCTAAATGATCCAAAGCATTTTAATAATTACACATTCATCAAGTGTTCTAGATCTCACAAAGAATCATTTCATGAATATTGCAAGCTTTATAGCTTATTATAAATCTTTATACCTTGTTTCTTTTTTTTTTCTTGCCTCAAGAAAATGACATCATGGAATCATATTCAACTTTAAAGACAATTTTTTTTTTTTTTTTGTAGAATTGCTGCCCTACAAGTTAATCCTTATTCTCCACGGGCAGCCAATTATTTCTGTTTATATGTAATTACCTTGGTTTTCTCTCTGTTGAATTCCATTTTATTTTTTTATTTCTGAGATCACATCTTCATGTTGCCAAGATCATTTTTAATTTTACTCTTTGGACTACGTTATATCTGAAATTACCAGACCTCATATTCCACAATCCATGAATGGAAGCTTCAGACATGACTTGATCTGGAATAGACCTTACAAAAGCTGTACTGATGCTTTTCGTTTTTAACGTTTTGCAACAACACCACAAGAATTTTGTCCACACACTACTTCTCATGCTTATCCAGCAGAACGGAACGTCAGACCATTGAGAAACAAAATACATGATCTCTATTGCTGGTTCCCAGCCCACAAGTCAAGTAGCCAAGCCTCCATGCAGGCTCACACCAGGAAGTCTTTCCTTTCCTTGAATGTGAGAGTGCCAACTACTGACTCGCAGTTATTTATTTGTTTATGTCACACAGAATGGGACCGTGGGACAGCCACAGCTCATTATGATAGGGAATGCAATAGTGATGCTCTGGGAAGAGTTTTCAGACTCTGTTGCCTCAGTACAGGTAAACAATATAATATAGGAGTGTATGGCTCCTATGCGATCAAGCCTTAAAAATGCGCAGTTTCATGTACTTTTATTCGACCAGATTACAGAAAGCCCTTAAGTTCGGGCCTTACTGATAATTAAATGTGTGAACATTGTTTAAAGAAATATATCCTATGTAAAATATATCTCAAACGACCAATTAACTTAATGTTACAGCAGAATACTCAAAACACAACTTACCTTTTGAGTAAGTAGAGCCTGAACAACCTGATTAGCTACCTGAAAGGAACAGATAACATAGTTTAAGTACATGATCGTATGAGTTTATGCATATTACCTTCTGCTGTGGCTTCATATTCCACCTTCTGCCTACAACCACCACCAATTCTAGTAATTTCATTACTTAGTAATTTTTTCATCAGATAATACTAGTGAGAATATATTAAATGCAAGTGATTGCTTCTGTGCTAGTCCTCATTATAAACAAATACTATCAATTTTAGTTTGCTTAACTTCAGTCACCTCTTCTATGGAGAAGATTGAAGTTTCTCAGGTTTATATGCAGCTGTTGTGCATCAGCACAGATTGACTTGCATTCACTAGAGCTGACTTTTACCAGCTGAAGAGTCCCGAATGTTTTCATGAAGTTTAATTGTTTCTTGATTCAATATTGACAAAATGGTATATCAATCATGACAAGCAGAAACCATAAAGTGCCACAGAAAATTAAAGTACCTACTGTCATCAAAATGTGGTTGGAAGGCATTCACACTGCACAACATAATTGACTTGAATGATATTACATACCATTGATTAGCAGAACTATATATTCAACAGGGAATTTTTGAAGTTATTTATGTTATGCATACTTTCTAATTTATATTTACCAGCAGGCATGAAGGGGGTGAAGGAAGAAGAATGGCAAGAAGGGCAAAAATAGGATTTCTGTGATGTTTAACTCACGTAACATTTCCAGTGTAGTGTAAGAGTTGAAACTAATTCACTTCGGTGAAATGATTCAGTTCTGTTAGATGCAAAAGTTACATTTGATTCAAACTCTCACAAAATTGCCTACTGTCAGTTTTTTTTCTCCAAGCTGTTCCCTAACTTAAGGCAGCCTGTGGAACAGTGGTCCCATAAAATTGCTCTGTACCTGATTTAATGGAAGACATAGACTGATATTACAACAGTAATAATTGGCAGAGGTAAATATGTTACAGTTTTGAAAAAGCATGTCCCTCGCTCTATGGGCTTTTGGGATACACATCCAACACTGTTCCTTCTGGAAAGTATTTTAATGTCTGCTCTATCTGAAAACTGAACAAACCATATTTAACATGTTATTTCTTTACTTTGTGACGTGGATTTACTTTACCAAGAAGAACTGGAAGGTTCTTTGAAGTGTGTACAAGTCACCTGCAACAGAATGGTCTACAGAATTACTCCTATGCCATTATATATTGAGCAGAGGAGTATAAATGGAATAATCTTCCAAATGGGAAAAAACTGAACTTGGCAACACATAGGGGAGAAATTTTCTAACTTTGAGCATATGAAGTTAGGTATCAAAATGAAAGCACTTGCCAGTGATCCATAGCTCCCACAGACCTTAATAAGAAAGAAATGTAGCTAGTTTCTCAGCAAAATTAGGCTATTTCATTCTAGTATCTAGCAACCTGGCAAACTGTGTTGCTATTACTATTCAAATATTTTCAGGTTTGTACTGGTTTGCAGCAGGAGGAAACCTCCACTGAAATGTTCTGCAGCAGCTACAGTTAATTTAGCAGTCATTACTTTTGCATTTCAAATGCAACTGTCATACTAGTTGTACAACAGGGTTAGTATTTAGATGGAAAGAAACTGCTAATCTTTTTTACTTACAGGTATCAGGAGACACCATGAAGATGAACAACATAAGGCAGCACTACAAAACTGATGGTCTTAACTACCAAAAACAGAACTGAGGTCACCGAAGGCAGAAGGACTGGTGTCATAGATGCAGAATATGTGAAATTCCCACTAACTTAAGACAGATCTGTGGCTCAAACTCTGTAACAAACAGGCAGTAAAATGACTTGACCTGTGATTCATGCAGCTATGAAGGCTGAACAAGGAATAGCATAGAGATGGCCAGTTCCTCAAGCTGCTGTTACCCAGTATATCACACCTCTTGCTTTCAACACAGCCTGCCCTTCCTTTGAACTTAACAGTCAAGAATTTTAGGTGAGGTGTTTGGGTTTGGTTTTTTTTTTTTTGTGCAATAAAAGAGATGAAAGATCCATATTCACTTTTTTCTTACACAATTATGTTTACATATACATGTTATAAAGTGGTCTTAATAGAAAAAGTATAAAAGAATGAATCAGAGAAATGAGACCCTAGTGTAACATCTGTTATACCTATTATAAGCACCGAGATTTTACACTTCTGCCTTTAATGTATTTTTACATACACATAAAGACATTTCAACCACACTAAAATGAAAGGTGTTATATTTTATTCAAACTTTAAAATGCATTTTTAAGATGACTTTGTATTTTTTATTAGCTAAATGGATACATATTCAATAATGCTACAATTTAATTCTAAAACATGGGCAAAAATATTACCCAACCTAAGCTGCATAATTTCCTGCATATAAGTATAGTGAAGCTTGACAGAAATCTCAGTGGGCACAGTAATGTGAATAAGCATGGCATTACCACTCACCAATAAAGTGATAGCTGATTTCCACGATAGGAAATTAGGATTAACCTCACACAAAAGCTACAAGAAGACAATCCTGGTTTAGCATTACCTTTTTCAGAGACAGAAATATATATTTACAGGATATTTCTGTGATTAAATGAGTTAATTTCTTAATTATTAAGCACTAGAACATTTCAATAACACGTTCACCAAATACTGTTCTGAAGTTACTTATGTATACACTCCAAAAGTGAAAGAATAATTTCAAATCAGTGAATATTTATTAAAATTCATAAAGGACTCCTCTTCTTGTTTTATGAAAATATTAGGGAAAAAAATATTTTCTTGAGATCTCCAGTAAGAATCCTTGTTTGGAAAGGACTTTTTCACATATGACATGTTCAGAAGACTCCAGGTGGAAGTGAAATTTCTCTCAGTTACAGACTGGGTTATTCACTAATTACTTTTATGTCTCAACTCTAATTCTCTTTATTGTTACCATAATGAAATAGAATTTCCTGTGGAGCACTACCAAGCGAATGTGCACAGGTGGGTGCCAACTCAGGACTCTGAGAATTTACGATAATTAAATATTGTTTTGTCACCAAAGTCACTGGTACTAGCTTTTTCATCTCAGTGCTTGGAGAGGATTAGGTCCAAGCCTGTTCCAGCTACACCAGTACTGGGTAGTGCCACTGCCAAAACACCACAGTGGTCAAGGGAAAGGAGAAAAAGTGATACCAAACAATGGGAAAGGACGAGAAAAGTCATTACACTCAGAAGATAAGCCAAAAAAAAAAAAAAAAAAGAAGACAAGATGAAAACAATAAAGCATGGAAGAACAAAACCACGTGTGACAAGAAGTATTCTCTGTTGAAAAAGTTGGCACAGTGGGAAAAGATGGATACAGCTGTGGAAGAACTGAAATTGGCCAACCTAACGTTGAAAATAAAGTTTAGAGCATAGTTTGAAATAATTACTCATTCTTTGAACTGTAACAGAATATAAAAAACACAACTGTGGATCAGAAACTGATTATGTAACTGCAATCACAGACTAAATACATAGAATCATTCCTTGTAACTCTTACGGAGTGTTTTTTCTGGGATGGACATAATGAATTATGTAGACAGACTTTGTCCAAGGTATATTTAAGCTCCATAATTTGAACTAACGTTAAAATCTATGAGGTAATTTCATCCCAGTTACCAATACCATCCCAGTTACCAAGCCTAGAACTTGTTTTAAGCTCTCATACATGCTGAGGAGACTTCTTTCAGGATAAATAAGATGGCTGAGGAAGCATCAATATACATACTGAGAAAGATGTGAGCAACAGGAGACACTAGCCAAAATCTTATATGTCTTCAGCCAGACATTTCAGGTAGGGTAAGTGCTCAGAGTGCTCAGGCAGTAACTGATGTAACACCTATATTGTAGGTGTAACTTGGAGATCGGATGAGAAGATGAGCCATGTAGAATCACTGAACCACAATAATCACTGAGGTTGGAATAGGTCACTAAGATCATTTTGTCCAGCCATCGATCCATCACCACCATGCCCACGAAGCCATGTTTATCAGTGCCACAAAAAGTGAGCCAACAGGCAGGTTAAAAAAAGCAGCATAAAAATCTGAGCATGTAATCAAGGGAGGGTGCAGAGACTAAATTCCTGTTATGGAGGACAGATGGGGGACTTAGAAGCCACTACCACCCGTGTTCCTCATTACAGAAAAATAAAAGCACACAAAAGTTCATAGATTCATAGATTCATAGATACATTAGGTTGGAAAGGACCTACAAGATCATCTAGTCCAATTTTCTTCTCTTAGAATCTCTTACTAGGAGTAGGCATCCTTGAAGAAGAGGGATCACAATTTAATCTGACAAATTAAGTTCACAAGAACATCTTTGGTGGCAAAGCTACTACACCAACAAAGCTCAAAATATTGGTCACCATTGATCTTCTGGTGAAGAGTCATCAAAACAACACTTTACAGCAGAGGTCATGGGGAACAGTACTTCTAAGTGACAAATACATGCTGTTGGAATTATTTAGAATGAGGTAATACTAGAAAATTTCTTGTAAGAGAGGGAAAAATTAATTTCAACTAATCTCATTGGATGATAGATTATGAATCTCCCTTACCTCATCAAGGCATCTTTCATACTGTTCTCTCTGATTTTCATTTTCCAGAGCCAGCGCTGAATTCTCTGCCTACAACAAAGAACAGTAAACAAATACATAAATTAATCAACACATATGTTGAAAACATAACGATTCGTAAAAAATCTTAGGCTGCTTACTTCATTCTAATCTTCAAGATCCACAGTAAAAAGCATGATATAATTTTGTGTGTAACTTCAAAATGTCAGAATCCAGAACATAAATTATGAGAAATCAACATATTTTTCTACATATTATGACTTGAATTTAGGAATACTATCAGTACTGGAAAAAGGAAAATCTCTTAAGTGGGCTGTACACAGTTGCATCAGAACAAGTTTCAACTAATTTCCTTTTAAAGATTGAGAAACTAAAACAAGACTCAGGAAAGCTCTCTGCCTCCCATGCATAATTTCACATCATGTAACCATAACACCACAGTCACTGCATTCAGATAATTACAACTATTATACAATTTACATTAATTGTTTCATTTTAACTGTTCTGTCAATCTACAAAAGCTTAATGAATGCTGTTTCAAAAGAACTGTGGTTATACAATACAACAGTTGTAAATCCAGTTAACATTTATAATTTGAGAGGAAAATTTAATGTAATTTATTGTATGGAAAGAGTGTATGGAAAAATATACACTTATCACTCCTATTTTAAGAAAGGTCAAAGATTCAGCAAAGTGAAAATCCCAAAGTCCACTAAATTGAGTTATTCAACAAGAAATCTAAAATCAGATAAATTATGAAAATAAAATTAGGAAGGAAGAGTAAATGTACGCAATTTTCCAATATACTGAGAGAGAGTATGGAATAAGAGGCAGGTAAGAAAGAAGGACATATAGAGTTTACTTATTTTAAAGTGCAAATAAACAACAGTGTGGAATTAGTGCTTTATCTTGCTGCTACAGTCAAAGCTACCAAAGGTCGTAAAATGTATGGCACCATATTTTCCCAGTGCTTCCTCCCAATGGATTCAGCTATTCATGGCTATAAAAAAAATCTGTGGGTGATCCTGCAGGGAGCACTGTGGGATGATGGAGCAAAAAATAGAGATGCAGAATTAAGTAGCAAAGCAGAAGCAGAGCTGCAAAAGCAGCAGTAAGAAGTCAGAAGCTGGAGAGTAAATAGCCCTCCCCACTGAAGACTTCATCACGTACAGTTACCAGTCTGCTTTTACAGATGCATTCCAGTAGATTGATTGATAAAAATAAAGAGATGATTGCTACATAAAAATCTATTTCTGTGAGTTAAAGATCTTCAGATGTTTTCTCTATGACTATCACCTTAAAATGTCATCCAAGATAAACACTTCCTATTGTTCTGAGGAAACCATTAAAGGATCAGTCTGCACGCCACTTTCTCTCACTTGTGGTGTACCTAAAAGCTTAATTTTTTGCATTTTCATTTTCACTAACATAAAAATACACTGTGTTAATAGTCAGAAAATAGTTGGTGCAGATTGCTTCCATACGGAGATGTCTGAAAGAACTACACTTGCTCTATAGAAAATATGCAGAGAAATCCTCATTATTTCCTCTTACCCCTTTTTAAAAATCTTTAAATGCTATGAGGTTTTAAAATGGAAGCAAAGCCAGTTTGGATGGTTAGCTGAATCTCCAAATCCAGCAGGCTGTTCCTTCGCAAATAGGCTACCAGGAGTAGGAAACCTGAACTTGACAGCATTATAAATAAATGGTATGTTTCTTCTCTAATCAAGGCATAGTGGAAACATCTGTATAATAAAACCCTTTTCACAACAGTGGCTTCAGAAGTGCAGGGAACAGATCTAATGCAGTCAGTATTTGCTCAACCTCAGTGCTTCGCGATTGCTGAGCAAATCATGCCCACTTATTTGGCATTTTTGTAATGAGAAGCGGACTAGGAGGGAACACTTGATCGATTTTGTTTAAGATTCTGCGTCAGGGAAAACCATGGCTTGATACACAAAATCACTCTACACTGCAACTGAATACTTGATAATAATTCACATTCCCCCAAAAGTATTCATTTAGAAAATGTTTAATAGCACTTGCGGTCTCAAAACCCTGCCTCCTCAACCAGATCTGCATTTCTTTATTTAAGAGAAACTACTGAGCTTTGTTATTGCAAGCCTAGTCCTTTTCACTCAGAGGGATCAGCCCTCCACCAGTACTGCACATTCTAGGCAACCTCTGCCAGTCAGACAAAGTAGGTCTCCTTGGAGAAAGTCCCTATCCCATTTTATTATAATGCCATTCTTTCTCTAAGCTAAGCCACAATAAGAAGCTCACACTTTTCACAGCATGAAAGCTGCTGCACCCATAGTCAGTACTTCCCTACCACTGCCTCCTGTGCCAGTCCCTTCTCCTGTCCATAACCCAACAGGGGACTACTGCAAAAAGCTGGATTACTGAGGAAGGCACTCTCAGAGATAACACCTGATTTCCATAGTGATTTCTGGTTGTAGACAATGCAACCATCTAGGAATTCTTATGTATATCTTATGCTACACATGGAAGTAAAAAGCCTCTGTCCTTCACAAACACTACTGAAGATGCAGCCTAGCAAACTGCTGCAGACACTCAACATTTTGTCTCCTACAAATGTGTTTTCCTGGAGTATCATCCTTTCAGCCAGAAATACCCTGTGGCATATCTTACCATTAAATGAAACACTGCACGGGGCTTCTGGATCATTACAGGTACAAGGATCCTACAAATCTAAAAACCAAGGCACTTCCTAGTTCTGATTTGAAAAAAGACATTTTTCCCAAAAGCCTCTCCAAACAATGGCAATTTAAAGATTTCAGTCAAGATTTGAGTGATGGCAGACAGCTTTCAACTGCCTTAATTAGAGACAACTGCAACAGTTGTGAGAGTGAGTTCATGGAAAATCAATTTGAATGTGAAAACTTCAGATTACTTTGTATAAAACAGAAGTTGCCTTTTATTGGCAGTACTGCATGGTACATTACAAGAGACTCTGTAAACTCCGACTTTAGTCCTTTCTTCAGGAGGGAAAACAGCACCATAGGTGAAGATTTGGGTCAGCTAAGAGTTCTCTTTCCTTCATAGAAGCTGAAGAAACTTATTTCCACCTATTTGCACATATATTTGCACCTGCATTCCCACCTATTTCCTATTTTATCTGAGACATCTGACAGTCAGACTGCACAGTTGATATACTGAGGTTCACTCCTGCTGAAGTCAATATTAATCTGCTGTTTATTTTCCATGATTGCAGGAACATATCAGACAAAAAGAAAAACTGTATTTGTTTTCACCCGACACAATGTTTCCTAAAAATCAGCTACTTTTTCTTTGGGGTAGCAAACTTGGTTCACAGTGACCTGTTATTCTTGAAGCTATAGAAGAAACTAGGAGACAGAAGGCAGCCTTAGCCTACTTCCAAGAAGGTATTACTATACTGGATTAGTAATGGCAGGCAAACTAATTAAAATTTTATAAAGTAAAATGGTGACATTAATTAGCTATAGGTCCCCAGCACACAAGGAACATCCATTCAAGCAGTACAATTACCTAAACTTCAAACTCCTATTGAAAGCATCTTCACTTGAAGTCTAAAATACAATCTCTACCATACCCTGAACTCTTGTTAATGAACAGAGCACACTACAGCTTTTTGCCTCACAAGAAAAAAAACAATTCCCTCCATTACACTCCCAGAACAACAGGAATTGCTGCCTCCCAAAAGGCTTTCAGCAGCAGCAGGCTCTGAGCTGAAAAATGCACCGCTCCTTTCCAGCTCAGCATTTTTTTCCAGAGTTTATACGTTCAAAGCACAAGATACCCTCACTTGCATTGAGGGTGTGTGGCACCTTTCAGCTAAATAATGCTATACTATAAATAGCTAAAAATCAACATGCTTATAATAGATATACTCTTGTATCAATACAGACAATTAGGGATGATTATTTCATCCCCTCCTCTTCCCTTTCAACTATTTTAGAGGCTTAAAACAGGCTTAGCTGCCTACTAACTATAACTTATTCAACATTTACTGGTGTTTATTAGGAGTGGCAGACACGCTGCCGTGTCTGAGAATGCCACCAGACATCCAGTTCTCCTATAACCTTGCTGCTACAAGTGGCACTTGAGAGGACAACTTTCACTGCAAAAGCTGTTCCTGTGCACTTCTCAGAAGGACTGAAATACTTAAGACATGTCTGAAAATGAGATTTGGACTTACTCCTCTGGAGTTTTTCAAAAAGCTTAATCTTAACATTTGTGTCCTTTGATTTATTAAGCTGGGAGAACACTAACAACATTTTGTTGTCTGGCCTGCTCCGATGTGTTACGAATTAGGATATGATGTGTGCACTGGGGTCCTTAAGTGAAGAATTATTTCATGTACCTGTTAGGGAGTCTTCACCAAGCAGTCCTCTACACTTTTATAGCCACAATGAAATGAATTACACCACTGAATTTTCTACCAGAAGACAGGAATAAAAGAAGCAGACAAAAACAGAATTCCTTATTCAACCACCATAGAGACAACATGAAAGGATGGGGGAAGAAAGAGAGAAGAAAGGGGAGTAAGCATTTACTTTGCACTAAGGGAAAAGGAGATGAAGGTCTAAAGGTTGTGTGTCAAGTTAGCAGCTCAACATTCTTTGAAGGTACCATCAATAAAGGTCAAGAGGAACTAAGTTATGACAGTGAACTTTAAAATCTCTGACAGAACGCTACAACACCGGTTACCATGTGCAATTCCTTGTTATTCATACTTAGCCATTAGTGCATTTACAGAAAGGTTTATTGATTTACACACACACTCATTTGTCATGTCCTGTGTGGTATATTAATAGCTGTCCAACCACTTCAGAAGCGCTCAGCAGCTTTTTTCATGCTTTCAGCCTCTGATTTTGTATACTTCTGTGGTCATGACTGCATACAGCAAACTATTAGAGGTCAAAGCCTGTTGCTGGTACAAGTGAGTAGCAAAGTCTTTCCACAGGTCCTTATGGCATTTTTTTCTGCTAAGCTGACTCTCTAGGAAGAACTTACCCAACTGAATCACTGTATCTTTGGTTGCAAGAAATTCTGTATTATTCTGAGCATTGTACACTGAAAATTTATCCTTTGAGGGACTGAACCAATAATAACACTTCCTTTTCAATTAGACAGATTGGCAGATAAACACTCAACAGCACCATATCGCTGGTTAGAAGTACAGAAAATCACACCTTTGTTTTTAAATCAACATAATGATAAGAACAACAGCCTTAATTTACTCTTAGCAGTACAGAAGCATTTCCACTGGCCTCTTTCCAGTGTCCTTCATATTGCTACAGCATCTCCTTGCCAGCAGTGAGATGGGAACCACACCTTCCAGCCCATTCACACTGTTTCCAGCTTCACCTTTTCCACAGTGGAACCACACTGGAGCACCACAGAGCATCTCCCTTCAGATTTCTTTTCAGTATGACACACCAGTCTTTTCAGCCACACTTACAAGATTTGACATATTTTATCTGAAATATCCAGCCAACACTCAACTCAATTAAAATGAAACATGATGAAAGCCACGCACAGATTATTTTATTTAAATAATGAAATAGAGAACCATAAGAGAGTAAACCATAATTCTGTCCACGTTGAACCTTTCTGGCCAGTACTAGTAGGGATTATTCTTGAAGTTAAAGATTTTGCTATTCTTTTAAATCCTTTACTGACACAAAAACAGTGAGGTTAGAACCAGCCAACAGATCTTAAAAGCTGTGCTAAATTATAGCTGAGCGACCAATAAGTGAGGCTGTAGCCTCAGAGAGAGTGCTGTAACCTTCTCTTAATGTATGCTAGAAATCAAAACATATTAATCTAACATCAGAAAGCTAACTACTTAAGACCACGCAAAACTTGATTTAAACGTTTCTAAGAAAACGCAGCCCAAGGTCAGTGCAGTTGCATATGATGTTTTACAAGTTACTGATGAGCTGATTCACGTATTTAAACATGAATTTACATAGGAAATCATATTTGTTTTAAAGGTCACATAGATTACATTCTGATAAAGCTTAAAACATAGGACTTGCCCATTTGTTCTGCAGATGTAGAGCAGATGCAGGGAGACCTGGACCCAGGCTCCAGGTCAGGGCTCATCAGCACTGAGCTCCCTCCTCCCTGCTCCCATGAGAAGGGGCAACAGGTGCTCAGTGGTGAAGCCTACTTCTGGAAAGAAGGGGATAACTACAAGTTAATCCTTCAAGTTATGTTGAATGAAAGTCTGAACTTCAGCAGCTGTATCAAACTAAACCAAGTGATTCAAACACTGCTGATGAAAGTGCCCCCTAAAATACATGAAAAATAAAACACCTTTACATTCCCACAAATTATTCTGAGAAATCAATTAGAGGGCTTTTTCTTTTTTTATTTTCTATTTTCTTTTTTTCCCCCAGAAGTTGTTGCTGGAAATTTTTAACTTGTTTAAGAATGGTAATATTTGTCTTTTTTATTTCATTTGATTCTAACACACTTAAGAATGACAAGCCTTTAAAACCTTCAACATTTTCTCTCCTGACACCACAGAAATGTCTGGAGTTGACATTTTAAAGAGAAGGTTAGGAACATCTCTAGCAGAACAGCCTGCATTGTAAGCCCAGGCTTATCTTCCAACAAATAAATACCTAAGCTACTAACAGATCTATCAATAACAGCTTTGTCTGTTTACCTGCATGCAAATTGTAGCAAACAGCAAATTCTAGTGTTATTTACTGAGACCATAAAAGACTTACAATATGCTCACAGCTGATGCACTGTCAATACAGACCTTTGAATAAGTAAGTAAAATTATGAAGGATCCTTTTTTTTTTTTCCCCAGAACTCTTCCAACTGATCCAAAACAAAACATTTTTTGAGGACAAGAAATAAAACAGAGATAAATGAGCACTGACAGGAAGCATAAAGCTGTGTGTATTTCCTGTAGTTAAGATATAAATGGCGTTCATGACAGGATGCATAATTTGTATATACTTGATAAAACACAGAAGCGTGAGCATGGGAAAACCTCAAGTCCCAGCAGGACTTCTGTTTTTTATCATTTATGGTCTGCACAAAGCAACCGTGCCTACAGCAGGAGGTTGGAACTAACTAGGTGATCTTTAAGGTCCCTTCCAACCCAAGCCATTCATTGTAAGCACACCCTGGCATGGCATGAAGCAGTGCTCTGTGAAGAGGGGACCAGGTGGTTACCACCTGAAAACTATGATCCTGGTCTGCCACAGGAGAAGCAGCTGATGATGATACAAAACAAATCAGAAGCAAGAGAATGCTTCTTGATCACAGCCAGGCAAGCCCAAGAAGCTAAATGATACAGAAATGTTGGCTTGTCCAGTCAGGAAAGGTGAATGCTGGAGCTCGTTCACTCTTCCCATCCATTCTCCCCCATAGGTGCATCCCCCTACAAGTATGCAACTGGGGATGATGTTACAGGCCACAGTGACATCACACGAATGCGAGATCCCAGAGTGAAATTGCGTGTGTCACAAAAGTGGTTTCATTTATAATTTTCTTTATTCACATTCTTTCCCCTTGCAAACTCTGAAGCAGAGGCAGCTGCTCAATCTGCTCTTTCCTCTTATTTGATTTGTCCCTGTTTATAACTTAACATTCCTGAAGAACTCCAAGGCTCTCAATCTACCAGTGTTACAGAACTTCCCCATGTAATATTAACAGGTAGTTACTGCCTCCATCAAAGAACTAAAAATAAAATTCCTGGTCTCCGAAAAAAGTACATCATTCTGAAATTGTAACCGAAACTCAGATTCTTACAACTGATGTAGGTAAAGGCAAATAGTGTGGACTTGACTCATCTCGAAGGACATTTGTTGTTTACTTGATATTTAACCTACAAACCCACATTTTTATACTCAGAACTCCTAAATTAATTAATCCAATCATATTTCTTCAGTTGCAAGAGTTATGGGTTTTTTTTGTTTGTTTGTTTTTCCCTGGCAAAAAAAGACCAAATTCTCAGGAAAAACTCCAATTCTCTGAAATTAGAAAAAGCAGTTGAGAACCTGTAGGGTGAATAACCCAAAATAATAGTATTCAGAGAAAATAGTGAAGAAGATGGTATATTTTGCTAGGCTTATCTGGATGGTAAACAGACAACAAATAAATAAAGAGAGGCTCATCAATAACTCCACACAGGAGGGATCTCTAACAAGAGATCCTTCCCCAGTGGTGGTCAGCCCTTTAATGGGGTCTGGCAGAGCTGGAGCCAGACTCCACCCCTTCCAGTCACACAGGTACATTGCCTTCACCTGTGCTCCTGTGGCTGACTCAGTGCTCTCAGGTGATCAATCAGTGGTTCAGGCCCTGATTCAACAGTTCCCATACAAAACCTTTGACAGCCTACGCATCCAACACTGAAGCTTGATGGAAAAAGTCAGTGAAACCATTTACAAATAAAACACTTGCTTTCATTTGAAAATGAACTTTTTGCAGAAGATTTAGATGAGATTAAAATGTTATACTGATATATATACACATATTGATACACAAATATTTGTGCAGTTCAAACATTTGCAGGGCTTTAGGTCCTTTGAAAATGATTTGTACAGCAATCATTTTCATTAAAAGATTACTTGAGTAAAAACAAAATACAAATTATTTTTAAATAACATAAAAATCAGATGTCTAGAAAAACTCACATACTTTTGGGACAGTTTTTCAAGCAACAAGAAAGGTAACTTTAGAATTCCATAGAACTTTAGACAGCGTATCCTTCAAACCTTTGCAGTTTTGACCATGAGGTTACTGACACAGTCACAGTTTTCTATTTTCTGTGATTCCATTATCTACACCTTCCTGAGAAGTGTACTCTCCTCCAAGGTTAATCTAACACAGAGCATGAAAAGAATACAGCATTTCAGATCTATGCATGACAATTACTCTTTGGACAATTTTTTCTATCAGAATCCATTTCTTATTTTTCCCCACTTGTTTATCTGGGATGTTTATAATAAATGCAGTCAACAGTACTATCAGTTGGTTGCCTTGGGAAGCAAGTATGGAAAAGAAGCCTGAAAGACATTTTAGAAGACCCACCTCAATATCTGCTTAGAGGAATAAGCCACAAAGGCCTTCAGCGTGTTTTCTTCAAAAAGGTGGAATCCACAAATCTAGCTATTCATGTTAGAAAATATAGCATAACTTTCCAAAGTCGGGCAGGGCAAACTACAACATGCAATTCAGAAACATAAAGTAATTTCAGAATCTCTTTTAAAGTTTACATGCTTTATTTATTCATTTATTTATTTTTAGTATCACCAGAACAAGCGTGGAATGAAATTTCACAGGTTAACACAAGGAATGGCTCTCCTGCTTATGAGAACTGGTGGAACTGGTACTTCCTGGGCTTTTCGTGAACCTGAATGGAAGGGATGTTAATAAATGACAGTAAAATGCAAATATGGATCTAAAGTTGGCACTATCTCCATGGAATACCAACACACTCAACACTCCCCACCCTCATGGAAATGTAGGAACTGAGAATGTGTGAGATTGATAACAGAAAGAGAGGATCCAAAACTATCATGGATTCCTGCTTTTTTTTCCTGTTTATCTTTTAATGTATAATAAACAATATCATTCACTGTCTCCTGTAAGCACTTACTTTGCTGTTCACTGACAGCTGAAGCAACAGATGTTTTGCCTTGTCTCAGAGAAAGAGGATGCTGAATTTTTATTAAGAAATATTTTTTTCCCCGAATTATTCAAAGCCTTTTCCTTTTCATTTAGTTAAAACAAAAATAGTTCCATGAACTAAAGTAATTTAATCTGACAGCCTGGAAAACTCTGATCCCAGATGCTGAAATGTCACATCCATTGTGTGATGGGAAACTCATATCAGGTCCCTGATATCCAATGATTCCTTAAGTAGGAAAACCTGATTTTTCTTGTACAAGTAAATATGTATGATTTCTAATAAAATGGGAAAAATATGCAAGTGGCATTCCTTTTGCATCAGATATAAAGAATTACATGATTTTATAATTGATATAATCAGAGGATATTTTTAGACATAATAAAATACAAAATATGTTATTTTCCTCCTTTACCATGAATTTTATTCTATTCCTTTGAAGTTAAAAGGTTTCCACCACAATATGCTATTAATGTCAAACATTTCACAAGTCATAACGTATATTTATAACCAGTTTCTCTGTTTTTAAGTACACTGGAGCATTGAGTTATTTCTGAAGGCAATGTTTCCTGCAGTTCTCGTTTCTTCATCAGAAGTCACCCACATGTCAACAGCCCCAGGTTTAAAAATGAACTTCTTTTGATGACTTCAGTTATGTCTCTCCCTTCCAGGTAAGGAGGTGAGAAGCAAAGCAAAGCAGAACAAGGTATTGGTTCACTGTGTTATAAACAGCTCCTTATACCATCCAGTGTGCACAAACTGTTTTGTAGCCAATAGCTAACTTCTAATAACTGAATCACAACACGACTGTTCATTTCTTGCTAACTGAAATGAAACTCACACTGCAAACATTAGCTTCTACCTTCTAAAAGTTCTTAATGTTTTTCTTTTTTTTAAAAGACAGAGGAAGTACCAAACAATGCTCTCACCGCACACAGTCGTATGCAGTTGGCTGAATTCTGCATGGACATTTGCTAAACGTTCCGCTCATTTTATTTTTAATCTTTGAGAGCAGAACAGTATATTTGCAAAGTAATTGCATTTTGCTTGACAGAAAAACAACACGGACTCCAAATTCCATCTATTTAAAAAGTTTCATCAGCTTGGAGTTCCAAACGCTTTTCCTGCCCTGCAGACCACACTCGCTTTAGAGAATGAGAACCCCTTAGAAGCTGCCTGGTGTGGCATCCCCCCATTTATCACAGGGAGGTTTTCCCAGGCCAGCTGATGCCAGGTGCACCAACTCTGTCTGCTTGGCTTGGCTGAGCAGCAAGCATCCTTGCTTGCTTGACCTTTCTGATCACGGTACCAAAATGGCTGTGACCAAACCCAATTGTTTCTTAAATGTTACATGCATTACAGAAAGTATATTTGTTAATGTGCAGCATTAAGTCACTTGCTTTTTAAAAATAAGAATGGAATATGTGTTAAGACAAATTCTGTGAGATTTGGAGGTGCTCCACCGAGAAGCTCAGGCATAAGAAATGCAGCAGCTGACTCTGCTCTACCTAACAAGCCAAATTCACATCACACACGAGTAAGCATAACTCCAGTATTGCCACTTGAACTGCACCATCCTGCACAGGTCCAAATTTGACACAAGATAGCCAAATATACTAACTCTAGTATCAAGCATGAGGAAATGTTGCTGTTATCTTATTTCAAGCTGCTGTTAGAGACCAGTATCAGTGATTAATAGATTGGCCTAGAGGGAAAACGTGGAGAAAAGAACAAAAATAAATCAATGTGTGAAATACTATGCAATGTAATATATACCCAGGATCGATCATATTACTGCTGTCAGTACAGTCTGGAATTGGGAAATATCCCTGCCTGGCAGAGGTCACTAGCAGGGCAAATCAGTTGCTTAAAAACACCAGAAGTTCTCAGCCCTTATTTCTATTCAATTTCCCTGTGAAAAATAAAGTTTCATCCTAGTATTAGCATGTCCTTTGTTACAATGAACTAAGAATGCCTGGTCTTACCCACACAATTCAGTAAAATTTTGAATAGTTATCCTTGGTACACTATGAAGAACAAAATATTTGATAAAAAAAGAGTACAAAGAATGCCAACACTGGGATAAAAATAACAACAATAATAAAAAAAGGCTACCCCACAAAGTGGAACCAAGAAGACACAAGCTGTTTCCTTAGCACTGAGGTTAAGTCAGTACTACACCAAGCAGCTCTGGAAAGATCTATTAAGGCTGGCTCACAGGTTGTTAAAGTATTGTTCTGCCAGGGCTAATACCCTGGATTTCAAGAAAAGTTAATTAGTCCCAATGAAAATGATGCTTCTGCTACCTGTACTATCTTGCCTGACAGGGCACTGCATAAAAAGACTATTTTCTAGAAAGCGTGTAACACAGCTTCTTTCTGTTTCACTCACCCTACTCAAATTTAATTAAATTAATGCATGTATTTAGTGATCAATTACTTTTACATGGCGCTAGAGAGACATTACAATGTCTAACAGAAATGTCTTTGTGATAATATGGACCAGATTTAAGGTTACAGAAAGAACATTAATTGATCATTTAAGAAAAAGAATATTATAACTGTCATTATTGGTAATTGAGGTTAAAGTATAATGACATCAATACAGGATGGCTGGAAATTGTCAAGAAACAAGCAATATACTTTTCTCAAGTTTCAAAGCAGCTAACTCCATCAGACTTAGAAGAAGAAAAAGAAGGAGCTACTAGGAGGCAGAAAAGGAGAAGCCTTAGCTGCTTGGTTGCATGACCTCTTCACTGAAAAAACCACCTCAAATCCATTTCTCCACCTGATCTGAAACTACTATTTCAGTAAGTTTACCTAGGACTTTATCTAGCACAATAATCATTTATTGATATTTTAGCATAAGATTTGTTAGTTCCTTTATTTTTATTTTTTTTAATTACTGAAAGAAAAACTTGCTCTTGCTCTTACTTGCTTCCTCTTTTCAAAACTTTTTAAAAAAAAAAAAAAAACACTTCAATGCTAAGACCACGACTGTTAAAATCAGGAAGATTTTTTCTTGAAGAACATGTCATTGTTGGAAGACAATAAAGAAACCTGGAAGCTCATGAAAGGAAATAGTGGTGATTACTAATTGAACACTTCTCTCTTCTAAATAACATCTAAGCCTTGGCCTTGTGTGCATACATACTAACCAGAAAGCATGTGTTGGAAGGCACAGTTATCCTGGGTACTCCTGTAGAAAGGGAAGAAGCTCTGCCCTCTAGATGGCATGATGGACCTGCATATCCATGCTGCAGCTGCAGAACCCTGGCAGGCAATTTAATTCCTCCACCTGCGCAGGCACAACCATGGGCACACAGTTCAAAAAGAAGAGGTGGCAGTTCTGGGTCTCAACAGAGAGGTGACAGCTGCTCACTGCTCAGAGGCAGAGCAGAGGCTACCCCTGCCCAGGACCCAGCGTGAGCTGTCTGCTGGGAAGCAGGAGACAGGTGCTCAGCCTGAGAAGAGACAGAGGCTGTCCTGGCACCCTATGGGTGAGGGAACTTACAGCTGGCAGCAATGGGCAGCAAGTGAAAACCATTAGTTCAAAAAACACCTAAGGGGGAGAAACAGATTGTTTTCAAAGAAGAACAGACCCCTCCTATGCAGCATTTATTAGAACTGTATACTTGAATCAGTCAAATGTATTTTAAAGGATATATGTATGCAGATATAATATATCAGTGAATGTAAGATCACATTACACTTGCACATAGCTTTTTTTACTGGGACACTGAAATTACATATTTGGTTCATGGTTATCAGGCATGTGCAGAACCACTACCAAAAATCACAGCCCTGTGTAATGGACCAAAATCAGACTATTCCATATTTAATTTATTTATTCACTTTATATATTTATAGCTATTCTTCCAATCTGTGCTTCTCAACATGACATATTAGGCAGATCTAAAAATAACTGAGTATTTTATGCTGTAGATTATTAAAGTGGCTGCATAATAGAGCTAGTGAATATTGAATTTCACAAGTATATCAGCCATTAAGTTTTCACATGTGTAGTTAAACACACACCCAACAGCAGAGCCAAACTCACATCGTGACAGGCACTTATATGCCGCAGGTCAGTGTAGCTCAGATAATTCTAGTAATTTGAGTGTAACTATAGCTGCCCAGAATCTCAGCTGTAATCTCTAATTTTGTATTCCTGCAAGATGGAAATCACTACCAAACTAAGATAAAGTTGATCTCCATATAAACCTCATTACTGTTTCATCATTTAACATGACCATTGAACAGAAATGTAAAGATAAATTATTTTTTCTGTGTAAGAGTCGTAAGAGATTCAGATCTAACAGCTGAGGTAAATTAATTGGGATTTCCTATGGAGCCAGTAAAGAAGGTCCACAGAATGCAGGCTATTCTTTGTAGTGCTACTCTGACACAAACTGCAGCTATTTATTTAGCTTATGAAGTATACGACTTCCCCTACTGCCAGCCAAATTGCATGCATTAGTATGCAAATTAAAAATATAAGATGTGATTCTAAAATCTGTTACAGAGAATTTTTCCTCTGAAATAAGTGCCACTGTGAAGGATGAGAAGGCTTCACAGAAGGGGCTTTTGTAGAAGCCAGCCCACAGTACACACCTGATAGAGACTATTTAAAAAAACTCCCGAGTCCCACTCTGAAATGATAGATGTGTTGGAACAAACACAGCCACCTAGATCTATAACATACTGTTGGAAAATCTCATTTCACTCAGCAAGGAGAGTGAATTCTCAATTGTACCACACGCCTGAAAGCTATAAAAGGTAAGTTACATTATCTCGTGATTATGTGCAAGGAGGCACTATACACGGAGAGAAGGGCACTCAAAAACCATCATCATTTAAGTTATAAAAGTCAGACTGAGGTATCAGATTCCCTCATTGCAGCCTAGCAGGGACTCTTTGCAGAACATGGTTAACATTTATTTCAATAGAGAAAATTTGACAAGCTTAATAAAACCAAGATGATTTTCCTTGACTTCCATGACTTACCCTTTCTCCACTGCCAACACCTATTTCTCAGTTCTTCTGGCACCAAATCATTATTCCTGTAGACATATTCACTATTGTGAACTATTCCAAGAGTGTTACATCGGCCAAGTAAGTACCACACAGAAAGAGTATGAACTCTACCAAAAAAGCTATTGCAACAATTCAGAATATGGTAGAAAGATGTGAATTTATAATCTGCTCTTACAATCAATACAAGAAATTGCAGCAAAAACATTTAAATGTTTTAAACTCAGTTCTCCTTAACGTTTTGTAAAAATTCTAGAGCTGAATACATTCTCTGGAGGACCCTAGAGTTTGCCTGTGATTTTCACATGTGCATGCATCATTACTTAGGCAATAATGAACACTACAGATAAACTAAACAATGTTCTAAGCAGTATCCTGACTCAAACATCAATGTAAATTAAAAATTACATACAAGAGATTTTTTCGAACCTGGAAGATGATGGATTTACTCCCCTGAATCTTATGCCTACCTACATATTAGGAAGAATGTAAGGTTCTCACTCTATCTTTCTAATGTGGAATATCTGGCTCAAATTTAGAAAGCCATCAACTTTTATTCAAACCTAAATTCACTGCATAAAGAAGCTGAAGGAGAAAAAATCTGATATGCTTCAACATTCCTTTCACTACAGAGAATGACATGACAAATAAATGCAGTTTTATATACTAAACTCTATAAGCTTCCCATTTTAGATGTCTTTAGAACAGGAATATTAGTTTGAAGATATTCTGTTGTTCAGTGAATTAGCAAACTTTGAAAGAATACTACTACCTGGGAGTCTCCTAACAAGTAGCAGAGTAAAACTGAAAGACTTCATCTTTTCACCAGACATCAAAGACTCAGAAGCTCAAAATATTGTGACCAAATCTAAAATATTTAATTTCTGAACTGCTACTGTGATGCTTCTTGAGAGATACAGTTTTCTTTCTTTCTTTTTTTAGGCTTAGAAAAGAAAACAATACCAATACCATCTGTCAGTTGGACTAAAATTACCAAGAGGCACCATGTTTGACTTCAGAAACTAAGTGCTTCAAGCTTTCATTGAAAACTAAGTGAAAAATCAAATAGGCACAGCCTCCCCATGCCTTTTTCACCAGTCATAGAGGCAATGATTCAATGTACAAATTAATATTAAGGTACTAATTTCAAGAGATGGAAATGTTTGGTGGAACAGCCTGTCAGGAATCTCTCTGTTATGACAGTAGCAAATAGTTACCGCAGTAAGAGAGAAAATCATACTAACTTAATACAATTAGTCTACCCAGAAGGTTTCTGTTTGTGTTCACATTCTTTTTTATCTTTTTTATTAACATCTTGACTGACAAGGTGCAACGACACTGAAAGCATTGCAGGGAGTGCGCCATCTATGAAGCTTCATGCACTCATCTGCACTTTGCTTTTAAGCTGCAATGGAAGATATGATGGGCAGGAAGGTTTGGTTTGGCAAGAACACAAAGGTAAGGAGACAAAGATAGCAGCCATGAGATCTGCTTCTCCAAGTTTAGAACAACTGAACCACTGAAGACCTACAGTAGAAGAGTCCAAGCATTCTGCACGATAGCACTTATTCAGGTTTCATTTGAAAATTTACTCATTTCTTGTGATACAAGAGCAGTTTCACAGTACTGTTACCAGCAAACAACTAGAATAAACTGGGCTGTATTTGAAAGCAGCGATGCGAGTCAGTGGTGAATCAGTATAAGCCTTTGTGTGAGTTTGGAAATAAGACTTTTCCTGCTTCATCTTCTAATCCCTAGCTAGTACAAAAAAAAAGGAAAAAAAAAGTTCTTAGGCACAGCTCAGAAAACAAATTATGAAAGTCTCCTAGAGGAAGGAAGATTTAAAAGTAAAATAATCCAATAATTAGGATTAACTAGGTTGGCCTTTGGTGACTGCTCAGCACACTGAACCAAGTTGTGTGAATGGTCAAGGCACTGGGCTGGAAGATGCCCCTGGCTCAATCAGACTGAATGCAGG